>OZ038495.1:72263483-72348483 GCA_964036315.1 Acanthosepion esculentum
GCTTATAAACTATCATCCTATCATATATATATATATATATATATATATATATATGTGTGTGGGATATATTTGTAAAAAGACTATGAATAGTTTTTTCTTTTTGTCTTTATATATATATATATATATATATTTTAGAACTTAAAGTATGTGAAGTCATTTACAAATTTAGGAATTAAGATAAATGCAAATGAATCCCTTGATGATGAAATAACAAATCGGATTACCAAAGCTACAAGCGCATTTGGGAAGCTTTGTCACCACCACCTATGAAATGAGAGAAGTATCACATTGAACAGCAAAATACAGGTTTATAGAGCAGCCATTTTGACTACACTGTTGTACAGCTCAGAATCATGGACTCCATGTAGGTCCCATATCAATCAGCTGGATGTCTTCCACAAAAGTTGTCATCATGCAATCTGTGGCTATGCTTTAGATGATAGGCTGTCCAATGCTGATCTTGTAAAATGCAACATTAGCAGAATTGAGATTTTCCTGATGCAGTCATAACTTTGCTGGGCTGGTCAT
The DNA here is from genome assembly GCA_964036315.1 of Acanthosepion esculentum. Taxonomy (NCBI): domain Eukaryota; kingdom Metazoa; phylum Mollusca; class Cephalopoda; order Sepiida; family Sepiidae; genus Acanthosepion; species Acanthosepion esculentum. Next base: position 72,264,012 of record OZ038495.1, read on the forward strand.
ATTGCAATGACGAGTAATAACAGAATACACACGGTCCTCGTGTATAGCTAGTTTGACACTAGTCAAAGGACTGTTGGATGGCTGTAGCTCAAGGATAAAGAGAAACTAAAGAGTAACTTCTCTGATGTCAATGTACCTCATACTAACTTTGAGTAAGTTGCTCTGGATAAAAATAACTGGAGATATTTGTGCCTATCACACTTGCACAGTATGTGGACATGTATGCAGGTCACTAGTGGGATTAAAATGTCACATAATCATAAAAACTGAATGAGGTTGTTGGATCCCCATATGCTAAAATCAATGGGATAGGCAATAATTGTATATATATATATATATAATAGCACACAGTGCTGAAGGTAATAAAATTATATCACTAATTATATAGAATTAACTCTAGCAAGACCACCTATCTAGATAAAAAAAAGATGTTTTTAGAGAGGATTATGGAAACCCTTCTCAGTGACTGATAACAGTGTATGGAAGGCAGATGGGACTCCCCTCAGAACACCGTCGACAATGCAACAATCTCAAACTATGGAAAGAATATGAACTAGAACAAAGACTGGTTTTATGCTAACATCTCCACATTAGAGCCGGTCATCAACACTAAACACAGTGGGCTGATTAGATTCAAGCATGAACCTCATCAGCAAAATCTACAGGCTCTGAAAGTTGCTCATAGCAAGGCCTAGCAAACTGCACGTCACTGTACAAATAACTACTGGCTCTATCTGTCAGATAGCCTCCAACAAGCTTTGTTCAATGTCAACAACCAGAACATGTGCATGGACTGTGCATCAAACTTAAGTTATTCCAGGCCTATGTCCTTAGTACTCTGCTTTAGGGCAGCAAAACATAGAATAACATACACCAGGCAGGAAAAATGCCTGGAAAGCTTCCATTGCTTATGACATATCTTGGAATCACATGGAAAGACAAAGTCACCAAAATCATTGTTTTGGAGAAAACATTTTCTCCTTTGCAACATCATCTTTGATTGCTGAATCACGTACACGGAATGAATGATGACTGTACATCATATATGTTGAGCTGATCATAGGATGCCGTCTGGTAAGTGGCCCCACATTACATTTCAAGGACATTTGCCAGAGGGACCTGAAACACACTCGCATCGACTGGCACCAAGTTGTTCATGTAGGAATGACAAAGGTCAGGAAAAGGCGAAACTAACTCTGTTGGATGAGAAGAAGAGAACGAAGGAATGGAAGAGAGCAATGAGGCAGACCCCATTCCACCTCCCAGCTTCATCTTCCACACCTGCAGAGAAGAGTGTCATGCAAATAGTGGTCTGTTAAGCCACTCCAGAAGTTACTCACAAAAGGACTGAATGTTTGACCAAAAAGGGTGCTACCATCATCTTGTGAGATAAATGGATGCTTATTATATATATATATATATATATATATATATATATATATATATATATATATATAAAATAATATACATGCCAACACTTTCTGCTGCTGCAGTTTCCAACAATAAATGATTTTTTTTCAGGCAGTGAAAAGTCAATTTCTTTACTAGACATTATTTATACACACAGAAACACAACTTGGGAGAAAAAAAATGACTTTGGTACTCTCATCCAGGTTCATATTTCTCTAATAAATACTTCTTTGCATGTTTGCAAGCTGCCATTATCCCAGACCTTTTATTTAATAGGTTGTCTCACTTGGCATCTTGACTCCAGTCACTTTCTCACTGATGTGATGTGTCTGCCCTCTGTCTTTTCTACAAATATTTCCATGGCAACTGCTCTGATGAACTTTTTTCCCTAGTTCCCTAACTTCATGAATTTAATCATGCTACTAGATTGGCAACTAGGTCCCACCCTTTTACTGTTGAATGAGTTAAATGCAACAGCTACTTCTACTCCAACAGTTATTTTTCTCGCACTCCCTTCCGCTTAATTGCTTCCCTGATAACTACAATCTTCAAAAATTTAAATGCAATGTCAATTGCCTTCTGTCGTCCTGGATCCCTTTCCCTTTTTATCCTTTCCTCAATCCCCCCCCCCCCCTTATACACAGTCTTCTCTCTCAGTTCCACTCGCTGGAACCCCCTGGATACTAGTGGGATTTCTGCCTGGGGAAATGATTAAAAAAAATTAAAAAAACAATAAAACATTCCATGAAAGTATTTATAGAAAAGAAATAAAATAAAGATTGGAAAATGTACATGACAAAGAGAATATGATTTAACCTGAATGATTTACAGCAGCCCTTGAATGTATCTTTGGAAAAATGAATTGGGAAACGATGTAAATAAGCATCAAGGAAGAATATTTATGATTTACTGATGACTTTTTACTAATATCAGAACCACTAGCTGAATTACAAGAAAGGCAATATGACTGAAAATGGCTATTTCTAAAAATGAACAGAAATGTAACAAGTCATATTCATCAAGTGTATGTTGATATCAGGTAATCTACAGGTAATTTTTAACCAAACCATTTATTTCATCTACTGGTGTTAAATTGTTCTTATTCTACTGCCTATGTCTAGAGACATCTCCTAGTTTGTTCTACTAAAAGGCCTTTTCCTTTGGCTGTTTATTAACAATGGCTGCTGCTGCTGCTGATGATGATGAACAGATAGAACAGCATTTTGTCATAGAAAGTTTGATAGAAAGAGAGACAGTAGGTACAGTGGCTGAAATACGTACATATAGAATACATGTATTATCGGTATTATTATTATTGTGTGTTCGTAATGTTTTATTATAGAAAAAAAAGGAAAAACTTTTTTTAATGTTTAATACTATTGTTTGTTATTGTCCCCTTTAGGAAGAGATGAAACTGATGGAGGGAGTGGACCCCAACCTAAGTAGTAATGTGATAGGTATGCCCTTGGAAGGGATGACCATCAGCTCAGAACTGGATTCTGTGAACATAACAGAAGAGATGACCAAGACTGCCATCTGGAAGACCATTGTGGCCACAGATCAGTCAAGCATTCCTCAAGGTGACCACCCTGAAAAAACACACAAAAGTGACCGTACTGAAAATGGCAAGAAGTAAGTGTGTTTTCTTTTTCTTTGTGAGTTTGAAGTGGGGTCGGTACTTCAACAGTCAATGGTGAATGACATTTTCCTTCTTTTTACTTTTTTTTAACCTGGTCTCATATGTTGAGTACTTATTTTCTTTCAATACCTTCAGCAGTAGTTTCAAGATTGTAAAAAATAAACCAAACTGATGTTTGTGAGGAGTTATCATTATTTACGTTCAAGGTGAGGCCCTCATATTTGTTGTTATCACAACATTTCAGTCATTGTGCCAACTGGCTTTCTTCAGATGTCTGTCAATCCAGATAGCATTCAGGAGAGTAAAGAGTTCATACTGAAATTCCCTGAAGGTCAACAGACACCTGAAGAAGGCGGCTGGAAACCAAAACAGCTAAAACATTGTGATATTAACAACAAAGCTGAGGAAATAGTTCTTTGCCTTCTTCTCAACAGAAAGACCAACAAGGATTAAGTTAACCATAAGAAAATTTAACATACAAAGAAAATGAAAATGATAATTTATTGTTTTGTTTTTATTTATTGTTTTGTTTTATAATGAAAATATGTCTCCAATTTTTGATGACAAGTAATTTTAATTCAAAATTAATAGCAATATGAGATAGGTAAAAAAAATTCTTAATTTTTTTTAAGAATGTAAATTTTACATCATTTGTGTTCTCATATTTATCCTTCACTTCAATCTTTATTCAATCATTATTTCAGTTTTATGCTTGTATCAACATCCTAAAGTTTCTTCAGATTTTTTTGTTTAAGAATAAAAAAGATCAAAATCTAGAACCAAAAGTGAAAGATCAAAATCTGATTCTAAATTTTGATTTTTGTTTGCTTCTAACAAAAAAAATCACTTTAAGTATCAAATAAATTATTAAAACTCAAATCAGCAATCTATAACGTTCACCTGGTCATGACTTTCTTTCTCTTATTAATAACTGATTATATTTGCTACACCTACAGAGTATGTTAATTAACTTGTTCCTTCAATTATGGTTTGTCCAAACCAATAATTTTAATGGTTTAGTGTTTTGGAGTTTTTTCCTAAACTTTTTTTCTTCCAAATTCTATGAAATTGCTAGAATTATCAAATTTCAATATATAGGCATAACAAGAAGGTTCTAAAAAGTTCTCAGTCTTACGAAAATCCCATGCACACACTCCTCCAAAAATCTGATGTTTGGTCAAATTTTGGGAAGTGAGATAGGCTGGGAACTTTTAAGTACCCCTCATATTTTAGCTACATCTAATTCATTACACAAGATTTTGAAGAGACTGCCATCAGTTATCCTGAACAGATATCTTCTGCACCATTACATTGAAGAACCAAATAAAATGCCAGGAGTTTAGAGCATTCAGTGGAATAATCAAAGAAAATCTTATCCCCACTACCATTTATTTTAAATATTGCCATCACTAATTACACTAAATTTTACACTTTTTTTTTAAACCACTAAATCTGATAGTCACAGGACAAACTGAAGTGGGACAGAGGAAGACAACACATAATCTACACAGTGAGCTTGAATAAATGGATGGTGGGACAATGTTTAAAGGTACAAAGTTTATTAAGCACTACAAAGGATAAGAAAGGACAGGAAATTGTGGAGAGCACAAAGCACTAGAGAAAAAAAAGAATTTTGCACCTTTTACTAATTGAATTTTTTACCAAAGCATCAAAAACTGGACAGTAGCTCCTACTAATATACAATAAATATCATTAGTTTTATTGTCAATATTATTATTTTTGCCTTTATCCCTCAAATGTCTTTTATTGGCTTACACTATCTAGATAGATATAGATAATTAGGCAACATGGAAAATTTCTAGGTGATGAACTGATTTTTACAGGCTTCCATAGAACTCAAACTCTTCTCACAGTACAACTTGAAATAAGTAGTAATCTGAAGGTGAAAAAGCAAGTGTGTATGACACATGTAGTAAGACCTGCCAGTTTAGCTCTACCAACCAATTTCTATCAAATAGATGTGGTGTGGCATCTTTCGGATGGAAGATGACACCCTTCTGATTGAACAATTCTGGATACTTTTGGTCAATTGCTGCCTTTAACTGGTTCAATTGAGGAACAGTACTTTTCTAAATTCAATGTCTGATTTTCTGAAAGGAGCTTTTTCATTTCCACTGAATACCAAGCTCATCCCTTTTGTGGATGCAAGTCTCCTTTAATATACTGACACTCTTCTTAGTAGCTGTTATACTCGGTACCTATGGACTATAATGTGTGTGTCCCAATCCTCATAAATACAGTGGAATATACTGTCTGGAGGGATTCACCACTAGCACTGGATTACTTATTACATACTGCTGGTGAATCTTGTATGTTATTAATGTTATAAAGATTACTGTTCCATTTCCAACCTTCGTTTTGGTTATTCTTATTCAGTAACCTTTTCTAGGTTACAACAGTAGCTAAGCTGCTTTCAGTAATACTGTCTTCTGGATGGTCTTGACTTTCTCATTCTGTTAGACTTTTCAGTAAAGTTCCCAGTACTCCAGTATCAACTGGCATAACTGTCATTTTCATGAGGCAGAACTTTCTCAGCCCTCTGGCAGGATTCAAATATTTATCCACCTTTTCATTTTCAGATCTACTTTGATCTGCAGGAATGGAAAAATCCAGTGTTTAATAAATTTCTTGTTTATAACTACCAAATCTGTTTTCTTTTTCAACCCCAAATTGGATTATTTATCTGAATTTAAACATTCAAAAGAATTTTATGTTTCCTTCTCTCAGGTAGATTCTGGTCTCTAAGGTCAAAAGTGGGTCCCCACCTGGTGATGCCTCTTCTTGAACTCTTTCTAATTTGCTATATTCACTTATACGATTGACTATCTCTTCTATTTCCACACAGCATTGTTTTTATTGTTATTATTTTTGTTACTTGCAGGAAGGCCAAAAAACACAGTAAGAAAACAAGTCCGACAAAGGCTACATCCGATGATTCTGGCCTACCTCCGATTCCTGGTAGCCCCGGAACTGAGGATTCTGGCAACAGTGATGCAATCAAGTCACCTAAACGACGTAATTTACCCGTTAAATTTTACATCGACGATACAGAAGAGAAAGAACATTTGATGACGGCTCCCGACATTGTTGTCGAGCCTCCCAGCGAACGGGGCTCCCCAGAGAAATGAGCCACCGACAAATGTAGAAAGACAAATACTGTTCACCTGATCAGTAAACGGAGGTACAACAGGTGAACAATTATCACCTGAGCCTAATTAGAACAGGTGAACGGATTTTAGCTGATTTTAATGCTTTTTCGTTTCCATTTTTGTTTCCTTTTTTGTATTTTATTGCATTTTTTTTCCAATGATACTTCCATTTTGTTTTGAACAGTTTTTTTTTCTTTCTATTTTTTCATATATATCTTAAGACGTTTTTTGTTTTCTTTTCTTGTCTCTTCTTCCCTTAAAAAAAAAAAAAAAACTTTTTATACAAAAATCTTGTTCTGGTGTGTTTTCTTTTAGAGTTGATGGAGAAAAAAAAAATGTTTTTTTTGTTTTTTTAAACCTTTTTCTTTTTTGCATACATATATCTTTTCTTTTTATTTAAAAAAGAAGAAAAAAGAGAAATATTTCTTTTGAATGTAATGTCTCTAGTTCTATAGAAACAGAAAATATTTGTTTTTGTTTTCCTAAAGATTGTTATACAATTTTTCCCTTCCCCCTCTCCAGTCACATACTTAAAAATAAAAATAAAAATTTCAGTCCCTTTGGGTCTGTGTTATGGATGAGCAATAAAGAATTTACATTTTTTTTCATAGCCAACAAATTTCTTTCTTGGGGGAGGATCAAGTGTAATAGAAGCCATGTAAAATCCATTAAGTGGTGAATTAACCACTAAAAAAAATAAAAACAACATTTAACCTGGCAAAACTCTTTTACAGATATATTTTGCCAAAATGTCAAAATCAGGAATTCAAAATTATAATCCATAAGATTAACCAAATTCCTTATATTTATCAATCAACTTTTACATTTTCCAGTCAGTTTTTCGCTGTTTGAAAAACATTGGAAAATGCTGTCAGACTGCTACATCATCAGGTCATGAGTCCCCTCACCTATCAGCATCATAGGGGCACCACATGTACTGCAGCTATAGCAGGAATGGTGCGTCTAGGGCAAGATAACCTGACGTAGCCCATCCTTCTCCAGGCTGATTTTGAATTCGGTTTTTCCTTCTCCTAAACTGGTTGGAACCTCAAGGCAAGAGAGCCTAGTTGGCACTACTATTTAACCCATAGCTGGAAGGAGAAAAGATGGATTCATACCTTTCCCTAGGATATTTGTGTGAAAGTGAATGTGACAAACTTGAACACAATTCAAACTCAGCTTGCCAATTTTTCTCTCAGAGCCACTAACCATCAAACTATTTACAGATCCAACCAACTTCTTAGAGAAATTAAATACAAAAACTTCTTGTAATTTTTACCATTTTATTATTATTAGTATTATTATTAGTAGTATTAGTAGGAGGCGTATTCTTCACTCATTGAACTTTTTCATGTAACCAATAACCGATGACTTTCACTAAACTTTAAGTGATAGCCAGTTTCCTTAATAGTTCAGCACTATACTTAGTATTATAGCTGTTTTCAGTAATACTGTTATATTGGTCCCAACTCTTTCCCGATTTTCAGTTCAAGCCTTTTTCCTAGGCTCTTCAGGACCATTCCCAGTACTCTGACAACGACTGACATGACTGTCACCTTCATTATATTATTATTTATTTTTCAAAACAAGTTTTTGTCCCATATCTCTTATGAACAATCCAAGCTGCTCATGGCTAAGTTTACACTTGATCCTAATTTTTTTTTCTGAATCAGAAAAGGTAATTATCTTTCCATCATGACTATTAATCATGTTAGCTTTTTTTTAGCAGTAATTTTATTGTTGGACACATTGGGCCTCATTTGCTTGTCCTGATTTAAAACAAAACGAAAATAAAAACAGTTAGGAGTGCAAATATTTTGTGACCTGCTCCTGTTTAATGTAAACGGAAATAATTATTTCCTCACTCTTCTTTCTCTTTTAATTGTGAGATCTATCCATTTTGTTTTCTTTATAGAAATTAGCAAAACCATTTTTTGTTAATCATTTTAACAGGTAGGTTTTTAATTATCAAAACTACTGTTTTTTTTCTTACCTTAAAAAAAAGAGATAGTCATTATAACATTCTTTATTCTCCACAACAAAATAACAAACATTTATAACAGTTTTTTTCTTTGTTTCTTAATCTGGATAAATCAGCCTCTCGTCAGGCCAAGTCAGCCAGTAAAATAATAGTCATCTATCGTAGTTCGTTACACTTAATCATAGTAGATAACTCTGCAGCTTAGTGACCGAAGGATAGACAATTTAATTAGCAAGTTCAGAGTTATTTCCCTTAGCTAGTAACTGCTTCAACAGCACAAAAATAAAAGCTGTTCAGTTTTGTTTTTCGCACGCACAGCATTGCACATTTGAGTGTGGGCCTCACATAGAATTAGATAAAGTGTGAAAATATAAGCGATATTTATCTCTGTATTTTGATTAACCTTTCCTTTTCTTTCCAAACATTCTACAAGTATTTATCAATCTGTGTGTATATATATATATACATATATATATATATATATTTATATATATATATATATATATTTATAGTAGGTAAATTCATTACTCTGATAAAAATGAATTCATTGCTTGTTCTTTTTTAAAAATTTTTAATTTAATATTTTTATTTTATTTACTCGATTAAATTTGTTTAATGATCAAACCGAAAGCGCCACTAAATAAGCAAATGTATTAATTTGCAATGGGAAAAGAAAAACGTGTTTGGTTTACTGCATTTCGATTGACAATTAATCAAAATTAAAAATGATTTTAATTAACCATTCAAATATTATTTTGTTTATTATTATTATTATTCAGAATTAATTACCAGTAAAAATTGTACAATTTCTGTCCATTCAACTGATGAACTGTGGCATGACTTCAGGTTTTAGATAGAAGGTCATATATCTGTCCTGCCATTATCTGTTATATTTAATTATGGACATTGTTACTAATTTCTGTTGGATTCATTCATTAATATAAAGAAATAAATATAAAAGGATAATTTCACAATACGTACACATAACTGATTTTGAACTTGGAGAATCTACCTTGACCCAAGCTGCTAAATGTGGTGGATTTTAACCTATAAGCTGGCATAGCTGTGTCATGAAATAGTACTATTCACATATAGAATAGGTTTGACCAGAGTAGCTATAGCTTTGCTATAGGTATAAATCACAGTGCCATTAGCTTCATTCATTCATGTCTTACAATTAATCAATGCATAGATCAAGATATTCAGTTGTCAGGGAATAATTCTTTGATTTTTTAGCATTATAAGGTGAAAAGTTTGCCACAATAATTAACATTTTCATAGAAAAGAGCTCAAACATCCTGGAGATATTTCTTTTATTTTTGCTTTATTTATTTCTATAATTCAGTTAAAATTTTCCACATAGCTTTCATCTTTCATGAAATCTGTATGGAGTTAAATAAGAAACATGAATATCATAGAAGGCTCCAGAACACCAGTGACATGTTGAACATGTTTACCATAAAGCCATATTACAATTTGGTAGCCATTTTCAATAAGTTTTTCTGGCTGGAATCCCATAATTTCTATCATTGCCATAAATAATGAATAGTACTGAAAAAGCTTCAACTAACTTGCATTTCTTGAAACATGGGATAATCATGTTCACTATAAGTAAAAAAAAAAAATGTGAGCTACCTGACATTTTATGGAAAGATGAAACAAGTATTATTTTTAATTGGGTTTTCTGTAAATCCTTAAAAAGGTTTTGTGTGGGGAGGGGGTAAAATTATTTTCTGATTTTGAAAAGTGAAGGAAAGTATTAAAAATAAACTACCCAAAATTTTGTATTTTAATTACTAAATTTAATCTTGTAATTAAAAAGACTTTTTTAAAAACTTTTAGCAGAATAATCTGTGACTAACTCCTTCCAATTTATCATAATTTTAATTTTAGAAATGTTTAAACAATTTTGAAATTTGTGGGTTATATGGTTTTATTTTATTTAAAAACAAAACAAAAAATGGAGTATTTTTTCTCTGCCTCATTTTTATAATGTAGCTTTTTCTTATCAGTTTTCTTTTTAACATTTGTGGGGCTGGCCTTTTTCTTCTCTTCCTATAGGCTTAAATATTTTCTAGAGGAATTTTAATTACCAGTTTAAATGATAAAATAAATCATGTTAAGAACAAAAAATAAAATCAGAGAATAATATATTCATCAAAAAGCTCCACCTCCAATAAAATAAAAAAAATACAAGCAAATAAAAATCAATTGATCTATTATGAAAATGAAAATAGTATTTGTGTATTCTTATATATATATATGTGTGTGTGTGTGTGTGTGTGTGTGCGCGTGTGTCTATGTATGTATGTATGTATGTGTGTCTGTATTACATATACAGATATATGCATGCAACTACATAAACACACATAAGGATGTGTATGTATGTATGTATTCAAACACACACTATATTTATTCTGTATACAGTTATTCATACACATAGTTGATATTTTTTACATGTCTTTCTTGTTTGAAAATAAGAAATTTGCATGCTTCCTGAGTGTATATAAGCTGGATACCTAACCCATGTATGCAAGAATATGTGATTTGTTAATCTTGAAATATCATTAGAAGTTAATGGAGGAAAAAAGTATTTAGAAATTCTATCTATCTATCTATCTATCTATCTATCTATCTATCTATCTATCTCTCTCGATATATATATATATATATAAATATATATATATATATATATATAAATATATATATATATATATATATATATATATATATATATATATATATATATATATATTGTTCATCTAGACCCTTCAAATTCAACTTGGCTGTAGTTTATTGTCCTCGATTCTAAACACAATTCCTCTTCACTTCCATCTTACTGGCCACATTCCTCAATTTACTTTCTTTCTATTATTTTGTTTGTCCTCGATTCAATCAAAACAAAACTATACTGTTTACTGTAACAATGGCATTTGTTTGTTTTTTTTCTCTTTCTTTGATTGGTTCTATATTTGCTCGAAAATGTTCTTCGTTTTTAACAGAGAAAGCATCGGAAACAGATCTGAATTTCTGTGCAGCGTTCAATTCTTGTTTATTGTAAATAGAAAGCAAGTCAATCTTTAAATGACTTGTGCCAAACAGGGGAGAGCACCGGGAAATTGACTAGGCTATATTTATCTCCCTTCATCGAAGATTAATTTTGGATTTTGGCTTCCTAGCTTTGGAACCAATACAGGCCTATTTTCTCACAAGAAAGAAACTAACGAAGAAAAACTGCAAAAAGAAAACATTTTTGAAAATATAACCTACTTGTATGCCTAGTGGAATGCTGAAGTATTTTTTGTCGATTTTATTTTTATGGGGTTTGTTTGAAGCATTACCCACTCTGATCTGCACGTTGTATTTAATTTTTAGCTTTGTTTTTTTGTTTTCTTTCTTTCTATTATAAACATATTTTCATTTCATTTCATAAAAAAATAACACTCTTTAGATTGTATATTGTTCAAAAGTTAAAGTTATATGGAAATGCTGTTTTATCTTTTATTTTATACAGATTTAGGAAAGAGACTTGAAGTGAAACCTGTCATTCACAAGCATACATACTGCTTTTCTTGGCCTTTGTTTTAACTCTTTCAAGCCAATCTCAGCTGTAGATAAAATATGAGTCATTTACACTCTTAACTTTAGTGTTTACTGGTCTGTTTCTCCAATTTCATCTTTCATTTTGAATATATATATATGTTATATTAAATATGACAGACAAGGATTATTTTGCAATTTTTTTAATTAAAATTTTTGTATGTTCTTATGATTTTTTTTTTCTGAGGACCGAGTTTGTAGAGAAATTGAAATTGTCCATACTGTTAAAAAAAAAAAAAACTGTAACTTCAATGAAAAATTAAATGAAAACTTACAAAATATTCCTTGTCTGTCATCTACAGGGTGCACAGAAATACTGCATATAATTCCAGAAATACTTCCTACATAATGGTTAGACATTAGCTAAATGAAGACACCATAGCCATTAATGTCTTACAATATTGTAGGAGGTATTTCTGCCACACCCTGTATAACAAAACTCGTGTAAAAGAAGGATTGCTGTCATATATGTGTGTGTGTGTGTGTGTGTAGCTGATGATATTTATTCTATCAGAAGACTTAATATTCAGGAGAACATTTCGAGACACTTGCTGAAGATATTTCCTTCATCCTCTTGGAATTCAGCCATCATTGTGTCTTTTCCTTTCTATATGTTCAGTAACAAGTAATGATATGGTCACGAGAAAAATAGCTGTTCACATTCACTGATGACCACAGTGGAAAATGTCTGAATTTTTGGCATTTAATTTTTCATATTAATTTTTTAGTTTTTGCTTTATTTATTTTTTTGTAAATGCATTGTTGTTTTGTCATTTATTCAGGGTTTTAATCCTATTTTAATCAATATTATTACAACTATGAAAAAGTTCTGTTTGCATATTATATTTTATATACAAAGTCACAAGTGATTGTGACCCAGGTTTTGAGCATACTGGCATTGTTCAAACTGCTGATTATGACAAATTATGTGCTCTCTCCCAGAAATTGTAACTGAAGTCCATCATTATAATTGCAGTATAACCACAGGTGGGTTCTGTGGATGTTGAACAAACACAAATGTGCCTGAGCAGGCATCTGCAACAAGGATTGGCTAGCCGCCTTAGCAGAGGGGTGTGCACAGAAAATTATAGTAGCAATTATATGTATGGGTACATGCACAATGATTGTCAAATTTAAGAACAGGAGAGGTTTCTGTATGGGAAGGTAATTGTGGGCAAGTGATTTCCTTAAGTGCACTCTTTTCTCTAACAATGACCTATCATACTAGTGGCTAGGCATTTTTCTTAATATTTCTGGCAATCGGTCAGAACACATCAAGCTGTGCATTTGAGGGTATTAGCATGTATATGTGTATGCATATACAGTAGCAGTTATGCAACAATGAATTTCAAATGAGTAACCAATTTGCAAGAAATTTGTTTTAGAATATTTTGAGGCTTTCAAAAGAAGAAAACTTTTGCTTGACCCAACAGAGAATGTGACGTTGCAACATTTTTTGCCAGTTTTTTGTTTATTTTTTTATCTATCAAGCTAAAAGAAACAGATGTTAAAGCAAGACTATTGTGTCTGTGTTAGTGGCTGCTGCTGCCACCTTGTTATAATACATCAGATTTTTTTAAATAGTATTGTTGCATTAAATTCATTTAAAAGAATAAAAGCTTAATTTAACATATTCTGTGAATTCTTATTGCATTTGCACAAGGCATCTGTCACTTTAATAAATTTTTTATTCGATTAAATCTTTTAACTGAGGCAAAGCAAAATGTAAGATTTTTTAAAAAGTTTATCACTTTGTTCCTTCATTTCATATCATATTAAAACAAAATTGTTTTCTCTTTTTTAATGCCATGTCCATTCAGTGCATAAGTGATCCACAGAGTCCTTTACTTTATTATCTGTGAATTACCATAACTTCTTGGGAAAGATAATTGAGTGGTTTCCTGTTACCTTCACCTTCTTCACAGTTAGGAATTCAATTTTTCTTCTCTTAGACTGATTGCAACTCAAGGGTCATAGATCCTAGTCTACTGGGGAAGAAGAATTGGATTTGTGCCTTTTTCAAGGCATTATTAATAGTTTTTGATTTAATGAATGAAAAGTTACTTTCTTCATTTTGTTGGTTTTCTTAATAATACTCTATATACAATAATAGTTGATACATTTAGTATATGAAGTTTGTCCAGGAATTTTTTTTTAGTGCCATCTCATTTCAGGGAATAGGTAATCATGACACACACTCACTCACTCTCTCTCTCTCTCTAATTATCATGACTTCTTTGGAAAGATAATGGAGTAATTTCTTGTTGCCTTCTTCTCAGTTTGGAATGTCGTGTAGTACATTCAGCAATATGACATGACAAAGAGACATATTCACTCATATGCAATAAAATGACAGCCATATGGTTAATGGCATCTTTGCAGTGTTCACATCTCAGAACCATTTGACCAACTAAGTACACACCATCAGATGCTGATGTGGATTTGGTCAGAGAATGTATTGCTTCAGAATCCACACAGACCTTTCTTCCCTGGGTTTATGGCCAGATCTTGTCATCCAATTACTGAAGTTAAGCAATGTCAAGCCTGGTCAGTACCTGGATGGGTGACCACTTGGGAATACCAGGTGCTGTAAGCTTGGATGTGCGGGTAGTGTAATTGATAAAGGCTCAGAATGAGAAATAAGAGGGATGAGTTCAAATTTCAGTCAGGTTCATTACATTCACTTATGCACAAATACTTTTGGGCAATCATAGATTGAAAAGAGTCATGATTGCCCAAGCATGTCACATCTGCCCCTGCCAACATGCATTGGGCCAGTGCAGTAGAGAAATGGTCTTTTCCTCCCCCATGAATCTGGGGAAAAGCCTACGTCCAAGAAAGGACATTAACAGGCTTAGTACATTTCTTCCTTGCCTTTTCATACAACTAGAAATGTTTAGGTAATTTGAAATCTAAGTATGATTTGAGCCAGAGAACAATGAATTGTGTTGTGTCTTTTCTATGACTAATGCAACAAAAGGTCACTGTTGGGAAGTGACAGTGAAAACGTGTATTATTACAGTTGGTGTGAATGCCTACAGTCTTTATTATTATTAAAAAAGAGTTTAATTTACACGTTTATATGTTGGATTCGATTCCGTCATGTTGTGAAATCGAATTACAGCGGGTGATGGATAAATTGTCGTCTAAATTACACAAAAGTGAAAATAACACTGACATCGCATTTTGGATAGATTTTCCAAAATTACACAAAAATATCTGGAAATATTTACTAAATTTATTCAATAAAATCGCCATTGTCTTCAACCACAGCTTCCAGACAACTTTGGAATCTCCTGCAGCTCTTCTGGACTGTCTCCTTGTTTAAGTTGGTGAATGCAGCCATAATCCTTGCCTTCAATTCACCTTTGGTGTTACAAGGAGTTTTGCTGGTCTCTCAAACAACTGTGCCCCACACATAATAACCAAGGGGGTTGTAGTCTGGGGAGTGAGGTGGCCAGATGTAAGGAGTGATATGGTCACAGAAATTGTCTGACAACCATGACTGGATTCTCCTGCTTGGGTCTTCCTGCAGCCACCCTCTTGACCCAGAGCAATACTACCTCCTCAAGGCACTTGATGTAGGCCTCTGTTAAGCCTGAGGCCCTGTGGGAAGATGAATGGGGGCATAACATTGGCATCACTAGTAATCATTCCAAACACCTTCATAATCACCATTAGACTCATCCAACTCTTTATGAATCCTCTGCACTGTCTATGAAAATTTCTCGGACATTCAGGCCGGTAAATGTTGTTAATACTGTTTATTATAAACAGAGCATTTACTTAAATACTTGTATCTATAAAAGAATATATATATATATATATATATATATATATATATATATATATTATTTATACACACATATGGTTGTCTGTGCACTGTTAATCATTTAGCTGAAATATAATTCATCCAAATGCAGGCTAACTGATTTTTTTTAATACAGGGATCAGTATCCTATAGATAGAGCCACATACAATGTGTATATTGTGCTTTTCTGGATCATATTACAAAAAATGAAATAAAAAAACATGCCAAGTATGCACATTACTCAAAGTTACACAGTAATAAAGTGATTGATAGGTTTGACAATCAATTTATTACTGTGACACATTTAGTAACACTTGTTTTTGTAGGTTTCATTTTTGTTTTTTCTTTTTATATGATCCAGAAAAAACATAATGTACACACTATATGTATGCATTTTCTATATAAGTACATATGGTCAGTAAATATCCGATTAGAATAAAATACAATTTTTCAAACTTAAAATAATTGCTTATTCACTTCTGGTCTCCATCAAATTAAGATTGACCATACATGGTTTTCAAGGATTCCTTTAAATGTTCAGTCTTCTTCAGGGATTTTGTCCTCCCCTGCATGGGTCTAGTGTTTATATACCTTCTTGTCATCTGGTTGTCTTGTGTGTGGGTATATCCTAAGTTCAACTGGGTTCATTTCCTTGTCTATGTTAATGTGCCTACAGACGTCCTTCATGGCCTGATTCTGTACTTGGTGGCTTTGAGGTGATTTTTTTCTTTCCTGAAGGCATTTCAGCCTTTTGACATTATGTGGTGACAATGATTACAAAACTTACTTGAACATCACTTAGAGCGAACAAACTACATATTGGTGTCACCACAGATCAACTCTTCTTAGCTCAAAGGTTCTGATGGTATTTCCTAACATGAATCACACAGACATATATATATATGTGTGTGTGTGTATGTATGTGTATGATGTATGTGTGTGTGTGTCTATTTGTCTATTATTATATATATATGATCGAACGTTCGCTTTCTGGCCATGAGACACAGGTTTGAATCTCACCATGGTTGATTTGTTAGGAAGGTGACATCTTGATGTCATCAGTTTGAGGGAGGAGGTGATCCCAGCATGTGGTACCTTTGGAAAGTGCCTGAAAAACATACCACAAGTTAACCTAAGCTTTGTGAGTGGAACTGAGTAGACAGCATCAATGTTGGCCATATTCAGATTGTTGATCATGCTAGATAATGTGTTCTCTCCCAGAAACTGTAACTACGGTCCACTCAGCATGTTTCAGTATAAACCACAAATGGGTTTTATGGGTGTTGAACAAATACAAATGAGCCTGAGCAGGCGTCCACAAAAGGGATTAGGCAGGTATTCTAGTAGATGGGCATCCTCGGATATGAGTGGCCAACCATTATTATTATATAATGTATGTGTGCATATATACACACACACATATATATAATGTAAATAACTCTTAATTTCAGAAATTAAAGATCTCATAAATTCAGAATCACCTGTAGCACAATGTAATTTACCAATTTAACCAAAAAAAAAAAAACAATTACTTTTTTATGAATTTCAAGTCTTGTTAAAATAACATTTTTTATTAGACTCTATACAAAAAGAACATGAAAATTCTGGATAGGGTTTTATATCTGCCATAGACAGCCAGCAGTGACTAGCAAAGACCCCACAAGGTAGACTGGCATTTTGACACTGTGTGTAGGGATGGAACTACCTCTTCCAAGGACAGGGGCACTGCCCTTTCCACTCTAAGTTTACTGTTCACCAAGGAAGAACATCTGGAACAATTTGCAGCACTAACAAAGCTTATCGGCAATCTCCATATAATAAACCAATTCTCGTCTGATCACTGAAGTTGAAATATCAAACCTGATTAATACTTACATGGATGACTGCTGGAGAATAGCAGGTGCCCTAAGCAAAATATATTTGAAAAGTATTCAGTAGGTGGTCTAAGAGAATTCAATCAGTGACAAGTTCAAATTCAGGCTGGAAGAGGTAGCATTCCCTTCACACTAATGCCCTTTGAAAAAGGCATGAATCCACTTCTCCTTCAACTATGGATAAACAGCAGATTATTTGGAACTCTTTAGCCTTGTTAAGGTAATCAATGTTGAGTGTTGGTTAATAGGTTGGGTCAGGGCTCCTTCTTTGTGATTAATATCATGTAACCCAATACAACATGTCACATCTGACTTGAGGAGGGAATGGGCAATACCATTTAACACCGGTCCACTTTACTCTGAAAGATTCAGTGAAGAGGAATTCCTTGGCATAGCAAGTCTGATGATCTAATAGACCATGAAAGGCATCTGCATCTATGGATTACAGGATTAAATAAATTAGTAGTCGACAGACTCTTAATTATTTATACAGGTTATGTCAATAATTGGCTGTTATATCCTTTCACAGTCATGACATAAGAGTTCATATGTAACAGTGTTGCATTTCCAGAATTACTAAAGAATAACATATATATATATGGCATTTGTTTACATTCGTAAAAAATAATATGCTAAAATTTCCCTTTCCCTCTACTGTGTGCTGATAGTTCAGGGGTAGAAACTCTGACTAATGCCAAATCAGTCGGGTTTGGATCTTGGCTTGAAGCAGTTGGATGTCTAGCTGCACTGGTGAGCTGTGTATGAATGACATGTGTGTGTGTGTGTGTGTGTGTGTGTGTGTGTGTGTGTGTGTTTAAAATTTGCCATATCAGAGATAGAGTATTTTGTCAATGTAAAATGGGGATATAGAAATCAATGCTGCATGGTGATGGCATAGTGACCTTAAGCAACCATCATTGTTCATTTGACATGTATATATATATATATATATATATATATATATATATATATATATATACATACATATATATATATAACTGTGTGTGTTTGTGTGTAAAATTTCAGATAGAGTATATCTTTAAAAGGACAACAAGAATAAAGAGAAAAGGAAAACTTACCTTAACCGATGTGTTTTGTCCTCTGAGGGACTTTATCAAGCCCCAAATCCTTTTGCCTTGAGAGGACAAAACAGATCCGTTAAGATAAGTTTTCCTTTTCTCTTTATTCTTATATATTTATCAATTCACTCTAAGCAAGATGATAATGCCATTAATATGCAAGGAGCAACTGGAAGTGAAAGAGAAGGAAAAGACTTTAGAAGAAACAGCGAACCCAATAAGAGTATAAATTTCAGAGTTTAGGTAGAAATATTAGAAGTATAGAATTGAAGTAAACTTTAGAAGGAACTGGAAACCCAATCCTAAACAGAAAACAAAGGATAAATCTCTACCCCAGTTCAAAAGACTGGGGAGGAGAGTGAACCAGATGATATGAAACAAAAGGTACAGTTTATAACCTTTGATGCTGTTAAAAGATTTGAATCATATATTTTTCTCTGTTTAGCATCAACACAAATAGTTTGTTATAATAATTAATCAAATTCAAAGAAACAAGAAACCCCCAAAATAAATAACTTTCAGTGGGAAATAATTATAAGATACTGAAACCTCTGCCCAACGTAGAATGCCTAATTATATTTGTACTGCTGTTTATATTAGTCTGGCAAAGAGCCATCAGGGTAGTGCATCCAGTTAAGCTCAAAACCACTATGGTAGTAATTGTTTGTTAATCTCTGTTTTATAGTAAAGGACGCACACTGGGTAAGCATGGCTTAAATCCTCAAATATGTGCTTCGAAATGAAGAAAAATCAAAGAGCAATAATAAAAAGAACTAGGTTGCTAACCACTGCTCCATGGTGGGGCACACCTTCACATAGTCAGGCACAAGAGCCACTGGTGTGATTCATCCAGTGATGATAAAACCTGCTACATACATAATCTGGTTAGCTTGCAAACTAAGTCACACCTTAGTCTCCATGTTGATGTTTAAAAATGAATGTCTTTTTTCTTTTCTTTTCTTTTTTTGGGGTGCGGTGGGGGGACTCACTTGGCTAATTCCTGAGGGAGAAACTTCTGTAAAATGATTTATAGTATTCTACGCTAATAGATTTGAGCCTTAGAAAGAGGAGCTTTCTTTTTTTGTGTATCTACGGAAACTGTCTTGATACACTGTTTATCACTGAATGCTTGGCTGCAATAAAAAAAATACTTTTTAGCATTTTAAGTTCAAAGTGTGTGTGTGTGTGTCAAAAATGTCTCCTGGCGAATATGAATTGTGGAATCTTTCACAAGAAATAATAAAAGGCTATTTATAAATCACTCTTTTTTTTTTTTTCTTTTTTTGGTGGGAGATGCAACATTGACCAAATTCTTCAGGAAGGGAGAAACTTTTGACAGCCAGACAAAGAATTTCACTAACTGCCACTTCCCAACTCACAAAAGAAGTCTTCAAGTTTTAAAATTAAAAATTTTTTTTTTTTATATAATCAGTATGGGCAGGTTAATTAATGTTTAATTGTTGTTTATATATTTATTGTTATTTAAAATTGATTTTAAGAAGTATTCAATTTGATTGAATCCATCAGGGAAATAGAGGCAAAGAATTAATTTTGAAAATTAATTTTTGCTTTCTTTTCTTGGAGCATGTTTGTTATTTGCAAACCAGAAACTGTGGCCATTTCTCTGGGATTTTTTTTGATTTTTTTTTACAGTGGGAATGAGTTATGAAAAGCCATCCGCCATTTTTATTATGATCTACCCCCTCCTCGAATTTCTCTGCTCGCTGTTCTGCATTTCATAGCATCTTATATCAATAAAGTGCAGTTGAATCTTCTTATTTGCCTTCATTTTTACATACTTTCATTTTAACTCATCTTTAATGGATTGAGAAGCAATCCTATAGAACAACTGCAAATGGTTGGTAGGAGTGCTACAGGTTGATCACCACTAATCCAACATTTTGTTTTTTTTACAATGATGTTTACCCTATACAAGACCCAAGAGCCACTCGAGGTAGAGAGTTACAGAGTAAGAGGCACAGATTATGGGGTTATGTAGGAAAGATAGTGGCTGGTTGGGTTGCTGACGCTTACTTTAGAATATGCTTAACACAACAGCTAAGCATTTTATCCTACCTTTTAAAATATTCTCTAAATCAGCCCATGTCGGTTAATAAAGGTAAAAGAAAAATTAAATGAAAATCTTATCTGTTATGGATAACATATGGTTTTCGGGCTTCACACTATGAAAAGCATGGAACCATGACTGGGCTTAAACGTCAGCAGGTTATAATGAGAATGCACAAAAGACAAGGAAAAATACCTTAGTGTTTGAAAGTGCTCAAAGACAGTTGATGCAGAGGCTAATGTCACCAATCAGTTGAAACAGACCCATGTGGCAGACTGGGACATCTAAAACTGCTCTCATGGAAAATTAGTACTGTTTGTCAGATTGGTGATGGCCAACCTGTATTTTTAAAAGAGTTTTCTGTATCAATGTCCATAACAGAGTGACCTACCCATTCTTCTTGAAAAACAGAGTATTTGTCTGTCTGTCTGTGTGTATATATATATATATATATATATATATATATATATATATATATATATATATATGTGTGTGTGTGTGTGTATTCACATGTACTCCTTTGTGCCTAATAAGTTAGAGCAGGGAGTAGAGCTCTATTTTTCATTCTTTTTTCTTTTACTACCTATATCCATGTATTATAACCCCTAACCATCTCAGTTTTTGTCTTAAAAAAGACAGCACTAAGGGTACCAGCTTATTTTGATACCCAAACTAAAAACTTGCAGGAAATTTTTAAATGTCCCTCACCACCGAATTTTTAGGCCCCAACTCTATAACTTATTAGGCACAAGAGGGTATGTAAATATTTACTAAGTATAGTTAAATTTCACAGGAGTTGTAAGAACCTGTTTTTTCAAAAGAATACATTGAAAGACTAACAAACTAGACAGCCACAACTTTGTGGCAGACACACACACACACATATATATTTATATATGGATAAAAAGACAAGAGGAAAAAATAAAAAATATTCTTAGCTAGTTTTTCCTTATTTTTTTAAATTTATTTTGTTCATTTAAAGATACATTCTAACGGAAAATAATTTTCACACACACACACACACTATATATATATATATATATATATATATATATATATATATATATATATATATATATGTATATATATAAAAGCTGTGGCAGATATATCTTCCATATAATGGTAAGAGATTAGTGACAATTATCAATGGTGTCTTCATCTAGCTAATGTCTTACTGTTATGTGGCAGGTATTTCTGTCACACACAATATAATTATTATTATTATTTCTTTATATTTCAAATATATTTTAGTGGATATACATGTTTGGTAGACATATCCTGTTTTTGAGAGTCTAAATGTTGCTCTCCAGTAGGGTTTGAATTTATGTTTCTCAACTTATAGGAGAAACCACCATCTTGGTCACAAATCATCACAGCCTAGCTCAGCTGTGGCCTAGTTGTCAGATTATGCCAGATCAGACAGTTGTTTCCCATACAAAGAGAATGCAGTTTCAAACCCTGCCAAAGAATACATTTACTTTATTAAGACTCACAAATACACAGGCCAGTAGATATAAAACCATTTCAACAAACAGGGTGTCCATTCAAACACATGTATCTATTAAAATATAACTTTAAAATATTAAGAAATATTGTTGGCTTGAAAAATCCACTAATTCCTTAGAAATTACATATAAAGTATATATTTTTCCTAAGAAATTATATATATATATATATATATATATATATATATATATATATATATATATATATATATATATATATGTATATAAATGTATGTGTGCATACAATCTGTGGTTGCAAATTATACTCTTTATGTTAATGAGTCAAGAAAATAAAAATAAATTTTCACTACTTTTTGTTGTTCAATCATTTCTACTCCTATCATTACAACTAATATGGTTTGTTAGGATCAATGAGAGAAATAAAGTAATTTTGAAATAGTATAACCAGAACAGTAGGAAAATCGAATGACTACCAGAGCATCAGATGCACACATAAGGTTTGTGCTGAAAGGTTTTCGGTCCAACCAAGAAAGTATTCACAAATAATTTTTTTCAGATTTTGGAGCATAGAACAGGTTGACAAATTTTCTATATACACACACACACACACACACACACACACACACACACACATGTATATAAACACATTATATATACATTATATATACATATATATATATATATATATATATATATATATATATATATATACATATGCATTATATATTATATACACATTATATATATATACATTATATATATATATACATTGTATACATATATACATCATATATATATACATTTTATATATATATATATATATATACTACATGTTATATATATATATACTACACATTATATATATATATATATATATATATATATATATATTATATAATGTGGATTTAATAGCCTGGTTAAAGAAATTCAAGAAAAGGATACCAATACTGTCAATAGGATTGCTACTATTTATTTTATAGCCTTTTGAATAAAATGAAGCACAAAGAGAAAGGTTTTTTAAAGTTGGAATTTTTGAACATGCAGTGTTCTTTTTCAACAAGATGAGAAAAGAGCAATGAAGTGCGACTCACTCTTGCTGCAAATGTTTTTTTCATGTGTCTGAATTTGATTTTGGCCTGCTAGTTTGCCATGATTAGGCTTGTGGAGGGTTTGTAGACAACTGTCTGTGGAGACTGTATTCTCCAAGTAAATATGTAATTCTACCTTGAAAATCTGTTTTAACTCAAATTTATATATATATATATATATATATATATATATATATATATGCTAGCTATTAATATTAGCAAATAATATACATAAAATTATATAATTTAAAGTATATCAAATTTAAAAAATTTTCTGCCAATAAAGTGGTCAGTGATAATTACCATTGATAATATATATATATATATATATATATATATATATATATATATATATATACACACACACACAGAGATTTGATTAAAAAAGCAAAAGTTCTAATCTCGGTCTGTTAGGATAAGTAAAAGACCTGATTGGGAGAAGGCTGCTGGTAACAAAGGCAGTTGGCATCCCTCCTTAACCAATGTCTTATAGGATTACTCTATAGCTGTAAGGAAATACCTGTAGGGAGACTAGGTGTAACCATGTAATATGACTGGTGGAATGAGTATCAAATTAAATGTATATTATATTCAAGTTTTAACTTTTAAATGTGAGAATGATTTTAGCCTAAGACAGAAGAGAGCTTTAATATGTGTAGCGGGTGGGTGTACATGTATGCCCAAGTAAACGTTCATTTTTCATTACCAAATATTGTTTCCTGCTCTTTTGAAATTTTTAAAAATTCTATTCTTTATAATTAACAAATCATGAATAAATTATTTTTGGGTTAATGCAAATTTTTTTTTTTTAGGTGCAGGAAGTCCTACCTACATTTTATGACACTGAAAACAACCTGCCTCCTTTTGTTATAGATTTTTGGTTTTAATACGAAAGGGATTATGGTGGGGGCGGAAACAATCTTTGCCTTATTGTTAATGAATTGTGTGGGGATTTCAATTCTTTTCTAAGTCTTTTTTAATTTTAATTTATTTTTTTACTTTGACAGGTATTTTGTTAACAAGGGAGACATTTTAGGGTGTCTTTCCCAGACACTATTTTTTAGCCATTCATCCTTCTAAATAATTGCCATACCAAGTAGTGTAAATATTATCTTTGTTATCTGTTGTATAAGTCATCTTTTCTACTCCTTTGTCATTGGAAAACATGAAAGGCTGTTATTTGAAGTGGTTGGTACTCTGTGCTACTAGTTTCACCATACTTTTATTTCTATTTCTTATTACATTATGTATAAGAAATACTATTTTAATAATATAAAAAGTGATAATATCTAAATATTTTAAGAATATTTAAATAATGTAAAAAGTAATTTATAAAGAATTAATCAATTTGTTTTTAATCTGACATTTTTATTAATGCAAACATTATTATAGTGGATACTCATATTCGAAATAGATATGCCATTTTTCCCTGTCGCAGAGTACATATTTTTTATAAAGATTTCTCCAATGCACAGACTGTTAGATATAAAATACACTGTTCAAAATTAAAATAAAAATGGGGCGTTTATTTCAAATACGAGTATCCACTAATAATATGGCCACATCATGTTGAAACACCAGCTCCTGTTCGATCACTGATGTTAAGCAATGTTGAACTGGGTCAGTGCCTAGATGGGTGACCACATGGGAATACTATGCGCTGAAAGCTTGGATTTGCAAGTGGTTTCATGTATAACGGGTCAGAATTCTTAATGGGAGAGCCAAGTTCCAATTCCAGTTGGGTTTGTTATATTCACTTATGCGTAATTACCCTTGGGAAAGGCATGAATCCACCTCTTCTCCCTCCAAGCTATGGGTTAAAACTTGTATCACTAAATCATTATTATCTCCAAAAAAATAGAATAAAATTGTGTACAAATATTTAGATTTCGGCATTAAAAAACCCATATTGTTGATATTCTGCTAAACATAAACATTAAACAACCAATTTATAATAATAAAAGTAATTTTTTTTTTATCATGTCACCCCATGCAAGGCAATAAAGCCCCTAAGATGCAGGGGGTGACTGAAAAAATTGAGAAAGCATTACTGAAGAGAGATGAGCAATGGGAAGCAATATTTAAATGGTAAATTTAGAAATACAAAGTAAATAAACATTATCATAAAATGAAAATTTACTTACTAACTAAAAAAATAAAAAGTGTACTCAATCAGTATCATGTATAAATGTAGATACATATATATCTACCTACCAACCAATGTCTCTCATTTTGTTCATATCATCTATTTATCCAATTCCAATCTTTACAATTGTATCTCTCGTTCAGTTCAATATCTCTCCCTCCCTCTTTCATTTAGTCCATTATCTCGCTATCAAGCTGCTCAGTGTGTGAGATAGTTGTGTATTTACTTCAGGCACTGATGGCAAGTGTTCAAATTCATGTAAATGCAAAAATCTGAATGCTGATTTTCACAGAAGGCATAGCATCATCTTCCTTTCTTGCAATTGTTAAATCAGCAATTGACATTTTACACAGTATTAATATTGATCTATGTATATCAATCAATATATATTCATCTCAAACTCTCTCTCTCTCTCATATACATATATAATAAAAGACTGTATTGAAAGGAATATTTTGCCAACACTATTTCTTGCTTTTGCCTATGGCAACTCAGTCTTGAATATTCCCAACTATTCACCTCTTGGCAGATACAAACTTGAAGAGACATCAGCACAAGTAGATGAATCATGAGATTTAGACCTTTTAATATGATCTTTGATTGCTCTGTTGATCATTGAGCACTTTCATTTTCTTTATTTTTATCATTATAAACTCAGATTAAGATTTCATTATATGCAGACACAGAACAGGGGGACACAGTGAGGGACACAGAACAGGGGGACACAGAGAGGGACACAGAACAGAGACACAGACACACACATTAATTTGTTTGAGAAGATTTTAAAGTGTACTATGACAAAATACATTGGTGGATATTTCATTTTTCCTTCTGTCTGTAGTTTTAGGAAACTTGTCTACAAATATTGTGTGTATGGAATGACAGACATGTTGTGTAATTGTTGAGTAAAAGAAACTGAATTTATCTAGTTTGAAGTCTTACTTATGATTCCTATGTTGTTCAATTAGCATTAAAGCCCTTCACAAAAACATGAATCCACACCTCTTGAAGAGGGACAATAAGCATTGGTTGGCTTATTTTATATATATATATATGTATATATATGTATATATATATATATATATATGGGCAACAACCTTTCTTTTGTTAAATATGACAGACAAGGAAAATTTAATTAATTTTCTTTTACTTCATTTTTCCAGCATTCTTACATTTTTCAAACACACCAAGTCAGATTTTATTATGCAAGTAAATGTTTTCATAAATTGGTACTAACCAAACAGTTCTGGTAAAAGTTTCATGATATGATTATATGATCAATAAATTTTGAGGATTTCAGTTGAAGACTTCCAACAGCAGCAACAACTAAAATAGATAATACATGTAAATCAAAAAGAAAATAATGATAGTCGAGATATTGATGTTCCACACTATTTTAAGCAAAAAAAGGCTAGAAGGGAATTCCCCCATCAATACTAGAAAAAGCAATAACAGTTATTGAACTTGAGCAACCCATTTCCTTGAAAAACTTTTTTAAGAGAAAGATTTTATAAATTTTAATTGATAGTAACACTGTTTGGTTAACAAATGATTCTACTGCTTATCTTATTATTTGCCACTACCATATCTATTGTATTTGGAAATATCAAGAATTACTTTGGGGGGGTAATCAGTTTTTATTATGCAAACAAATAAAATGCAACATAAATTCTTATTTATGAATTAATTCAGAAGATGTAGGCTAAACAAAAACAAATTATTAATATGGGATCTCTGTTATTCTTTGAACCATTTATTTTTGTTTACATTTCTACTATTTTGATTTTAACATTACTTGAAGCGGTTTTTACTTCTTCCCAGAGATGATCTTTGCTTGAATATTGTTTGGCATTTGTATATACATTACTTTTACTCATTGATCACGAAACATTAGGGGTTGATACAATCCATTAATTTAGTGTCTTTAAAACCTTTTTTGTTAATGTGGGCAAGAGTCAGTTTTGCAGCATGTGAAGAAGCCTTCTCTAGAATGACTTGACTTTCTTAGCTTGAAGCTTCTCAGTTTAGTTGTGAACTAAATCTTATCCAAGAACTAACAATAATTCACTGCATTTTTTTCATTTTGTTTTTTCATCAATTTTGAAGCGACATATAATTTTACTGCCTATGATATTTGCATAGAATTTTACTCTACTTCCTAACTGTTGTTTTCTAAGTTGTGTTACTTGACTTGTTCTATAAAAGACCTAAACCCTAACCCAATTATTACATCGATCCAATGAAGTTCTACATTCATCACTAAAATTACTGTTGAGAAATCATTTTTTATATACCAACTTGCATTGATGCTCACTTAAAAAGGTGGTTGTTTGATTGCTTTATTGTTTTTAGCTCCTCTTTTTAATATTCTGCATATTTTCTCTCAAAAAACATGTGACTTGAGTGAATAAGTAAATGAAACCTGATTTCTCAACAGTAATTCTTATTGATGAATGTAGAGCTATGTTGGATGAACCTAACAGCTGGACTAGAAGTTGGGTCCTTTGTCGAAATAGTCAACCAAAATGACCAACACAGGGGATGAAATATTTACGGCTAGTATTGTAAGCTATAAAATTATAGGTCCTTCAAAGTTGATGATGGCATCAAAACAAATACAGAATTATTCAGAAGTTCTTGAACATGACACTTTAAGTGATATGGATCATAACCAAAAAGCTTTACCTAAAGAATGTCTTCATGCAAGACAATCCTCTTTCACATTACATAAAGCTGACGATTGCCCGGCTTGCCAAAAAGGTTTGAAGAGGTATAAAATTAATGAAATCTTATCCAAATGAAAACTTGTGATTCATTGTTAAAAAGAAATTTATATGGAAATGGAAAATAGTATTCAAGCAATAAAGATGTCTGAGAATGAGTAAAGCTGCTGAAAGTAAAATCAAAACTGGAGAAAAGTTAAAAGAAAAACGTGGATAAAAGTTGTAATAATAATAATATGGTATGCCTTGATCAAGCAGCCATTACTGCTATTGGTTGAAATTTATAAAATCTGTTTTTAAAACAATTTTTCAGGAAAATAGGCCAGTAGCTGTTATTGCTCTTTCCAGCATTGAGGGGAGTTTCCTTCCTAACCTTTTATTTGAAGTAGTGTGGAATGTCAGCATCTTTATTATGTCATCATATTCTCTCCAAGTTACATGTTATATCTATTTTAGCTATTGCTGCTGTTGAAAGTCTTCAAGTGATGTGATTCCTGTTAACTAGTACAGTTCTTTGTTTGGAATTCTGTAGTGCCAGACCATGCTTGAAGAATTGTGGTCTTCACAAAGACCCATATGCTTTTAGAAAGTCAAGATGACCCTTTATTCAGGTATGTAGCATACTGTGCCAATTAAATAGGTTTCTATAGCCTATTATCTTCTGGATTTATCTATAAATAGCATTTTTTGTTGCATTAAGTTTCTTTGCATAAGAAAACCTAATGTCACTAAAATATTTAATTACCATTTGGAACTCGCAGTTCATTGCTCATATAAAGAATATCCTGAAAATTTTATCAACGTTCGTTTGATATTATTAATTTTATTATTAAAACATTGACTTGCATAAAAAAGTCTAACACACTATATATAATGTATTTAGTCAGCAGTCCATTAATGTAATGCAAAAACTATTGATAAAGAATTAAAAAAAAATGATTATCTTAAGTACAAGAGAACATGTCTGTATTCAGTTAGTGTAAATATTATTTAAATATTTGTGATATAGAACTTTCAACTATTGTTCTGACCATTACAAAAATCAGGAAAAAAAGGTAGTTTTTGATTTTTTAATACTTTTAAATTCAGTATTATGATGATGTCATACACGAGGTGACATAAAGCAAAATTCTCCACTGCATCTATCAGTTGTTAAGTGCATTTAAAATACCAGTTCTTCAAGCAAACAAACAAAAAAGTAGAAAACCTAATGTCCTGTCACCTTTAATCAAACTTAAGTAAAAATAATAACCTTGTAAAAGGTTTTAGCACACATACACAGATGCGCATATATATATATTTGTGTGTGTGGGGTGGGTGGGCACAGATCAACACTAAGTGGCAACAGTCTGTTTTCTGCTTGAACACAATCTTCAGGCCATGTTTGTTGTGTTTTGACTGAACCATTTATTCAATGGTGCATTATGGGTAGTGTGGTAGTTGCTTACTTTTATCTACCCTTATTTTAGAGTAATTGTTCTATCTCTGATATTGAGCACTTTTACTAAATTATATATGTTGGGGAAAATGTATGAGAAAGTGGAAAAAGTTTTCCTGCGCTGTATTTTGTCTCTTAGGACTTCATCAGACCAACGTACTGAATTTGGTCTGATGAAGTCGTAAAGGACGAAACGCATCGCAAGAAAACTTTTTCCACTTTCTCAGATGTATATATCCCTCGCAAACATACATGCAAGACATGTGCCATGAGTCATAGCTTTGAGTATACAGATGGTTGTCCTTTAGAACATTGCCAGCAAAAGATTTATCCTTCTAAGAAAGTATTTATAGAAAAATTGGGTATCCATTAAGAAAATTAAATGATACAGTTTAATGAAGGAGGAGGAACATTTCTACAAAATGTTCACTTTAGTTTTTATATTGCAAAAGATGTCTAAGTGAAAAAAGGTAGAATTTCTATTGCTTTTATTGCCAATTATCAAATGTGGCATGTAGCAGCATCCACAGCATGTCAGCTAGACATTGAGATGCATATTATATATACAGGTGTTAATAGGCAGTAGAGAAAAGAAAATGACTAAGATGAAAATAAGCATTAGTGAATTATGCATTCAATTTAATATGCCAAATGAATTCTTAAAATCTTTTACTTTCTTTTTATATTTAATCATTAACATTTGTAGTAGGCACTGCCTACCCAGGTGGCATGCCTGCATATATATATATATATATATATATATATATATATATATATATATATATATATATATGATTTATCCATTTTTCAATTATTTTTCATTTTCTTGTAGAATAAGCAATTTAATCAGCATTTTTTATCGTTTATGTATTTGTTTTTATGTTAAAAAAATAAAACTGAGAAATTTATTCAAATTTTTCCCAAAATCCAACCAGTAGCTTTTTTCTTTTTACATTCTGAATAGACATTTTCTCTCTTTCATTTATAAAAAATCCTCCATAGAAACCATCTTTCTTACCTACTCCAAGTGAATTCACCCAAGTTAGACCCTCCTCTCTTTTTTGTTACTTCCTTTTAACTTCCCTTATTTTAGAGTAAGCGCTTTGACTCCAGGTAAAGATGCTTGCTAATTTATAATGTTGTCCTTGGTTCACAATTGAACACCGACGTAGGTATCTAGAATTTGGCAGAGTCCTTTTGTACCCATTTCCACTGCAACCAGTTCATTTGTGTACTTGAAAAATCTACTCTATCTTCAAGTTAAAAATATTTACTCATATATTTCTCTTAAATTTAGATAGTTGCTTCTCTTAACCTTTTTACCAACTGACAGCTTCTGGTTCAAAAGTTTAAACAATCTCAGTTGTCATTTTTTCTTCAATTTTTTTTATTATCAGAATTCCAAACTTAAAAACTTTTTTTCAATTGTTGAATCAGTGGCCAGATAGTAGTGTCCATGCAGAAACAAATCTATAAAAATTTAATTTAAAGAAAAAAGAAAAAACGTTGTATTACGGCTACAACCAAAAACTAGGGTTCAAATGTGTGATGATTTAAGTAGCATCACAACATATCTCCTCGACCCTTGTAGATTTTGATTTTTGTAACTGTTTTGCAAATCTGAGATGCTGGAGATGGAGTTGGATGACAAATAAAGAATTCTACATTAATCAATCGTGTTGGGATTGTTTATTTTGATTGTCATCAATTTCAATAAACAGAATTCAATTCTGTTCTGAATATACAGGTTTCCACTAACTTTGGATTTGTTCTCTTGAAAGTGTTAGAACCAGATTGTAACTTTCTTTGTCATCACCACTCAGACCCCGAGTTTTGTTCAGTCACAATGAAAGGTTGCACTTGAACATTGCCTTAAACATCTATTTCTGTGGCAATAAAAAATACACAAACCAATTCTAAAGATGCTGGAGAAATGATCAGCTCATTCTATCATTCCAGAAGATATCTGACTCCTTCTGCCATGCTTTATCTTTACAAGAGTCAGATTAGATCAAAAATGGAGGAGTACAGCTGCAATGTCTAGGATGGAGTTGCATAATCCTCACTTTCCAGCCATGACAGAATTCAAAGAGGATGACTTGTTTTCCATTCTACAACCTCTTTCCCCAACAGATGCAAATGTTGCCAGCTTTTCGCTACTCTGTCACTATTTCCAGACATGATATGGCAAATGTCCAAATGAGCTCTGTTCTTTAGTTCCACCAGTCCAGACTTTTACAGACAATGCTACATCCACAAAGTCAAAAACCATTTCCTCCATATTCCAGATGTCTGGAGAAAGTTCCACTCAGACAATTCAAAGGACGACTGCTACTGTGTGGAACAGACACCTGCATGGATGCTTTCCCAAACACTTCAATCTTAACCTTAAAGTTAAATGTCACTTGTTATCTCTGCTCATAATCTTCACTCCTTGTTCTCTACTCCTCAGTCATAATTAACATTTTGACTGTGACTCTTTACCTTGAATGACTTGAGCCTTGTAAAAAAATTGACTTTGAAGAGATGAGAAAGTAAAATGTACTAAAACAACTAGCAAAGATGGCTGTATGCAACATTGACTCTGGTCAAGAAACATGTGGCAGGTGACAAATTGTTTTCCACCCTTCAACCTCTCCTTGACAGGCAGGATGTACTAAGTCTCTCACTGTTGTATTGCTACTTCCATGGAAATTGTTCAGATAAACGGCATTCTTTGGTTCTGCCAGTTCTAAGCTTCATGGCCAGGACCCACCATGCCACCCACATTGTAGCTAACCAACCACATTCCTTCTGTATCCGTCGCTGGGAAATAAGTCCCACTCAAACAGTTTCTTCCTGTGAACCACTGCTCTTTCCTCAACCACTATAATCTTAACCTGTTCAAGTCAAGGGTTAATCATTATCTTTGCCTCCTATCCCCATAAACTGCCCCTTACTATAATCCACTACCTCAAGTGGACCCTGGCCATTGTACCTGGATGAACCTCACTGTAAAAAAACAAAAGCATTTTTTATGAAATATTTTACAATACTTCATTTGAATAAATATCAATGAAATTTTATTTTATTTACTTTACTAAATTTCACCCAATACAAGGCTCAAGAGTCACTCAAAGTATTGGTTTACTGTTAAAATGCTAATGATAAATGAAGTGTAGAAGAGGTAACTGGAATTGAAGTTTATGAGGATAAGGAGGATAGATAATAATTGATCCTTAACTTGGAAAGGTTCAGATTAAAGTGTTCAGGGAAGCAGACATAAAGGTTGGCAGTTCTTGTGAAAAAAATTAGTGAAACTATCTCCTTCCATTTGGAATGCAAAGGAAACTAGGGTGATTTGACTCTGCGGAAGTAGCAAGATGTGTCCTAGCCGTAAAGGTTTTACCCGGATGGAACTAAAAAACAGCACTGATCTATGTGAAAATGATTTACAAAATGCTCAAAATATTTGAATGTATTTCAATATAGGATAGCATTTCCTTTGGTTTTTGTTATTTTAGAAAATTCAAACTTTTTTCAGCCAGTTTCACTAGCGTTAAAATCTGGTGACACAACAGACGAAAGCATGACAAAGAATGACACTGAAAGCATTCATTAAATTTGTCTTTGTATAAGCTGTGAAAGGAGAATATACGAACCTGTTCCAGATGAAGCATAAACATAAGGAAACCTGAAGAATATACTGAATAAAAAAAAAAACTTTATGAAAATAACAAAGATAAAGATAGCAGGGTAAAACATTTTGAATGCCAATCAATTACTTTTTGTGTGTGTGTAATCTGTCAAATTGAGCCAAAACGAATTCTTATTTCAGGTTCCAGGTTTGGTAATGCTCCTTACCGTGCATTTACCTAAAATACAGCCATTCCTGCTCCTGGTCTGTTTTCCTCTTTGATTCTGTCAATATCACCTCCCAGCTGCTCTCACAAGTGATCGATTGCTTTTTCTTGTTACTATAAATCCATCCAAGAAATAAAATATGTCTCTTTTCAAACAATCCTTTATACCTAATTGGTTATCTATGTTCTATATCATGGTCAGACTTATGACCAAATCATGTTCAAACGCTGGTATGATCAACAAAGCAACATCAAGCTTGGTTATTACCTTGATCGGTGACCATTTGGGAATACTAGGTGCTATATTAAGGTTGGGAGCTTACGGCCATATCATGTTGAAACATTAGCAATGTCAAGTTTGGTCAGTACCCAGATGGGTGACCACTTGAGAATACTAGGTACTGAAAGCTTGGATGTGTAGGTAGTAAAATGGATAATGACTCAAAATTGAAGAGTCGGGTTTCAATTCCAGTCAATTTTTTTATATTCATTTACATGTAAAATGAGCTTGGGAGAAGTATGAATCCATATCTTCTACCCTCAGCAATGGGTTAATTAGTAAGACCTGTATAAGTAAACTATTATTGCTGAAAAAAATTCTTACAATCTAAAAATATTTTGTGGCTTTAATTAACCTACAAAAGGATAATACGCTATAGAAAATAAGTAATCAATATGTCATGTTTAAAACTGCTTGGTATTGAGGTTTAAAATTGACCTGCAAAATATTTTTTAAAATATACTTTAAAAGTAGCTCTAATAGATGTAACTTCGTACTTGAAACAACAACAGTATTCAGCTGTCTCCCAAATGCTAGTTTGGTGATAACATACTAGTCTGTAAGCTTGTTAAAAAAAAGAAGCTGCTTAATAAGTTTCAGACCTTTTGCATACATGATCAATCTTCTAACAATTTATCCAAACTTGCAAACATATTTCAAATATGTTATCCGAAAAGAAAAAAAAAGCAGTGTTCAGAAGCAATAACGCGGCATTGTGAGGGAATGATTCCTTTCAACTTTACAATCTGTTCCCCATTTTGCTGGCCTCTCATTTGCATAGCAAATGTTTGGACGAGCTGCATTCGTTAGTTTCACCAGTTCAGACCTTCACTGCTAGGATCCACCATGCCACGCAAGCTTGGGACGAATCATCCTCATTAGTAAGTAAGAAGTGTCATTCAAAGACCTTCTTTCCATGATGATCTGCGTTTTATAACAGTATCTTTACATGGTTGTTAGCAAAAGGAAGTGCAAATTGCAAATCGGAGATAAGAAAATCAAACAAGTGCGGAAGTTTAAGCATCTGGGAAGTGTTTTAACATGGGGCGGATAGAGCGACACGTATTGCGATAAGCCATGGAAGCATTCCAAAAGCTAAACGGAGTATTCAGAAATAGGAAAATTTAGCAAGAGTACTAAACTGCTACGTAATATCTGTTCTCGTGTATGGCAGTGAATGCTGGACGATCTCCTCGAAGATGAAGTGGAGACTTGAAGCAACAGAAATGTAGTTCTACAGAAGGATGCTGAGGATACCGTGGACCGAATATGTGAGTAACGACGAAATTTTAGAGAAAATGGAAGTAAAAAGGAAACTAATACTTAAAATCAGGAAGAGACAGTTGAGGTTTCTTGGGCATTTAATGAGGAAGGAAGGCTTAGAAAATTTGACAATCACGAGACCATGTAAGAGGGATAGAGGAAGACAACGCATAACCTACTTGATTAAATGTGTGACAGAAAAAAGGCTTATGAGAAATAACACAAAAACAAAGTTCATTAAGGGCTACAAGGGACAGGAAGTCATGGAAATTCATGATCGCCTATGTCCTGAGGGGACACGGCACATAAAAAGCTCCTGAGAGGAGGTTTATCCAAATCTACAATATAAACTTCTTCAAGTTTTCATTTATTTTCCCCGTATGCTGATAGTATGCACTTCCTATTTCCTCCGCTTATGTTCATACAATAACCGCATTCAATAAGCCACAACTTTGAGTGTCTCTTGGGCCTTGTATTGCGTGAACAATTAATAATAATAAATGATTATGAGAAAAGACAAAATGTGAAGCGAGCATACCGTGGACCGAATATGTGAGTAACGACGAAGTTTGGAGAAAATGAAAACAAAAAGGAAATCTCCCCGTTCGATTGCAATCGACACAAGGAAATACTGGACAAATAGCTAAATGACAATATGATGAAAACAAAAACTTTGAAAATTGTCACTATTCTTTCATTATTTCCATGGCAAATGTTCAGATAAGCTACATTCATTAGTTCTACCAATTCAGACGGTCACAGCTAGGGCCCACGATGCCACGTGTACACCTCATCCACTCATCCACATTCCTTTTGTATTCCATTGGTAAAGAGAAATGTCCAATCAAAGCTGTTACGTTGTGGAACAGACTCTCTAGAGGATGCTTCCCTGATCACTGCAACCTTAAGCTCTTCAAATCTAAGGTCAACCATTAGCCATCCTAAATATATTCATAATATGCACTTAATTCTTCCCTTTACAATCCCATTCAGTAACCCTCTAATTTCACTGGCCTTTGGGCATTGTATTGGGCGAGTAATCATATATTAAACTAAATACTTGTGACAGGAGCGACGACGCCAGCGCGACGTTGGTTGCAGGGATTCATCAATGTTTAGCTTTAAGCCAGGTGCACTCTATAGGGCTCCCCATTTTAAACCGGCCTTGTGCCACATATCGCCGCCATGTGGTGAGCAAGTAAATACTAATGACAGGAGTGACGATCTGTTTGATTTTGTGTGCAGTTGAGATCAGTCCTCTTTTGCTGAGGAAACTGTGCTATGTGTTCATACAAAAAGGATCGTCTTCTTTAAGCCTTCCACGCTTCATTACAATTGTGGACATATTAACTTGCTTACGTAGTGTATGCATCATTTTATTTTCTGTTCCTCTTTTTGCCTCTACATATGTCCATAAACTAGTGCCAGTCTGACTCATTTTCAAAAAGCTTTGCTATTCCCTGTCTTAGATTAAAGAGCCAACCAAACAGTATGGACCAAGGCTTCAAGCACCCGTCTTGAAAGTAAAACAATCGCTGAAGATGCATGGTTTAAGAAAGCAAATACATGTTTCTATTTTGTAAGGATACTTCAGTCTGTAGTAAATAGCGAAAGATACAGCAGTGATTCTTGACCGGCGTGCCGTAAATTTTTTTAAAGTCATTAATTAAATTATTTTCAAAAATGTCCAAAGCAAAATAAGTGTACGTATCAAAATGAAAACCTCTTTTTAAATTAATTATACGAGTACATTATTGTTAAATATAATGTTCTCAACGCCATATTTGTGCGAAGCTTCTGCAATAAACAATAAAAGCAAAAATCGATCACGGCTAGAATCCATGGAAAATTTAAGAAGAGGATGCCTGTCCAAAATTCTTCGACCTTGCAAAGAAAACATTCCAAAAATGCAAAATAAAACGTCGAGCTCAGATATCGCATTAAATATTAAATTATATTTTCTTATTTTTTCTGTTTATTGTAAGTATTTTAATAATTTTAATAATTATCTTTTTATTACTAATGATAATAAATTTTGTTTAATAAATAAATGATAAAAATGACTTTTGTTGATAATTCTAATTTAATTGTGGCACGGAAGTTTAACTATAGGTTCCATTGTGCCGTAAGATAAAATACTAGTTAAAAAACATTGGGTTAGATTAGACAGTATTCGAACGGGGGCTACAAAGACGACGATTCAATGTACGGCGGGTCTTAAACTCTAAAAGCAAAATGCGTATGCCGGTGAAGACGTAAGCAGAAAATTCGCTAACGCTTCATCGAATTTCGAACGAGATCGTTACATTCTCTTTCTTCTTCTTGTGAAAAAGAATGAATACATATTTTCTCCCCAACTACAAATTTGGGTTAAATAACAGGGTAGACTGAACACTCTAGGTGTGATTGCCAACCAATATAGGAGGAAGACAACTTTGAATTCAAAACCGTATGTGGCCCTAGTTGGCTCTGGTGGTGTTGATGAAACACAAATTGCACTGAGCAGATGCGCAGGCTCAAAAACGAGCAGCAAAGCTAAAATGAGAAATCACATCGATTCACGTCGAAACAGATCGGAGGAAATATTCATGAGTGCTTGACAGAGGAATGACAGAGGAATAATATTCAAATATAGCAGACGGCCCACGTAAGCTCTCTATGAGAAACTTGTGAGAAGCAAGCGTTTGCAATGTAAAACTCATAACCGTTATAAATAATATTTAAAAGATTTCCTAAAAACACAGATTTAAATTCCTGGGAACGAAAATCTGTGAACGAAAGAGGCCGTTAGCGGAACATAGTTGCTAATGATTAAATGTATTTTGATAGGATATGTATTTGTCAATTCAGAGATGAAAAGTGCTATAAGGAAAAGAGATTGTTGGAATTGAGATAA
The DNA here is from genome assembly GCA_964036315.1 of Acanthosepion esculentum. Taxonomy (NCBI): domain Eukaryota; kingdom Metazoa; phylum Mollusca; class Cephalopoda; order Sepiida; family Sepiidae; genus Acanthosepion; species Acanthosepion esculentum. The sequence goes on from OZ038495.1 coordinate 72,301,786, forward strand.
TATTTAATTGTGAGATCTGAGATCCGGTATGCTTTTCTAAGGTCGTCTTATCAACCATAGCAGTCACGGTTATACAGAATTGCAACGGTCAGCAAGATTTCACGTGCAAATGCAAAAGGAATGGTCGAATTGAACATACATTGTGGAAACTAAAAATGCTTTTTATATAACGTTTCCTTATATATATATATATATATATATATATATATATATATATATATGCACACACACAGAGCTTATTATATAGACAAGAGGCTTAATATTTCGCAAAAAGAAAAATATAGCCGGTGAACGGCTACAACTAAAAGTTTCATGCGTTCTCGCGGTCGGCAACAGTTATTTAGAAATGAGAACTTTATACCCTGTTGGCAAGTCCATCAATCCCCTGCAACATCTTGATGTATACATACCATACATACACCAACCAAACTCACCGAGTGTAGGCGGACGCCGTAAATACTCTCTCTTACCTACACACACCACAAGTTCACCCAGGCGTGCCGAGAAAGAGCTCCATATCATGGTGTAAACAGTAGGACCATACGCGGCTAAAAGCAAAATAGTACTCAACAATGCCCCGTTCCCTCAAAGTCTCCTATGACAGGGCATAGAATTTAAGTAAAATATGCAACTCCTAAGAGAGCCTGCGGCAGAGGCACACCGGAGAAAGAGAGCTCAATGACATTACTGCCAGAGAGCCTTAATATTTCTAAATAAATTCCCTGTGAACAATGGCCGACTACAACTAAAAGTTTCATGCTTTCTCACGCAATCATCAGACAGTCGCCAACAGTTATTTGTAGAGATGCTGTAAAATTGTCAGTATTTGGGGGAGAGGATTCAACCACACGTACACAGTGTAAAAGTAGTACTGGTAGAATACTCACTATATACTATTATACCTACTTTTGCAGCCCCATTATATACAGAGGATCATGGGTAAATTGACGCCATTTTATATTTTTAATTCAGCGCATGCGCGTTGATTGTTTTTTATTTTGTCGACTGCACAGTATAGTAGGGTCAGTTGAGCACTGTCTGTGGGAAAAAGAGCACCAGGACACAATTCACTCCGCCAGAAATTTGAAAAAAACATGCTGTACTGCTTGGTATTCGAGCCAGAAGCCCCAATATGATCGTTTCAGAATGTTTCAGTGTCAATCTGAGAACAGTGCAGATGATTCGGAAAGAGTTAGATGATATAAGTTAACATCATGGTGTTTGGAGTGATCACTGGTAAAGGCAACATTATGCCTCCATTCATCTTCCCACAGGGCCTCAGACTCAACACGGAGGCCTACATCAAGTGCTTTGAGATGGTAATGCTGCCCTGAGTCAAGAGGGGGGCTGATGGAAGAGTCCTGAACCATGCCACACAAGCAGGAAAACCTAGTCATGGCTGTCAGACAATCTCTGCTATCACATCACCCCTTACATCTAGCCACCTAACTCCCCAGACTACAAGCCCCTTGATCACAGCTGAGCCAGAATCCAACAAATCTCCTTGTAACACCAAAGACTATTGTAACTGAAGTCAAGGATTATGGCAGCATTGACCAACTTAAACAAGAAAACCGTCCAGAAGAGTTGCAGGAGATTGCGAAGTCGTCTGAAGGCCGTGTTTGAAGCTAATGGCAATTTTATTGAATAAATTTATTCTTTAGTGTTTCAAGATATTTTTGTGTAATTTTGGTAAATATATTTTAAAGTGAGATGTCAGCGTGATTTTCATTTTTGCGTTATGTAGACAATTTCTCCATCGTACCCTATATATATATATATATATATATATATATATATATATATATATATGCGCGCGTGTGTTTGTGACTGGGTGGGGCGGGGCAACACAAGTTTGTGTCGAAAAGGATCAGACTGTTAATCGCAGTCTTTTAATTCTTTTGTCCTTTCATTGTTATGCTTGTCTGTGTGAAACATTTTAAATGATGGTAAAGATTACACGAAAAGTTATTTAAGACAGCGATCTGTCCTTAAACACGATTCAGGGCAACTGTCCCAAATCTCAAGATGACAACTTGCTTCAGCGCCCCTCTTTCGTGTGAGTGACGTTAGCAATGATGTATAACTACTACTTGCTTGTCCAGACTTAAGTGACATTTCCTCAACCAGTAAGACGTGATAAATGTAAATAAGGGAAATGAATAAAACCAAAATAAAATCTATCGATGCAAAGGAAGCCATATTAAGAACCGAGAAGTGACTCTCACATTTGACCAACAAGAAAGCCAGCTAAACGGTTAGAGAGATATTTATAAAGAAACGAACGGCAATTTAATTTGGATGCCACATCAGACGAAAATGTTTGATTCGTTCGTAACCGCGCTTATACTGAAAAAAATGTTTATCTTAGTTGCACGGTGTGTGTACGCCTAAGTACAAGACAAAATTACTGGGATTTGTAGTTTGCATATGTAACATTTGTTATCACTTTAAACGTCATTCTTAGTGGATACTCGTATTTGAGTTGACGCTCCGTTTATTTATTAAACATTATATTTATTTATTTATTTTCGTCTACCTGTCTGAATGTTCGAGAAATCTTATGAAAGAAAAGTTTACGTTCTCTGAAAGGATTCGAATTTGGGAGCTACCGTTAAATCCGGTACGCTCTGACTAACTGAGCTACAAAGAATCAATCGGTCAGGCAAGGCCGAAATTGTATATTTAAGTGAAACTTCTCTCGTCGTAGATCACTCGAAATTTTTCATATTTGTAGTTTCGTATCCAAACATAAACAAAGAGAATAATGGATTTTTATTAATCCAACAGATTTGTATCACTTTAAACGTTATTATTAGTGGATACTCGTCGTATGTAATATTATGAGCCTGAAGTAATAGAAAGTAAAGCGAAGGTTTTACAGTGGAACATAGAAATTTAAAAAAAAGTCTTTATAATGTAACTAGTTGTAAGGAAGAATATCTCCTAACTAACAAACGCCCTTTACGAGTTGTTGAAAATATTCTGTATTTCTGAAATATGATACAGAAAACAAAGAAGGGTCACCATGATGGTTTGAAGATGACAAAAAGAAAACTTCAGTTTTTAGTTTAATAGATCGCGATCCCATAGACAGACTGTCTCCACGACAGCGAGCAATCCGTACAGGCATGGAAACTGGTATTCAGAAGATTCACCAACGTGTAAAAATCCCCGCCAAAAGAAATATAAACAAAGAAAATTGTGGAAAGTTGAAAACAATTGTCCCGGGTATCAATGATGAAAAGGGAAAGGGTTATATAGGTCACGTTATGCGTATAAAGCAAAATAAAGTTAAAGTTTAAGAGTTTACTCTTAAGATCCATTCTTAAAAAAATTGCGTGTGCGTGTATTGTATTTTGCAACATGCGAGGCGCATTTGCCCCACCCTAAGTCTGACTTTTAAAATCACCTCGTATCATAAATGTTGATCAAACTTGAAATGAAGCTGTTCTTGAGATGAGAAAACATAAAAAAATCACCTTTACATCTGGTTTCATATTAAATTTAAGGAGTATTCTATATGTTACACAATATATACTGGAGAGTACTGAAGAGTTCTCATCCTGATTCATTTGTAAAAAAAAATGTCAGCATTTCAATGACGAAATATCTTAAACTGATTTGGGGAAGGGGGTTGTCTGAGAACTTTTCAGCATATATATATATATATATATATATATATATATATATATATATATATATATATATATATATAGAGAGAGAGAGAGAGAGAGAGAGAGAGAGAGAGATAGAGAGAGATAAACAAACCAAAGTACTGATAAAAAGGACAGGAAGTCTGTCAAGTGACCAAAGAAAAAAGAAAACCAATAAATTAAAAAGTAAGAGACAAACCGATATAAAGAAAGGGAAAACGAAAGAGAAAAAAAGAAACCAAAGAACAGACACACCTACGGAAACAGAAAAAGACTGTCATCTATGTCTAAATGAGCAATTATGTTCTGCTCGCCTGGTGATCACGATAGCGTGAAACTCGAGTAGTCGTGTGAACGCTTTCTCCTTTTGAATAGTTTATATATATATATATATATATATATATATATATATATATATATATATATATATATATATATATTTCAGCACGCCTAGAAAGATGTTCTTTGATATTAGTTTGATCTCACTGAGTGCCACATCCTTGCACTTTTGTACAAAACTAAAAACCAAAACCAAAAACAAAACAAAAACAAAAAAACCCCAAAAAACAAAGAAACAGCTGTATTTAATAAATATAAGTATAATCTGGCACAAAGCCATAAGTGTTTCTTTGAGCGAGATTCGAACCTCTCCTGGTAATAGCAGTTAATTTGTCTCGCTTTGTGACTCACCAATATTTATTCAAATCAATACAACGGAATATGGAGTTCAGCTCCCATTAGAAGCTCCGTCTCTTGCGCCAAAATTACATTCATCTTAGCTTGCCCCCCCCCAACACACACACTTCGTTTTAGAGAAGAAAGCAAAGAATCCCTAACTAAAGTAGAGTGATCTGAAATCAAATTAAAGTTAATAAGCACAGCAACTGGACAACTTTCGCCTTAGTTCCGGGGGTGCCGAGATGAGTAAGATGGCGTACGGGGCGCGCTCAAATAAATAATAACCAAGTTTGCGTCGTAACTATTACCACTGTCCATCTGATGAGAATAAAAATCCCCTCTGCTGGCCCCAGACCCAAAAAGGAATGTGAGGGTTGTACATTATATATCAGTGGATTCCTGTCGATTTCCATGTATGAGGTCCTAACAGCACCTGTTTAAAACTAAACCGCTAGGCTACCCACATGCGATTTGATTATTAGTTTTCCATCTCCTAAACTGGCTGCCTCCCAAGGCAAGAGAGCCAGTCTGACTTATTATTTTACCCATAGCTGGATTCATGTTTTTGTCATAGGTATTAGCACCAAGTGAACAAAACAGAACTGACTGGAATTAGAACTCGGCTCGCCCGTAGAAAAACACACACCCGGCGGTTTTCGAATCGTAGCTCAGATGTGGCACAAAGCCGAAAGTATGGTATACCCAGTGAGGATCGAATTTACTACTCAGTCGTAATTGTTCTAGCGAGACAGCTTGCTAACATTTACACCACGTCGAATTGCCCTAAATAATCTTTCTTTGGCCTAAAATCTGACATGTTTAAGGCTATGAAAAAAAAGTTGTTTACACTTCGGCGAAATGACATACACTGAATTTCAAGCTTGCTTATAGGACTTCCTTATAGATGCGTTACCATCTAAAACTACATGCACACAGTTCTGGGAACGCTATCTGTTGGAAAACAGTGTTAACTTATTCAAGGTTCTAATATTTATCTTGAGGTAAAGTAAAAAAAAAACTGAAGAAAAGTGAAAAGAAAAGCAGACGGAGAGAAACGTATATATAAAGAGAGTTTTGTTGTCTTGAGTTTTATTATTTCTTTACTTCTTTAATGTTTTAAAGCCAGTGGAAGTTTTATTTATTAGTTTTTGCGTTAGAACATAACACTCACCTTAGTATAACACTCACCATTAGTAAATACTATAGTATAACTTTATAAATTTATTTTTCCAATTATCTTTGTTGTACTCTGCTCTTTCATAGAGTTATCCTTTTTTATCTTCTGGCTTCATAAACATGTTTCATCTGTTCAAAGAAGATAAAGAATAAAAAATTACAGACAAAAATATTTTATATATATATATATAAATTCAGTGTATGTCATTTCGCCGAAGTGTAAACAACTTTCTTTTTCATAGCCTTAAACATGTCAGATTTTGGGTCAAAGAAAGATTATTTGCGGGGAATTTTACTGCACTACTTTATTCAAAAGAAATCTGCAGCTGAAGCAAACAGAATTCTTGTTGAGACTTACGGCGACCATCCTCTGTCGGAAACAACATGCAGAGATTGGTTTAGAAGCTTAAAAAATAATGATTTTGTTGTTGTAGATAAAGAACGCACCGAAAAAGTTTGAAGACGAAGAATTTGAGGGATTACTTCATGAAGACTCATGTCAGGCGCAAGCTGAACTTGCAGAATCCTTGATCACACAACAGTTTCGAAAAGCAAGGACATAGGGTGCCGTACGAGTTGTAGCCGAGAGACGTCGAACGGCGTCACGTGTGAACAGCTGCTTCAACGGAAGAAAAGGAAAGTTTTTTTGCATCGTATAGACAATATACGATGAGTGACATGTTTCTTACTAATTTTTGTAAATAAAACATTACTTTTCATGAAAAAGCAGCGAGAACTTATTCAAGGTTCTATATATATATATATATATATATATATATATATATATATATATATATATATATATATATATATATATAATAAATATCCGAAGATACTCGTCTACTAGGGCAGCTAATTCAGTCGCTTGCTCAGATACATTTGTGTTTGTTCAACACCCACAGAGCCCACCACCTGTGGTTTATACTGCAACTATGCTAAGCAGACCTTAGTTACAGTTTCTGTGAGAGAGCGTGTTATCTAGCGTGATCAATAATCTGAACAAGGCCAGCACACTCAAACTCCCGATCATGATGACTTGTGACTTCGTGCTAGAACAGCTATCGACGGTCCCCCCGTCTACCCAATTTCACTCACAAGGCTTGGGTCAATCCGTGGTATGGTTTTCAGGCACTTTCCAAAGGTGCTGCACGCTGGGATCGTATCCGTGTAGACCGATAACATCAGGAAGTCTCCTTCCAGACAAATCAACCGTGGTGAGATTCGAACCCGGGTCTCATGGCCAGAAAGCAAACGTTCTAACACATACACACACACACACATATATATATATATATATATATATATATATATATATATATATATATATATATATATATATATATATATATATATATATATATATATATATATATATATATATATACGAGTGTGTGTGTGTGCACTTACGATGTTATTATAAAGAGCACGTTGTGGTTCTTGCCTTGCAAACATTTACGGTATAGTGACTTCTATCATTATATTTCCTCCACCTTTTTCGCTTTGAACCCAACGAAGCCGGTTTTATTAAATAGGCGGGTGTACGTATTTTAACAGGCTTGCTAGAATTTATCACATCCAAGATATGCTTCCTGAAACGAGAGCATTATTAGACTTCATAAGATACAGTATTCATTTGGATATGTGATGTACCGTTTATGAGGAAATAGGCTATATAAACATTTTTAAAGAGTCCAGAGAGAGGGTAAATATTAGTTAAGAAGAAGAAAAAATGTCGCAACCTTCTGGTAAGTGTGAAATCATGCAATGAGCTCGGAATTTTGTCCAGATGTAAAAGTAAATAAATAAATAAAAGGTGTGAGAAAATCAGTTGCAAAAAGACCGGTGGTAGACGCGTGTTTAGAAAGTTAGCGTCCCGACCAGGAGACTGGAGATCAAATCTCACTATGGCTAATTTGCTAAGTAGATGGTTTTTCATAACATCGGCCGAGTAGATAATCCCAGCGTGAGGCACTATAGCAAAGTGCTTCAGAATCATACCATAGGTTGGCCCAAGGTTTGTAAGTGAAGTTGGGTAAGCTAAACAGTTCAGGAACCCTCAATGATTGTGATAGGACGAAGTGATATGTCATCTTGACGAATCTTTATTGCCTTGTTCAACTACGAATCACGCCAGATTGTGCGCTCTTTCCCAGAAAACTCTACGGTCTGCTCCGTATAGTTGCAGTATAAACCACAGGTTGGCCCTGTGGGTTTTGAAAAAAAAACAACCCACAAATATGCCTGAGCATATATTTGTATCAGGGATTACTCGTCTTCAGGAGATTGAAGTTATTCACAGTCGTCAGTTACTACTAACATGCTGTTTGGTGCCTTTCCCAGAGTAACCATTGCTGTACAAGCGGTCCCAATATATTCATATTTTTATGCATCTTGGAATAGCTCCTTTTCTGGATGAAACATTAGTTCTCAATCTTGTAGTGCATTAATCTCTACCAGTTTAAAATAGGGATATATTAACGGTTCAATTTCTAAAAGTAAAAAAAGTACAAATCTTCTCTCATTTGTATTTTGAATTATAAATATTATCTTCATTACATTGAATTACATATATCTAAGGCGGACATTTTGGTATCTGTTTAATTTCTATAAGACTGGAATTCTTTTTCAATACATTAATAACGGTAGTAGAATGTAAAACCATCGCGATAAAAAGCAACAATAATAAAATGAAAGAAAACCTAGTTAAACTTTTATATTGACAGTATTTTATCGAAGAAACACGGGTAATTTCAACTTACATCTTATTACTACTTCGCATAAATAAGCAAGAGAAGCAAGACTAGTCAAAAATTAATAATGACACTACAGTCCTAACAAGTTGCTTCCATACTTTTAGTCTTCGATCTTGTTAAGCTAATCGATACACTAAAAGGGAGAAAATAATTCAAATCAGAATAATCCATTTTATGTACGAATGCCAAACGTGTTACAATTTATAGTGTATTGGGTATACCATATATATGCAGGGAGTTGGTACAGGTATTTCCACAAACATTTATAATAAAATAAAAACAATCGACTCGGGAGAAATCATATGAATGTAAATGAGGGTTTTATTTTCGAAGAGGAAAACATGCTAACAAAAAAGAAAGCTAGCGAATATTACAAGTTTATCTTTACTCACAAATTCAGCATATCATGTTGTAAGAGTCCGTGTTTCACCCACGTGTTCGACAAGCATCTACCACAGAACCTACCCATGTACAAATTGGGAGTTAGTGACTGGTCGTTAATGGTTGCATAACATGCCAAGAAAGGTGTATACTAATTACAGAAGAGTGAGGAACGTTAAACTAACAGTTTTATATATAAAAATATCTTAATAGCGTGTATGATTCTCAGTGATTGGCCCATCATTGTAGTCTTATGCTGCCCTAAAAGTATTGGAATTAAAATGAATTACAATTAAGAGGAAGCAACCCATGGGAGAAAAAGTGCTATGTTCCTTATATCGTACACAGTAAATAGAAGGCTACTCATTGGTCCAAATGAAACACCTTATGTTGGTCTATATAACGCGTGAAACACAAATGAAGGGTCTTTTATGTTTTGAGAAGTCCCCACCCGCCACCGCGAAATAGACAGGAAGGTGTAGGGATAATTAAGGCGATTATCTTTGGTGGGTCATGTGACGACTGCTTAGTGACGTCACTTATATAAAGTGAGGTAAGTTATTCAGTCACTAAACTTATTGGTGCCAAGACACACGTGTCTGTTCGTCATAACCGGGCTTTCGCCCTGGTCAGCCAGCTGCCAAGTCTCACAGCTTGCAAGTCCATGGTGCCGTTTCCTTTTGGGAATATATATTCCCCAGATATATCCCCAGTCCTTAAGTTGGGAAAACACAAAAGAATCTCCATATTATATGTAAGACCCTTCCTTTTTATTTCTCCTTACACTCTGCTTGTTGTGTAGAAATGATATGTTATTCTCTACGTGGGACATGTTTAAATATAGTTTTGTGTATGTCTTAATGGTATAAATGCCTCTCTGAGAACAAATCATGTTTGTCATTCCTTTTCCTTTCAGTTATTCTGTTCCGTCCGTGAATTACGGTCTTATTATATCACAGATATAATAATGATTATAATAGGGAAATACAAATGGGAGACTAAATCTTTTCTTCCATAGCGCTCTTTCCTGTTATAAAAGGTAAACGTACCCTAAGGGAAATTGCTACTACAGGACGTTGTCAGACTCGGTTACACCTACGGACTTTTAAAAAGGACGCTTATATGTACCCAATTCAAGCGGACTAATTTCGTTGTCAGAATACTGTATGAAATCCCTATTAAATGATATATCAATAATTGTTTGGCAAGCATGGAGAGACGTGCCTGCAATAAGATGTAGTGTCAAAGATACGGTTTCCCCCATGACACCGCTTTGTTATCTTAGACAGTTTTTGTTTTCAAAAGCGATGATTAGAATTGGAATAAAAGTTAAATATGAAAGTGAATTTATACATTTTTTGTTCTTGAGAATTCACAACAAAGATAATAAACATTATTTATTAAATTGGTTATTTAAACTATATTATATTTACTTTTATTTGAATGGTTGACAAAACATTGGCTAATTGACAATCGAGTCAAACTTTATTAAATGGTAAATAACAAGGAATTCCTTATCGTTGCTTCTCATATTTTAATAATTTAGCAAATGTTTAGACATTTATGAATAAAAATCTTTTTCACATTTATTTCTTTATAAATTAGCAAATGATAAATACTGCATTAGTTTTAATTGTATTAATATTTTTAGAATTATAAACTTATTCTTGTAAATAAAACATCTAATAAATAAGTAGTGTTTTCTTTTTTTCTCATGATGTATCCTAGAAATGTCAACTGTCTCTTTCTAATTGCGAGCATGTCTCCTTTTGGCTTCCTTTTTCCTTAGAACTTATTCTTTATTTACATGCTACGTCCACGGTATTCTCAGTATTCTTCAACAGAGACACATTGCCTCAAAATTTCTTCATCTGTGAAGATATTGTTCAGCATTCAATGAAGGCTAGTATTACATAGCATTTGGACACTCATATCTTTAATCCTAAAATAATTTCCTTCTTCTTATTATTTTTTATTATTACTTGTTATTTTCTTGCCAATACGCTTAGATTTTTGAATACATCTTTAGCTATTACAATGTAACTTCGGATTTCAGTGCCACATTTTCCGTCATCTGTTAAAACACTTCTCAGATATTTAAATTTCTGTTCTTTCTCGATTATGGCATCTCTCCTTCAAAGGTCGTATCTTTGACCATTTCTCTTGCTGGCATTCATGTATTCTTTCTTTTTACAATTGCTGGTTAGTCCTTTCTTCTCGCCTTCCTTATAGTTTTCTTTCTATGTTTATCCGTGAATTTTATCAAGTGTTTAGTTGTATTACTTTCGTCTTCATTCTGCTTGTGTTTCATCGAATTCTTCAAACTATCATCATACAGTAAACAGCATGGGTCAAAACTAAAGAATAAGCTCCAGGCCGGACTCGAACTCGCATCCCTGTTATCGCGAGAAACCGATGTACAACAGCTGCTCATAACGTTTGATCTACTACAATTTATACATTACAAAAAGTCATATCTAATTATATAAACATAGTCTTTATTTTCCGCTCGACTGCTCGCTGGTATATTTGTAACTTGATTGAAATTTTAAGGTAAAGAAAACCTACAACGAAGCTTATACTTACAATTAGAACGACACAGTTTGAAATTTCTAGGACACAATAAGAGAAGACGGCTTGAAGAATTTAACACTTACATGGCATATTTAAAGCAAGAGAAGCAGTTGCGGACAGCTTGTAACCTACCGTGTGAAAGGACAAAGAGGAATGGTAAAAAGTGATGTAATTTAGAGCAACAAAAATAGGAACGTGTGGAGAGTCATAATCACCCACATACTGAAGGAACACGGAACATAAAAGAAACAGAGTAATAGTAAGAGTGATATTCTTTTTTATTTGACGAACCAAATTAATTTTTACTAGCATTTCTTTCTTTCTTAATTTTACTTGATTATTTATTGCATTAATAGAATTACAATAATTTAAATATCTGGGAAGTGTATTAACAGAAGACGGAAAGGTGCATTGAGATTGCCAAAGATGCCTTCCAAAAGCTTAGCAAAGTATTAAGAAACAGAAAAAATATCGTTAGAAAGAAAGAAAAGAGTATCGAATTATTACGTAATATCAGTCCTACATGATAGTGAATGCTCACAGATGAAGAATCGACTTGAAGCAACTGGAATGTGGATGATGTAGAAGGATGCTGAGGATACGATGGACCGAACATCTGAGCAACGACGAAGTTTTAGAGAAAATGGAAACAAAAAGAAAACTTATACTTAACAGCAGAAAGAGAGAGTTGAAATTTCTAGGACACATAATGAGGAAAGGGGGCTTGGGAAATTTGATATGTCACAAGGCATATATTGAAGGACGGATGGACAGAGGAAATCACTGCATAACCTACTTACTGAGCTTGAGTAAATGGATGGCGGAACAGGTTTTAGGAGAAAATAAAAATACAACATTTATTAAGAGCTACAAGGACAGAAAATTGTGTGAGCCATGATCGTCTCCGCCCTGAAATGACATAACACATAGAAGAATTAGTCCTTTTCTTGATTTTTTTGTTGGGTGAAGAGTGCCAGTCTTCGTTAATATTTTTTTTATTAGTATTTATTCCCTTTTAATATAACTTCCTCTTTTAAAAAATAATATTAACTTTTCACAGCGAAAGGATCTATTTGAACTGATAGGAAAACTTTATTCGAGAACGATGTTAGAATAAATCAGAATTATACTGGGAGAAAATCACCTGCATACGGATAGAAAATGAATTGCTACACAAAAATAGAAAGGAGTACGAGACAAGGATGTGTCTTCTCCCCAGATTCATTCAACTTCTACAGCGATGATTTTCAAAGGGAACTGGAAACGTTACCAGGATTTATTATCGGTGAGCGAAATCCTTACATACGCAGATGACACTATTTTGATGACGGACTCAGAAAGAAAGCCACAGGAGCCACTGGACAAAGCAAGAAAAAGGACACGCCATCAACTGTAAGAAGACAGGAATTATGGTCATCAGCAAGAGAGAAAAAAACAAGTTGCGAGTTACAAATTGGAGATATGAACATCAAGCAGGTGCAGAAGCTTAAACATCTGGAAAGTCTTCCAACGGAGGATAGAAAATACAACAAAGAGATCCGAAAACATATTCGACAAGCGGAAGAAGCATTTCAAAAACTAAGCAAGATGCTTAGAAGCGGGAAAATCGTTAGAAACAATGAAATAAAGGCCGAATTGCTGTGTGATGTCCATCCTTTCAGATGACATGTAATGTTGGACAATTTCTCCACAGATAAGGAGAAAGCTGGAGGCAATAGAAATATGCTTCTACAGAAGGATACTGGGAATTTCACGGGCTAAGCGAGTAAGCAACACAGAAACCTTAAAGAAAATGGCAACAAAAAGAACATAATGAGGAAAAGGCAGCTGAAATTCCTTGGACACACACTAAGAAAGGAGGCCTTGGAAAACTTAACCCTTACGGAGCATCCTGACATCAAGAGAGATAGAAGAAAGCAACGACCCACTTACCTGGCGAGCTTGTGATGGCGTAACGGGGGGGGGGGGGGCAGTAGCCTAAGCAAAGGCAAAGAAACTGCATTAGATAAACCATTGTCAACTATTAAACTGTCTTTGAATAGTACTTCGTTGCTCTTAAGTTTAGTTGGATTTTTATGACATTGATAAATGTTCGTGAATCACTGTTAGATAAAACATCGTCAGTTATTATCAATTTTTTATCAAGTATTTCTTTCACTACATTCTCCTTCGCGTTTTATCGTACTTTTATTTCGCGTTTTTTTTTTCACTAGTGCGCACTCAAAACAAGCCCAAGAGCCACTCAGGTAAAAGGTTAGTGAATATTTTTGTGTGAGCGTAAGAGGAAGAGGTAAATGCAGTTTATGAGATTATGTAGGAGAAAGAACGGTTAACCTTAGATTTAAGGGATTAAGATTATAGTGATCGTGAAAATATCCTCTCGGGAGATTGTTCCATAAAAGAGCAGGTCTTGAGAAGTTGTTGTTTCAGTCCAACTTCTGTATTCCTAATGGAATATGAAGGGAATGAGGATGTATCGTCACAGTGTATGTGACGTGGCGGGTCTTAGCCGTGAAGGCCAAGACGGGTGGAGCTATTCGTCTGAACATTTGCCGTGAAAATAGCGATAGAGTAGTGAGATGCTTGCAACATCATCTCGCCCGCACATTACCCGCTTTTGAAAACTCTATCAAGGCAGGCAAATGAAGACTGGCCAGTACCATTCCACATATGAAAGCAATGCTCTATTTTTGCTCTGATCTGGCTCTTGTAAATATAAAATATAACAGGAGTCATCATGTGCTTTATGAATCGGTACAAGGAACTAACCATTTTCTCAGCATCTTCAGCGATGGATCGTATATCCGAGTTCTATTTGAGGTCTGGGCTGAACTTGAATCCCAATAGGTGATCAAGGCAAGCAGCCTCCTTGAAGAAAGAAATGATCATGATAACAGGTGAAAGTTCAAAATTTTAAAGAAAACATATTTTGATTAGATTAAGTCCTTGTCTTTTACATTCCCAGATCCAAATAAGCGCTGGAGGAGAAGACGTGGGTTCACACCTTTCTCAAAGGAATATGTGAAACTGCCAGCCAATCACAGTGCACTGCTGATTTCTATTTTCACAGTTTATATGTATAGTCTCCCTCTCTCTCTCTCTCTCTCTCTCTCTCTCTCGATATATATGTGGACATTGTAACCAACACCCAGCGGTGACAGACTGTTTCATGTTTATGCGCAATCGTCAGGATGGCTTGACGATTGCGTATAAGAATGAAACAGACTGTCGCCGCTGGATGTTGACATCAGTGTCCACTTATATATTTACATACGCTCTATCCCTGATATTGAGCACTTTAGCCCATAAATAGAGCATACCTTAAAATTATATTTTATCTATCACATACACACAGAACCGGTAAAAATGCTAAGATTATTGAAGTGTGGGTCGAAACCTTTGCCCAGTACCTGTATGCTGTGCCCAGAATGAAGATTTCGCTCCCCGACCCTTTATATAATATCTATCACCTAAAGCTAGAGAGAGCTCAGTGTGACTTCTCTCTCCACTTTAGGTGGGTTTCTATTTATCTCTTTCTAATGGGCATTCTATCAGCACCAAATTCTATTTTATCTGTCTATATTTCTGAGATGAGGTATTGTAACTATTTACACTATGCGCATTGTTCAGACTGTTGCCCTTAATTTTGTGGCCATATTCACATATTCTATTTTTATTGCATCTGAAAAATATACCAATTTAACCAATGACTTAACAAAAAAAATCACTTTGCATCAGCCAAAATAAAGCGTTATTTACGCGAAAATATTTTTTTTTATTAATTTAAAGTGGGAATACAAAATTATAATTTTACCTGATTTTTGAATGAATATTTTCAAAACAGGTATGACTTACCTACAAGATTAACGCAACACAATCTTACCACTCTCCGCCACAATTTAGATTTGTACTATACTAAGCAAAGATTAGTAAATATCTATTAAATTGGAAAGTAAGTCCTGTCGCATTTGAAGATAGAAAATAAACAAATTCTTCTTTGGTCAAGATAATATTCACACTCATTATCGATCCCATGTACTTGGCAAATTGTTGATCTCTCGGGAAAAATTCTTCTCGTTTCGATGCAAAGAAACACTATAATTCTAACCTCTTTACGGCTAATAAACTCCAAAAAATGTTGTAATCATCTGAAATTATAATGGCCAGATGGAGCAAGGCCAAGAGAGTAAGGAGGAGGTGGCCAAATTTCCATAATCTTTTCTGGAGTGACATGGACAATGTGATCTTGCATTATCGTGTAATAGCAAGACGCCTTGCTATTAACCAATGATGATCGCTTTTTCTGCAAATTCAAACAGCATTTAATGTCTAATATAGGTTCGACCTAAAATCATTTTAAAAGGATAAAATTTATTTATTCTGATATTAAGCAATCTACCAAGAAAGAAAAAGTCATTAGAACGTAAAATTAATGTTTATTTTACTTTAAGTATTTAAAAAGTACCTTCAATGTAATCATGTAAAAATGCGACAGGATTTTCTTTACAACCTAATATATGACTTGTGCTTTTCAGAGTTTATAAGTACACGGAAGTAATGAGGAGTAAAACTTTCATAACGAACTTTTTTTCTGTTGACATAACAATAGAGTTTTCCCGAGATACCAAATGGGGTCACTGGAAAGCAGTTATTAGTCGCAAGGAAGACAAAACAAGACAAGGCGCGATTCTCAAGACAGAGATTCGTTAGGTAAATGACGTTCTTTGTCACTGAATCGGAGAAGAAAGAAGCCGTTATAAATGCGCAAACATAATCTATCCCCCCCAACACCAAAGGGAGAAAAAGAAGTCGATTTCAGGATACTGAAAGTTGAAAAAAAAAAAAAAAGTGAGTGCAAACTTTACTTCTAATTCATCTTATGAGAAATCTATAAAAGCGTTTCGTCAGACGCAAGAAACGGCCAGATACACGCGCAGATATACGTGAAATGTTCATTTGCAGGTTAGGTGAAAGGAAAGAGTTGAACATTTATCTTCTTCCCACCTGGGTCTGTACATATTTCCTTGAAATAAAGTGAAAGTTGCTCATTAGTCAGCTTCCAATCAAAACACTTACTTCCAGTGATGTCTGTCTTTTTCATTTGTTCTCCTTCCTGTCTCACTTTATGGCGTCTTGGCAATCTGCTAGCAACCGCCATTTGCAAAAGGGACAAGGATGGTAAACGACATACGTCACGTGACAATCATTCTGGTTAATGGAAGATTCCAGAAATAGCTCCGGAGTGGTGACCTATATTGTTTTTTATGTTTCTTATCAAGTCAATATTTCCAACTAACAAGTTCTGTTCACACACGCAATAAAAACTGTGTCACGGTGCCCCTTTGTCGGTTGCGTGTGCTCATGAAGTAGAACAAAAATAAAAGAATTTTCATAATTAAAAAAAATGATCATTAAGAAAAGGTTAAAATTTGGAAGAAACGGATTTTGAGGGTCACACTCAAAATTCCATTTCTTCCAAATAGTCAAGTTTCTAGTATGACTTCGAAAGCTTGCCACCACTGTTTAAATACTAATGTTGCAATGTTTTTTTAAAAAAACGTTCTAGCTGCCTGGATGGGAAAGAAAGAACCAAATTGATTACTTAACTATCAACAAAAGGTCCAGAAACGCAGCTCTCCACTGTAAAACATATTCAAGAGGACCTCACTAAATTCATCTTCGCAACAATACCTAAGAAACCAGGTGCAAATGAATGTGATCTCTATTAGAAAATCAGTTCCTAGGCAGGGCGCCTCCTCGAGAGGACATTCGTTTATCGTGACTAGCGGTAGTTCGGGGTCTGATCGGCGGTGATGGAATGTAACCATTTTGTTTTTACAGGCATTGTATGTAACCTGCCAGTTTTTCTCACTAGGAAGTTAATGTTAGATCAGAAGAGAGGTCAGCGGCCAATCTCTGATCGTCAAGACTTTTAGAGTTGCGCCCGTATATCGTCCTATCATCGGCATAGACGTTTACAAATGACGTCGGAGTATATTCTTAAGTAGATCATTTATGTAAATCAGAAAGTGAGTTGGTCTGAGAAATGACCCCTGGGGGCCGTCAGCATTGACTGCTAGGGCCTCGGGGGATGGCTGTTAATAATTACCTTCAGGGATCTACCTGTTAGGAAAGAGAAAACTCTCCCAGTGATTCCATAGCTGGAGAGCTTGTGTAACAAACCTTTGTGCGACACCTTGTCGAAAGCCTTCGAGATATCTAATGCTATGGTCCTTGCGTTATGTGTGTTGTCAAGGGTCTCACTAATTCTGTGTGTAATGCTAGTTAGGACGTCAGCAGTGGATCGGGCTGATTGAAACTCACACTGCTTGTTGCACAAGAGTTTGTTTCTATCCAGGTGTTCAACAAACTTCTTGTTGATTAAGACCTCAAAAAGCTTACTGATGATACTGAGAAGACTAATGTATCTATCCCGGGAGAGAGTGGATCAGTTGTCTGTGTTCTTGAACGCTGGGCATACGCTTGCCATCTTCTACATGCCCATGAAAGATTTCTCCTTCAGGCAGTGGTTAAATATCTCTACTAGAATAGGGGATAATTCTGGGTTGTTATTCTTAAGGACGACCACTGGAATTTTGTCAGGTTCAGTGGTTTTGTGGGGGTCGAAGCTTTATTGATATTGTGCTCAGTGAGACGTGAGAAGTTGGGGACGGGATGGTTTTTGTTATCTAAAGGAGTTAGAGTCAAAGATCGAGGCGAAGAGCTTCGCCTTGTCTGTCGAGGAGGATATGACTTCAGGGCCATTTATAATAGTGGGCACAGCCGCTGTGGCTCCGTTCATAATTTGGTTGGTGATCTTCCAGAATTTACGGGATCCAATTTGTTATTTTTCACCCTTGGCCTGGACAGATCGCGCGTAGCTGAACTTTGCTTTTTTTCCAGAACTCTTTCACAGCAATTGCGGGCAGTTCTGAAGGAAGTAAGTGCCAGACTACACACTGTTCCTTGCGATAGATTTTGAAGCAGTGATTCCGGGGAGATGTGACTGCAGCGCGTGTGCACTTATGTTTTATCGATTACACAAAAAGCATTTGACAATGTACGACACACAGACTTTTTTAATTGTTAGGAAAACTAGAAGTTAGAATAAACCAGTACTCGGATAGAAAATGAATTGCTTAACTATACAAAAAGAAAGGGGTGCGAGACAAGTTTCAGCGGAGGACGAAAACGCATCGGATCAAAGAAAGAAGCATACCAAAAACGGAAGAAAGCGCGCGGAGAAACGCAACTATTTCGTTAGAAACTGGGAGAAAATGTCGGGTTGCTATAGGATATCAATCCTGTTACAGGACAGTGAATGTTGGACAATCTATCCACAGACGAGGAGAAAACTTGAAGGCAACAGAAATGTGGTTCTACAGAAAGATACTGAGAATTCCATACGAATGAGTATGCAACGAAGAAGTCTTAAAGAAAATGGCAGCAGAAAGAAAACATATCAGAATCAGGAAAAGATATCTGGAATTCATTGAAAATATAACAAGGAAGGAGGGCTTTGAAAAGTTAACTCTGACGGGGGATACTGAGGTTAAGAGAGATAGGGGAAGGCAGCGACCCATCTGCTTGACTAGCTTGTATAAATAGATGGCGCATCGGGCATGTGGGCTCCAGCAAAGGGAAAAACAACTGCTAACTGCCACAGGGGATATGAAGTATTGGAGAGCCATGAGCGCCCCATGTCCTGAAGGAACGCGGCACATAGAATTTCTGGGATGAACAGTTATCATTATTGACATTATTTACATTCGAACTATTGTCCTTAGCTGTGTTGTTGTTATCCCAACGTTTCTGTCATTGTGTCCTCAGTTGGAAATTCCCTGTAGGTTACCCGAGTCGATATACACCTAATGAAGGGCACAATAACCCGAAACGTTGTGATAACAACAACAACAGAGATGAGGACAATAGTTCGAATGTAAATAGTCTAAATAATGATAACACCTGATCCAAGAAAGTAAAACAGAATCCCATTTTCACTTATTGAAAAAAAATAGTCATAAAAATGTTGGTTCGCATATGAAACTTGCTGAGTCGAGGTTGTTGATTTGTTGTTTGCAGTTTATCAACTATTTGTGGGTTATTTAAAGCCAAAACATATTTGAGATTTGAGAATCATTTCAAGTCTCAAGGGTGATTGGAAGAGCAAGAGAATGAGAAGATTTTAGCGAGAAGAAAGGACAATAAAAGAACACGTTTCAGAAAGACAAAAGATGCGATAGTCGTTGAATTTAAATTTTTGAAGATCGTAGGTGGCAAGGAAGCAAGAAACTGGAAGGGCGTTCCACAGGGAAGAAAAGAAATTATTAGAAGAACACTATTTCATCATTAAAACGATGAGACGTAGTAACCAACCTAGTAGTATGTTTAAAGTCATGCGGTTGAGATAAAGAGATCATTAGAACCACTGCTATGAAAAAATATATATATGGAAAAGATAGACGGAAACCACGTCACGGCGGTGACATTACTGACACTTCTTTGGTCGCAGTGAACCAACTTTATTAACAGCAACCCTCCCAATTGATTCAATATAGTCGCTCCACTTCAGCTCAGTAAAAAACGGGAAACCAAGAAGGCGCAATGAGTTGTTCTCTTAGAGGTTAGTATCAACCATGCCGATGGAAGGCAAAAACGGTTCTCTATTAAAAGGCTAGCAGTTTCGTTTTGGAGGCGTTAAAATTTACAAGCTCAGAAATATCTTGTAAATTTACAAATGAATGGTGGTCATCTTCATGAGCAGCTGTCAATTTTACTTTGTTTCGAGAAAATTCTTCGAAAATAATTATACGACAACATTTATTCGAATTGTAAATTGTTTGCATGAAAATTAACCGAAAGGACAATTATACTAAATGATAATTATTCGATGTACCTATGTTTGAAATACGTATGTGGTCTTGCTTTGAGAAAGTCAATGCTGATTTACCTAGAACTAATAACGTCTTTGAAGGATGGCAGAGGGCTTTTTTGCAGCACATATTATCCCATCATCCAACAATATAGGCCGCCTTCTTAGGCGCCCCGTTAAAAGAGAACAGGACTTTTTCATTTTTCACAAATTCATATTGCAAAAGTAAAAGAGCAGTTCGTCATGGGTAAAACGATAAACTAGATCCGCGTCCGGCATAAGACAATAAGTTACGCCCGACAGCAAGGCCTCTGATCAGGAGGTTTTGAGCGTGGAACCACCTCTTAATTGCTGGTGTTCCCAGGTCCAATCTGATGTGGGGCGGTAGCACCTGTTAGGGTCACAGCTATGGGCAAATACTTGACCGCTAAACTGGGGTCGAAACACTATGAAAGTGTAAAAATAGGTTTTAATACCAGCAATGAATTTTTGAAGAAAAAAATTATTACCAGCAATATATGTTTGAAAAAAAATTATTACCAGTAATAAAAATCTTGTCGTTAAATAACCCTAGAAACAAGCGAAACCAAAGTAAGAACAGGTTGCCAAAATATCAAGAGCGCCAAGAAATACCACGACGTAAATGGAAGAAATTAGTATCATTCATTAACGAGTGCACTCAGTAGTTGACTATTTGCGTGCAGTATGATATAACTTAAGGTTATAAGGATTTTCTTATTACTAAATTGATTTATTAATGATATTTGCATTTCGAATATTTATCATTTGTGTATTTCTTCTTTTAATTTTTACTGTAATAAAGAATTTTGCATTTCGAATAATTATTATTTAATATAATTGTCCTTTCAATTAATTTCCATTCAAACAATTTACAATGTTTTTCGAATAACTGTTTTTAAACAATTATTTTCGAACAAGGTTCGCATAATCTTGTTGAACCTATCGGACTTACTATTAAGACGGGAGTAAATAGGTGTGTCATCATGATCATCATCATGATCATCATCATGATCATCATGATCATAAATATCTAGTTGGGAACTGATAAAGGGCGTTGGAAATAAACACCGAAGATCCAAGAATTCAATGAATTCCAAAAATAGAAAGAAACACGGCAGGTTTTCATTCTCAGTAGATTTATTTAAATTATACAGCGAAATTATCGTGAAATGAACAGAAGTCCTAACAGGATTTATGATCGGCGGATAAAATCTTAAGATAGGCGGATGGTACTCTTTTGATGGCAGATTCTAAAGGAAAACAACTTTTAGAAAAATTGTTGATTCTTATAACTCTCTGGGTCAATACACACTTCAGCCACGCGATGACAACGAGGAATTATAAACAGCCGATTAGACTTGGAATCGCACAGTGAGTGATGGATTTTTATACATAAACTTTGTTAACTGATGAAAATAAACAAAAAAAATCAACCAATAAAAAAACTACTAGTTATTGTCACGTTTTAAGAGGGTAACGTCACCGTTGTATTAAGTAGTGCAAAGAAAAAAGTCATGAGAAAAAGGTTTTCGATTGAATAATTCAGAAAAGATTCTTTCGAATAAATTATTAGCGTTTAATCAAGATGGTGTCTTTGTATCAGCCAAGTAATCCCCATCCACAAAAAGGAAAAACATGAAAGAGCCTATGCGTGCTCATATAGATAGATAGATATATTCATGAGCGCGCACAGACTCTTTCATGTTTAACCCACCATTTCAATCGTATCCCATTGATCAACAAAATCTTCAATAAGAACAACATCAAGATTACCTACAGCTGCACCAAAAACATTGAGCAACATATAACACAACATTAAATATAACATTAAACGAATATTTAAATAACGTCAATAGCAACATTAACACAGAAAAAAGTGTAATTGCCGAAAAAAACATTACCTGTTCACTAAATCATAAATGTATATATAAAGGCATCATCTACAAGGCTAGCATTAAGCATAATGGCGAGATAAAATTTTATTTCAGTTCCGCAGGCAACTACTGGAAAACCCGAAATTATCATGATAAAATGACTCTTAGCAATAAACAATGTGCACTCTTAAAATTTTACTGGGATATTAAAACAGATGACTATACGCAGGTAGTATATTGGAATTTCGTCACCAAATCTATACCCCTTTCCGGCCGCGGCGACCGAGGTAACCTGTGTTTGCTGGGAAAAAGATTCATCTTCAAAAATATTAATGACCAAAACCTACTTAAACAGAATGAGCTTATAATAGCTTGTAATCACAGGAAGAAAAGTCTCTTAAAGTATTTTAATTCTGCATCGATCAGTTATTCAAATATCACATGCCCATTACATATTTTAGGTTACATATTGATTACCCACTTTAACCATTTAAGCGTCTATTAATACGTAACGAGCTACACAGAGTTCCTCTTTTCTTTAAGCTTGCATCTTATTTCCCATATATTAGTTTATATTAAATTTGAGCTTTGAATCTGCGTTTAATTGAGCATTCCTCTCATGAGATCCAGTATTTAAAAAAAAACAAACAACTGTAATAAGTGTTTCATTCACCAGTTTGTGCCTGACGACTTGGGAAAACCATGAAACTTTAAGTTGCACTACAAACGTAGGTATATGTATATTTATTAATATATGCTTTTTAGCTCTGTTTAAATACATTGAGCACTGTTTTGTTTACACCTTCTATTAAGTAAATATTTATTCGCTTATCTGTCGATGCACGCTAACACAAATACACATCAAGTGCTCCAGACCAGGTGCAATCTTCAACTGAGCGCCGTGCTTCAGCAAGGTTTCGGCCCATTAAGCTCAGTACCTTTCCACACGGTGGGCCCGTAACAGCTGGACAATGTTACGTTGCAACCGGTCTATGTTAATTACGTGCGACTCGATAAGACTTTTTTGGGTAATGCTTACACTTCCTTCCATCGCTTTTTCACCACAAGTCTTTATCACCTTCTCCGGCTTTGGGATCCCAGCACACTTGAGGAATCTCTTTAAAGAAGCAGCAGGAAATCCTCTACAGCCAAACTCAAATGGCACCAGAGTGCAGCTATATCCTCTCTCACGGACTTCAGCCACCAGTTCCTCATACCGAAGCAACTTTCTTTCATGCGCCCCCTCAATCCCTTCTTCCCATGCTACTGTCAGCTCGCCAAGCAACAGATGTTGCTTCTCGAAATCAATTAAGACCAGATCTGGTCTCAGACCAGGCACAACGATCTCCACTGGCAGTGTAGCATCCACCAGCACTCTCCACTTCCTTGAGTTTTCCGACCTAGTCTTCTGCCTTATGACAGTCGCACCTTGCTTCAGGAAGGTTACCCTTCGCAGGTCCAACGAGGGTATGCTAGCACTTCTTACAGCCACTGCCACGACCTCCAGCACCAAGTTATGTCTGAAGGTGTACTAGCCATCCTGAAGCGCCCTCGGACAAGCTGACAGCATGTGGCGCAGGTTTCCATAAGCACCACACAACCGGCAGGAGGGTGACTCCTGCACTCCCCATCTCTTCAAATTTGCCGGTGATGCTGCCACGTCATATGCCGCCTGTATGAGGAACTTCAAATGTCCTGCGCCTAGACGCCACCAATCAAACCAACTGATCTGAACACCCTCAATACCCTCCCAGTTCAGTCATCGGCCCTGCTGAGCCTGCTGGACAGTCCGCACTAACCGTCTCTCCCCTTCGAGCTTTCGAACCCCCTGCTCTTGTAACTTGCGTCGCTCCTGTCTATTAGCCTCTGACCAGAATATCTCCCTCTCACCTAGACCAAGTCCAGCACGTCCCTTCCTTGTAACACCTTAAACTTCTGCCTGCTTGACCATCACTTCCACTGCTGACATCACGTCTAACACTCTCCACTTTCTTCCTGTCGTCACCTCTGGCACATTCTTCTGGATTACAGCATCCCTCGACTCACACAGCATAGACTGCAATCTCACCTTCGCCACCTTATATTCCTCCACCAAAGAAGTAAGAGGTAACTGAAGGCCCCCTGAGCTGCCATACAAAGCGACCGGTGACAGAATCCTTGCAACACCAAGCCACTTCCTTATGCCCTTACTAATTTTCCTATCAATTATTTCAACTCTAGACAGTGCCACCTCGTATATAGTCAGCGGCCACATTAATCTAGGCATCAATCCAAAATGCATACACCACACTTTAAATTTTCCGGGAAGGCCACATTGATCTAATCTTCGCAGGCTCACCTCCGCTTGTTGCTGGATTTCGATCCCACGGTGACGATCTGTCACAGGGAAGTTATACCACCTCCTCAGGCTCTTTACACCTTGCTCCCGCACTGTTGGTATCTTTTCACCTGCGATGGAAAACACTTCATGTATGACCGACCCTCTCTTCATAGACAGTGACCTGCTTTTCTTTGGTTTGAAGGCCATCTGACTCCATTCTAGCAACCCTGCAAGTCTATTCTGAACCAACTGAGCTACTTTCTTATCATCTTGGATTATCGTCAAATCATCCATAAATGCTCTGATTTTGACCTCATTCTGCAGGAAGCGGCACTCTGGTGTCAGACCTCTCAAGATCACCTCCATCACCATCACAAACAGTACTGGGGAGATGGCACATCCCATAGCAATAACAGTTGGTAATAGCTAATTATTTGGTTTATATCCACACTTATATCGATAGATATGCATAGAGAGATATGGAAATATATGTTATGCATAGATTTATGTATAGATGGAGAGATAGAGAGAGAGAGAGGAAGGAATTAGCCAATATATATTCATGATCTCTATGTATCTAACAATCTTTAACACAGAAATTTATCTATTTTCATATACTTTCGAAGTTCAATGTTTCCCTTATTGGAGGCAGGGTTTTGCGATATATTAGTCGATCAGTTTCTGACAGTCGCGTCTATAATAATTCTACCTGGTCATACAGCATTCACCTAATGTTTTTCTTTCTTGTTCAGGTGAATAAAATATTTCAAAATCAGTTTTATTATTTTCTCTTCATTTTCGCCACATACCCAACTCAATTCTTCCCATGGTAAATCAAATAGAGAACTTTGAAACATTCCTACCAGTAGATCTCATTTTTCCTGTTCTTTCCTAAAGAAAATCGTCAGTTCTAAATTACAATAGCAGAAATGTTCACTATCGCTTTCAACATGACTGTAAAATTTTCTTAATTTTTTAGTTATTATTCAATCTTATTATTATCGTCAAAACAATTTGCGTATTTTCAATCACCACGTCTTCTTTATGTGCTGTGTCCCCCAAAGACGTAGAGGATTACGGTTCGCCACAATTTCCTGTTCTTTGTTCTACTGAAGTTCTTTGAAATAAAACTAGAAACATTGGGAAGCCTTTAATAAAACTAGAGACATAATTAAATGAACCTTTTCAATGTATTTAATATACAAAAGGTGTAATGAATGTATTATGCTCGAAACATGACGCACAGGTGTGAAATATTGAAATAATAGAATTGCTTGAAAACAAAGCCAGAAACGCACACAAACACAAAAAATCAATGAAAGAAACAATGCTAGGAATAATATTAAGGGAGAGAAAGAGGATGACGAAGAAGAAATATGTAGATGTGATTAAGCGGAGGAAAACAGAAGTGGAATGGATACCTAGAAAGAAGAGCAAACATGGATGTTCGTGCCCGCACCCCCCCCCCCCCAAAAAAAAACGGAGTGTTAACAGAATGGTTTTTAACCATGACCCCAGCTTTTATTTTAACTACTTTCAGTCTTCGGTAAGGTTTATTGTTTGAAAAGGTGATGATCAGAATTGTCATAATATCTAAACATATGGTGAAAGTGAATTTATACACTATTTTGTTCTTGTGAATTTGCATCCAAAATTTTAAACACTATTTATTAGATTATTTACAAGGACAATTTTATATTTACAATCTAAAAACAAATACAGGTGTAGTAAGACAAGGCAATATTTAACATTTACCAATTTATAAAGAAATATAAAAATTTTAATTCATAAACATTTACTAAATTATTAAAATATTTGAATCAACTCTAAGTAAATCCTTATTATTTACCATTTTATAAAGTTCGAATCAATAGACAATTAACCAATGTTTGGTTAAAATATAATGAATAAATAATTACTGTTTTATATTATCAATTTCAAAAACAAAAAAAATGTATAAATTCACTTTCATATGTAATCATCGCCTTTTAAAACAATAAACTTTGCAAAAGCGTGAATATAGTTAAAATAAAAGCGGTGTCATGGGAAAAACCGTCATCTCGACACACTGTTTTTTTCAAGCTCGAAGGTCCATGTTTGTCGATCTAATGGCTAAGTCTAATAAATGATTTAAATTTTACGAGGTTTTAAGGAGAATAGAAACTAAAAAGAAATTGTTGCTAACAAAAAGAAAACAGCAGCTCAGATTTTAGGGACATCCAATGAGGAAAGAAGGCTTAGAGGATTTAATTCCCAGGAATTATGGTAAGCAAGAATCGCAGGGGAAAACAGAGGGAATCTACGTGATAAATGGAAGAATATGTAAATCAAAGAGGGGTTGTAAAGTATTGCTGAAAATAAGACAGGTAGCTGTGGAGAGTCATGTTCGCCCAAGTCCTGAACTGACATGGTGTAGAGAGAGAAAGAAAGTAAAAGAAAGAGGGTTAACTGAAAATGATGGACTTTCAGTCATTGCAGTTCTATGGCTTAACTGCAAATGACGGAAATTCCTGTCAGTCACAAACATAACTATAACTTTGTGTGAAAGATGAAAATTTGTATTTTATTGTGAAATTCATTTCTATTTGTGATTTCAATGAACGCTTCTTCGTTTCACCAATCAGTGCCCAGAAACTATTTGGTCCGAGAGGGTAATTTCATATTTTACTTTTTTTTGTCGTCTCCCTCAAAATGCCAGAGCAGGTTTTAATTGATGTGGAAGTAATCAATCAAACTTGGATTGATCATTTGATATTGAAGAATTTATTGATGAGGTCACAAATGATGACTATTTATCAAATGGCAAATAAATGTATGCAAAATGTCACCAATATTGTGGAGTAATAAAGTGAGAAAAACCTACAAATTTATTTTTATACATACGTTTAAAATGTTCATAAACCAAGTAGCATAAATAAAAAGATCGCAATAAGCCAGGAAATGTCATCAGTCGTTTGACGATCTAAATGTTAAAGATTTTTCTTATTTGTATCTGTGAGAGGACTGAACGGATACACAATATCAGTCCTCCAATATGGCAGTGAATGCTGGACAATCTCTTTATAGATGAAGAAGAGACCTGAAGCAAAAGTAGTGAGGGTACTGAAGATACCATGGGCCGAATATATGAGCAATGACGATGTTTTAGAGAAAATGGAAACAAAAAGGAAACTTATACTAAACAACAGAAGGAGAGAATTGAAATTTCTAAGGTACATAATGAGGAAAGATGGCTTGGGAAATCTGATACTCACGGGACAGATTGAAGGCAAATTGGACAGGAAAATACCGCATACTCCATTTAGTGAGATTAGTGACGGAACAAGGTTTAGGAGAGATAGCAAAAAGACAAAATCTATTAAGAGCTACAAGACACAGGAAATTGTAGACAGCCATAATCACCTACGTCCTGAAGGGACACGGCACATAGAAGAAGATGAAAAAATTCCCTTCTTTTGCGCATGTGAATTTTTAATACATGGAATTATGTTGAAAGTTTATATGATGGTGATGATGATATAGTGAGCATTTGTTCAATGAAAATATTCCAGATGGGTTGATTTCTCTTGGAAGTTCTTTTTTTTTGTCGGCTAGATCCATCTTATGATGGCTGCATGTTCAGATCACGTTGGGGGCCACCAATTTTGCAGAAAGTCATCGATACATAAGGTTTACAATTCGCTCGAATACTTTTACCGTATCTGGTCTGATGCTCCTGCTGTACATCTTGAGATTCTTGACAAAATCGAAAAAAAGTTTTATGTCATCGATCCTGACCAAGCATCTCGACTTCGGTTAGTTTTTCACCCACGTGACATGGTTTCTTTTTGACTTTTGTATAGATATTGTCATAGTTACTGATCTGATGAGATTTTTCCCTGGTGTCCCGACTATATGAATTTAAGCGTACTTTTAGATTGGCAACTAGGTTTCACTGTTTTACTGTTGAATTAGCTAAATGCAACAGCCACTTCTACTCTGACTGTTTCTTTTCTCGCACTTCCCACCTGCGGATCTCCCTTCCGATTTCTTGCTTCCCTGATAACTACAAATTTTCAAAGTTTTCATGCAACGTCAATCGCCATTCTCTGTCTTCTTGATTCCGGTTCCTTTTTGTCCTTTCACTTTCACTCCCTGTAACACCCTACGTTTTAGTGGCATTATCACCTTGCTTGGGGTGAACCGATTAAAAAAACGTATTTTACAAGGCGATTGGTAAGAAGTAAAAAAATATTTTAGTTTTGTTGGAATTTTGGCTTTCGAAATAAAGTTAAGCGATCCATTTTTTTTTGTTTTGACAATGATGTTAACCTTGTACAAAGCTCGGGAACCAACAATTTTTAGCAAAAGTACTCCATATTTTTGGCTTGATCTGGCTCGTGTAAAGGTAGAGGATAGCGAGAGGAGTCAGGTCCTTATTGCACCGGTACTGGAAACCGAAGGTTTTCCACGCATCTTTAGCTTGTATCTTATGTACGAGTTCTACCTGAGATCTGGGTTGAATTTAAGGCCCAATAGACGCTCGAAGCATGGGGCCTCCCTGAGGGAACATCCATTCATCGTGACTGCTGCTAGTTCAGGGTGCGATCAGTGATAATGGAATGTAACCAGTTTGCTTTTTGAGATATTGAATGTAACCAGCCAGTTTTACTCCGAACCGAGGAGAGATCAGTTGCCAATAATATTCTAGAGAGTTTTTTTCTATTTCATCCAAAGTGAAGAAATAACTTCGAAAATCGGTGATTATACAAAAGTGGGTATTCCTAAATAAATTGTTTTTTCATTTTTTCATTTTTTCTCTAAGCCATTTTCTTTAGCTAGGTTCACGGTATTTAGAATCATATTATATAGAAAAGAGCAAAAAGAATTAAAAACCTTTCACTAGATTACAGTTCCTGATAAATTTGGAAAACGGCAAGTGCGATCCAGTTAAAGGCTTAAATTTAGTTCATTTATCCGACGTTCAGACGGTCAGTTTTATTAAGCTCTACTTTCTTCTCCCATAAATGAATTTTCCTGGAAGTTTCACTAATCTGTACGTGATGTGTTCCTGTTTATAAATCACGTTTTGCACGTAGATTACAGAATACTGGTTCTCGGGACTCGTAATGACAGTTTGATTCATTTTCTACGGTCTATACTCTTGCAGAAAGTATTTGTATGTTGATTTTTTTCCCTTTTTTGTTGAGATAATAATAATTTATTTTATGTGTAAAATAGCAAGACAAGACTGGGTCCTATAGCCTAGGATGGCAACCAGTGTAGAAGAAGGAAACCGGAATTCCAACCACATGCTGTCTTGTAGGTCCTCTTTAGGCAAAGGCTAGAAGGAGGCAACTTTAAAACAAATCCACCTCTGAGAGGAGAGACGGAATAACCCCAGCAAAAGGAAACAGCAAGTCATTACACTATTCTATCGTGAATGTCATCATGAACCACAATTGTGAGATGGGAGGAGGAGGGGCGCTGACAATAGCGGCGCAAATTGCGCTAACAATAAATAAATGAATGAGTTAGTGATACAAGTCTTATTAATTAACTCATAGCTGGTGGGGGGGGGAGAGGAGGATTCATACTTTTCGCATAGGCATTTGTGCGTAAATGGATCTTACGAACAGGAATTGGAATTCGGCTCTCCGATTAACAATTCTGCTCACCCAACCTTGAAGCACCAGGCATTCCCAAGTGGTTGCCTGTCTAGGCACTGACCAGGTTCGATGTTGCCTAACTTCGGTGATCGAACGGAAACCGGTGTTTTAACGTGATGTGCCTGTATGTTCGCAGTTACTATCTACAATTGAATAGACATCGGAATGTTAGCTGACTTGGAATCAGGAACATCATTTACAAAACTTCCGTTTAGAATCAAGAAGCTTTTGAAATCAGATTTGTCAACCACTGATCATTTGATCGAGTTGCCTGGCATTAAAGGGTGTCTATGTTAATGAAGACATCGAAGAGTAGATCAAGTTGTCTAGCTTGAGGCTGAAACACTTCTGGGTTTTCACACTGTTAACATTCGACAGTATTACGGAGTAGAGACGTCAAAATCAATCGGGAATGGAAAATTTAGCGATATCGATTTTGGAACCGTAGTATTGCACTCAATTTGAAAGTTGAACATGATAAATAATGACAAAATATCTTTGCAAAATCTTTACAGTTTTTTTCGGAAACGAGTTTAAAGATCAAGTTTAGGTACACAATCGTAGCGTTGGAATTTAATTCCGGTGATCAGTGAAAGCCTCACCGGACACTTGAGGTAACAGAGATGAGGTTCTACAGAAGGATGGTGATAATTACGGTTGGACAGTTGATTGGCTGAATGATTTACTGCGGCTTATCAACTTTTTGCAGGTTATTTAAAGCCAGAAAATACTTTGTTTTTGATAATAATGGAATAGAGATGCCAGTTTTACAAAATAACCCACAGCGGGGTGGGGAAGAGTACGTCGATTCATACCTTTTTCAAGGGTATTTGCACGTAAGTGAATATAACGAACTCAACGGGAATTGGAACTCGGCTCTCCTATTAACATTATCCATTACACCACCCGCACATCCAAACTTACAGTACCTGGTATTCCCAAATGGTCACCCATCTAGGTACTGACCAAACTCGACGTTGCTTAACTTCGGTGATCGTACGTGTACCAGTGAGTAATGAGGATGTTTTAATGAAAATGGATACGAAAAAGACACTTAGAATTAGAAAGTAAGAATTTAAATTTCTGTGACCCTTAATAAGGAAAGAAGGCTTAGAGGGTTTGATAGTCACAGGAATTACCTACGGCAAGAGTGAAACATCGTCTAATCTACCTAAGGTTTTTGTGTAAATGGATGACATAACGAAGAGTAGGAAGGACGAGCCAAACATTACTTAAAGCAATGAAGGACAGGAAATTGTGGAGAGCCTTGATCGCCCACATACTGAAGGGCCACGACAAATGAAAGAAAAAGAATTCTATGCAGGGGAAAAGGGTAAACTTTTACTATTATATCCGCCAATCTTACTGACCTCATGTGCATAATCAATTCCGCTCCTACTTCACGGTCATTGGCCAATTGACTACTTAAATAGAATAAAACAATAGTCAGGCATGAGACGAGTTTAAGAGTAAAATAATACCAGAAAAATATGTGAACAGGGATTCTTGGGCAGGTCACCTCGATTTCAGGGTCAAAAGGCAAAGTGAGACGAAAAAGAAAAAGGATAACTTCCTTTACTCAATTTCCTTTGTTTCGTACTAAACTAGGCTATCAATACTAACAGAGTTCCAGTCTCAAGGTTTTTTTCTGTTAAGTAATTTTTCTAAAGCAATTTTTAAAAAAAGTTTGTTTCAACTTGTACAAGGCCCAGAGGCCACTCGAGGTAGAGGGTTACGTTAAGAGGCAGTTTATACGGATAGGAGGCGAAGAAAACGGTTAACCCTAAACGAACAGGTTAGGATTTTAGTGATCGGTGAAACATCCTTTTGGGTTTCGGTTCCACAGAACAATGGTTTTCGGGAAGAAGCTGCTCGAGTGGAACGTCACACTAATGGAACATTTTTGACATTAGAGAAAAATATCGAATTAGCATTACCCCCAACTCCCCCACCGCCTAAAGTTGATGCTTATATAGCTTCTGACATCATGGGTACCCTTGTGTATGAAACACAATGCACGATTACTTCCTACAATTTATTCTCCCTCGAGCAAAGTACTTATTTTTCAAGTAATTTTTTTCCGACACGTTTGCTTTAGTTTTCGGCTTATTAAACTTATAAAACAATTCCCATCGACATGACTATTACAGACGGCATCTCTATTTGGTACCAAAAGAGTAACGTTAATTACACAAATGCTTTAAAAAATTAATTCACTCCGATTTTAAACAAAGATCGACAACCAATTCTAGTAGAGAAGAGGAGAAAAATTAATCTATAATTATATTTTGGCACCGACTGCGAAGGGAAAGTACTTATACAGGGACAGATTCGACAGCAACCTGCCTATCGTGTATGTGTCAAATGGGTGGCAGAACAGGTACAGGGACAGATAATAAAGTGACAAATGTGGAGAGCCTGAAGTGATATGGTACGGAGAGACTTTTTTGGATTTAAATATTACTGGCAGCAAATTTTATCAATACTCTCTCTCTATTCTTTTTTAATTATTTTCGAAATAGGTAAACAAATTATCTTTTGTCATTTTGCCATTTTTTTTAAATAAGCACCATTTTAGAAATGATTAGCATTCAAGAAGACAAATATTATTGTATACTTATCAACGGAACATATAAGTGTTGTGAATATGGATTATCTCCTCTTTGATAATCCAAGCTATAAAAGCTGTACATTTCTGCTTGTCAAGTAGACGAGTAGTAAGATTCTTAATTGAATAAATTGTAATGAAAACAGGACAAGAGATTCTATCTACTAATCTTTTATTCAATTAAGAATCTTACTACTCGTCTACTTGACAAGCGGAAATGTACAGCTTTTATAGCTTGGATTATCAAAGAGGAGATAATCCATATTCACAACAATAAGCATCAGGATTTTTTTCTTAGTTTCTAAGCTGATTTTAAGAACAAGAGAGATAAAGAAAAAAGATTGATTAAATGAAAGAAAACGGGGATGAAAATAGATTCATCATTCTGAACTTACCTTAGCAAGCAAAGCATCTGTCGCAAAAACACGTTTGGCTTGGAATTCTGACGACAAACAATGCGGAAATATCATAATGGCTCATTTCGGAATCCTCCCCGTCGCGCTTCGGCTAGACAGGTGAACACGTGATGAGCGAGGTTCTTCGGAAGACTTTTAAATATTTTGTTTTATTCTTACAATCACAATTGACAACGTGTCAACAAGAGACGTTTCGATTGACAAATTTAAACAGAATATCAAGCAAGAACTTCTTAATGGTAACTGATTGGCATGACTAGGTTTTTAACCATTCCACCAGATGCACTTTGCTTACGGTAAATATAAATTCGTTTAACGGAGGGCGTATATTTTTCTAACAAAATTTCTCGAATATTCAGGACATTAGATGTAAATAAATAAATATACTTTTTAATAAATAATAAAAACGGAGCATCTACTCAAATATGCTTGTCCATTTAAAAAATAACGT
The DNA here is from genome assembly GCA_964036315.1 of Acanthosepion esculentum. NCBI lineage: Eukaryota > Metazoa > Mollusca > Cephalopoda > Sepiida > Sepiidae > Acanthosepion > Acanthosepion esculentum. Next base: position 72,335,214 of record OZ038495.1, read on the forward strand.
TCAAACAAATACATTAAATATCTGTCGCATTTAATTCATTTCCTAAAAAATTGTCTTTGTTTGAGTTCGGATACGAAACAGAGTAGATATGTATATTTTGAGATTCGGGAAATTATATGTTTTAATGCATTATTCGGTCTTTGCTTAATCAGAAGGTCCTACATGGCCGCGTGGTCTAAGGCCCGTCTGATCTACGGATGGTTTCTCCTAGAGGACGCAGGTTCGAACCCTTCCGGATAGCGCATATTTTTCTGACTAGATTTCTCGAATATTCAGATCGGTAGATATAAATAAATATACTATATTATATAGTTATATAAATATACTATGTTATATTTAATAAATAAATAAAAACATCTACTCAAGTCTGAGTGTCCATTTAAAAAATAACGTTAAAACAAATAAATTAAAAATTTGTCGGATTTAATCCATTCCCTAATATATAAGGTATTATAATTATTTTCTTTTTTAAAAATATGATTCCATTGCGACAACAGAAATTTCTATGTTTCAAAACTGTGTAAACTTATAAATTTAATTATAAAAATTAAACTTAAAATCCATAGTCTCGTTCCATTGTCAAGCGATGTTAGGAATAACTTTCTAAAAAATTTACTTAATTTATAAGCGCAGACAATATTAATATTATGAAGTTTTGAGTTTAAGGAAAATTCAATCTATTGATGAGTCTAATGGTGATTATGAAGGTAAGGCAGCTCGGAAAACTCACTCTGATCATTCTGATAAGAAAAGAACTGAATGTTTTGGTGAGGGCCTCAGACCCAACACGGAGGCCAACATCAAGTGACTTGTGGAGGTAGTGCTGCTCTTAAGAGGGTGGACACTGGAAGACCCTCATTGTAACATCAATGATGAACTGAAGGCAAGGATTATGGCAACATTCACTGTCCAGAAGAGTTGCAGGAGATTCCGAAGTCGTCTAGAGACTGTGGTTGAAGCCAATGAATAAATTTACTCATTAATATTTCAAGATATTTTTGTGTAATTTTGGTAAATATATCTATTAATGTAAGTGTTATTTTCATTTTGTACGTAATTTCGACGACATTTTATCCATCGCACCCTATATATATATATATATATATATATATATATATATATATATATATATATAAAGAGAAAGAACAGGCATATGGAGAAAGAATCCACGTTCTTTGCATTTACTTTTTTTTTTAACGTGCTCAATGCAACATAGAGCGAAATATTATAATATATTTATTATCATATTTTACATCGTTACGCAAAAGTTTCCGTGTTTCGTGACTGTAAAAATTGTCCCTTGTCAGGCAATGTTAGATAACATATTAAAATTTCACAAACACTGGGTTATATATTAATATTTTTTGTTTTATTATTTAAATTCGGTTCCTCGACTAGTTTCAGCCAACATGGTCATCATCAGGGGAAAAATATCCCGTTAATTTTGGTCAGTCCTTGTATTATTAAATTGCCTCTTTCAAGTTTTTTTAAATAGAGACTGGGAGATTCAAGAGTTTCAGAATTCCGTCCTTAGTTATTTTGACAGCTTTATTGGTAGCTGGGAAGAAAATGTGTGTGCTAAGTGTATGTTATCTTTTAGTCTGTTTGTTTTTTTGGTGGGGACGTGTGTGATGTGTGTATGTGTATATATTTGTGTGAGTGTGTGTATGTGGGAGACCTCAGCACCTATGCAATGCATGACTGTCTAGTGTGGTTGAGAAATGTGGGCGGGGGTTGATCTATGGGATTATATATTAATTCTATCTGTATTGTTTAGTCTGTGGTTAAATCCATCTGGACAGAGCATTTTAAAGTTATATATTTCTCTATTAGAGGCCAGCTCATGGCGCAATTGAAAGCCGAAACTGGAGGCCTATTGAAAAATGTATGATTTTCAGAAATTTTGGAAGAAAATTAAGTTAATTATTTTTGAAAATACCTAGAATAACATTTTGATCCATACCTGAGGATAATAGGATGTGTTAAAAAATAAATAAATGAAAATATGTATTTTTGTTATGGACATTGATAAAACAAAGATGTAGTTAAATTTTTTGATAAAAGATATGATCCACATAATGTTGAAACAGAAACATTGACATTAATTACAATTCACAGGCCTCACTGAACCCGTTATTCAATCCAGGGAGTAAAGAATTCGGATCAAATTTCCGTTAAAGTTACCAGATTCAACAAACAGTACCTGAAGAAGGATGGAAGGCATCAACCGAAATCTCAGAAATATAGACAGATAAAACAAAATCATTTTAGGAAAGTTTCAAAACCTTTAAAGCTGGTTCTTTGTTTGATCTGGGTGGCAATGTTTGCAAAAGTTTTTCAAAACTATATTTGCAAAAATATGTTTTCTCTCCATGTTGAAAAAATGAAAATCAGAAATAAGCATAAAAATTACTTAATGATTTATAACCCACCTTTTCGTTTATTGTATGGAAAAAGATGAAACAAAAAATGACAATTGGCAAGTGTGGTCAGAAGGAACCATTAGTTTTTTACGGTCAACTGAATTGGTATAATTTCCATACTTTTCATAATAAAAATGAGTTTTATATTCACTAGGTTTATTATTATTTCTTGTAATATATTCAGCTATGTACACGAGAGCCATTTTTATTTAATCCAAAACAGATGGTTCTAAATTTTCCAGATTGTCAAATATTTCTGAACCTTCCTCACAAATTCTATAACCACAAGATGTATGTTGGTTATCTGGCTCAACACCATTTATATTTTGATTTAAGAGTAAAGATGTCTGCTTAATATGCAGCTTTTCAATACACTGTTGTACATTTATAAAATAGGTGCCACATGATCCTTGACGAAGTTTACTAAATTCTTTTTGATATAAAATGACAATTGGAAAAAAGTCTTTGTTTTTTGCCGACGCGTTTCCTCTTCCGACTTTTTCAAGGCAAAAATGAAATCGAAATGTTTTTGTTATAGTTACATTACAAAATCCAAATATAAAGAAGAGAGACACTTCTGCGTAAGTCTCTTACTGGTTAATGTAAATTTCCTTCATACTAAGAGTATTTTTTTCTTTCCATGTGACAATATAGTTAAATTCCCAGATCAATTCTTTTCTAATGGATCAGTTGTAAATTGCCCAAATAGCACATATTTATGGCTTGTAGATAAAAGGTGTCGACATAGACTAACAATTCCATTGCAAGTATGGTGTATCGTCGTAGCAGTGTTTTTGGATAATTGTTTTAAATGATTACCTTGACTGCCAGCCATATTAAGGGCCATTTGACTAAATTCAATGATAAAATCAAGTCGGCTGTCATTCGGAGGCCTGATTTCAACTTTTAGAGAGTCATTGCGTAGTTTATCAATTTGAAGGGTCTTAACATTTAAAAATTTCCACCATGTCAAAACCTTGTTTATGAAGATGGCAGTATCCGCACTTATTCCAGACTGAGTGAGAAGTGCCTTATATGTTTTTTTCTGAAAACACCCTGAGGCAAGTAGAAACCCGTTGTCTTTCTATGGGCTTTGAAGCAATGGAAATTTCATTTAAATCTGAAAGTTTAACTCGTCTTTCAGATTCAAAACGATATAAATATTTAAGATGTGCCCATTTTGCAACTCGTTTTACTCCATTATCATCAAAGATTACTTCTCCTGTCTTTTATGTGAGCCACAAATTGCGAATATTTTTTCACAGATGAACATAATCAAAAAACAAATGTTTATTATCTTCAGTTAACCAAGGTTTAATCAGGGATATAATTTTTTAAAATTTTTATTTACTTGGTTACCATCACATATAATAACCTTTACATCAGCTGCTACAGAGGTGATGGCCTGAACTATTAACTCGATTTGTTCAAATAAAAAGGCTGATGTTAATTTTGAAATTGGAATCAATCTTGTAAGAAATTTTGGACTCCCATTAAGACATTATACCAAGTACTGTTTGAGCAATAAGAGATGGATTGTCAACTGAATTACCTAAGATTTGTTTGCAATGATATAGTAACATTTTCTTGATATATACATCATGGAGAATTATGCACCCTTTTTGATTGACATTAAGAGTATTAAATACAGATAACAAAAAAGATTTTTCATTAAGTTTTGAAAATTTTAACGTCATCCTTCTTAATGTTGCTAATGAAAATCCTGTCTTAATCTAATATACAATGGCCGTGATGTTGTATCGTTCTCAAAATCATGTATTACTATATCTGAGCTGTATTTCATTCCAACCATTTTGGGAATCATTGCTGAAAACTGCTGACTCAAGATATCCTTCTTGTGATCAAAAGCCATAGAATTTAGATATCGGATAATTTCAAGTATCTACTGTATTTATACAGTTTTTGGACAGGCTGCTAATATAACACTGAACTCCATAATGAAAGGTTCCAAACTGCAAATTTTTATAAATTCTCAACATAAAGAAATGGATAGCATCAATAACTTTTAACGACTGAGCAGCCCAAAATGCTAAACTAGACACACAAAGTCTTTTTTGTTGTTGATTAGACTTTCTTTCAAATTTGTATAATTGATATTATCTCATTCTAAAAAAGAATTCATTTAATCATCAATTTGATTTTGAGCAGTACTGGAGGTCTTTTTGATACCCCTTTGAACAGTAGGTGCTGGAATTTGACTCTTTGGCATACCTGTCCATACAGATGGTGGAATTTTGGGGCGCGTTTATCCATGAACTTCTATGTTATCAACATTTGAAGGCCAATGTAGTTGACAAATAAATGTATTGCTTGTAGCATTTAGGTTGGCATTCGGAACTGATTTTCTCCATCGCTCTCTCTCATCTTTGTCTTTTGGAAAACGATAAATCGATATTTTATTCATCTCGCACACAGTTTTGCCTTGCTGGCTACAATAATTTGTTTTGCAAGCAACGACACAACACTTCCGGGGCATTACTAAAAACGAGGTAATATCTGAAATGATAGATTAAGCTTCTTAAGTACAATTATTTCTTTTACTGCTTCAGTTTAGGGGGAACTTTTCAAGCCAAATTAATTATACTATTAATCCCAACTTTTACATCCCCTCATGTCAATAAATTAAAAAACAGAAATTTTAGAGGGTTGGCTTAAACCTGAGAATTTGGTATATTAGTTTTGAGTTATATTGTTAGCAAAGGTTTGCAAAATATTACATAATCTTTTAATTAATTATCGAGTTAATTAAGTATCTAAATTTCTGGCACTTGTCAACATAAGAGCAGCTATTGTCTCCTAGAGTACTGTTCCTCCAGGCAACACCTCTCCCTTGAGTTAAAGTGGGGACCGGGTGTTTTGACCGGTGATTGAGGCTATTTTGAGACAATGCCTTGTGGTGGGGCAATCCACCGCAGTACACTTTAATCTCGGCCTTCTTGTGCCAAAAATTAGCTTCGTGCTCAACTTGAGTAAATAAATAAATACTAAAAAATTGGTAAAAATGACTGAGCAGCATGGTTAATATTTCGTTGGCTTCATTTTTTAATATATATATATATATATATATATATATATATATACACGAGATATATATCTAAGGTATATATATATATATATATATACATACATATAAGATATATATATATATATATATATATATATATATATATATATATATATATATATATATATATATATTAAAGTCTGTATATATGATACATATATATAGATATATGATATATATCTAATGCTTCTCTCTATATATACATATATATGGTTTTCAGGAACTTTCCAAAGGTGCCGCACGCTGGGATCGTCCCCCTTCCAGACTGATAACATCAAGGAATCTCCTTCCTCACAAAGCGACTATGGTGAGATTCGAGCCAGGGTCTCATGGTCAAAAAGAGAATGTCCTAATCACACACACACACACACACACACACACACACACACACACACACACACACACACACATTATATATATATATAATTTATGTATATATAATGTGTATATATATGTATAAAGTATAAATATGGTATATATATAAATTATATATATATGTGAGGTGTATATATTTATATATATATATAGAAGTTGAATATATCTAGAAAATATATACATATATATATATATAGTATTTATATATGGTATATATATACTTTTTAGATACATATATATATATATCATATATATGTTTATAAGGTACATGTAATATAGAAGGCATAGATATATATATATATATATGTATATATATATGTATATATATATATAAAGTTATATATACATATATATAAGTTATAATATATATATATATGTATGTGTGTGTGTGTATAATGAATATATAAGTTATATATGAGAGACGCAGGTAGTTTCAAAATTTTTTAAAGAACATTTTTGAAAGAATATTTTTTCCCTCAATCTAGCCGAAATCATCTGCATTCTTATTCTTTCTTTTTCTCTCCATCACCCTTGTCCCTGACTATTCCACACTGTGCCAATATAATATCTACCAAGTATAGAAAGTGCCTTGATCGCTAGTTCAGCCACAATAAATTTCCATCCAGGTTCTTACAATATATCACCATTCTTGAACTTAGCGCGCTGGATTCTACTTTCCCCACTGGTGAACACTGGCCAATTCACCCATTCCTCTCACTTGTTATTGGTATTTATTTATTTAATTTCAGATGCATAAAGATTGCAACGGATGTTACGAAAGACATCACTTTGGCAGGGAAAGAAGATATTGAAAAGCTAATGAGTAATGGGAACACAACGTTCGAAATCGTTAAAATTGAACAGAGAACAATAAAATAGAAATTTAATATATCGGCAAGATGGAATGTTACAAAATTGTACAAAAAAGCCAAAATTGTAAAAAAAAAATTCGTTTTCAATGTGAGATATATAGAAATTAGATAAAATAGGGCCAAGATGTAATCAATTGTCTGTGCAACAGTTATTGTGATGTTCAAAGTACGACAGAGTAAAATTATTATATCAAAATGTGGCATCATAACTGTTTATAGCTATTTTGCGCTATTATATCTCTATTTTGTTTGACAAGGATATTAGTCAAGAACATTCCGACATCTAAAGAAACAATAATGCCATTATTAGGTTTATGCGAGTTATGAAGCCATTCTCAATTCATTTGTAGAATTAACATGATATTACTTCTACACTTACTGCAGGTTCAGTTGGTTTATTTTACATCAGATTCTATTATGCCAGTTTACGTTTTCACAATAATATTGGCATTAACCAACGGATATTCGTAAAGTTTTCAGGATGTACTAAATATTTTCTGATAAATATCCTCTCTAAACTTCAGTTTATGAAATCTGCTTTTAGGCATATTTAAAATAAATTATTTTGTGGTATGATATTTTATTATACAACTCGGCGGTTGTTCATCATATTGCGATTAACTGTATCTAAAAGTATAATTACTGATACTAACTTTTTAATTTCAGATATGTAAAGATTGCCATAGATTGTAAGAAAGATATAGCCCCGAAAAAGAAACACGATATTGTACGGTTATTGAGTAATGAGAACACAACTTCGGAAATTGCGGAAAAGTTGAACAGAAATCACATAAAAATCAAAAAGGAAATGAAAACCACTGGAAAGAATGAAAAAAAAAGGTAAGAAGCTTATCTTTCAAGAATGTCAAAGAAAGAGATTTGAAAAACGTTAAAGATGATGAGCGGGTAGCGTTACGGTTATTAACACGGAGAATGGAATCTGCATGTTGAGTTTAGAGCCTGCTCTGTTTGATTTTTTTAATGTAACTCGACGTTTGCTCATCATATTGTAATAAATATATCTAACAGTATGATTATTGAGATTATTTTTTTATATTTCAGATATATAAAGATTGCCATGTAAGAAAGATCTGATCTCAAAAGAAAAACAAAATGTCGTAAAGTTATTGAGTGATGAGGACACAACGTTGGGGATTGCATAAAAGTCCATCAGAGGACAAGCAAAAGAAATGGAAGACATGGGGAAGATAAAAAGAAAACTGGCTTAAAGATTGTCACAAAAAGAAAACCTCGGCTTCAGTCACTTTCCCATCGCCGAATTTCAGTGTCGCACTTTCCGTCCTCTGGTAAAACACTTCCTAGACATTTAGGAAGCAAAAACAACGTTTTAATTTTTTTTAAGTACCCGCGAAAAAGAATGACATACTTGGGAAAGTTTTCTTTAGCCTACATTCTTCAAAGTTCGTGTCTACTCGCGTCTACCCCAGTGCTACATTGCCAGGATAAAACACTACGCAGCTGTCATGTTTGCTTTGACAACAAAACGGCAATAAATGTTTGCTGGTTGTCAACGTAAATAATGGACAGTTCGTAGTACAGGACTGACTGCTAAGAAAAGAGAATTAGTTTTTTGAGGGTAAATTACTGAGCACGTCTAAAAACGCTCACGGTCTAATCAGCTTGAGAGCGCTGGTTGTCGTCTAATTTTTTTGAGGAATTGACCTTTATTGAAAAGAGATATTAGTTCGTCTTCTTCAGAAACGCTGACGATCATGGCCCGCCACAATTTCCTGTCCTTTGTAGCTCTTAGTAAATTTTATCTTCTTTCCTAAACCCTGTTCTGTCAAACATTTACATTTACTGTTTTCATCTGTCCCTCTTGCATTCAATATGTCCTTTGCCAATTTATTAAACCTTCTTTCCTCATTATGTGCCTTAAACATTCAAACTGTTTCGTTCTTATTCTAAGAATAAGCGTCCTTTTTGTTTCCATTTTCTCTAAATCTTTGTCGTTGCTCAAGTGTTTAATGTCTGGTATTCTCAGCATTCTTCGGGAAAACCACACTTCTGTTGCTTCACAATGTTTCTACCAAGTACACTATGGTCATCATAAGGTATCCACTGATTGGCTGATATGGGATGTTATTAGAGGCACGATATTTCGACCAAGTACCGGCTGGTCATTATCAAGCATCCATTGATTTGATGATACAGGGTATCTGTTGATTGTTACTGTGATATTTTATTCCTGTGATATCAATTATTGTTCGTTTTGATATTATGCGAATTACAAAGGGACTGTTCAGCGTATAGTGACTTAACAGTTTGTTGTAGCATTATTTATTGTTAAAGTGATATATTATATGTATTAATATATATACATGCTGTTAATATATATATATATATATATATATATATATATATATATATATATATATATATATATATATATATATAAACAGCATGCGTATTTATATGAGAGAAAAGGAGAGGAGTGACGGTATTATTGCTGCATTCTCTAACGGGAGATAAGAAATAAATTACAAACCATATTGTAAATATGACAACAATATTTTATTGCCTTAGCAAAGCAAATAGGAAGCATATAAAAAGAAGTAAATGTATACGGAAATGTATTTATATTTGAAGTCAAGAATTACTGAACCATGCGATCGACCCGATAGAAAAAAAACTGTATAATATATTTTTATTGAATGTTGGTGCATGTTTCAGGACAGCTATTCTATTCATCAGCTAAAGGTTTAATTTTCAAAGATAAAATGAGAATACAAACCTGTAATAAACATCAACATCATAAACATCAACTGCAAGAAGACAGAATACTTGAACCCAAAATGCAAATTATAAATCGGAGATACCAAAAATTTAAATATCTGGGAAGTGTTGTAACAAAGGACGGGAAGTGCGACACTGAGATCCGAAGTCGCATTGAGACAGATAAAATGTATTCCAAAAACTAAGCTAAATATTAAGAAAGAGATAATCTTCGTTAGAAACAAAGAAAAGAGTACTGAACTGTTACGTGATATCTATCCTCCTATATGGCAATGAATGCTGAACAATCTCCTCACATATGGAAAAGCGACTTGAAGCAACCGAAATTTGGTTCTACAGAAGGATGCTGAGGGTACCATGGACCGATCATGTGAGCAACGATGAGGTTTTAGAGAAACTTATACTAACACCAGGAAGAGACAGTTGAAATTTCTAGGGCACATAACGAGGAAGGAAGGCTTGGAAAATCTGATCCTCACGGGACAGATTGAGGGAAAGTGGGGCTGAGGAACACAACGCATATCCTATCTAAAGAGCTTATGTAAATGAATGGCGGGAAAAAGAACTAAGAAAAAGACAAATATTATTAAGAGCTACAAAGGACAGGAAATTGTGAAGGGGCACGGCAAATAATAATAATAATAATAATAATAATAATAATTCAAAATTATTAGACGGAAATGATAATTCAGATCGGGTCCAGAAATATCACCAATCACGATGAACAGATGTTACCTCACGGAGGCCCCTTCAGTGCCTATTAGGACTTACTTAACCCAGAAAAATGGAACTCCTACATACGAATGCTTGAATAATGTACTGCTTCACTGACTACCTGATTCCTTATATCCTTTGCTTTGTGGAACGGACTTCAAATTTATTTACTTTCATGTATTTAGTTTATTTGTTTCTTATTTATATTTTAATCGTTTATTTATCATTTACATGTAATTTGCTCGTCTATTTATTTAATTGTTTATTTGTTTCCTAATTCATAATTCAGTTGTTGCTGTCCGAGTGTATATGAATAATAATCATTAATAATTACGATATTGTAACTTTACAGAATAATTACTAAAATTAAGATAGAAACTTGCAAATTAAAACAATACTGATAATGATTTAAAAAATGTTTTCAAATTTGAAACAAATAAAATAATGAACGAATTTCAGTCTTTAAAATTTAATGAAATCTAACATGATGTTTAATTTCTTTAACAAAACATTCAGCAACATTTTTTTTTCTTATCGGTTATTTTTTAAAAATTAATATGAAATAAAGTTCTGTATAAAATCCAATTCTGTTTATTTGTTTTGTAACACAATGTATTTTTTAAAAGTTTTCTAAAACGAATTTTCTTCTTACAATTATTCGTTACATTATGATTACTGTCTGTTTCACTGCATGGACTACTTTTGTGACGTCACGTCACTACCGAATAGGCCTTGTCTATCGGTGGTCACGGTATGACTCATTGCGCCTTCTCGGGCTAATGTTTCCCGCTGCCATGAAGTGGAAAGATTATATTGAATCAATTGCTAGGTCTGCTACTAGGAAATTGGTTCACTCTGTCGTGCTAGACAATTTTTCTTTCCATAATTTACCATTCCTCCGCGCTTAGAACATTATCACGAGATAATCAATTAACATTTACCTACAGAAAAACAACAATTTGCCGACAGACTCCAAAATAAACGACCAACATTTACCCACACTGCCATAAATGATCAACATTTAATCAGAGACAAAAACTACCAACATTTGTCCACAGATCCAGGTATAAACAATCAACATTTACCCACGTACAAAAACGATCAACAGTTGACTAGAGACTCCGACATAATTTATATACAGACTCAGACATAAACAACTAATAATTTACCTGTACACGAACCAAGTAAATGTTTATAGACGCCAAATAATAAAAAGACTGATTTCAACATCAGTAACCCAATAAAGGTTGATATATCGTAAAATCCATTACCTCAACCCTTAGAAAAAAAGGTCGTAGATTACAGAGGTTGAAACGCTGCAATGACAAGGAAACTGGTTCGACTGAAGCAATCAATCTTTTATGTGTCGTTTCCTTTCATGGCGTGGGCAATCATGGCTCTAACCACCCCTCTTACTCCCCAAACAGAGCAGTAAAATGTATCACCTGAGGAATTAGTTAAAAGATCTATCACAAGAAAGAAAAAGTAGCAAGTCTTGAGAGAGTTAATTTCATCATGAAAAGGGAACATAACACAGAGAAGGAAACCTAATGGTACATTCTGACCAATTAAGGCCCAGAATTGAAGAGGAAGACGTCGTGCTGGAAGAAGACTTTGACAGAAAAGAAAGGATGAGTTCTTCAGAATGGATGATAGCGGGAGTGACTCTGACAAGGACGAAGAGGAAATGAGACCAAGATCTCCATTAAAAAGAACAGGACATAAACCTCAAGGGGGAGAGGAGGAAAGAGGTTGCAGATGTACGAGAACAACCAAATGCATTAAACCTCTTCGGTTCAGGGAGGTATAGTGGATTAGTAAATAGGAGTGTACCTATTTGAATACATTAAGTAGAAAAGATAAAGTGTATAGAAAACTAAGAGAGAGGCAGGAAGTTGAGTACTAATCATGTGTCGTAGAACAATACAAGAGTTATCATTCTTTAAATGGCTATAGAATAATCTACATAACATAAGCGTCTTAGAATCAAATTGTGAGTTAAACTAACATAAGAAAACACAGAAATACACATAAACTGTTAGTGTAACAATTGCAAGAAGCCATCATTAGCTTGAGCCATTTGTATCAGTCGCAGTTGGTGCTATTAAAAATGGGAAGAGAAAGAATACAAGATATCTGCGATGGAAACAATTCCAAGCTGGAAATGGCAATATTATTGCAGAATGCTCATCCCATTCTGGTAAATAATGAGTGGTTTTATCATCGTTTGGGTTTATCGAATGACGTCTGCTTGATTTCATTTCAGACCAGATCGCCCACAGAACGCTGGCGAGTCATTAATCTAAACGTCGAAGCTTGACGAAGGGAAGTCAAATCACAATTGTGTCAATGTTTTTGGTATCTGCCTTTTTTTTTGTTCTTTGAACTGCTGTTTTCCGGTCAAGTCTCCTTATCGTTCAACTTGTCTGAACGAATAATGGAAATAGCATTTCGATGTTTGAAATCGAGAATTTCGCTAACGGCGAGAAATGATGAAGAAGCGTTCCCCCTGTTTCAAATAGAGCACGTATTAATAGTCCAGAGTCGCCATTGTAGAATTAATCACGTCAGGTTATCAACAGGATTTCCTGATATTAGTCTGCAGCCAAGACACTAATCCATTCGGACTATATGCATACGAATCTCAAAGGCTTAATTAGCTTGATAGACAAAAGGCGCCGGAAAGAAAGAGGACGCCATTATTAGAGTCATCGTTGATAAAATAGGCTTCTTCTGTATCTCTTTTTCTGCCAAATGTTCCATTTCATTTTTGCGTCTTTCATTGCTTCATTCGAATTTCTCTCCCTTTCCCCTAAATATAATTCACCGCTTTCTTTTGTAAATTTTCTTTCAGTTCCTCTTTTACTTTGTGTCAACCTTTCTTCACCGTTTCTCTCTCCCTCCAACGATTCGTTCCTCCTTTAATTATATTCTCCCTCCCCCTTTCTATCTTCATTCTTTCCTCCCCCATTTCGTTCCTTTTTCTCTCGCCCTCTCCCACCCTTACATCTTTCTTTTCTCCCAGATTTTGCTCCTTCTTTTCT
>OZ038495.1:72353483-72425983 GCA_964036315.1 Acanthosepion esculentum
CAAGATAAGCTTGCTAACGATAACACCATGTCGAAGTGCTCATATATATTTGTTAGTGATTGAAAAATCTTCTTGGACAAAAACGCAGAAAAAGTCGGACCGAGGAAAGTGCTTTGCTGGACGCCTGCGCTGATGAAACAAGAATTAAAGAAATAGTCTCAATGTATTTTGTTAGAATTAAAGACACTGAGGTTTGCGCTTTATATTGATATGTTTCCACATTTAAAATTTGTGTTGCAAAGTCATTTTAATTTAATAAATGTTATGAAAATGGAAGTTTTACTGACCGGGCGAATTATGGTTGGCGATTCAATGGCTGGAAAGTTCCTGGCGTATATATTACATTGTATCATTGCTCAGAGAAGAATGGAGAAATCTGTTTTGTTTAAAGAATTTAAATAGAAACGTTCTTACTAATCCAATAGCCGTCTTGGGTATGACGATAAACTACATCCGGTAGCAAGGTCTATGATCGGGAGCTTTTGAGGAGCGTGGAACCAGCTCTTAACTGCTGACCCAGAGTGGTAGGACCTCCTAGGGTCTCAACTATGGACAAATAATTAACCTCCAAACTTGGTTCAAAACACTATGAAAGTATAAAAATACATTTTATAGTAAAACTACCAGCACTAGATTTACATATTACAAAAAATTACCAGCAGTATATTTACGAAAAAAATACCAGAAATACATTTTTAAAAATAAAAATTACTAATGCTCCCAAAGAAAATTAAATTTCTGCTTTAAATGATCCATAAGGAGATGATATGCCATTAAACAAACAAACAAATCCAATATTTTCAACACGTTCTTGCGTGTTTAGGTCAAACTACTGGTGGTCGATTTCAGTTTATGTATTAACGTAAGCGGCAAATGTTTCTTCGTTTTGAAACAAGAATACTACTACAAAATATCTGTTGACAGCACCGACAATAAGACTTAATTACGTATCTAATTCTTAGATCTTACTCGTTCTACGGCTGACTATATATCACCAGTCGGTCAGGTTCCTACTGGTGATTTCTTAGCGTGGCGTCCGGAATTCGTTTAACTCCCGCTGGGACCACATTTGGATAGCCAATCAAAACTCATCACACGCACCTGATAGTTTCTCTTTTTGTCATTCCAAGTGCTACAAGACTATTCCAAATATAATGGGTTGATAATGAATTCGTGAAGTTAGAAGGATTGATCAATAGCAAATTTCAAACGGTACACCTTGATGCTACATTTGATAACCTAAATCAACATCTTTCGTGTAGTTGAAAACTTTGACATTATAAACATATTTCTATTTTTCTATAAAAGATGACCTCCATTGCAATATAACCATATTTTTCAAAGGAATAAATACCGTAATTATTCGACTATAATACCCATTTTCCAATAATACTCATTTTCACATAATCCATATCTCATTTTCCACAGTCCTAAAAGTCAGGAGTATGCATTATACACAAGAAGTAGACATTAACTTTTTTTCACTCACGTGATAATCGGAATAGTATAATTGAAAATATGTTATATATATGGTCTGGACTAATTTGCAATAAAGAATTGAACCCAGATGATATGAAAGAAGATAACTTCGTTTTTTTGTTATTATTCTATGTCCCATTTCCCTTCGGGGCGTTGGCGTTCATGGCTCGCCACAATATTCTGCCCTTTGTAGCTCTTAATACATTTTGTCTTTTTCCTATCTCCCCTAAATACTGGCCTGCCATCCATTTACAAAAGCTCGTTATGTAGTTTATGCGCTATTTCCTCTGTCTCTCTTGACTTCATTATGTCCTGTGAGTGTCAAATTTTCTAAGCCATCTTTCCTCATTAGTTACCCCCAAAATTTCTACTATCTCTTTCTGATGTTAAGTATAAGCGACCTTTTTGTCTTCCATTTTCTTTAAAAGTTTGCCCTTGCTCACATTTCCAGTCAGTGTTATTTTCAGCATCCTTCTGTGAAATAATATTTGTGCTGCTTCAAGTCTTTTCATCATCTGTGAGGAGATTGTCCAGCATTCATTGCCATATTGAAACAGTTTGTTTCTTCTGTGATGAACTGAAATAAGGAAAGTACTCTCTACACTATTGACATCGTTCGGGCATTTATTGCCATATTTACGGCATTTCGACTGTTGTACGCTCCGGCCTTTTCCTGGTCATATACGTTGGAATTTTGAATGGAACCCTTTATTTAGTTCACGGGGATATAGTACGACGGCCGAAACATTGTGAATGTTGCAATAGAGATGAGGACAACAGTCTGACTGATTCGAATAGTGTAAATAGTTACAATAACTCATCTCAGGAAGAGAGCACAGATGTTGAGAGTACTCTCCTTGTTCAATACAGATATTTTACAATAGGAAAACCGAGTAAAAGATTTTCAAGTCTGGAAAGTGCAGAGTGCGCAGCTCCAACCAAGATAATTCAGGAGTACTAAATACTATAATACTACAACTCAGGAGTACTAAATACTATAATACTACTACACTTGTAGGGCCACACATGGATGTACGGTCGAAGAGGAATGTCCAGACTGAACCCGACCAACCTTCGAAGACCCCAACGCACGTCTGAATCCCCTTTAAGCCGCCAGGGAGGCACTATTTTGTCACGCAGAGTTGTCCACCAAAATCAAATTCACGTGAATAGCCACGTTAAACTCTCTTTGATTCACAGCACAATGGGCCAGGCTGAACTCCGTAGTTAGGAACGTAGATAATGTGGTGATGACAGTGTCGCTGGTGGAGGGCTTCATAGACTGAAGTCAACAGTCTGGGTAAAGGATTCCTCTCATGGAATCAAAGGCCACGTGTCAATAACCGGGTTCACGCATGAATGAATGAATCAATGAAGGAAGGAATGCCTAATGAAACATGTGGAGGTTTCTGATCAAGTGCGCAGCTGCAACTGTGACCGTACGACCACATTCGGTCCCGCGAACGATGATAGTGATGATGACTCGTAATTCGTTTCGGTCAGGAGGCGTTCATAAAATGCTTTCTCTTAATAATTGGGCTTCCCTAGACAAATATGTCCCTTTGCGATTACTTTTAATTATGTACCTCCACGAAAACACTAAAAATAAGCACACCGTGATGAAAACCTGCTACAAACGTAATGAAAACATAAATCGTTATGTTATTATTGAGATGAAAGATCAAAGTAGTTTTTGAATATTTAATTAAATTTTTTACTCCTTTTTAGAACATTAGAAATTTTTATTAAGAAACTTTTTTCTTGCATCAGCGGTTGTATTAACATTTAGCGTAGCAAATTTTAGCCTCTTTTTTTTGCGGACAGACATTAATTTGGAAATTCTTCCAAAAATGAAATTATCGTCAGATTTTAATCAAATTTTCAGGATTTAATCACAAATTAATTAAATTATTTTTGAAATTTATTTATTAGAAAATCTTGATAAAAATATTTTCTTTTTAAATGTTTCTCTCCCTTCAACGTGATAATTTTAGTGACTATATTATTTAAAAGCATAATTCTTTGAATAATTTAAATCACCGGACCTTTTTGCAAAATTGGACCCGTCTTACTGAAAACATATTTTGAATTTTAAAAATTAAAAAAATACAACAAAACTAAGACATTATTAAATTGGAGAAGATTTTAATTGCTTTTATGAATAATATATATTAAAGACAATAATGTGTGAAGAAAAATATTTTCTACGAAAAATGATTTTTTACAAAATTTGTTTTCATTTTTTTACAATTTTAAATTAAATAATTTATAAAGTTTTCAAATATTTTTCGATTTATTTTTGTATGACTATGTGCAGAATTTCTAAAGTATGGATGTACAAACCGTTGAATCTATCATTAAAAGATCACGTGTTTTAAGGGTTATCCCCTTTTATATAGTTTATCGTCTACTTCAACATAGTTAACTATGAACACGTTTGACTGTCAATCTGATGTTAATAAATCGATTAACATATCAGCAAAACAAGACACCGAAATGCTTGTATACAACATTTTATGCCAAAAGTAATATTTGTTTCAAATCAGATTAATTTAACTTTAAATTTGCTAATTTTACTCAAATAACGTTTCAGAAATATGTATTTTATTTTTGCAAGGCTTTAAGATAGAGAATTAACTTTTGTTTAGAAATGTGTCAAAATGGTCATTTTGATCTATTTTAATGAAAAAAAAATCAATTCCGATCAATATAATTTCTATTTGAAATACACCACATAATATTTTGCTTACTGGAAATAGTACATTTTAAATCCTTTAGCTTACAATTAAAGCTAAAATGAAAGCTTCAAGAAATCTTTTTCCTTTTAAAAAATTCATTTTAAACTTTACGTATACCGAATTAGTGGCGGTACCAACTTTTAATTTATTCGAACAGAATGCTGTAGGGTTTAATCAGTTGATACAGACATACGGAAAAAGGAAGGGCCAAGTGGTTAGAATATTAACGTTCTGATCATAATAGCCAATAGGATTAAAGACAAAACCTGTCAATTGACGGACGAAAGTTCTTGTAGGGGCAGCAAACATATCGGGCAATAAAGTAACTAAACTCCATAACTATATATGCAGACAGTGTGATGATGACACTACATCGCTAAGCAGAGGGATTCCTCGACTTAGATTAACGGCCAGGGTAACGGTTTTCTTGAAGGAATCAGTGGCCACGTGTCCGTGACCAAGACAAGCACTAAAGTTGGAAGATATGGCTACAGTTTGACTTAGAGAGGGATGGGCTCCGATAGGTCTACTTGACTAAGAATGCTACACCTGAATGAATACCTCTCTGGCTTTTTGGAGGCTATTCTGGTAATAAGGGTGGCTAAACAGTCTGCGGGGTTGAATACAAGACCTACCAAAGGGCGAATGGATCTTCTTGTAGTGTCAACAGCCATCTCGGGCAATGGAGTAGATGGACCCCATAACTATATATGTAGTCAGTGCGGTATTGACACGGCATTAATGAGCGGAAGACTTCCGAAACTTAAGTTAACGGCTCTTCTCCCCATCCCACAAACAATGGGTAAATAGTAGGGTAGACCCTGTTTTATAAACTTGGATGGCAACTGGTCTACCGCAGAAAGAAATGGCCACCTACTGCCACATACCTCGTATCAAAAGATACATGATCGCCTAAGCGTGTATCACGTATGGCACATAACTGACTGAAGTGTGAATGAAGACTTATGTAAACTAAAATGGAAATGGCCTTTTTTCTTCAAGTTCGCCTTTTAACGGCGTTTCCCAAGGTATTTCGCTACGACAAGCTGACAAAAAGAAATCAGATCATTTTATGATAGGCAAACGGATTTTAGATCAAATCGATGTGTAGTCCTTTCCCGAGAAAGAAACAACTTTCTAGTATCAAGTATTTTGGGACTGTCCTGATACTAAGAAAAATAATCTAAGTGGAACAGAATGAAAGAAACGTAAAACAGAATGTCATTATAGGGGGCAATTAATATGACCTTTGTTCAACATTCTGAATCATTAATTAGATTTGCGGATGCCAAAGGGTAAAGTGAAAAAATATATTTTTAATGACAGTGACCTCTCGTGTCGACCCAGAAAGCTAAGCTAAAATAAATAAGTACATAAATAAATAAAATAAAAATATAAATATATAAAAATGTCAAGGGGCGGAGCTTTAAAAATGTACCGTCAGTTGAAATTTCACCGTGGAAACTAGTTTTTATTAACAGTAATATTGTCTGTAGATCTCATAAGCTAATGGTTTGAACAGCTTCTGTCACCACAGCCATTACTGGTAACAGCAACAGAGATTCGTCTCATAACGAGGAAAGAGGGATTGGGAAATCTGATACACACAGGATTGATTGGTGGCAAGCAGGCAGAGAAAAACACTGCATAACCTACTTAGTGAGCTTGAGTAAATGGATAGCGGAACACGGTTTAGGAGAAAAAAAAAGATAAAAATTATTAAACTAGGCTGAATCTGACTTCTTCTTCTGAGTGTTATGTCCTTTCAAGACGTTGAAAATCATGGCTCTCCACAATTTCCAGTTTTTTTTAGCTCTTAGTAAATTTTAATTGTTCCTATCTCTCCTAAACTCAGTTATATCAACCATTTACACAAACTCGTTAGGTAGGTCTTGTAAGTGTCCATTTTATTTAACCCATCTTTCCTCATTATATGGCATAAAAATTTCTTTAAAACGTCCTCATTGTTCACATGATTTCCTTCTATTTATTCTAATCATCGCGTGTTCGCTAAATATATATGGGACATGTTGCACACCTCATTAAATTCCCTGCAGTCTCACCGAACAAGTACAACCCATTCATGAACATCTCCAGAATATATTAGAACATATATATATATATATATATATATATATATATATATATATATATAAGAAAAGACATCCAGCTCTTTGTAGACTCCATGGCAGATTGTGCAACTGGAATAATTCAAACGAAGGGAGAATCAGCAATTTATTCGATCCCTATCCCTAATTCATTAGCAATTCTTTCAGGTTACGGTCCACTTTTATATTTGCATTATACGCCCTAACTCTGATACTGATCACTTTTATTCATAATAAAGCATAGTATCTATCTATCTATCTATCTATCTATCTATCTATCTATCTATCTATCTATCTATCACTTTAAAAGTCAGGAGGTCAGTTGAATCCGCTACCTCGGTTTCAAACTTATGGCACCCTCAGGTGATTTTTATCAAATGACCTCTTAACGCTTTATTTAAAAAAAAAACTAATGAACGCTATAATATTTAAAAAAATAAATAAACAAAAGCATTAGGTTGGGTGCGATAGAAAAGGAGAGGAGGCTGTGAAGAAGAAGAAGAAGAAGAAGAAGAAGAAGAAGAAGAAGAAGAAGAAGAAGAAGAAGAAGAAGAAGAAGAAGAAGAAAGGGGTTAA
Organism: Acanthosepion esculentum; assembly: GCA_964036315.1. NCBI lineage: Eukaryota > Metazoa > Mollusca > Cephalopoda > Sepiida > Sepiidae > Acanthosepion > Acanthosepion esculentum. Next base: position 72,360,385 of record OZ038495.1, read on the forward strand.
TTGAAATTACATTTTTTTCTTGTCTCAGATGTGCTTAATAGGAATTTCCTAATATGTATGCAAGTATATATATATATGTGTGTGTGTGTGTGTGTGTGTGTGTGTGTGTGATAAATCCTAAAGAGCCAGGAACTGCCTACCTAGATTTCAACTAAATGGGAATTTTGATAATCCTATGGTGACATATGACGGAGCTGAGCTGTGCGAATTAGTAGGATGCCTCCTATTAAATAATTTGAATGTGTATATCCACCCAAGTAACCATGGTCTATATAGAGACGATGGTTTAATTATAGTAGATAAATGTACCCCCATAAAAGGAGACATAATCCGTAAAAAATTGCATTGGACGTTCTATAAATTCGGATTTAAATTCGAGATACAAACAAACCTAAAATTAACAGATTATTTAGACGTTACACTCGATATATGTAATGACACAATTTCTCCATTAACGAAAAACAAACAACAACTCCATTACATTGACGTAGGTTCAAACCACCCAAATCATGTTTTAAAACAAATACACAACGGAATTAGTTTTTGATTATCATCTAGTGCCAATATTTTTAATCAAAATAAACAAGTTTACGAAAGGGCCTTGTAAAATAGTTAACATAAATCTAAATTAACGTATATAAAGATACTTATAATTCCACCAACACGCAAGGTAAAATGAAAAATAGAGCCAGAAAGATATCGTTAAATCCTCCATATAATTTAGCCGTCACAATAGGTAAAATATTTTTTAAGTTACTAAAAAAGAATTTCTCCCCCGTCCAACAAATTGAACAAAATTTTCAATAGAAATTATATTAAATTAAGCTATAGTTGTATGCCTATTATAGCTAACTTAATAAATATAACAGGAAAAAAAACTGTAAACAAATCACACCCTAACACTCTCTAAATGTAACAGCAGAAATAAGGATGACTGCCCACTTAAGGGAAGGTGAAAAAGGAATTTATAGTTTACAAGGCTGAAATACATAAAAACAAACATAATAATGATAAGAACAATAAAATTTACATAGGATCCTCCCAAGGTAATAAAAAAATAGCTTGAAAAGTAGCTTGAAACATGAAAATTACAAACACAGCACTAGCCTGCCTACATATATATGGAATAATAAACAGGAAGATGGAACATATCCCATTTTAAAATGGGAAATAATACAAAAAAATGTCACAAGTATAAAGCAGGTAACAAATATTGTTTATTATGTATGGAAGAGAAATGACGAATAGCTACCTTCGATAAAAAAAAATATTAAACCAAAGATTTAAAATTTTAAATAGGTGCAGGCATAAGAAATCCTGGTTGTTGGACTATAAGTTCTTTTAAACTGGTTCTTTCTTCTTTTGTCACGTGGTTTTATGCTTTTTTAGGTTTAGGTAGTTTTAGTTTTTAATGTTGGTTTTATCAATAAACTAGCAGCATTACCCGGGGTTGCCTGGGTTTATTCAAAAAAAGATCACGAACCTCATCCAATCTGTAAAGTTAAAATAAAGAAGATTTTTCTTTAGTGCCTCTTATCTATATGGCGAAAAATTACAATGATATGAAGTGTGAAAACATTTATAACAGGAGAAAGTTGTTTTGTACAGAAGCACAGAAGATACAAAAAATATTTGTCAGCAAATGAAGAGTACATTAATCGCAATCGATCTTCGAAAATTGTTGAGGAGAAATGTTTTATTGACAGCTTTTGCTCAAACTACACCGAATGAACAACATGCATTGGAAGGAGAAGAAAATCAACAAAGACTTCTCCTAGCAGCCGTGCTAAGGATGAAAACCAACGTTCACAAAGACTGTCTAGAAATGCTTCAACAACTACAGCCGCAGGAGTCTTGAAAACTCAAGAAGAACGTACAATTCAAGAGAACAGAAAAGCTGCAGAAACAGCTTACGCATTGACAATGCAGGCTGCATAAGACGGCCTCAATAGTTTGGAAGATATTGCTGCAAAATCAGCGCCACATCAGAGAATCTCTAGACATTGTAGTCAGCATTGGTCTTTAAAGGCATCCGTACATGACCTCCTGCTATTAAGAGAACCAACCCATATGTCTTACCCCAAAGTATCTCGATAGCCTGCTTATGTGCAGACAAAAAGGTGAACAAAGGAGCATTTTAACATTATGTGCTCGGTGATAGGATCGCACAAACCAGACTTGAAGATTTATTGCAGTCACTGAAAATCCAACTAACTTATCCAATAATAGGCTAAAGCTAATTACTTAATAAAACCGTTTGGCATAATTACACCTTTCAAATAGTCTATTGGGTTGAATTTTATTAAAGAGTTTATTTTAGATTAATTAAATTTAACTTGAATTAAAATTAATCCCAGTTGGAACATAGCATGGCTCTATAGAGTCTATTTTAAACGACAAACATGCATGTATATGGGAATCAAAACGAATAAAAGGATTGACATCATAGGTTCATTTAAAATCTACAAGACTTCATAATAAACTATATTTTTGGTTTTACCTCGTGGAACAACTGCAAAGAGATTTTGTTTGCCTCCAACTCTGGAAAAATCAACATGTGAAATGCATGGCTCTTCCAAATGAACCCCTGAAACAGACAATGTTTGTCCTTGGGATTTGTTTATCGACATTGCAAAATTGACACGAACAGGAAATTGTAGCCTTCTGAAAGGAATCAGTAGTTCTGTTCCTGGTGGAATAAGAGGAATCCTTGGAATGAACACATCCTCCCATTTTGCACATCCTGAAAGAATAGTTGCGTCTATGACGTGTTCCATTGTCTTTTTTACCACCAAGCGTGTCCCATTGCAGAGTCTTGGTGGTTCCAAATTTCTCAACAGCAAATGAAGTAATCAATTAAAAAGCAAGAATATTAAACACATTAATGAAATATAGCCACAATAAATTAAATGCAAGTTTGTAAGGGAGACCACGGGAACGTGGTAAACAATTATAAGCCAGCTCGTAAAGTTAGGATTTATCTAAAAATAGACTACCAAAAATGTTCTAGTGATAAAAATAAAAATTAACATACAGCTAGAAACCTACTCATTATGAACGTTAAAACGTACACGCTAAGATTAGCATAATTATAAATGAATCGAAAGAGAGTCTTTACATTATTATAAGTGCATTTTTCAGAATAAAACTGTCAAAATTTTAGGGCTCAAGTTTCCAAATATATGAGTTAGTAAGCATTATTTAAACGCTGATTAGAAGATGATAAATACATAATTAAAAATTGTCATTTACGCTTAAACGTTTTTAATATGATTCTCACAAATGTAAATTTAAAGTATCAAAAATTCAAAATATACATGCATGAAGGCAGCCTACCTTTTTACTGGATGACAAATTTGATGCGAATGAGATTTTTTGCATTTATTTCATCACATAGCACTAATGAATATTACACGTGAAGCAAAATCGATAGTACGCACTAAATAACTCAATCGAGCATTGCACGTGGAGCAAAATCAATTGTACACACTACACATCCCGATCGATCTCGCACACGCGTCTTATACCTACGTGCACTACTCTCATCGGTGCACACTTTCGTTTTCACTTCTTTTTTTCTTAAGGAAGGATATAATTTTTACTGTCAAGTTAATGCAAACTAAACTATTTCAGTACCAAAATGGGAAATTCATGGGAAAACTAATATTTTTTATAATGTATTTATGACACATGGGGTGTCAGTTTTGATTTTGAGTTGATTGATCTGAACACAAATTATGTGCAAATTTTCATCGGAATGCTGCTAACCACTACAATTGAAAGACTAATGGGGCAGCAAGCTGTTCATGGGTCATCTTGGGGGCCCATTATATAGTTTTCAAAATTTGATAATCGTTTTTGATTCATTTTAAGATTGTAACATAATGTAAAATTCCGTCGAAATCGAAGCAATTTGAAAATTTGGGGGCCCCTTTGGTTCACCCTAGGAGACCCAAATTTCAAGCCAAAGGACAGGTTTAAGACTAAAAGTAATTGAAATAATAAAGCACATCTTTTTAAAGTTTTCTATTTAATCGACTTTATGGCCAAGGCTGTAGACTTAATTGAAAATTTCGGGGTTTCCTGCTCGTGGGGATCCCAGTGTTGATTTTCAGTGAATTCCAGGTGACTATTCAGTTACTCGATATAATTTCAATATGTACTGAAATTTTCGTTGAAATTGGGGAATACTGCTACAAAATACACTTTAAAAGCAATTGAGGCATCAAGGGGTTTATAGGGTCATCCTGGGGGCCCCCTCATGCATTTAAAAAATCTGACAACCAATTTCTCTCATTGTAAGAGTGTAACAAACATGCAAAATTTCATCAAAATCGAAGCAATTTAATTTTTTTTGTCCCTTTGGGGCACCCTGGGGGTCCCAGTGTCGAGAGAAACGAAAATCAATATAGCATATAATAAGCGGGACAGTAAGTTGCATTAAAATCGGCCTTAGGGTTTAGACTTCAAGTCTGAAAGTTTAAAAACAACCAAACTTAATGAAATTCCCATTTAAACATTATATTTATCAATTATCGGTTATTGATTTTTTAAAAATGACTAATTTTTTGCCCAACACACCCAGTATCGAGTACCATCTATGTTCCAAATTTGGTGGAATTATGCCTTATGGTTCTCAAGTGGTTCGCGAACACACACATACATACACACACACACACACATAGTCAGTTTTATATATATATAAGATAGATATGTTCCGTGTCATTTCCTCTTTAGCCAGCTGACCCTGAAGATCCGTTTAGGTGAAATCTAGGTGGGTAGTTCCTTGCTCTTTAGGATTTATTTTATTCCTTTGCTCTACTTAGCGTATTCAGCACTCGACGTTTTATCTTCGTTACTCGCTTAGATTTTTTTCTTTGGACTGGAAATTTAAAGCACTGGACGATTTGTTTCGCCATGTTCAGATATTTCTAGTTCTTTCTTTTTTTCAATTTTTTCCTCGGATACCAATTTGTTTTGATATACTTGTAAATTGTGCCATCCGGGTTTTTTATCAACCAAGTATAATTATTAGTATATATATATATATATATATATATATATATATATATATATATATATATATATATATATATTAGTGTATACTCGTATTTGAAATAGACGTCTCATTTTTTGTTTTAAATATTTTAATCTATTTCATATAAAAGTTATAATAATGTTTGAAGTAATAAAAATGTCGTATTAAACATAAATGCATTACACACACACACACATATATATATATATTTTTTTTCTTGTAACACTTTTCTACGTCTCTAGAAGAGACCATTCGATTTAGTGATGTCTTCTGGTGACGTAGATCATTAGAGAAATATTCAAATTCCCGCTTAGTTTCTTGTGTTCATTTTCGCACAAATCCCCTTGTGAAAGAAATGAATTCATTTTTTCTCCTACCCCACAGACGTAGATACCAAGTACTTGAGAATTGCGTGACAACCAGACTAGGAGAAGGATAACTTTGAATTCAAAATTAAGGAGAAAGCAACGGGAAATACCTGACAATTCAGGAAGTATAAAGAAACAGAATATAACTTATGGTCGTCTGTATCCTGAAGAAATAAAGTGAATTTAGCCAACAAGAATTAATCCAAATAGGTTTCGTTAAATTCAACCGAAAAACCAAAAACTAAACAAAATATTTTTGTTAAATTCAACTGACTATGCACAGCGGATTGCGGCCCGAATTAAGGAATCAGAGAGCCGAATTCGAATTCCAGTTTCTTTTCTCGCACTTCTCTCTTCCGCCTCCATGCTTTCCGGTCAACTTCAATCTGCCAAAATTTAAATGCAATGTCAGTCGCTATCTGTTATCCTGATTACTCTTCCTCTGTTTTTACCCCGTAGTAATATCCCCGTTTCTAACTTTTCAACACCCAGCAACCCCTTGCGTCTCTGCGGCTTTACTGCCTTGCTTGGAATGAAATCGATTAAAAAAAAGAACACAAAACAAAAACAAAGAATGACTGTACAGTGTTTGAAATTGTTGTGGATTCCGGGGATGGAATCCTGCACAAATAAATAAACAACGCCAGTAATTGAAATAGGAAAATAAATGTATTGAACGTAAGAATACAAACTTGAAATGAAGATTAGTAGTCCAGGAATGCGGGTTAGTAGAAAGTATATGTACAAGTCTCTGTAAGTGGAGCCGTAATTATCTCTCTCTCTGGGCTCTACGTATCTCAACGTATCCCCAACTCTGTCAGTATAGGTATACTTTAGACGAGTCCATCTTGTGTAAAAACAGAAATCTTAGTTACAATCGGAAAATGATAGTTAAAAATAAGACTTCCTTCGTATTTTCTCCGTCTGTCATCAGTCTTTATTCTCGCATATTGTATTCGGTATCTAGACGTACGCTCACGACGAAACGCAATGACACAAGGTCGAGTTTAATGTGGGCTTATAGGCAGTAGTGTGGAAAAAATATTGAAGCCTCCTTATCCATCATTGGGGAGAGGTCCTGCCGACCAAAGTATAACACTCGCCTATCATATTCATCCTCTCTTCTTACTGCTTGTGCACTTATACAGTCTCTATGGCTTAGCTATGTTAATTAGGCCGGCACTCATTTGCATATCCCTATATATATATATATATATATATATATATATATATATATATATATATATATTGGAATCAGCTAGATTCTTGTTTGCGGATGGCTGGAAGAGGTGTGCATGTAAAGTGGTTTGTCGTTGGGTTTCCTATATGGCTGATATGTACCCTTTCTTACGTTGAGTGTCACACCCAGGAAATCTAATTTTGGGTCTGTTTTTATGTCCATGTCGAATGCTATAGAAATGGGAAAAGTTACATTTACCATGTAGAAAACCAAACGATAAACGAGTTTACATACACACATCTTCCAAACACCTGTCAACAATAAGCAAGCAAATCCTACAATCACTTGATCGCAGATTATCTAACAATTCTGCATATAAAATATTTTGCTGAATTACTCTTTGTTTAAAAGAAAAAGTTAATAAAAATGTTTTACAGGTAATCGATATTCGGTTAAGAAAGAAAAAAAATTAGATGATTATTAATGAGTTAAAATTATTCGGTGAATAATAATTTTTCCCAATTTTCAGATATATTATCTTCAGGTAATGTTGCTCGGGGTTACTTTCTTACACCATGTTCAGCGCCGGTGCGATTCCTTCAGGGCTTTGAAGAATTTAAGTTTTCTTTTGATAAAAATAAAGAACGTACAAACGATTGGTTCCATAGCGTGATCTTTTTACAGTATCAGTCTTGTATGATATTATGTTTTATAGCATTTATGCCCCACAAAAACATTTGCGTCAAACAGCATTTGACTTTTTTTTTTCAGGATTGTTTCGGGCTTTTTCGCCTTTACTACTGTCTTTTGACTCTGCAAGCAAACCGTTCTATTTCTTAACGGTTGAACCAGCGGATGAAGAGGTCTCCGAAAGACGACATGCTACAGAAGGCGGCACTCGAAATTATAAGAGAGTCAGCGCTAGTCCATTGCAGTTTCATAACTGGATTCTGCATGCCTCATTCCATATGTACCGCAAAGGAAGCTTATCAAATCAAGTTCGTGGGTCACTTCCTGGCAAGTTGATGTCCACCTTAAACAAATTCATGCAATCGACACTTTCTTCTAATCTAATTTTCTTTCACCTTCAACCAACTCTTGCAAAGCCAAACGGCGATAGGGAATGGATGATGGGATCAGGTTTTGGTGAAACTGGAAGCTTCTAGACCTGAACCTACAGGTTAGCGGCGAATTTAGTCATCATCATAAAGGAAGCGATCTTCAAAGTAGAAATACATTTTTTGGATACGAGATATAAATTTATATCAACCGTCCTAGACTTCTCAATCTATGTAGGTTGTTATTAATCTTACCGTTTAAGTGATTTAGTTGACCATTACTATTGAGTAACTATTTACACTCTTTACATTGTTCGGACTGTTGTCCTCATTTTTATTATCATATTCACGATGTTTGGGCCGGTGTACGTTCCGGCCTTCTTCAGATGAGATACGTTCGTATTCCGAACTGAATTGGGCAGGTGGTTCTAGTTCCACGTGCCATGCCTTTTCTGGATATCTCAGTTTCCGTTATTTCCCTTTAGTAACTCAACTCTCCAAGTTTTTGTTCACCTCTGCTGTAGTCAGGTATTGAACACACAACTCACTGGATTACTTTAACCAACGCCTACGGAGCGAGCAACGGGCGAAACGTCTTGAATATGACAATAAAGATGAGGTCAACTGCCCGAATAATGTAAATAGTGTAAATAGTTACAATATTTCATCTCAGAAATATAGACAGATAGTACCGAGTAGTGAATTCGATCCTCACTGGGTGTGCGCATAATATCTGACATTAATCCGAGGAATGATGACATGCTATGAAATCAACTTAATTAAGAATTAGAAGAAGAAAATATTGTGTTATGCTTATCTTTCAAGTAGGGAGGGCCTGCTTCTGGAAAATCACCATGCAAAAATTCTGGCATTTTATCCAGAATCGAACACCAACCTCTGACGCTAGTGATAAATATTTGATTTATTTCAGTCATGAAGCAGGCCACAATATAGTGTTTATACTTATAAAAAAAAAACTATATACAATTTTTTATCATTTCATCTGAAGCAAGGCGATAATTCCACTAAGGCGTAAGGGGCGACTGACAGTGAAAAAGAATGAGAAGAAATTAGAAGGAACCGGAAACCCAATCCTAAAGAGGAAGTAAGGGATAAACCTCTACTGTTCAAAGGGATAGAGTGTGAACCGGGCGATATGAGAGCCTGTCTAGTAACGAATAATAAATATATCTAATTTCAAATCAATAAATAAAATAAAATCACAATTTCCATGGCAAGTGTTCAGACGAGCTGCTCTCCTAAGTTCCACTAGTTCACACTTTCACTCCTAGGACCCGCCATACCACATACAAAGTGATCAGTTATCCTCATTATCTTCGTATTCCTTTAGTAAGGAGGAAGTTCAAGACAGATTATTCTCAAGAATTGTCACTTTGTAGAACAGAGGCCGGTGAGGATGCTTCGCAGATCACTACAACCGTTATCTATCCTACATATCCTCATAATATGCGCTTCTAACCCCCTTCTTTTACAGCTGGACAAGTTCATAAATATCAGTACCATTTATTATTAGTTCTCAAGTGAGATGACTATCTGCTTCGTTGCCATAGTAATAAGACCCCAATGGAAAAATCTACTGTCTTTTTTCTGATCTCTTGCAGGTTTATTTCTTTCTGGAAATCAGATACTTAATCTAACGGGTAGAATGTAATGGTGTTTATGCAAGGTTATAGATTCCTACTGCTGTTAAAACGACAGAAGTCAATGAACGCTTGTTGTACTACAACGTAAATTGGATTTTATGGCCATCCATGAATGATGTTGAACTCGTTGTTGAACACATAATCAAATGAAATATTAGAATTGGCGTGCGAGTAAACACAAAGGTATGGCCGGAAAATATCCACATTTCATTTTTGAATATCGCAAGAACCAACTTCACAGTGGTAGCATTTTTTTAATACAGGGTATATATATATATATATACATATATATATATATATATATATATATATATATATATATATATATATATATATATATATATATATATATATATATATATATTGTGTGTATATTGTATGTAAGCCGAAAGCTTAGATTGGATTAAAAAAAATATGTATCAATATTGTGATTTTCTTTCATTGTTTAATGATAATGTTATTAAGTTTATCAGACTATATGAAAAAAACTTACATAAAATATATAGACAACACTTATCTATATTATTTAATGAAACATGTATTAATATATATATATATATATATATATATATATATATATATATATATATATATATATATATATACCCTGTATTTAAAAAAATCACTCTCAGTCAGAGTCGAAATCAATTTTGTAGTAATGTTTACCATAAACCAATATGGAACAAACTCAGGAGAGTTAAGAATTATCCACACTAATAACACAGATATGTTATGGCGAAAGTTCCGGTAATTTTTTACTTGTCCTCGTATATATAGTAAAGAAATATTGTCCACGTATGCTTCTTATAATATGGAAATATAATAGGCTGGTGAAAGAAAGTTGAGAGATAAAAACCAACAAAAGTAATAATAACATTGGAACTAATAATATTGATTTAATAGTATTTCTATATTAGTAGACTTATTGAACAAATGAAAGTATGTATAAGAAAGATTTAAAATCGTAATTTTTGGACACGCCTGTGCCTTTTCTAAACGAGACAAGAAATGAAAAATGAAGTGGGATTTTCTTTACCGGAAGTTTTTTATATTACTGAAGCGATCTGATAATTTTGTGCTAGTTGTTTGCCACGATTAGGACTGATTTATTTATCTAATAGCATATCGACTCCTCATGGGTCATTTAATGACGAAATGCAAATTTCTTGGGAGCTTTGAAGTAATAAAATATGATATATGATATTCTGCTTTCACAGTTGAATACATGGTAGATGATACTCTGCTTTTGTGTATATACATGTTTGTGTGGATATGATTACAAGAGGCAATGTTGTGGTTTATGCTGCAATTTTTGTGAAGGTATATTTTGGAATACAGCTTGATTTAAGAAATTGTCGAATATTATATGGCTTAATGTCATGAAAGAGTTATTTCATGATAGCTGGTTTTGTTTAGCGGCATATCAACATCTATGGGCTATTTAATGTCGAAATGTAAATCTTTTGAACACAATTTTATTGCTTCAACTAAATATATTTTGAGTGCAATTGTACGCCTTCAAATACAGATAAAATGTATTGTTGGTCATGTTGCTTTTTTTTTCTTATTTTTACATAAAAATTTATTCCTGGTATTTTTCTATAAAAATGTATTTTTATACTAGTGTTTTGTTTTGGCTTTAACTATTTTCTTATAGCTGAGACCCTAACAGGTGCTACGACACTGAATCAGGGCGGACCTATGAACAACAGCAATTAAGAGGTGGTGCCACACTCCTCAAATCTCCTGATCAAAGGCGTTGCTGCCATGATTAGAGCTGTAGAGTGTTTATAGAAGACCTTCTGTGAAAACTGTATTCTTTATATATACCTATTTAATCCTGTTTAATCCGAGAATCTATTTTTAAAATGTATTTCAACTCGGACATTCGGTTTTCTTGTTGAAATTTAAATTTTAGCGTTTTCACTTAAATTTCCAAAAGATCCCAACAGGCTCTGTCCAAAGAGTTAGGTTTTTTCGTACTCAGACAATTAACGCCATTGAGTTTGAAATTTAGACCAAACCAAGTAGATCTGATTTTTTATATTTGATTTATCTCTATTAGTGTGTGGTTTTCTCTCTACTTTTTCCCTTTAATTATTTACCATGTTATCTTTTTATTTTTATTTTATTTTTCATTTAATCATTTTTCCTTTTAATATTTCATTTTTTTATTCCATTTCATTTTTATGCATATCTGATTGTAACAATTTATATATATGATATATCCAGGTGCTTGCTAGCTTTCTTTCCAATATAAATATATGGATGTTGATGTCAACATTATCCTCATAATCTTCAATTCCTACCAATTCCTCTCTTACTCATATCCAACATCACATTCATCATGACAATTTTAGCAGGAAGCCTCTACATTACAAACTTAACCTCTTCGGGTTAAGGGTCAATCGTTCTCTATCCTCCTTATCCTCATAATCTTCACTTCTTCCCACTACTTTCATTCATATCATACACCTCATACATCATAACGGTTTTAACAGCATCCGTCTGCACTAGAATCTTAAACTCTTCAAGTCAAGGTTCAATCGTTATTTATCCATCTTATCCTTATAATCTTTACTCCCTACCACCTCTTCTTTTACTTATATTACACACCATATTCGTCATGGCAATTTTAAGGGGGGTAACCCTCTAAGTTGAGTGCCTATCGAGACTTGGGTAAACTTTAGGAGAAAAACATTAATTTTACGTTACACCGTTTTCTTTTCCTTTGCATATTCAGTTATTAATAAAAAAGAGTTGAAATTAATGCAAACAAGGTTTCACAGCTCTAGCCTGACCCCACCATAGTCAGCCTATGAACTTTTCAGCCCACCCACCTACCTGGAAAGACAAAATTCAGTTATTAATAAGAGGTGTTGAATTCATGCGTGCAAGATTTCACAGCTCTAGCCCCACTCCTTCATAGTAAGCCTATGAACTTTTCAGCTGACTATGCCTCATTGTATGTAATATGAATTCAAAAAGCGACCTTCAGCAAAGGAACTGGAGAGAAATATTCGTTCTGTTAATGGAAATGATACATTAAGTGCCCGGATATGTCAACAATGATTTCACCAGTTTCGTTCGGGAAATCATTCTCTCGAACGTTTCCCCCTTTATGTGGACGTTCGGTCAATATGCAGCTTTCGCAAATCGGAATCAAACTGCACGGGAATTAGAAAAACGATTTGTCGTGTTCAATGATAACAGCAGGTTCTCTCTTCCAGTGAGTGACAGCCGTTTGCATGAGCGACATCTTCCAGAGTTTCCCATGACAAACAGCTTTAACCTCTGGCATCATGCTATAGATATTCCCATAAGTTTCAACTTTCGATCGTCTTTTATACTTGTGGAGGGAACATTGAACAACGCTATGAACGTTCATTCCATTCTTCAGTAGGAAGACAATGTGCTATTTATTCCAGCAGGATAATGCCGGCCCACATGATGCCCGTGCTACTTAACGTGCTCCACAATATATCTGACAAGATTCCTGTCCACCTATACCTACGCTGTACTACGTCAACAGCAGAAAGATGTGTGAAATAATGTATTGCAGGTTGCTATCTGTACGATCGAAGGAAAACTAGAGTAGAAACCCAATGTAACGCCTACGTAGTATAAACAGTGTATTAATATGGGCTTGATTTTGGAAACTGTACACATACTGATCTGTATGTGATTATTTACTGTAATTTAGCTGGCTCAACTGTACGTGTCACTCGAGTAATTTGAAACATGGAGGTGGGACTGTCATTTTATTTTTTATCAGTATATTTAGTGTTCGTTTTGCATTGTTTGATTTTTGTTTTTCATCGTTTTCAGTAATTCTGTTTGTTTTTTGTGTGAAACTATGCTTTTCTTTTCTTTCTCTCTTTTTTCTTTCTTTCATTCATCCATTTTTTCTGTCTTTATAGTCTCTTATTCTTTCTTTCTTTCTTTCTTTCTTTCTCCATTCGTCTTTTTCTTTCTTTCTTTAGTTTTGTCGTTACTCATTCATATTTTGTTTATTTGTTTCATTCTTTCTTTCTTTTTTCTTCACTTCATTGTTTCTGCCTTTATCTACTCGTCTCTTTCTTTCTTTAATTCATTATTTCTGTCTTTCTCCATTTCGTCTCTTTATTTATTTCTCCATCTTTCTTTCTTTCTTCCTTTCTTTCTTCATTCATATTTTGTTTTGTTTATTTGTTTCTTTCTTCTTCTTCTTCTTCTTCTTCTTCTTCTTCTTCTTCTTCTTCTTCTTCTTCTTCTTCTTCTTCTTCTTCTTCTTCTTCTTCTTCTTCTTCTCGCTTTGTCCTTAAATATTATATTTCTTTTTCTTGTTATTGTCTTTCCTGACATTTTTCTTCTTATCTATCGTACGCTTCTTATTTTCCTTTATCATTTGACGTCATTTGAGAATTACTTAGCACTCTTTGTCTTCAGCACCTTTTCACCATTATCATCTTTGTTTACTTTGTTTTCAATCTCAGTTTCACCTTCACTGTTTTCCCCCCAACACGAACATAAAACTCGTTTGTATTCAAACTCAGATTACTTTTTGTAAATAAATTCGTACATCTATTCACATCCGGGCATGCTTCGACGGTCACATTAAAATATAATTAACTCCTATCCTCTTAAAATCTTGTTCGATTTCTGGTACAAAATCCCATCTTTGACATTAACTTGTATTATGACAATGAAAGCACATTGTGACGGTTGCTTCTTTGTGGAATATGTGGCATCCAAGTTCTAGAGAGATCCTGAATCTTCATCCAAAGTGTTTATGCCTCAGTTGCTGATGGAGGTGCAGCATCTGTTATGACTGTACAGGCCCTCGACAGTATCGAATGCAACGAATGCATATGAAGACGTTCTCCTCTGATGTCACTATGTTGTTTTCTTTCCTTTGAACAATCTTCTCCCCGGCGGCAAGCCTCCGTTTCTTTTCTCCTCGTTCCAACTCTCTGTATAAATCGCGTTTCCAGCGTTTCCTTTCTCCTTACATCTGAAATACAGAGAAAATGTGTGTGATTTGACACCGTAGGAGTAGCATGTAACTTCTATCAGTAAAGGTTTAAACTGGTGAGAGAAAAGAATGGAGTTCATCTGAATATTTGCCATGAAAAGTTTAGCAAATAAGGTTGAGAGTAATTAGTTGCGTCTTTTTGTCACATGTTTTCCACTAACCTGGAGTGGAAAGATTATATTGAATCAATTGTTAGGTCTGCTGCTAAGGTTTGATCGCTTTGTCGTCCCAGACAATTTAAGCGTACTACTAGATTGGCTACTTGGTTTCATCGTTTTACTGCTGATATAGCTAAAATGGAATCGTAAATTCTATTCTAATTTTGTCTTTTATCGTTCCTCTGTGGAACTCTCTACCCATTTCTTTGTCCCGGCCACCTACAATCTTAAAAAATTTAAACACAACGTCAATTGCCATTATCTGTCTTCCTGAATCCTGTTTCTTATTGTCTGTTTTTCCTCACTAAAGTCTTCTTATTTTCTTCGACTTCCATTAACCCATTGCGTCTTAGTGGCCTTATCGCCATGCTTGGGGCAGAATGATTTAAAAATGTACTTTGGTTTTAGTTTGATACTTTATCGATGCTCCTAAATTATAGCCTTATACCATACTAAGCTAAGAATATCTGAATAGCGTGACTGGAAGTATTTAAAAATGGTTTGAATTTTGAAGTTATGTTAAAAGTTCAATTTAAAAAAAAAATTCTCCTTGTTAGCAAAAAAGAGGACTACGAATAAATACAAATTTAAACAACGGGGAAGAAAAATATATTTTGGCAAAAGAGTCAATCTAAAGGGTTCCTAGTGAGTATAAAATGGAAAAATTCACTCACAGAGAGCGAACAAAATGCTCCTTCCGTCTGCACAGAGACGGTTGATGTAATTTAATAAAAAAACGCTTCTAATATGCGCAAATAATGAATCGTCACTGTATCTTAAAAGGATCCTTAAAGAAGAATGTTTTCCTGTGATTTCAAATCTCTCTGTCTCTCTGTCTGTGTGTGTGTGTGTCTCTCTCTCTCTCTCTCTCTCTCTCTCTCTCTCTCTCTATATATATATATATATATATATATATATATATATATATATATATCTAAGAGATAAAAAAGAGATGATTCTCTGACCGTCATACACTGCGTGTGACTTTTCATGGACGTATGGAATGTTTATGCGTATGCCTGTGCTGTGCGTGAGTAGCTTACATGGACTTTGGCTGATTTTGAAATAAGACACTAGAAATATATCTTCCTCTGCTACTCAGTCTGGACAATCCCTATCCTGGAGTCAGCAATAAAATCATAACGATGGAGTCGAGAAAAAGAAACCTAAAAATAGAAGCAGATAATTATGAAATTTTATTCAGATTTTCTGAAATTATTCGATAATAAATAAAGTTACTTTAAAAAGTTTTTGTTCTTTTCATTTTGTAGAAATAATCTTTCGGTCTGTCACTACGTTAAAATATACACGCACATATACAAATGTACACACACACAAACAGTTTGAATAAATTTAAATGGAAATCTGTGTCGAGGTGGCCATTTTTCTTTTTTTTATCTGGCAACAATTCTTGGGTAACAGAAAGATAATATAAGCTGAAATGTGCGGTCTTTTGATGTCCTTTTTATGACTCTTGTATTTGAACTGAATATAGTTTCTACTAAATGTAGTACTTTTAAGGGACCAACGATTTACTTTTGATTTTTGGTCATCTTGACATGAGCGAAGCGAACTAGTATATATATAAACTTTGACTAGTTTGTTCCAAAGCAGCATTTATAAAGGAACAATGGGGATCGAATTTGTTACATATGTACATACACACGCACGCATGCATACAATTAGACTAGTTTGTTCCAAAGACTAAAAATACTAAAGTATAGCGGACTAATACGGATCGATCTTGTCAACCACTGGTTTAACCACACCAGGCGTTTAAATATAGAAAAACAAAAGATCAACAACCAAGAATCTGTCTGGAGACATCGAGACATCCGCTGTTTCACGCCAGCAGGGATCATCAGACGATTACGGTCCTGAAAAATGAACAACATATATATATATATATATATATAGATAGATAGATAGATAGATAGATAGATAGATAGATATACATACAGAAAGATAATAGGATTACTTTTATGTTTGTGCAAACACCTTTTCTTAACTCAACCTTCTCGACCGACCTTCTCTACATTGATTGAATGAATAAAAACATCTGCTCATAGGAACGGTCGTCATGAAGTGGGTCTAGCTGAAATCTTTTCCAGTAGTGTTTGTCGAACTCTCTGTCTTTGGGCAGAGAAGAACCTGGACGAGGCTATGCCGAAGGGCAGAGTCTCGTCTGGGAAGACAGACAGACCCAATTCCGTTAATGCGGGATCTATGTTTTTTTTTGTTTTGTTTTTTTTTGCTGAGCCTACGGGCTCGGAAACCCCACATTAAATTCGGCCTTAAATTTGAGAACGCTCTAAAATATTTTTGAGTTTGATATGTAAGTAAAATGTACAACTTGATACATTCCATCGACAAGAGTTAAACTATCTCGTAATTGGCAACTCCAAAGCCAATTTATGTAAAAAATGCAAAACGTAGCCGATATCCCTTTTCATACTTCGATTACAATGGAAATTTGATGGACATTGCGCTGCTGCGATTAGATCTGCAATCTCCTTCTCATAAAAATGGGTTCATGTCTTTTCTAAGATCATGTGTGCAAAAGATTCACTCTCCGTTTCCTCACATAAATCTTCCCCCCTCTCTCTCTCTCTCTCACCCCCTGTATATATATATATATATATATATATATATATATATATATATATATATATATATATATATATATACAATGTTTGGGTGTCAATCCGAGGACACTGCAGAGGATTCGGAAAGAGTTGGATGAGTCTAATGATGATTACGAAGATTTTTGAAGTGATCTCTAGTAATGGCGACGTTATGACTCTATTCATTCTCCCACAGAACCTCAACACGGAGGCCTACATCAATTGCCTTGAGGAAATAGTGTTGTGCCAAAAAGGTGGCTGCTGGAAGACCCTATGTCTGGCAACATGACTCTGCACCATACTACATAAGCAGGGGAACCCAGTCGTTGCTGTCGGGCAATTTCTGCCAAAACATCACCCCTCACATCACTCCCAACGAGTGGCCCTGGCTACTGGATCGGGCGTTTATAACACCCTTAGACTGGTTGCCAAGCCAACCACGGTTAGAGAGTACAGCTTGTCCTACTATTTAACCCATACCTGAGGGGAGAATAGATAGATTTATACCTTTCACAATATTATTTGTGCAAAGTTAACGTAGCGGACTCGGTCAGAGTTCGGACTGAAACCCGCCGATTTGTCTTTCAGAGCCGTTAATCGTTACACTATTCACATATGCAATTGTTTCCGAAATTCTTATTTACCCAAATACATTTTTTCTGCGTATTGAAGTTCTCGTAAAGTTTGACAGATATATCATATATACCACAGTGAGCATATTGTTATTTTGGGGGCACGTTATATAAGCTTAGGTTTGTATATATTGTACTTTCAGACAAGGTCAAGGAGGTGGCAATGTTTTTATCAGTGAAGCGTGGGGAAAATGAAATATGATTCCCTCTTTTACGTAATGCAAAGGGAAAACAATCGACTATAGATATAAAAGACCAAGACCATGCACACGTACGGAGAGATACACAATTACTTGTTTATCGTATATAAACGCTCATTTTTTTATAAGCACATTTGATCATAAAGAAAAAATCAAGATTCATCATCGCTTGCCGAGTAGGTCATTCGTATTACCACCGAATGTTGCTAGGGAATAGATTTCTTTTAATTATTAATAATTAATTAGTTTATATGGCCATGTCGCTGAGTAATTAGAAGGTTCATTTTCCGACCATGAAACCCGGGTTCGAATCTTACCAAGGTTGATTTGTAAGGAAGGTGACTTTTTGATGTTATCGGCCTGGGCAGGCGATCACAGTGCGCGGAACATTTGGAAAGTGTCTGAAAATTATATACGGTTTGACCTAGGCCATATTCGTAAAACTATAAACTGTAAAATATTGGGGAGCCGTCGATGATATTGCTAGCACGAAGTCACAAGTCATCGTGACCGAGGCTTTCAGTATTTTGGCCTTGTTCAGACTGCTAATCACGCCAGATAATGCACTCTCTCCCAGAAAAGGTAACTAAGTTCCGCTAAACATAGTTGCAGTATAAACCACAGGTGCGCACTGTGGGTGTCGAACAAATGTGCCTGAGTATGCGTCTACAACAGGGATTGATTAACTGTCATAGTAGACAGGCATACACGGTTAAGAGCAGCCAGCCAATAATTAATTTGTTTTCTCAGAGCATATCAACCCTTTCTGGATTATTTAATGACGAAACATATTTTGGATTATAAGAATTTATTTTTGAGTGAATATTGCATTAACACCTTTTGAAGATAACAATGATTTTTCCACATACAAGTCCAACTATTTAACCCATATCGGAGGACAGATTTTTACGTTCCTCGATCAATCATTAATTGGAGGCTTACGAGGTAATCTTGAAGAGAAATTTCTGATTTGACAACGTTATATATAAAAAAATATGCATATAATAATTCTGATTTTTCCATAGTTAGTTAGCATGTACGTTACGCCCTGCCGTTCCTGTTTGATTGCGAGGATAGGCCTGTAATAGTTCGTCTGTCCCATGTCCATAAAACGGAAGAAGAAAGAGATCAAAGTTGTTGTTTGATTTTAGAGAAAGGAAGGGAAAAGGTTAGAAAGAAAAAATGAAGATAGAGGAGGTGATAATACTTTCATGTGCTTACCGTCTACTTCAATGAAATTTAAAAACTTGCCAATTTTGAATCTGTTCATTTATACCCTCTTACTTCTTTAACGAGCTGTATTCATAGTTATGATTGTTATTATTATTATATCCATGATAACATAGATTGTTATGATAGATTCATGATTGTCAAAATTAAGCTCAAATATTTAACGGTGCAATAGGGGAATTTCCCTGGGTATGTTATTTTGATTCATTCGAAAATTCAAACAGCAAGACCATGAACTTTTCACGGTCATTTCTAGCAAATATAAATTGTAATTGCAATGGTAATATTAGCCGTTTCCCTACAAGGAAACATTTGACATTAATTCGAGCATTCAGTCCTTTCGGTTGAAATTTATAAAATTTATCACTTACTCTTTCTCGAGTCCAGTAGCTGTTATCGCTCTTTCCGATATTGGTGGGGGTTTCCATTTAAGCCAACTATCTGAAGTGGTGTGAAATGTCAACATCTTGATTATGTCATTATTTTATCTTTCACTTACATGTGCTATCCCTTTTAGTTGCTGCTGCTGTTTTTAGCCTTCAAGTGATGTAGTTTCTGTTATTTAGTACAGTTCTTTGTTTGTGAATAAGTAGCGCCAGTCTACAATGTTCAAAAAAGATTTATCTTTGCCAAAACCCTCAGGCTTCACTCGTTCAAAGCCTTTTTTCACAACTGATCTTAGAAAGCGGTTTTACACTGCATACATTTTAGAATTTACTGAATAGGTTTAGCGCCTTCCATGGCCTCTATATGACAGTCTCGATTTGACAAAACTATTTAAGAACATGACTCGAGTTTTAAGGTTGCTGTTTTGGTTTGGTATCATCTTGCGGTGTTGGGCGAAACTATCTCTACCACAGCCTATTCTAGCTTCAATTAATTTTTCTCCTATACTTAATTTGCTGTAGCTGATCCATACGCTGTGGCATCTGAAGTGATTAGTATTTAGTAATTCCACATCCTGAATGTTTTTTTTTATGATGGATCCAGGATAGGTGCCATCATGGCTTCCATTCCAATTCCAGATCATAATTTCTGTTTTAGAAAAGTTTATCTTGAGTCCCATTTCTTGGAACACTTGATGGAGGATGTTGATTTTCTATTCAGGATGATTTCCATCACAACTATGAATACCTATGTCATCAGCATATCCCCACAATTTTTTCAGTACATTGGCCTCGGGGAGGAGAGCAGGATCATTATCTTCTATTGGTAGACTCGTTTGTGATGTGGCATCGAATGCTTAAAGGGTTAGTGCTCATCTTATCACATATTTTTGTAAATCCACAGGGCGTAGTCGAGGTAAAGATTAAATCGACTGGGACTCTCATTTCCTTCTTGTCGTACTCCTAATGAAGTCTGAAATGTTTCCGTGTTGTGATCCTTGTCAGACATGAAAGATTCTGTAGATTGATACACAGTTACTCTATTCGAACGATGTATTCAGTGTAGTCGAATTTTGGGAAGGATGATAAGAGGAAATTTGTGTTGATGTCATATACTTCTGTCATGTCGACAAAGCAGATATACAGTTTTCTATTAGAGATGTAAGAAATTTCTTGGAATTCTTTGACAACATATATGCCATCATTGCATCCTTTATCAGAACGACAACCAAACTGGGTCGTAAGGAGTTGACTTCCATAAACTTCGGGTAACAGACTGTCGGTGCAACAACGGGATCCCCAGCAATAAAGAAGACTACAACAGGGAACGAAGTAGAGCATTGCATTAAATTACAAAGCAATTCAGTGCCGGTCAACACAGTGTACAGAGTAGTTTTTATTCCATGAGATTTTGAAGTCGTCGACCAACAATGGATTATAATTATTATTAACAGTACTACTTTTCAGTGAATAGTTTTTGCCTGGTCCGAAGAACATCGCTGTTGAAACGTGAACAACTGTCACAATGTCCCTTCATCAGACTAATTTCCCGCTATTTCGAGCAGACGACTGAATTTGGCGGGGATAAAAGCTATGAATGTAGCCTCTCAGCAGGATGTTATGGCACGGTTGGTGTTGGCAATTTCAACGTGTGAAACAGCAGTCTCTCTCTCTTAACAAGAGTGACATTGCTGCAGCATTTCGTAGACTCAATGACACGTAGCTTAACCGCCGTTATTCAGGTGCAGAGAGAATTTACAAGTTATAGCTGTTGCTAATATGTTGGTGCTTCAGTTTATTTCATGTCACTATGTTGGATATTCATTTTATTTTATGCCTGGTAGACATTTGTCTTGGATTACAATTCTGTCCACATTGTCTTCGATGGAACCACATGCTTCCTTATAATTATTTATTGATTATGTTATATAAATACTTCGTGACATTAGATGCTAGTTAATTCAAAAAAGCAATAAGGGTGTAACAAATATTTGACTTGAATATCAATTATAATATGAATAAACTTTATAGCAATAAATATAATATAAACATGTTTTCCAATATGACGACGAAGCGTCTTCGCAGGCCTACAAGCAACGACAAAAAAACTGATAACTGAAACCTAACCTGGGAGATTAGCTGACGTCCCAGAGAAATTGTTACCATAACACTGACGCAAAACATGTGGCTGATCTCGGACACCATCATTCTCTTGGAAAATAATTCTCTAGCAGGAAACAGAGAAGTGTGCAAATTACACTGAGCTAAAGGAAGAATGCCGACGCAACGAGTGGTGAAGAATGTGTGACCTCATTAGAGTGGACATCACTGTTGGTCACCAAGGCAGCAAAGTTGCTTTAAGGTGGCCGTGGATGAGTAAAAGCGAACGGTGTGTGAGTCAGAGCTTCATGGGCACAAGCCTGGATCAGTTGTTTGAGTAAAAAGGTGTGTCTGAAATATATCCAGTAACTGCGGAAACATCACTGGTATGTCCAGCAACAAATATGTCATGTTTTATTTCTGTCTAAGATACGCAATAACGCGCGCTTGCGAATGTTTGGTGCATTGGTTAGTAAGTTTTTTGTAGCAGTTATAATAATAGTATTAAAAAAAATATATATATATAAAGTTATATTCTGATTGAAAGCAACCCTTATTTTATTCGGATGTAAAATAGAAAGATATTGAGTCAACAAAGATACCTTATTTTAAATCGTTAAAATGATCCCGAGTGCACAGAGACAGGTTTATTCGGTGGAGGTATTTGTGACATCCATAAGTCTATCACAAGTCTGCATCAAAGTCGGAAGTTCATTAGGGTGGCATTCTGTGTCATAAAATAGCTGCATAGTTGCATAGTTGGCGAATGTAGGTGGTTTTTGGGCGACCAACCCCTCTTGTTCCATGGCTAGGTGTCCAGAGCAGTAGATCACCCGCGAACTCTTGTTTTGCTCGCCAGTAGTATCCTGCATTCTGTGTTCGCGTAAGATTGTAGAAATATTAGGGATGGGTCCATATGGTCCTGTGATTTAGTTGGATGTTGTCTCTTTGAGATGTGTTAAGTATAACTCCCAGCATCCGAGTTTAGGTTCCATCAAGCTTAGACTCTAGGGTTTTAGTTAATGTCTAAAATGTTAATGTGGTACCATACATTAAACCCGTCTATACGGTAGCGTGAAGAAATCTTCGCTTGAGGTTGTCGGATTTCCAGATTACATCCATTTTATTCAAGGCGGCCCAGGCTTTAGCTATACAAATTTTAACATCCTTTTCAGTAGAATTAATTTCACTTCCTAGGTCTATAATAGATTAGATAGATTTTATTGATTCACTTGAGATTTGTATTTAGCCTTGCTGGTTGAAGCCTATGAATTCAATTATAGAGGCATTGACATAAAGTCAAACATCGTTGGCAACATTTTCGAGATGATGTAGAATTTTGGCATTCGTAATGGTGTCAGCAATGATAGCTAGATCATCTGCATACTCAATACTTGTCATTTTAATTTCGAAGCCAACTGGATATCAACACCCGACAACGTAACTTTACTACATCATACCATACCGTGACGTGTTTTTTTTCTCTTTATGACATTTTTTGGAGGGGGGATATATGGCAGAATATTTTAGAAGTTATTAAAACTGCAAAAATTACATCATCAACTTTTAAAAATGAAATGAAAAAAAAATTTGGTTCCAAATTAAGGATTCACGATTAGTGTAAGATAAACTTTAATACATGTACAGTTACGCAGGTAGTGTAATTTTAGCCCCCCCCCCAAATGAGTTCGAATTCCAGTCGAGTTCGTCATATTCACTTTCGCACATAACCTTGGGAAAAGTATGGATCCATCACTTCTCCACCAAAGGAAAAATTGGTCTCTGTGCTGTGCAACCAATATGGGAAAAAGTTCATTTTGTATTCAAAAAACAGAAACCACATTAGCCACATATTGAAGCTGTGGCCTCATACTTCAGGAATTGAGTTTATGGAAAATAAAACCTCCTACAAAGAGAATATCTTTCTGCTATCAACGAGCGGATTGGGACTCGTTCCGTACTTTTCTCTGCGACGTCCCTTGGAATGAAGTTTTTATTCATCCTGTTAAAAAATGCGCATCTCTTCCTGGGTGAAAAGCCTGCATCGATGTTTCCATTCGAGAAAGAACCAAGTTCAATCACGTTCATCTCCTTGATTCCTACCTGCATGCTCGTTCCGCTATAGCCCACAGGAATAACTTCTTCCGGCTGTCTGATCGCAACAGACGTCTCTTTGTTTCTGCTCGTAATGAGTGCAAGCGAGTGCCCTCAAAGAAGCGAAGTTACTGTTTGCTGATAGAAAGAAACGACATATAGCATATGTTCGATTCTAGAGATTATTGGCGGCACTGCAAGAGTGTGCTGAACAAGAGCAAATCCTCAATCTCTCCTCTATTCAACCAATTCGAAATCCTGACATCTACAACAGATAAGGTTGAATGCTTTGCCCGGAAATTCTTTACCAACCCAACACAGGACTCATTTGGAGTACTCACACTTGATTTCCCCACTACAACCGAGGCTTTACTGTTTGATCTGAACATAACCTCGTCACTGATTTCGAACATCATTTCTAAATAAGACTCCTTTAAGGCAAGCGGAGGTCACAAAATCCTAACCGTCGACCTAAAGAAATGTGCTTTCGAGCTGGCTTCACTTTTCTCCAAATTCTAAAACTATTGCTTTGCTGCTTTCTGCTTTCCAGCTTGTTAGATGTCCTCCTCTGTAGTTCTTGCTTTTAAGAACTCTGGAGAACCTTCTAACCCCTTTAACTATCGTCCTATTTGCATCCTGTCGCTTTTCAGCAAAGTATTCGAGGCTGAAGTGGTTATGCATCTTACTTCTCACGACCTACTCTCTGACAAACAAAATGGCTTCTGTTTTGACAGGTATAAATCTCTGATGTGGTAACAGCCATCATAGAATATGTATATCAAACTCTTAATAAGAACAGCGAAGCTCCAGCTGTGGCTCAGGATATCTGGAAGGATTTTGACAGGGTTTTGGGTCGCTGGTCTTCTACGTAAGCTCCAGGGATTCGGTATTACAGGACGATTGTTTGATTTAATCCAATCGTTTCTATCAAATCGTGATATGAAGTCGTTTTGATCGGGATCGCTTAAAATGCCGAAACTGATTTCATATAACCACTACAAAGAATCTTTCCTTCCTGCCACCAAAATAGCTGATACTAGACTCCTGGAAAGCAACACACTGCATCTTCTTGGTCTCATATATTCAACTGACGAAGTGCAACAACTACATCGAATCAATAGCTTTATCTGGCGAAAGATGGGTTACTGTGTTGTGCCAGAAAACTTTTCTCATCAGAGTCCATCTTGCACGTTTACAAATCAACCATTCATCCGTGCAATGAATACTGTCGTCATATCTTGTCTGGTACTCCTGCTATTCATATCGAGGTTCTTGACAAAATCCAAAGAAGGATCTGCAATGTAATCAGTCCTGACTTGACATCTCGACTTCAAACACTTTCACACCGATGAGGCTTCCCTCTGTCTTTTCTGCAAATATTTCAGTGGCAACTGCTCTGACGAGCTTTCTTCCCTGGTGTTCCGACTATATGAATTTAAACGTGATACTAGATTGGCATCTAGGCACTACCCTTTTACTGTTGAAATAGTTAAATGTAACCGCCACTGTGAAATTCCCTTCCGTCTACTTGCTTCCCTGATGAATACAATCTTCAAACATTTAAATGCAATGTCAATCGCCATCTTCTATCTTTTTGAAACCCGTTTATCTTTTACCCTTTTAGCTAAAATATTCTAATGGAAATAAAAAATAACCGGTGAACTACTTTAGCTAAGGATTGAATTGGAGCTAAACAATCTTGAATTTCCAACCTTGACAGAGATAGAAAATTGTTTACATAGACTTTTGGGTGTTGAGTTAGTTTCCACCATTTTCCACGGACGAAACTTCGCAAGTCTATCGCAATAAGCAATGTTCAGACGAGCTCCATACTTTAGGGCCGTCAATTCAGACCTTTATAGTCAAGTCCCGCCTTGTTACGTCCCCAGTGCTGAACCATCCTCAATTCCTACATATTCCTTTGGTAATAAGGGCATTCCACCCCGAAAGATTCTAAGAATCGGACTCCCCCGTGGATGCTCCCCGGTACTCTACCATCTTAGCCTCTTCACATCAAGTGTCAGTTTTTATCTATCCTTGCAATTCACACTTTCGACTTTCTTCTCTTACGTTCAGATCATAAACCGCGTGGTTCTCTACCTTGAGTGAATCTTGGGCCTCCGACTGATGGAACTTTAGTAAAAAAAATATTAGCAAAACAGTCTGCGAAACGAACTTGGAGTTATCACCCTCATGTAGATATCATTTACTAAGTCTGACACAAGGTCATATTGTTGAAGCATTTGTGAAGATTGAATTCACTATACACTTTTTTGAATATCTTGCTAATTGTGTGTTACGGTAGATACTCTGGAATGTTTACAACTTAAGTGAAGTTTGAAAGACTTCACTATAGTTAAAAGATGCTCATACGGAGATTCGAACGTGAACCAACAGGTTACAAAAACAACATCGTAATCACCCAATTCCCACGCCCTCTTTCTGTTTATTATTGACATTTTGTTTTCTTCTTGTTTAATGAAACGTCAACAGTGAAGGCGACAAACTGGAAATGAAAACGCCATTACCAGATGAATGCAGATATTTACTTAACCTAACTGAGTCAAATACTGGACCCTATAGTGTTGATAAACGTCTCCACATAGGGTAAGCACTAGAAAGAGAGTCTTGCTGAACATAACTACTATGTAGTGAGTTCGATCCTCACTCGGTACCTCATACTTATAGCCTTGTGCCATAACAACTGTAATATAGATAGATGGGTAAGCAACGGAGATTATTAGTGTAATGGAAATAAAAATGATATTTCGGATCAAAAAGAGATCGTTGAAATTTATTGCAAATAATAAAGGGGGTGGAAAATATGACACTCACAAGACGAAGGAAAAAGAGTGGGATAGAGCGAATGACACATCTAACGAGCTTATGTAAATGGATGGGGGGATATCAACTCTGTGGGTTGTTTAATGCCGAAATCGAAATATCTTGAATCAGATAAAATGTATTGTTGGTAAATTTTGTATGAATAGTTATTGTTGGTAATTTATATATATATGTATGTATGTTGCGGGACCGATAAGTATGTCGCCCCCGCAAGCGAAGAAAAGGTGAGAAAACAGCCAAGACAATGAGAGGACAAAGGCAGAGGTATAATAAACAATAAACGTCGAACTTATTTTGTTCAAAGTGTACGCTGGAGAAATGTATTGGATTCAATATCGGGTCCAATATGACCGGTTTCCTTCAGAGGAAGTTGATTCGGTTGAGACGAGTGTAGGGTTTGGTCGGCGGCGATAGCAGGTCGACTGCCGGATCGGATAGTTGACAAAAGCTGTTTGGTCGAAATCGCACGTAGATCGGTTAGGACGAAACAGGGCCGAGTCAGAAAGGTGTTACGACTTCCAGGGCATATCACCGCGGTGACTGGATCGCGCCGAAGTGTAACAGTTGAAGCTGGAGTCAGAGACGAAAAAAGGGGCTAATGATATGTGAAACGATTTGTTCAAGTACTCTCTGGCTAGAGGGAGTAGAAAACCGTAGATATTAAATTAATCCCTTGTTGTTCGATGTTTGAAAAAGGCGCTGCCTAATCCGATGCTTACTAGGTACGGTTTGGACTTAACTATATTGGCCAGTTATCCAGTTTTTTGCATGCTCCATGACTTAAATCAGTGAGATCAGGGGTTGTGAAGGTCAAGGTCGTTTTACTAGGAAGCGGCTAATGGCGGCCGCGACATATATATATATATATATATATATATATATATATATATATATATATATATATATATATATAAATTTATTGCTGGTATTTTTGACTATAAAATGCATTTTATGGGGCTTTGTGGGTTCAGTATTTGCCCATAGCTGAGATCCTAACAGATGCACCCAACCCTGGTCAGGGTGGACCTAGGAACAATAGTAATTTAAAAGTTGGTTCCACGCTCCACAAAACTTACAATCTCCCGATCAGAGGCCATGTTGCGGACTATGGATACTAAGAGCAGAACAGTGAGTGGATGGGATGGTAAAAAGACAAGTATTGCTAAGATCTACAAAAGAGAAGTTGTGAAGAGCGAATCGGTTTCATATTTTTTACATTTAATTTAGGACTCAATATCTTTTACTTTTCGAAACAACATAGCAGTTATAATCTGAAAAATACCGATATATATATATAAGACACAATATTACAACCATTTACTAAGTAGATTAAAAGCTACATCAGAGACGATATTCACTTCCTTAGGCCCATGCCACAAAATGTAGATCCGGGAACACTTATGGCAACCTTTGACATAAGTAGCCGATATAGCAACATAGCTAAGGAATTAGGTAAACAGGCAATCTCATTCTGGATTGAAAAACACCCAGAAACGCTACATCCCAGATTCATTAAGGAATTCATTATCTATAGTATAGACCTAATTCTAAACAATAACACCTTTGAATTTGACAAGAAAAACGATATCAAAACATAAGGTACCACAATGGGAATGAAAATGGCACCAACATATGCCACCCTAACATTTGCTTACCTAGAGGAACACCTCTATAAAAAGATAGAACAAATATATGCGGAAAATATTTAAAAAAAAAACACTTCACTAAATCCTTGAAACGATACTTAGATGATTGTTTCATTTTCTGGAAATCCTCATAGGGGATATTAACCAATTTCACGCTCTACTTCAAAACTTACACCCCAAAATCAAATTGACCCAAGAAAATAATTTCAACGAATTATCATTTTTAAATATACTCATTAGAAATAAAAATAACCACATAATCACAGATATCTACCACAAACCTACAATATCTTCATTTCAAGAGACATCACCCAATTATATATTCACATATTGACAAAAACAATACTGCTCACGTGCACGCACGCGAATCCTACACAACATAAGAAGTGTGTGTATGTGTGTTTGTGTGTATGTATGCATGTGTGTATGTGTACATATGCGTATACTAATTCCTTATAATAAGACAGTATATATATATGGAGAGGGAATATACGAATGCGTACGCATGCTGAGGAAAACACAAAAAAATGGAAATAGATCTAAGAACACACAGGGGTCATTAAAAGATAAGAATATAGATATCTTTCTCACCCTTTCTCGGACCAGTTTTAATTGATTTATTACCCTTCACGCAGAATTCTTTCACTGCCAGTTCAAGAAAGACATTTGGGTCAGTAACACACAAAAAAGAGAATGTCTATATCGAGAATATTTAACATCGACAAAACAAGAAAATTTAATTCTTTTTAATAATATGTGGATATATCCACTCTTTGGCTGATGAAGGTCGCGAGACCGGAAACACGTGTAGCAAAATTATGGAAAATAAAGCATAATATATTTTATTTTAAATCCACATTACAACCAAAAACCTTTGCTGTTTCTCTCTTCTTTTTATTATACAGACTTTTCTCTCGGAACTACTATAACCTCTTCCCTTTATATATATATATATATATATATATATATATATATATATATCATCCAGAAGCTTGCATTAGCTAAGTTGTTATTTCATAAACTTAGGTTAGTTTGGCACAGGACTAAAATATGAGGCATCCACTGATACTCGAACTCACTTTGTAATGAAAAAGATCAACCAGACTAGATCGCTAACGGTTGCCACAACGCCGAGACGCTTATTGGCTATGATAAGTTGGTGAGAAAATGTCCGTGTGACAAATAAGTGACCCGGATGTCTATATTGGGCGCGACAGAAAATTTCTATTAAGCCAGTTGACGGTGACAGGATGACAAGTCGACTGGCTAGTTAGATTGGAGACATCAGAAGGTGGATTGGGCAGGAAAACGGCTTGGGGATTGGGGGTAGCTAACCGCAGAAAGTGATACAGGCGGCAAACAGGAAAAGGAGGTAGAATATAAATTCTGTCGGGATTTGTGGTTAGTTATATTTAAGAGGAAGGATTATGTAAGCAGAGAGAATACACGGCCCGCACTTATGTAGCGCCATATAAAAACTGATATCGGAAAGGGAAGCACCTACCTGATGAATCATTATAAACAGAATACGTGGGTGGTAAAACAGGAAACGAACCAGTACCCAGAGGCAAATGCAGGTAAATTGCAGATACAGAAGATTGATTTGAAGTATTCTTTCCTCCAGGAAACAACTGATATACATACATGTAAGAATGGATGCAAGCGTTCATGACACACAATATACTGGTGTGTAAGACCATGTTTATTAAAAACATTGATAAAAATTTATTTTAGATGTGTCATGTTTCATTAAGTATATAAAGCGATACTTATTTATAATTATGAATAAAAAAGAGTAAATATAAGATATATTTATAATATAAGCGAAATTATAAATATAAAATATATTTAATAAATCCAATATCCACTATATTTAAATAAATTATTATTGTATTATTTTACACCTGAGCATGGCTTCCTTGGTGTTCTATGTTAATTGTAAATGGTAATGGTAATATTAGACGTTTACTAATAAGCAAACATCCTGCATCGATTGACCGAGTAGACAGTACTACTGTCGGTTGAACTTAAAAATAAAACTTTCTTATTTTTCACAAAAATAGGGTTCTCAAGTCTACTAGCTGTTATCGCTCTTTCCATGGGAGTTTTCTTCCTAAGCTTTTATTTGAAGTAATATGGAAAATCTTATGTCGGTATTTTCTCATTGGAGTTACATGTGATATCCATTTTAGCATTTGATGCTGTTGAAAGTCTTCAAGTGATGGTAATTATTTTAAGACATTTTTATATCTATAAAAAGAACGTATAAACATAAAAAATGTCTTTAAATAATTGTTGGACTTTGTCCATTTCATAATGTGTGACGTCATTTGTTTACATTTGGATACGCAACGAGCAGATATGAATGTACGAGAGAAAATGATGGAGAATTGTAGTTTAAAAACAGTAAAATCGATCTTATTAACCGAAACGCTCTTCTGTGGCTCAATCGGTGAAAGCATGTGAGGCTATATGACGGTTCCGTATAGGATACAGGTTCGATTCCTGTCGGAGAACGCATATTTTCTATGAAGATTTCTCGGACATTCAGGCCGGTAAATGTCGTTAATACTGTTTATTATAAACAGAG
Source organism: Acanthosepion esculentum (assembly GCA_964036315.1). NCBI lineage: Eukaryota > Metazoa > Mollusca > Cephalopoda > Sepiida > Sepiidae > Acanthosepion > Acanthosepion esculentum. The sequence goes on from OZ038495.1 coordinate 72,391,211, forward strand.
CATTTACTTAACTATTTCTATCTATAAAAAATGTCTTAATATATATATATATATATATATATATATATATATATATATATATATATATATAACGAACGACATATGCTCCCGGAAATCCGGCTGAGCTCTCTAGGGAAAAAGGTGGTTTTAAAAAACAGCGTCTCCAACTGCTATCAAGCATTACTCTTAAAATAAAATTGAATTGAGTTCTATGAGCTGCTGGCCTGTTTCCTCTAGAGAAAGACGTTAAAATTCCATTCCTTCCCTGTCGTGCGACGATGGCCTACAGTTAAGAGATGTGACAAATCATGTCGGGTTTCGATCCCGGCTTGAAACAATCGGGCGTCTATCCACAATGAGGAGCTGCGAAACAGTCTGTCTGTGGATGACTATCTCTCTCTCTCTCTCTCTCTCTCTCTATATATATATATATATATATATATATACATATATATATATATATATATATATATATATATACATATATATATATATATACATATATATATATACATATATATATATATACATATACATATATATATATATATATATATACATATATATATATATACATATATATATATACATATATATATATATACATATATATATATATACATATATATATATACATATATATATATATACATATATATATATATACATATATATATATACATATATATATATATACATATATATATATATACATATATATATATATACATATATATATATACATATATATATATACATATATATATATACATATATATATATACATATATATATATATACATATATATATATATACATATATATATACATATATATATATATACATATATATATATATACATATATATATATACATATATATATATACATATATATATATACATATATATATATATACATATATATATATATACATATATATATACATATATATATATATACATATATATATATACATATATATATATACATATATATATATATATATATATATATATATATATATATATATATATACATATATATATATATATATATATATATATATATATATATATATATATATATATAATCATTATTAACGTCCACAACCTGAAAACTCTTTCAACGAATATGTTAGATGTGAAAGAAATAATTCAGTAGTCGCAGTGAGCCTAAACTGGACAACGGTTGGTCGAAAAGACCTGGGTGATGCGATGTTTTATCAGCAAACGTCTGGCACGAGTTGCCATTGTGAATCTGTCAACATAATTTCTTATTACTAAACCTTATATCTAGCAAGTAGGCCTGTTTGAGCAGACATCACTCTTCTTCTCTTTCTCTTTTGATCTCAAGGCCGGTAGATATTAACTGTTTAAAAGCTAGTGTCTACTCAAACACGCGTCGCTTCTAAAATATAACTCTTAATAATATAACTTTTATAATAAGAATATATATATATATATATATATATATATATATATATATATATATATATATATATATATATATATATATATATATATATATATATATATATCTGTGTGTGTAAATAAATATACTGTTTAATAAATAATTAAAAACAGTGCATCTATTCAAGCATTTATTTAATCAATTTAAAAAATAACGTTTAAACAAATAAGTTAAAAATCTTTTGATTTAATCCATTTCCTAAAAAATGTCTTTGTTTATGTCAGAATACAAAACAGAGCTGATATATATATTTCGAGAATCGGGCAAAAATGTGTTCAAAAGCACTATTCGGACTTTTTTTGATCAGGAGGTCCTACGTGGCCGAGTTAGTCTAAGGCACGTCAGATCTACAGACGGTTTTCCTTAGGGGACCCAGGTTCGAATCCTGCTTGAGAACACATATTTTTCTAACAAGATTTCTCAAATATTTAGGATGGTAGATGTAAATAAATACTGTTTAATAAATAAATAAAAACAGAGCATCTACTCAAATATGGATATCCATTTCAAAAATTACGTTTAAACAAATAAATTTTTTAATTTATTTATTTTTTATATATATATATATATATATATTAGAGATAAGGGTATATTAAAATAGCATATAAAAACAAAGAAACAAGGGTGGGGAGAAAAGCAAGGATAATAAAATAAATAATCGTAAAGAGGTGATTTATTAAATATTAATAAATAACAACGCGCGTGCTATGTCGTTTTGCCATAATCAGTAGAATGCACTCCGATTCCCATTTGAAAATTTCAGAAATATTATACATTAGGTCTAGGAAACATTGCTGTGTAAGCGGAAGAAATGGCTGCTGCGACTTAATATAATTAGAGTGTGATATTTTTTTACATGCATATCAACTCCTTATGGGCCATTTCATGCCGAAATTTAATTTTTGGGGAGCTTTGAAATAATAAAAATATGATGTATGCTACTGTGTTTTCACCGTTGAATGCATGGTAGATGATACTTAGCTTTTGTGTATATACATGTTTGTAGGGACATGATTACTAAAGGGGTTTTAGGTGTATTTTATGCTGACGTTATATTTTGGAATATATTTTGATTTCTTTAAGAAATTGTAGGATATTATATGGATTAATGTCACGAAAGAATTCTTTCATATTGGTTGTTTGGTTGATTGTGTTTAGTGGTGTAACCTCTGTGGGTTATTTAATGAAGAAATCTAAATATTTAGAACACAATTTTATGGCTTCAACTATTTTAAGGTAATTGTATGCCTCCAACGACAAATAAAATGTATTGATAATATTTTTGATCTCAAATTGGTAATTCTAAAAAATTGTATTGCCGGTCATTTTGCTTTAAAATTGTATTGCTTGTCATTTTACTATAATTAGGTATTGTTAGTAATTTTACAATATAAAAATGTATTGCTGGTAATTTTTAGTATAAAAATGCATTTTTATGCTTTATAGTGTTGTGTTTGGGGTTTCAGTATTTTCCCATAGCTGAGACCTTAACAGGTGTTACCCCGAGTCAGGATGGACAACAGCAATTAAGAGGTAGTTACACTCTCCTCAAAACGTCCAAACTCCCGATCAGAGGTCTTGCTGCCGGATGTAGTTTATCGTCATAACCAGGACTGCCTTAATGCAATTGCAGTGTTATATTTTTGTCCTCTGATGATTTTCTAACTGTTCTTAGTTTATCGTTTTTTTAACGCTGTCCCAACAATTTACGCTTTTTGTCATCTGAGGGAATTTATCAAGACATTTGCCTTAATAAAGTCCCACAGATGACGAAAGGCGTCGCGTAAAAATAGTTTTTCTACTTGTCTTTTGATTCATTTTGTTCCTTTACAGATACATTCTATCTGAAAATAATTTACGCACACGCACGCACACATACTCACACACACACACATATATATGTGTATATATATATGTGTAACATCATCGCGTCTTTTGAAATTAAAAGGATTTTAACGTTTATTTAGTTTGTAAAAAAGTAGCAACATGATTACGCTACAAGATAATTGGCAAATGTTTGTTAAAAAAAAAATTTTGACTAAAAATATTGACCCTGAAGATGAACAATGATGTTCGAAAGCGCTAGGTCGTCGTACGGACAATACTTATTTCGAAATCATTTTCAAATAAAAAGTCTCATTAAAGAATATGAGAAAATTCAAAAGAAAATATGCAAGACTATGTTGTCTTTAACATTCAATACAACTTGTTTCAAATTATAGATCATATATATATATATATATATATATATATATATATATATATATATATATATATATATATATATATAGATATAGATAGATACAGAGGGGCAGGCACGTTGGAATAATGGTTACTGAGCGGGATGGAGGAATCGAAATACGATCTCTGCTATGCTTGGTCAGCTTTCGTTCGGATACGATGGTTTTGATTGATGGAGCAGACTCATCCGAACCGGTGAATGCCGCAAGAGGTACAGATAAATGCCATCTTCTGTCTTCTTGAACCCCTGTTCCTTTTTTTTTTCCACACTCCTCCCCATTTTCAATCTTCTCATTTTCTTTCACTTTCACTCCATATTACCCACTTCATTGTCGCCTTGCTATAAATATAAAAGTGGACATTGAACTCATGCAGCCACTTTTATCTTATATATATATATATATATATATATATATATATATATATATATATATATATATATATATATATAGTTAGGTTGATGTGAGTTTGTGAACCTGGGTTTCACGCTATTTGCGATCGTCAGATGTACTAAATCCGAAAATTATTTAATATATTTTCTGTTTATATGTTATTTTAATAGATACAATTTATTTTAGTAAATGCTCTGTTTTTTAATAAAATTTACCGGACTCAATGTTTGAGAAATTTCGTAGAAAATATGCGTTCTCCAACAGGAATCGAACCAATGTCCTTTACGGACCCGTCATTTGATCTGACGTTCTATACCACTCAGCTATAGAGAAGCGTCCACTTAGCAAAGACCAAATTAATGTTTTTAAACACACACTCTCCAACAATATAGAATACATTTGCTTAAATAAATTTTATGTATTAAAATAACATATAAACAGAAAATATGTTAAATGGACAATCATTTAACATATTTTCTGTTTATATGTTATTTTAATACATAAAATTTATTTAAGTAAATATATTCTATATTGTTGGAGAGTGTGTGTTTAAAAACATTAATTATTTAGTCCATTTCATTGTATATTGTCACTATTTACGTTGAGGTGCGTTTCGTGAATAGATATGGTCGATCGATAAAAATCGTCGGAGATTGTGAGTTTAGAAATATTAATTTGGATTTTGCTAACCAGACGCCTCTCTATAGCTAAGTGGTATAGCACGTCAGATCAAATGATGGTTCCGTGATGGTTCGATTCCTGTTGGAGAACGCAATGTAATTAATACTGTTATTAATTGTAATTAAAAAACAGCAATTTATTAACGTATAAACTAAAAATATATTAAATATATAGATATATATTCTAAACATTATATTTAGTAATGATCTCTATTCTTTTAAAACAGTGACATTAATTAGAAGTCTTACTAAAGAAAATGTTAATATAACGTTTATAGCAATAAGAAGTAATGTCGTATTAAATAAATCAATCAACTGCTTATATATTGAGGAACAAACGCCCAGTTGAAATAAATGTAAAATCTAGTATAAAAAGAAAACAATCACTAGAATAATTAAGATTTCTGTATTCATATTAGCCTCATGGCAGGTGTAATTACAGCCGTAAGCGAAGAACTGAAAGAGGTTTTCATCCGTTGGCTATCTAATATCTTTCAACGTCGACACACAAAGCTGCTAACTTTTCAAGAAACATAAGTCAGCCGCTCTTTTCTCAAAGGTGACCTATAGCAAAAGGCAATGATTTTTCATTAGAAAAACGCAAGTGTCGTCTTCTTGATAAAATAGTATTTCTGGCAGATAAGACGCTCTCAATACGTTTTTTGAGGGTATTTGCGGGGGATTAAAATGAACTTTTCTATTTATCACGCATTCAAGTAAGCACATACGCACACAGACAAACACTTTGCCCTATCGGCGTGACTTAGAATATGTCAACTACATATCTGACTGAGTGGTTAGGCCCGACACTAAAAAAACTTTACCTTCCGGATGGATACTTGCAGACACAGCCTTAAACCTGATTTATGTCTACATGTTTTATTCTAATGTAAACGAGGGTGCTGTCTGTTTTCTTTTTATTCTAGTGTAGACGGAAGAGCTGTCTTTTTTTATTCTAGTGTAAACCGGGGTGCAGTTTGTTATTTTTTATTTTGGTATAAACCGGAAACTTCTCTGACGTTTTTTTATTCTAGTGTAAACCGAGGTGCTGTCTGCCTTTTTTTTATTCTAGTGTAAAACGGAATCTTGTCTGCCTTTTTTATTCTAATGTAACCGGAGTGATGTCTGCCTTTTTGATTCTAGTGTAAAATGGAGTGCTGTCTGCCTTTTTTAATACGAATATAAAACGGGATTATGTCTGGCTTTTTTATTCTAATAAAAACTGGTGTGATGTCTACCTTTTTCCATTCTACTGTAAACCGTAGTGGAAGGCTTCTTTCGCTATTCTAATGCGCTTTCGGATATCAGTGTCACATTTTCCGTTTTCTGTTAAAACTCTACCTAGATACTTACATTTTTCTACTTATTTGTTTCTGGTATTTCCCATTTGTATTTTGCATAGTGTGTTGTTCTTTTTGCTGACGATCATACAGTCCTTCTTATTGCAATTGATGTTTAGTTCTTTCTTCTCGCTTTCTTTTAATGCCTTCTCTAGAGGGGGGAGGTTCCTTTGTCTGTCTGCTGTCAACACTATTTTATCTGCATATCTTAGGCTGTTCTGATTGCGGCCGCCAATAAAGAATCCTGGTCTAATTGTCTCAGTAACGCTTCACTGTAAAGGTTGAATGTCCAGTGAGAAGACACGTCCTTGTCTAACGTAGCTTTCTATATTTTTTATATTTTCTAAATTCATTTTCTATCCGTATGCAGGTAGGTTGTTCCCAGTATAAGTGTTGGATTATTCGAAAAAAAAAAAAAAAAATGAAATCGCTAACATTTTGTAAAATTATCATCAAATGAATTTTCATTTCTCTTTCTAGCATAATCATTTTCCCAAAAATATTTTCCACGATATTTTCTATTTTTGACATTGCCATTTGTCCTTAATGTTACAAATTTGTCGTCAATCTGTTGTCAATATTATAATGTCAATGTTATAAATGTAACTTTTAATATAAATGAATGCTACCACTTCGTTGGGACTATTTGCCTTGTTCGGACTGTTGGCCTCATCTTTATTGTCATATTCCCGACGTTTCGGCGTGCCATTCCTTTGCTGGATATCTCAGTTTCAGTTATTTGCCTTTAGTAACTCAACTCTCTAAGTTTTTGTTCACCTAATCTGTAGCCAGGTATTCAATTCAGGACTCTTTGGGTCAAGTCACTGCATTAATTCAACCGACGCTTTTATCTACTGCGGACGTCGTCGGCTTTTTCGAAACGTAAAAGGGCGATCCCAAAATGCAAATTACAAATCGGAGATACCTAAATCAAACAAGTATAAAAATTTAAATATCTGGGAAATGTTTTAACACAGAACGGAACGTGAGAAACTGAAATCCGAAAGTGACCTGGAACAGCCAAAGATGCATTCCAAAAGTTAAGCAGAGTATTAAGAAACAGAAAATCTTCTCTATAGACAAGGAAAAGAGTATTGGACTATTACATGATATCTATCCTCCTGGCTACGGTGAACATTGCAGTAATCGTGACCAAAGGCGTCTAGCTCAGATTGTCTCCAGTAAGAGATGAGCGACACTGGTTCAAATTACATTCAAGGAATGAGATACTAAATGCATATCCAGCAGACCAGATGAACTTTCTTTCGCTTCCACACCATAGGAAACTGGATCACAGAAAATATGTGACAGGATTCAATTAGTTCCAGTTGTGTTTCCAGCTTATATTTGAGTGTGGAAGAAAACTCATGACACAATTGATCTCAGTTTTTAACAAGGTTGGTGCAGGTTACATGCTGGTATGTAGCACATTCAAATGGAATTGGTTGGGTCTGCAGGTTTATACCATTGTCCGGTGAATTGTACATTGTATACTTCGGGACCATTTACACCCATCCACAGACTCGGTGTACTTCAATAAAGATGGATTATTCCACTCGGATAATGCACCGTGCCCAAGTTGGCCAGTATTGGTTTGCAGTGTATTCTTTAGCGAATGGTATGGCAGCCGCATTCACCCAATATGAGACCAACGAAACATTCATGTCACGTAATGGGGAGAAGTCTATTTACACACAACATCCTGCGCATGCAAATATCAAGGAGTGCCAGATAGCTATCGAGCTGGTGTGGCTCAACAAATCACCTTATGACCGTGTAAGCATATTAAATTATGTATGTAGTCGCCTGAAGATTGCGAATGAATGAACCTTGGGTAGCAACACGAACTGTCCTACGTTGAGTGTTGACGTTGTGAAGCATTGTTTGGTATGTTTCGACAGTCTAGGCGTTGAGTATTTTAATTTACTGCGTAGGTAGGTCTTTTGGAAGGTTGTCTGTTACTTGTACCAACATATATATAGTCAGGGAGAGAAAAAGAGTGAGTATGTCCCAAAACAAGTTTCTGTTCCTTGTGAGAAATAAATAAGTATTTTAAACACGAATCCTTCTTTTACACTACAATTTTAAATTCACATATAAATTACCGGAGATTTAAGCTCCTGTGAACAAATCAATATTCAGTTTCAGTGTCTTCTCACTCCTTGGAAGAACACCTCTTCAGGAGTGTAGCAGTACTCACCACGCTTCGCCAATTGTGGTGGTAATGCTATTTAACCCATAATTAGAGGTTTTGAATTCAGCGTCGTTATTCACCTAGACCGATTGCCACCCAAGGCTATAGGAGCCATCCTGTCCTTTCAGTTCTTTGATAGAAAGAATTATATTTCACAGCACCTTACTTTACTTAATTTGCATATATAATAGTACAATCCATAGCTGGCGGTAAAATGATGGATTCATACCTTTCTCAAGGTACCGTAAGGCACGTAAGTGGATGTAACGAACTCAACTAGAATTCGAACTCGGTTCTCACATTCCTCAATACAAACCCCTACCAATATTCCATTATGTTTCCGTGTTAATCGCGTGTTTATTAATATTCTCACACAATTTAATAAATTAAACTAATTTCAATTTCGTGCCCATTCTGTGACCATGTTCCTTTTTTACTTAACCGAATATAAGTATTTCTAGTTTGAACCATCTTGAAGACATTAATAAATTGGAGTAAATCATATTTATACAAACTAATTGAAAGCAAAAAGTCTGTCTCAGTAATATGTCTCATCCCATTTGTGCATCCACCAGCGCCATATTAACTAGCGAGTAGACTTAAAGTCGAGTTGTTGATGATATTTGAACACAAACACGTAACTAATATAATAACAAACAATGAAGATAGACACGACTTTATGGGGACAGTGATTTACTTAGAATCCTGTAAATGATTTTGGGCTCTGTCATATAAGTAAAATGGTGTGAGTACAAAACAGATTCTGTCTATGAGAAAATATAATTTGGAACTTTGAACTGTAAATGGGCCGCCCTATTTAAAGAAAGGGACTTTGTAGTTATTATTGTTAATGCGGAACAAATTCAGTCAAAGTCTGAAGTAATAAGCTCTAGGATGAATGGATATGTTATGATTGCAAAATGAAACAACAGAGATAGATAGAGAGAGAGAGAAACAATGAAATATAAAAACTTCGCTTGAGAAATAAGAAATACTGAAGATTATAAAAGTAACTATTGCTAGACCTTGTGATTTGACGGCGAAATGTTATTGGTAGTAATAGTTACAGTATTATCTATGGTACTATTTCCATTGGGAGCAATATAATGGGAAACGATGATGTATGGTTTCAGTTCTTTGATTGAAAGAATTATATTTCACAGCACCTTACTTTACTTAATTTGCATATATAAGAGTACACGCAGAAGCTTGATCAGAAATCAAATATCGCATACGTTTATAATCTAAAAGACTAACTGAAAACTATATAGAGCGCACCCTCAATAATTCAAATCAATTTTAAAACTGGATTCCTATAAAGAAATTGTCAAATTCCTTCAGTTTAAATCCAGTTACAATTTTCTTTTATGTGCCATGTCCTTTTAGGACCTGGAAGATGATGGTTCGACACAAGTTCCGGTTGCTTGCCGCTCTAAGCGACATTTGTCCCCTTTTTTTTATCCCCGCTCTACCACCCATTCAACCAAACTCGTTAGGTAGATTGCTCGCTTTGTCCTTTTGGTTATTCTGACTTCAGTATCTATACGAAAAGGTGCTGAAAAGTTCGCGAACCATTCAATTTTCCAAAATGACTATTTTGATTTTTTTGTTATTTAAATATCGATTTTGAGAAATGGATTGTACTTAGAATTTTTCATCTCCCCCGCTTTGGTTTGCATAATAATAACGGTTGTATTCATAATTATTGGGGGATTTTTCTTTAATCGACACAAAAACGTTAGTACCTTTAATGTATGGAAGCCCCAAAAGAAACTAGATGGAAGTTGCATTTTCTCATATTCAATTAGCGGTGGTAGTTTAGGGCTACCAGTATGGTTCGGACAGACTATACTCGTGTATAATCCTATTATCATTTAGCTGAGTCTGACACAAGGCCAGCGTAGTAGGACAACTATTAAAACTCAAACTCACTACGATTGTGAATTTTATTGGAAACTACTGGTTCATGTCAGGTGCCATTTCAGACAAGTTTAATTTTATCTGACACAAGGTCATGAATTCAGTGAGAATTAAATTAATACACTAATGAAATCCGACCGCTCGAGCTTGTGAATCATTAGTGTACATCAAGTACCCTTTTAGTTACTAAATTTTGACTTAGAAGGCTAGAATACTAGGGTACCCCTTGAAATTAGACTCGCTACACTATTGAATTATATAATTTGGCCTTTGTACATATATAAAGTTTTATTTCAGTTTTTAATGATATTGATCCTTGATATTTCCTAAACTTAAATAAGCAGGACACAAGGCTATAATTGTAGAGCACCAAATGTGTGGCAACCACACGAGTGTAGTGAGGGTACGGAAAACTCTTTGGGTGTTGGGTAACTAATTCCGTTTTTTACCGCTATGAATTATGGGTCATCCAACCAAGGCAGAATGGTAGGAAATTGCATCCAGAATCACTTTATTATTTATTCTATGCGAGAGTGTACCATTTAAAGTGTATTTCGGATTTTAATTTGGAAAAATTACAAACCGGGAATTCGGGTTACTCATAAGCCTTCGCTTGAGAATCGAACAAAGTTTCCCCATCGACAGCAGTCTAGTAATCAGGAATACTAAACTTTAATTTTTGTATTACATTGTTAAAGGTGATGAAAAATGGATTTTCCTGTTAACAAATGACAGCAACAAAACTGCTTAATACGAAATGAGAAACTAGAAACCAGCATCCCACCCGCAGAAGTCCTTGCTTTGTGTCTTGTAGAATGAAAAATGTCATCCGTTATGAGTTTCTGTAACATGAAAGAACCATACGTTTATTGTCAGCATCTTGATTCAGTAAAACAATACACCAACAGTGTCCCTTCTTTGGGAAATAGAAAAAGGTGTTGTTATCCAGCAGAGCAGTACAATGGCACACTCTGAAACCGATAAAAAAATAAGATCGTTCTTTGACAGCCTCCAGATTTTGTAGTTTGGTACGTTTTGGCGCAGCCGTTTTGACGCTGTCGTTTTGGCACCAGATTTCAATCGTCTCACTGAGGTTTGGAATCTTAGGGGTATAACATTAAACGGGGAAGATCGCAGAAACAATCATTCAGAGGAAGTCCATGGTTCTTGTTATCAAATGCGATTTCCTTCGTATTTTCTCAGTCCAGCAGTAGTTGTTAATCTCGTGTATCGTATCCGATATCTACTTGCCGACCCACGCAGGCAGGATGCGACACAAGATCAGATTAATGCATCCGGTACAGGTCCCAAAATAGCCCAGCTTCCGCAACCGTCTGTTGCACTAGCATCGGTATTACTACCGACCCACACTCTTTAATAAAACGAGGTTGATATTGCCCTGGGCAGCTGTTCCCCGAGACGGGTATCTCTCAATGTTTTTGGTTGTGCTTTGCAAGAAGACAGATACACGACTGAGAGGTGGTAAATGAGATACGATAAAAAGGAATCTCGTAAGTCAGACCCCGCAAGATTCGCGTAATCGCACTTATATAGTATCTCTGCCTTAGATATGCTAATTAGGCAGTTATTTACATATCGCTAGAGTTCTACACCAGAAAACAGTCGTCTATGTCGGACGAGCGTTAATCTCGTCTACTCTACGCTAAAACAAAATTGTTTGTTATTTTCATAAGTTTTTCTTTTCAGTTGGGTAGGGGTGAATATGACGTCATTGGCGTTGTACGGCTTCTCGCTTGATTATAGTTCAAACAGTGTTTATATTTGAAGATATTATTTTTTTTGTGCTTTTGTTTATAGTGTAGTTTCTTGAAAAGACGGGAAAATATGAACTTCTAATAAGCTGAACAAACAGCCAGCCAGTGGGCGATGAACTTCCAGTTAGTATCGGACATGACTTGTTGCTATGGCAACGACCCAGAAGTATTCTGGGGGTTTGACGCCTGATAATTGAAAAAGAGAGAAATAAAAGTAAAAGAAAAAAGAAAAAAAAGGGAAATAAAAATATAGAAGAGAAAGAAAAAAAAGGAGGAGGGAATTTAAAATGGCAGGAAAAAGTAAGAAAGAAGAAAAGCAAAATCCAATAAAAGGAGAAAGACAAAAAGTGAAAGAGACAGAAAAACGGGAAAGAAAGAAAGAAAGAAAGAAAGAAAGAAAGAAAGAAAGAAAGAAAGAAAAGAGAATTTAAAAGGTTGAGAGTTTGGAGAAACTTAACAACACACACACATCGCATCTGGACTTGATTTTTTTTTCTTACAGTAAGGTTCAGCCTGTACAAGGCCCGGGGGCTACACGAGGTAGAGGGTTAGGTTAAAGGGTAGTTTATATGGATAGGAGGGGAAGATAACGGTTGACGCTAGACTTGAACAGGTTAAGACACTTGGGAATTTGCTCCATAGGGCAGTGGTTCGCGGGAAGAAGCTGTTTGAGTGGAACTTACTTCTCACTGATGGAACATGGAAGGAATGAGAGCGGTTTGTTGTTATGTAAGTGGATCAGGACATGCAATTCGTCCGAGCACTTCCCATGGTAGTAGTAGTAATAGAGCAGTGGCAGATTCGCCGCATCCCCTATATGAGAGAGAGAGAGAGAGAGAGAGAGAGAGAGAGAGAGAGAGAGAGGGGGGGTGTATAGTGTGGAAAATAATTCTTCTCCATAAAAGACTCGGAGACGCTTTTGAACTGTATAAAGACTGGAAAGTGAGGTCTGGGAAGCTCCCGCCTAAACATGTCAACAGTACTCCATTTTCGACCCGATCTAGCTCTTACAAAGGTAGAGAATAGCATGAGGAGTCAGGTACTTACTGGAGCGGTAGAGGGAGCCGATCATTTTACCTGCATCTTTAGTGATGAATCATCTATAGATGACATAGGGTGTGAGTTTGAGGCCCAATACCCTCTCAAGGCACGGCGCCTCCTCATGAGAACATCCATTCATCACGATTGGCGGTAGTTCGGAGTTGATCGGCGGTGATGGAATTTAACCAGTTTGGTTTTAGAGGCGTTGAATGTAAGCAGACAGTTTTTCCCCACTGGGAATTTAGAGTTAGATTGGAGCTGCCAATCTCTGATCGTCAAGGTGCGCCTGTATATCGTCATATCATCGGAGTATATTCCTAAGTAGATCATTTATGCAAATCAGAAAGTAGGTTTGTCTCAGATGTGACGCCTGGGGGAACCCTGCGTTGATTATCAGGGCCTCGGAGGACTGACCATTAATAACGATCTTCAGGGATCTACTGGTTAGGATGGATTTTATAACGGAGAAAACTCTTCCAGTGATTTCATAGCTGGATAGCTTGTGTAGCAAACATTTGTGCCACAGCTTGTCGAAGGCCTTCGAAATATCTAATGCTATGGTCCTTGCGTTATGTGTATCGTCAAGGGCCTCACTAATTCTGTGTGTAATTGTAGTTAAGACGTCGGCACTGGGGTCGGGGTGACCGAAACCCATACTGCTCGTCGTACAAGAGGTTGTTCCTATCCAGGTGCTCGGGAATCTTCTTGGTGATTAAAGCCTCAAAAACCTTACTGATGAAACTGAAGTGCAGCGGTTAAATAACTTTGTTATAATCAGAGATAATTCTGGGTTGATATTCTCATGGACGACCACTGGAATTTTGTCTGGGCATGTGGCTTTTTTGGGTCAAGTGTTTGATAAGTCTAGAGACTTCTCTAGATTGTGCTCAGTAAAACGTGGGAAGTTGGGGACGGGATGGGCTTTGTCATCTAACGTTGAGCTTTAGGTAAAAATCGAGGAGAAGAGCTTCGCCTTGTCTGTCGCGGAGAATATGACCTCGGGGCCATTTATAATAGTGGGCACAGCCGCTATGCCTCTGTTCATAATTTGGTTGATGATCTTCCAGAATTTCCGGGATCCAAGTCAAATCTTTTCGAACTGTGTCTGGACAACTTGGGCATTGCTGCACTTGGCATTTTCCAGAACTATCTTACAGGGTGGTTCTGAAAGAAGTAACGGCCAGACTACACCATTCATTGCGATAGATTTTGAAGTAGTGGCACTAGTGAGCTATGGCTGCAGCGCATTCAGTTTTTTTTTTGTATAAAACATTCCATTCCTGAAAGGATCCATTCGGAGACTAGGGCAACAGTTTTTGGGGCAGCATATTTGAAGAAGGTTTGGAGGGACTTCCGGCATATATGAGCGAAAGCTATCCCAGTCTGCCACCGCGTACCGAAAAAACGTTCTAGGGAACGGTAAATCAGGGGATGTTGTTGGTTTGGAGCCAGTCTGGCCACTGACTAAGGAATAATCTGACGTGCCAATCGAGGCTAAACAATTTGATGAGCATTTATCAAGACAGGATGTTAGAAAAAGGTCGAGGAGGCTCGCATGCTTCACTCAGGTGGCTTCTTCAGTTAACTGGGTTAGTTCATATATGCGATTGGGAAGTCTCTGCAATATCTGTCTTCCTCGTCGGCTTTGTTGGAGTCGACGAACAACTTTTTGTGGTGATCATTGAAGTCACCGCATATGTGAAAGTTGGCCGAGGGAAATTCGGTGAGGATATTGTCAATCCCCTCTGATATTCAATCAAAGATTACCGACCCTTTATTCTGAGGGCGATACGGAGCAAAGACGAATGTGGTACTGTGGATGTCACACGGAACAAGTATACAGAAGATCAGAATCCTCATTTTTTGTGTCCCTGCTGCAGGGAAACCTGTCCTTGATGTAGGCACCGAGCCCGTGCTCATGGCAATTTAGGTGATCGTATTTTGTTATAATGGGTGAGTAGCCCTAGATTGAGATCTCCTGTAATGGGATTGAAGCCTTGATGCCCGTTTCGTCCATGCATTGAATACTGCTGCTATATCTGGTCTGGTAACCTGCTATATATCTCGAGATTCTCGACAAAATCTAAAAATGGTCTGTAATGTACTCTAGCCTGACCTCTGTCTTTTCGATAAATATTTCCATGGCAATTGTTCTAATGAGCTGTCATCCTTGGTACCACGACCGTATGAATTTAAACATACTCCTAGATTGGCAACTAAGTCTCGTCGATTTACTGTTGAATTAGCTTGACGTAATCGTAAGTTCTATTCTAATAGTTTTTCTCTCACTTCTCTACTGTGGAACACTCTTCCGATTTCTTTGTTTCCCAGCCACCTACTATCTTTAAAAACTTAAATGCAACATCAGCCGCAATCTTCTGTCTTTCTGAAACCTCTTCTTTTCTTCTTTTTTTTTTTTTTTTTTTTTTTTTTTTAGTCTTCTCATTCTGTTGCAATTCCAGTAACCGCTTACACCATAGTGCTTGGAGTGAAACGATTAAAAATATTATAATGAAGTTCGATGATTCTTCATCATATTTTAAATAAATATATATATATATCTATTGTTACTCGATTTTTGATTTCAGATATATCAAGATGTCGATGGATCGTAAGAAAAACAGCCTCAACAAAAAAAGAATATTTTGTATAATCATTGAGTGATGAAAACAAAATGTTGGAAACTGAAAAGTTGAATAGTGATCAGAGAATGTCACAAAGAATTCTGTGAATAATTGAAAGCATTATAAATATTGAACTAACAAGAAAATATTTGAAGAATCTGGTTGATTTGTTAGTTGATTTTGTTTAGCGGCATATCAGCCTCTATAGTATTTTGTTTTTGTTTGAGGGGGTGGAAGTTCTCATAGCCGAGAACTTAACAGGGTGGGCCTGGAAGCAACAGCAGTTAAGAACTGTTTCCACGCTCCTCAAAACCACCAATCACTCGATCAGACGCCTTACTGTCGGATGTAGTTTATCCTCGTACCCAGGACTAGAATCTGGTATCACAAATGCAAAAGAGAGAAAGAAAAATTAAGAATATTAAGACCATTGGAGAAAACACGAAATCAACCAAACTAAGCATTTATCACAAAGAGAAATGTTTAAGGAAATGCATGAAAATTGATTTTGCAAGAGGAATTTTAAGAAGGAATATAGGGGCACATCGATTGGAGCTGAAGTCGCGTTCTACATGGAAATAGTCTATCGACGTAACTTAAAAAACAAAAATGATGTTTAGGGCGAGAATTGTAGGAAGAATTAGAGTTATAGAAAAATGCCTCCTAAAAGCTAAGCAATGTATTAAAAAACAAAAAATTCGGAAAGAGAAAAGAGTACTAAACGGTTATGTAATATCAGTCCTCCTATCTGGCAGTGAGTGTTGGATAATGTCACAAATGAAGAAGAGACTTGAAGCAAAGGAGGTGATTCTACAGAAGTATGCTGAGAATACCATCAACAGAACACATGACCAACGACGAAGTTCTAGAGACAGTGAAAACAAAGAGGATACTTATACTGAACATCAAGTAGAGACAGATGAAATATCCAGGGCATATGACGAAGAAAAAGGGGCTTGGAAATTTGGATACTCACAGGACAAATCGAAGGCAAGCAGGATAGGGGGAAACAACGCATAAACTACGTAGCGAGCTTGAGTGAATTGAGCAGGGTTTGGAAGAGATGGCGGAAAGATAAAATTTGAGAGATACATTTTGAAAGGAAGTTGTGGATAGCCATGATCGCCAAAGTCTTGAAGTGACATACCACAGAGAAGTAGTCAGCGCAGATTGAAAGAACTTACCCCCATCATTAAAGTCTGAAAGAAACGAAGCAATTGAATTATTAGTAAGAACGAACTTGGAGACGAATTACAAGATAGACTACCTAATCAATCAATAAAGGATGCAAAGATTCGTTTCTACATTATAAAATCTATCCAACTGCTGAATCTGGTAGCGGTCACCTTTCAAACTAAAATTGTGGATATTAATAATATACAAAGCAAATCTTAATTTCAACAGACTCAAAGACGACTCATTTTGTAAACAGATGAATGCTGATGGAAGTAAGACCTTAAAACAGGTCAATGATTTAAAATTGAACACATTAAGGTAAAAATAATCGACGAACAATATCATCAGAAAGAAAGAGAAACTTAAAATAGAAGTAGATGATAGATAACATTTTGGATTACATGAAAAGGAGATATCAACCAATGTCAAGGAATGGCACAATGTATAGAATGTTAAACAAAAGCATTAAAAAGAAATGCAAGCAAGCGAATGATGAATTGCTCAACGAGAAGTGTGCTGAGTTAGAATCACTGTGTAACAAAAACATACCAGGCAAGGACGTTTTAAAATAAATGGGACAATAAAATATTTTTTAAAAATAAATAAAGACAATAAAACTTAGAATCAGAAGGAAACTGTTGACGTTTATAAGATGCATAAGGGAAAAGAGTGCCTGAAGTATCCAACACTCACAGCCCATATTTTTGGCAAGAGAAGCTGAAGGAAAACAGTGAGTAACCTACCTAATGAGTTTGTGTGAATGTCTGGCAGAGCAGAGACAATGAGGTATGGTAAAGAGCTAACACTTTTTTTTAGAAATACAGGGGAAAGGGAGCTGTAGAGCGCCATGATGGCCTAAGCCCTAAAATGACACGACATGTGAAGCAGTATTCTAGAGAATAAAATTATTGGTCCTTTTAACGTTAAAGAGCGTGTCAACGTAAATACAGAGATTTAAATATTTTTTAAAAGTCTTGAGGAAAATGGAAAATGAAAACAAAAAGAACACTTATAATCAGAATGAGAAAGAGCCATCTGAAATTTCTTGAACACATAATGAGGAAGTGGGGACTTGGAAAGCTTAACCCTCACGCAGTCTATTGAGGGCATGAACAATCTATCTGATGAGCTTGTGTTAATGCATGACAGAACAGAGAAAAAGAAACTGCTAAGGGCCACAAGAGATGAAAAATTTTGCTGTGCCATGATCGCCCATGTCCTAAATATCGAGGCACATAGAAGAAGAAAAAGAAGAACGCTCAAGTTCTATGTAATTATACACGGCATATAAATATACATATTTCTAATATCTGAATAGAAATACCGTTTATGTTAATATGGAAGCTATAAATTAAATGCAGTGAACTCTTGAATAATGCTGTTAATTAATCCTTAAAAGAATAACAAATTGGTTTACTAAATACCAATGAAATGTGTGTAGCCTTTGAAAGATGGAATCAGAGAACCGAATTATTATTTAGGGTGCGACTACTTTAAGTATTTTTTTAAATATTGCCCATCGAATGGCTATGAAAGCAGCCCTCCTTGCATTCTTTCCCATCAACAGTAAACTAGACCGTATTCTTGTCACATGCACACCACATTGATAGAGAAACGTATAAACATATGAGTAGTAAATTACCTTACATTACCGCGCATTAACAATGTAATAATTTATATATACAAATTTCTATATACATTATTAATTTTGACAGATTAAGATGAAGTGGATTGGACACAAGGCGTCTCACTTTAATGTACCTGGGCTTGATATAATGCTTATCGTAACGGCCAGTTCGAATTCCATTCGTGCTAATGTTCTTTTCTGTCAATTCACCCCAAACAAGGCGATAAACCTACTAAGGCGTAATGGATTACTGAGATTGAAAAAAACTGAGAAAACGTTATTGCATAAAAAGGATATTAAAATAACAGGACCCTAAAAGATATAAGATGATGGTAAACGTTGCATTTAAATGTTTGATCGGAGGTTCGTGAAAGCAAGAAAGCGGGAAAGAGTTCCACAGGCGAGAAAAACGAGGGAAAAATATTAGAATAGAAATAAAACTTACATATAGCAATTTCAAGAATAAAATTATGAGACTTAACTGCCAATTCACTTCCATATATAATAGGAAAATTAACTGAAAAAATTGTCAATCAAGAGAGTGGGTAAGAAAGAATGTTGAATGAATTCGGATTTTGTTAAGGTTACATTCCTCATCTTTTTACAATAACTGTTACGAATATTGTCCAAGAGATTCAGAAAGGCATGAATGTATTTTTCTCAAGTTATGGGTTAAATCGCAAAGTAGACTGCCTTCTCTTTGCTTGGGTTGCAGCCAATCTAGGAGAAAGAAGCCTCTGAATTCAAACCAACGGTGGGCTCTTTGGAAACAGTATGACTGAGCAACATTTCTTTGCTGTCATCTCTTCTGAAAGGTCTGGCTGGTTCTACACAAGACTTCGCCACTAAACAAATCATTTGTGTAGGTAGCACAGCGGTTCACTTCTAAGTATCGCTCTGTTTTCACGAAGGGTATCTTGGATATAATAAATTCTAGCAAGATTGTCGAAATAATGACATATGTAGACTTAATAAAATTAGCTTCGTTGGACACAAGTTCAAAAAGTTGGGACACAGAGGATGAGTGAATTCCCTACAGATTAAATGTTTGCGAGGCAAGGACCACGGGGCACACTTTTGAATGAAATTCTAAATAAACACAAGTCATATATGGTGGAAGTCGACTCGTGATCGAGTAAGACCGCCTCAAGACTCCCAAGCGGACATTTCAGGGATGACAGTTCAAGAGGTTTCTGTGTGTTCATTTTCTAAACCTTACGATAAAACTCACTTTTCAGGTCAATTGGCCATAGTCACAATAAAAGTTAAGACGACCAGAATCCTAGTGAGCTTCAGGTTTTATATATGAGTTTCACTCTCCTAAAAGGGTGTACCCAAAGAAACTCGGGGTCCTTCACACATAGTGGTCTAACAGCGCGTTATCAATAAGCAAAGAGTTTATATATATATATATATATATATATATATATATATATATATATATATATATATATATATAATCTTTGTTATTGTGCAAAGACAAATTTATCACTATGACAGTGATAAATTTGTCTTTGCACAATAACAAAGATTATTTGCTGTGGACATTTCGGTCGCCGAATATGATATGCTTTTTTAAAATTAAAAATAGAAGTTACTAGTTTATGAAATAAGATAGCAAAGCTGTCCGCTTGTTTTTCTTCTTCTAAACAAACGAAACTTTTGAACCTCGGAGACATAATGTTTAATTGTCCTCGTCTTAAATTGTTATACCTGCAGCAGTTTACCTATGCGGTCAAAAGGATTTATTTTGTTACCTCCTTACTATTATTCGAATGATTTCACATTTGACTTTTTTAACATACATTCAGTATATTCTCAATTTGACATACATTGTATTTAAATATATTTTAAATATAATATTCTTTTTATTATTTCAAAAATGACAATTTAAGCATTTTTTTAATAAAAATATTAGGATTAATTTAAAAACAATTAAGTTTAGAAATTTTTTTAAGGCAAATATTAATAAAAATACAGATATTATTTGTCCTTTTTTGTTATCATTTCACCCCAACCAAGGCGATAATACCACTAGGACGCAGTGGGATTCCAGGGAGTGAAAGAGAAGGGGAAGACTTTAGTTAGAAGTGAGGAAAGGGTTCAGGAAGACGTTGCATTTAAATCTTTGCAGATTGTAGGTGGTAAGGAAGCCAGAAATTGTAAGGGAGTTACACGGGTCAGAAGTGCGAGAAAAGAAACTGTTAGAAGAAACTGTTAGTGGTGTTTGCATTTATCCAGTTCAAAAGTGAACATAGCTGTCAATCTAGTTTCACGCTTAAATTCATGCAATCGAGGCACTAGGGAAAAATGTTCATCAGTTACCATGAAAATAGTTGTAGAAAAGACAGAGACAGTCACGTCGTGTCGGTGACAAAATGACTGAAGCCGAGATGCCAGATCAGGATTGATTACATTACATACCCTTGTTTGGATTTTGTCAAGAATCTCAAGATATATAAACAAGAGCACCAGACCAGATATGCAATATTTAATGCACGGACGAATGGTATATTTATAAATGTGCAAATTATAATCTCATGAGAAAAGCTGTCTAGCACAATACAGTGAACCAACTTACCTAGCAGTAAACGTAGCAATTGATTTCATATAGATGCTCTACTTCCTGTCAGTGGAAAAGGTGAGCATCTCTGTATGATTGTCAAGTGTCCTTAAGCCTCTCCTCGAAATTGAATATTTAGTCGTGTGAGTGTGAAAAGACGACTGCAAAATACTGATAAATATTCATAAACTTGTTTCCGATATTGTCAAGCACTATGGAATTATCCTATACATGAAATCAATTACACGATACGTGAGAATCTGCAATGTCATAGGTACTGGCCTGGTTCCTCGGCTTCTGAATTTCCCAGCACCGTAACAGCTTCACATTGTCTCTTCTATAAATACATTCATGGTATTTTTTCTGGTGAGCTTTCCTCTTTTGCACCTCGATTTCACGAATTTAAGCTTAGTACTAGGTTGGCAGCGATGTCGCATAATTTTAGTGCTAAGTCTAAGCGTAAGCTCTACACTAATAGTTCCTTCTTTCGTACTTCTAGCTACTTCCGGCTTTCCCGTAAACTACGATCTTCAAAAAATTAAAATCGTCATGTTCTGTCTCCTTGAACGCTGTTCTTTTAATCCCCTCTCTTTCTCCTCAGCACTTTCTCAGTTTCTTTCAATTTCAATTACTCCTTTGCGTCTTAGTGGATTTATCGCCTTACTTGGGATGGGGGTGAACGTATTCAAAGAATCGTTCAAGGAAGGAGAGACATTTTTTTGACTTCAGACCGAAACTGTTATTTCTCAAGGTATCTGCTGATGGGAAACAGGAGACATTAATTTTTCATTGTCGTTCATTTAGTCTAAAACTACTTTTTATCAACTGCCGGCTTTATTTCGTCACTGACTGGACTCGAACTGCACATTCTTTCGTTTCGTTTCTTGTTTGGTTTATTTTTTTATGCATCTGCACACAAGTGATGAATCGATGCGCAACGTACATTCAATTCCGATTGGGATTTTCGACAGGCTATCGACCAAGTACGGTTTTTACCACCGGTAAGATTAGAGACATTATTACAGGACATCATAGCAGTTTTTATAGGGATTCCATAAGCTAAGGTTAATCTGATGAGACGTCATATATTTGGGGCATTGAGAGGGAATTCATTTTTACATTAACAGTAATTGATTGCGAGACCAAATTGTTAACCGCTAATTAATGGCATCATATATAAATCGTCGGCCGTTCAGAGAAAATATTGTTTTACAAGTAAAGACCAAAGTTATCCTTTTCCTTTGTAATAAGAAATGTAAACACAGCAATACGCTGAGCTGAACTTTAGTTCGATGATTAAACCTCAAAATCAAAGCTTCAACAACTTCCATTAAATCCCATTTGTAGATTGACCCATTTGTAAAATAACTCAACATATGTATAGCTTCTGCTGATATTTCTCTCAAGTAACTTCACTGGAAATTAATTATAACAAAGCTTTTTTTTATCGTCCTGTTTTAGGCCATGACGTGTTTTTTTTGTTTTTTGTTTTTCAAATATAGCAATGTCTGAGGATTTAACATTTACGAATAAATAACTGGTTTGTTCACTGGTGTGCTGGAAGTATAATGGTTAGCTACTTGTAAAGAGAAATCAGCAATCCGAGTTCGATTTCGGGTGGAGTTCGTTGCGTTCACTTTCTCACATATACCTTCGCGAAATATATGAATCCAGCTCTTCTGCCACTAGCTATGGGTTAAATAGGATAGAATAGGATTTCTTGTCGAGCTGCTAAGTCTCGGAGAATGCAAAAGTTCCTTGTAGTATCTTTTCGGTAAATTTTTACATAAATATTTTTTTTAATTTAAATTATTTGCATGTGGATTATAATCTTCATTTTTCAGGTGTATGCCGATCCGGGCAAACTACAAGAAATTCCGAACTGAATCTTTTATTTAATGTACGCGAGTAGACTGTTCTCGTTCCATTGTCCATGCCTAGAGATATCTCGTCTAATTTTTATTCTTAACACTGTTCAGTACACATTGCACGGAGAGGTAATTGCATGAACGACTGAAGTGTTGTGATTCTTGGACTTCCGTCTTTGGTTCTTTTTCCAAACATTAGAATTGAGGACGGAATGAGGACAGTTTATGTCGATTGAATGAAGAATTCGGTTCGTAATAATCGAAAGTTCACCAACTCCAACAGAAACCTGAAGAAGGCCGGAGTGTGAAAACAACAGAAATGTCGTGAAGGCAAGTATGTGAATACTAGTCCGAGTATGTCACTGGATAAGGATAATTAGCTATCACCAAAATCACTTCTGACTTATTTGATTATTTAAAGGACTTTCTCCATAATTGTTGATTGATTTGTTTTCTTTTGGGGGGAGGTGGGGGGTGGTTACCGTGGTTGAGATAGTTGTGTATTTCTAACCGACGGTGGTATTCAAGGTCAGGTAAAGACCACGAACTTAAATGTTGAACTAAAGAACTAAATTAACAAATCAGCGTATTTTATTGCATATAAAAACCATTTTATGAAAGTCTCATATCGGCTTTTACTTGATTTACTTTCCCAGTTTAGCCATGACGTCAAAAATGTCGGTAATTTTGATAAATCCTTACTATTACCAGGATTTCACATGCGAGCCCTTAAATATATATTCTCCACTCTTTATAGTTTATCAATTTACTTATATTAGAGTGTATAAAATAGGATACAGAATCCCGACGAAGTTTTGAAGAAATTTGACAAATGGAAAACCGTTTCATTGAAAATTAGATTTGATTACGCGTTTCGCCCTTCTAGGCTTCATCAGAACCAAAAGCGAAAGACAGAAATATGCGTGTGTGTATTTTTGTGTATTCTTAAATAATGAGACACTAGCATTTCCCTCGTTGGCGCTCCTCGTGATGAAAGAAAAAATTAAATGGAGTGACTTTTTAAAAAGCCGTTAATGTTTATTCTGTATCTTCATAATTTCTAGTTTATGACGAAAGTTATTCTTCCAGCTCTTCGCCATTGAACCTATATTGGAATTTAATTTGAGAACCACGAATACAATATTTTCCAAGTTTACATTTTAGCCTATTTTTCCAATCCTCACTCGCAGCTTGTTCTATTCAACCTTTTTCCTTGCTTTCAAAACCGGCTCACAAAGCCTTGATTCTTTTCAGAGATAAGAATATATTTTCTGACCAATGAAGGGACAAGGAAATTTGTATAACAATTTTGGAGAGAAAAGTCCCAAATCTCCATAAATTTGGAGAATCTTTGCCTATTTGGCAGTGAGAATTTGACAACTGTCTGTGAGGTCGGCGATAAAGAACACCAGTCAACTTCGGAACTTGTTTCAACAAAGAACTACCTACTAAAGGGCTGTCGAGAACGAACGTCGGCCCACTATTGAAGACCAGTTGAAAGCTGCCTCCTTTCACCGACAAGACTTCTGTCGTCGACCTACGAACACACTCAACTTCAAAATTCCTATATCTACCGATATTTTCCTGCTCTGCAAGAACTTTGAAGAAAACTGTGAGTGTTTCTAACCATTAACAACCTTCTACTCGCTTAAAGAACTCGTTGGAGCTCAGAAAAATATTTTGAGCAGCCCTTTTTTTCTTTTAAGAACATTTTCTCTTCCCTTTAAAGGTTAAGGACATTTCTTCTCCTTTTCTTTCTCTCCTAATTGTATTTATCCCTTTACTCTTTTTTGTACATACAAATAAACACTTTCTTCTTTTATTGTTACACACCGAGCAGGAGTTTTGAGTCTTACTAAAAGAGAGAGTTTGTCCGCTCTCATCTTGCTGTTTTTATTCGATTTTTGTCGCAATTTTTTAACCTCAACCTTTTTATGTGGGAAAGCCGGGACAAATTTCCCGCACCTAAGGTAAATCCTCATTTTACTTTTAGAGTGTCTCAAAAGCAAGAGATTCATATGGCCTTTTCTTAAATTAATTTAAGGTAAATCCTTATCCAATTTTTCAGAATGGGTTTAAAGTAAAATATTTATATGTTTTTAGTTTCGTCCATGTATTTTCCGTGTTGACAATTTCGACACATGAACGGATCTGAAACATATAAATCTTTTACTTTCAACCCATTCTGAAAGATTGGATAAGGATTTACCTTTTTAAGCATACACACGTGTAAAATGGGTTCTGGTATAACACAGTAATAATAATAATAAGAACTTTCCTAGCAGCAGCAGCAGCAGCAGACCTAGCAAGTATTATTCAGGTGAAATTTTTAAATATATATTTTCTATTTGTTATTGCTGTACACTGTTCTTTCACGGAGTCGGTATTTTCACCTCCCGCCTTCGTAAACACATTATAACAATCCACGTTTGTCACAACAAAAACACTGACATCTCGTGCCACCAGTGTAAGGGAGATAACTCAAACACAGCAAGACGTAACAGACATTGCAATCGTTACAGATAAAAACTTATTAATACACTTGGGGGTATTATATATTGTAAGATAACTGGATAAATATTTGCCTATAAAATCCTTGCTACTATCAGCCACCAATTCTTCCCTGAGAGCAGAGCCAACGCCCAACAGCTGCTGGTGTGTTGATGCAAACAATTATATTAGCCTATTGATGGAAATAATAATAGGTATTATTCTGTTTCTTAAGTCCCGTACACTCCAACCTTAGAAGACGAGGACACAGGCTGAACATGTTAGGCGTTGTTGACGCGGCTTTCATTGAAAGTAGTTTTTTTCTTTTTCACAGGAGGGAGATGTTAGCCCTATGCCCAAACCGTTTTGAATTTAAAGCTGTCCATCTTCTCCACTAATTCCCAACCAAATTCAAAGAGCCTAGTCTGTTCGACTATTTAACCGATAGCCAGTGGGTGAGAGTAGCGATGAATTCAGACCTTTTCCAATCGCATTTACACGAAAGTGAAAATAGGAGCTTGACTGTAATTCAAACCTAGCTAACTAATTTTTCGTTCAGAACCGCCATTACACCACGTGAGCATTCAGTAGGAAGAATGATAATGATAGTAATGACAACAATAATAATGATAACAAAAAAAACAAGAACAACAATAATTACAACAACAATGATTTATAATAATGATAATAATGACAATAAATATGAAAACTTCGTAAGTTGTGATCATTTTCCATAGATTTCTAGCGAGAATACACGATATTATTATAAATTCGCGTCAACTAAAACCAGCCAAAAATTAGTTGAATAATCAGTTAATTTATTGGTTAGCTTCATCGACTGAAGGCATTATGCAGTTTCATTTTTTTTTTTAACTCGGCTATATTTCATGTATTTCTCGTTTGTTAGTTATTAATAAAATGCACGCGATTACACGTATGAAAAATTGGTCTGTGCTACATAACTACACTTGGCGATTTACTAAAAGTAGCTGAGATGCATCGCTGTATAGACTGAATAAGTCCGGTGAGAAAACACATCCTTGTCTAACGCCGCCATTCTATTTTTCTATCTGCTGAAGACATTTTTTTATTTGTATGCGGGCAGTTTACTGCCAGTATAGGCTGAAGATTATTTAAATTTCCTTCCCAAATATGTCCAGGTTGAGATGTCCTATCAGTATTCAGTATTACTGGCTACAATCTTAACAACATAAGATATGCAAATGACACTGCTGATAACAGACACGGAGAGATAACTACAAAAACTCCTACAGAAGTTATTAAAGGAAAGTGAGGATAAAGGCCTAAACGTAAACAGCAAGGAGTCAGAATGCATGGTTATTAGCTTAAAGAATGAGTTCAAAATGCAAATTACAAATCGCAGATAACAAAATCAACAAAGCACAAAAATGTAAATATCTAGGGATTGTTCTAACAGAGAACGGAAAGTGTGACACTGAAATCCGAAGATTGGGATAGCCAAAGAGGCATTTCAAAATCTAAGCAGAGTATTAAGAGAAAACTTCGTTGGAAACAAAGAAAATAGTACTGAACTGTTACGTAATATCTGTCCTACTGTATGGCAGTGAATTCTGGACAATTTTGTCAAAGATGAAGAAGAGACTTGAGGCCACAGAAATGTGGTTCTACAGAAAGATGCTGAGAATACCATCGACCGAACATGGGAGCAACAGCGCCATTTTAGAGAAAATGGAAACAAAAAGGAAACTTATACTTAACATCAGGAAGAGATAGCTGAAATTTCCGGGGCACATAATGATGAAGGAAGGCTCAGAAAATCTGCTACTCACAGGACGGATTGAGGAACAGTGGAAGACAACGCATAACATACTTGACGAGCTTGAGAAGATGGATGGCAGAAAAGGGTCTAGAAATAACGAAAAGACAGAATTTATTTAGAACGGCAAGGGACAGGAAATTGGGGAGAGCCATGATCGCCTACATCCCGAGGAGGACACCGGACATAAGGAGAGAGCTTAGCACAAGGCCGAAATGTGGAGCCCCCAGTGATGATCGGACTCACTACTCAGTCGTAATTTATCTAGCGAGACAAATGCCCCAGCGATTTACTAAGCGAAATGCCCCAGCGATTTACTAAGCGTAGTTTAGAAAGGACCCAAGATCGAAAGCATGGAGCACCCATTGAGGATCGAAGTCACTACTAAATTATCTCGTGAAACAAGCTTGTAACTATCACATCGCGTCGAAGTGCCCATGTATTCAAATGAATATGTATCCATTAAAGTGAATAATATATATTGTGCTTTCATTCACACCTTTATTGTTCTATTACAATGAAAATTAGCATTAACATTGGCATTATGCTACATTTAGGATATCGTTTAATATTAACGAAAAAGAAATAGTATAACTACGGTCTTAGTGCCTATCTCTACTTCAGACATTACATAATTATACTTGTGTTCCTTTCACTTTTCCAAGCGGGGTCTGCAAAGCCATCTTTCGTAATCACTATCACCTATTTTCGCCGCAATCTCCTTACTCGCACTAATGATCTTTCAACGTTGATTTTTAGATTTAATCACAGGAAGACTTATGCGGACTATAGTTTGGTTGATGTATCTGGATGATACATTGCTTTGTTAAATATCCCGCACAGGACGTAAAGAATAAGCAGAAGCATTGTCATGATGAATGCGACGGTTACACAACACAGACTTAATAAACAGTCTTACATTCACAGTTAGGTGAGAGCAACACTTAATAAACCAACGCCTATATCCATTACGTCACCGTCCGATATTAAATTTTTGAAGCCTTTTAGATTTGATGTCCGTTGGAGTCGACATGTGATCATCACAATGTAGGACTTTTGTTATGTTTGATTTTTAAGATATGGCCGTGTCCTTTATACATATACTTTATTTGATAAAAAGTAATTCATTCATCAGATCATTCTAGCTTTCCCCGATGATTATAAAATAATGGACACCTGAAAATCGCCAGTTGCATCTATAGTATCGATATCATGAGAATAAAACATGAAAATATTTTTTCTATATCTGGCGTCCCTTTAGTATGTTGGCGATCATAGTTCTCCACAATTTCTTTTCCGTTGTAGCGCTTAATGAATGTTGTTCTTTTGTTATCTCTCCACCATCCATCACTAGGTAGGGGATGCGTTGTTTCCTCTGCCCTCCTTGCTTTCAATATGCCCTATGAGCATAAGATTTCCCAAAACCTTTCCCCTTATTATGTGTGCCTTAGAATTCTCAACTGACTTTCTTGGCGTTAAGCAAAAGTCTCCTATTTTTCTTCCATTTTATCTAAAACATTGTCGTTGCTCACATGTTCAGTCCATGATATTCTCAACATCCTTCTGTAGAACCAAATTTCTGTTGCTTCAAGGGTCTTCTACATTTGTGATGAAACTGCCCAGCACTCACTGCCATATAGAAGGAGTGATATTACATAACATTTCAGTAATCATTATTGTTTCTAAAGATTGTTTTCTATTTCTTCATATTTGCTTAGCTTTTGGAAGACATCTTTTGCTATTTCAATGCGCCTTCGGATTTCGGTATAACACATTCCATCATTTGTTAAAACACTTCCCAGATATTTAAATTGTTGTACTTGCTTGATTTTGCTATCTGCAATTTGTAATTTGCATGTTGGTCTGTTTCTTTTGCTGACAGTCATATATTCTGTCTTTCTGCAATTGATGTTTAGTCATTTTTCGCTTTTTTCACTCCCTTCTGTGAAATTCATTGTAGTTTCCTTTCTGTGTCTGCTATCAACAATGTATCATCTGCATAAGTTATATTATTAAGATTTCGGTCGCCAATAATGAATCCAGGTAAGACTAATTCAATCGGAATCGACTCACTGTATAGCTTGAATAAGTCCAGTGAGAAGACACATCTTTGTCAACGGTGAGCCAAAGAACCATAAGATTTCGAAATATTTGCATGCCAAAAAGAAACGATATCTAGTGGACATTTTTTATATTTTATGCTGGCAGCTTATACACCTAAAACTGTTTATGAATTATAAACACAAATCTTTATCTGGATGCATCGAATATTTCAGTAATTTTCTGGCTTTGATTAGTCTTACGACCTTTTGACCTAAATTAAGTCATGAGCTTAATCAACAATTTCAGGAGTTAACTTCCAGGCATTATACTACCTTGGGTTTCAAAATCTCTGTACTGGAAGTTGCGACACCGTTTCTTCATAGTTTAATGTCACATGCATTTGTCTCTCAATATTTCCATAATGGAATCATGGATTTCCTTTGAATTTGTCTTATGCAGGAACAGGATTACCATGACAGAATTCAGATATTTTAAAATTATAAAGTTTCCTTTCCTGTCCCAGAACTTTTAGGAGTCTCCAGTGTATATATATATATATATATATATATATATATATATATATATATATATATATATTAAAAAAAATATGATTCCTTCGCTACATAAGAGTTCTCATGTTTCAAAAACGACAGCCGAAACCCTCAACATAATTATGGAAATTAAGTTGAATTATCGAGTATCGAGACCCGTTTCATCTTCAAGCAAAAATTTAGGAATAAGCTGTCTTGTGGTTTACGCGTGTTTATAAGTATGGCCTCATGCAAAAGTAACTTGGCTGCTGATCTCGAAAAGGACATCCAGTCTATGGTTGACTGGAGCAGGAAATGGCTTGTAAATTTTAACGGTTCCAAAACGAAATTGCTCTCCTTTACCCACAACAGAGAACATTCCCTGCCTCCCATCAGAATGGCTGATTCCCAACTCCTTGAGAGCGCTTCGTTTCGCCTGCTTGGTCTCACGCTGTCCACTGACATTGAATCAATGGCTTCATCTACCGCAAGGAAAGTTGGTTCTCTGTGTCGTACCAGAGATTTTTTCTCGTCTGAGTCCATCCTTCAAATCTATAAATCAACCATCCGTCCTTGCATGGAATATTGCTGTCATATACAGTCTGGTGCTTCCACTGTACGTCTCGAGGTCATCGACAAAATCCAGAGACGAATATGCAAGATAATAGGTCCTGATCTGGAATCTAGTCTACAATCGCTATCCCACAGAGGTGCCGTGGCTTCCCTCTGCCTCTTCTACAAGTATTTTCACGGCAACTGTTTCGATGAGCTACTTTCGCTGGTTCCCAGACTACATGAATTACAGCGAGCTACCAAGCTGGCATCTTGGTCTCTCGCTATCACTATGAAAACGGTTAAATGTAACCGTCTCTTCTACTCAAACAGCTTCTACTCTCGCACTTCCCGTCTGTGGAACTTCCTTCTCTTACTTACTTGCTTTCCTGATGACTATAATCTTCAAATATCCAAGTGTAATGTCAATCGATATCTGACACCCTGAGCTTGTTCCCCGTTCTTCTCAAATATGCCTCTTTACTCTTATTCTCAATCCTCTGTAACCCCTTGCGTGCTAGTGGCACTCCCGCTTATTCATCTGTATACAGTTTCGTTAAATACATCAATTGGATGCTTTGGTACACATCATCAGTGATGTTTCTAGCCAAAGTTCATTAGGGGTTTCGGGTCTTTCAATATCATACGCCCTTTCCACGGTGACCCAGCCGATACTGATCGGGTATCAACTTGTGTACTTTCCGTTAGCTACAATTTTTCCATCCCTATAACCACACACTGCGACTCCCCTTGGCAATTTTTAGTCCACTCCCAGATAACTTCCGGATCACCAGCAATGTGCGCTCTTCCATAAAAAAGGAAGCAAACGCACACACAATTTCTGTCTGGTTAGGAACATGACAGCGTGCTCGGCTTGAAGTGGTAAGTATCGATTTGATTACTCTAAGT
Organism: Acanthosepion esculentum; assembly: GCA_964036315.1. Taxonomy (NCBI): domain Eukaryota; kingdom Metazoa; phylum Mollusca; class Cephalopoda; order Sepiida; family Sepiidae; genus Acanthosepion; species Acanthosepion esculentum. The sequence continues at coordinate 72,422,447 of OZ038495.1, forward strand.
GAGACATATACACATACATATACACAAACGAAAACGCGCTCAAGAATCATGCTCTGCTTACACTTATTCCATTTCCGTTCATGTTAATAATTCACCCGAAAACAAGTTCCTCCTTCCTTTTTTATTTGACCCTCCTCCTGTATGAGTCACACACGCGCGCACACACATCAACGCCGGCACACTCACACACCAACATACAAAAAATGCCGTAACCCTGGTAGGGAGTAAACAGGTGCTAGATCTTAGCCAGAGATCACCTGTAGGTAACAATGGTTCGGTGTACTCTAATTTTTGTCCCTTAGACTCCATTGTCGGGTGTAGATTTAGGTCATACCCAAGACCAGTCCCCACCACCAAAAACACAAAAGACAAAAAATCTACAATAAAACAATATCAACCGCTACTTCATTTCATCTCCTTACCGACTGCCAATCACTTGATCTTTTCAACCATAACTATTTGGTGGCTTCTGCTGTCGATGTTATTGAGCGAATAACCTTGTTTTTTTTCTAAACCTGTTACACCTAATTTTGGCAGCATCTTACATAGTGACCACCCGGCAAATCCTCAGTAACCGACTTCAATCGGTTCGCACTGGGATCACCAACTACGTGTTTTACATTCTTCTACAATCTGTAAATATTTCCCAAGCTTCCTTTCGTCGGCTTCGTCCATATTCTCTTCCCAAAGGAACTGTTAATTCCAACATGATGACTTGCTTTGTCTTTTCAGAATAAATAATCATGTCTAGACAAAGCTTAGTTTGTATAATTTCTACTGGGAATTTAAGCTGCTTGCCTATATCTAGGTTTATCTGCAAATCCGGGGGTAGGGTGGGGGGTCTGAGGAGGGATGCTTTCTTCTGCGATGTCTTTACTTTTTCTCAGTCTTTGACAAAATCTATCGTCTTTTTATTCGGTTCATATCTATTTTCTTTTAGATTCCTTGCGATTTGGGACAACCGCTCAATACGTGTTGGAGGGATCCTCTCCTCTGGCACAATGGGCAGAGTGGATACTCTCTCTTTCCCCAGATGTGGAGGTATGTAGGAATGGGCAGTGTATCATACACTGCCTGCACAAGGAAGCTTGTATTACTGTGAATCAGAGGTCTATCCAGGAAAACTTCATTTTTCCAGGTTTCTCCATTTTGTCCAGGATCCTGTTGACCTAAGGCCACCATTTTACTGAATCTAATTTTTTCCACACCCTCTCACTTCATACTGAAGAAGGTATTTTTGTTCTTTTCTTTTTTCCTCCCTCGTGGATTGGAACAGTAACCAAGGCCTGATGTGCCCACTGCTACCGTTCCGACTAGCGCTTTCTGTCTCAACTTTTGTTCTGCTGTACTGAGTTCGTGGGAAGCCTTCCACTTTCTCCCACTTCGAACCTCAATAACTGCTTCTGTAACTTTAGGATCTTTTGAATCCCTATATAAAATTGCTTCCCTCATCTTCGCCACTTTAAACTCTTCAACTCTTCCTCTGAATGGGAAGTTGCAATGCGTTAGAAACTCCATATAGAGTTGCGCTGCTTAAGTAAGCCGAGTCATCTTCTCAAATATCCGCTCACTTTTCTCCATTTTCTCAGCTGTAGTCAATGCCACTTCATATAACATCAGTGGCCACAGAATCTTTGGCAAAATGGTATATTGGTATATCCATGACTTAAAACGGCCTGGCAGCCCCGACTTGTCCACTTTGCTCAACATTGCTTCGAGATCTGAAAAATATTTCTGGGTAGCATCAGTATCTTTCAAATTAGCATTGAATGTTTTTCCCAGACACTGAACTGGTTTTTCTTTAAGTGACGGGATAATAGTTTCTGCATTTTTGAAACGGAACTTTTCTATCACAATCCCTCTTTTCAGTACTAATGATCTCGATTTTGTTTGTTTAAACTTCATTCGTGACCAGGTCATTTTCCTTTTTGACCTCTGTAATATCCAACGACATCCAGGGACATGTCAGGTCATCCATATATGCACGAATTGGGGGGGGGGCGGTTGTCGTACTCCATTTCTCATCACGAGACCTCGACACTCAACTGCTGCTGATTTTACTAACATGTTCATGGCCAAGGTAAATAATATCACTGAGATAGTTCATCCAGTAATAACTCCCCTTTCTAGCCGATGTCAATCGGATGATATCACATTAGTGGTTGTTTTATGACAAAATCATTATAATAATCTTGTATTAGATTCCGTATACCAATAGGGACATGGTATCTTCTGAGATCTCCCTCGACTAATTTATGCGGAACGGATCCATATGCATTAGCAAGGTTCAGCCACAGTACGATTAGATCGCCTCTTCCTTCTTTTGCTTCTCTTAGGAGCTGCGTTATTATGTCAATATGCTCCAGACAACCTGGGATACTGGCAATCCTTCCTTTCTGTACTGAAGTGTCTATGTAATTCTTGGCACCTAGATAATGCCGAAGTCATTGGGCCAAGATGCTGAAGAAGATTTTGTTCTCAGTGTCCAGCAAAGAAATCATTCTAAAGTGTTCAATTCCTTTTGAGTTTTCTTTTTTAGGAATCCATACTGCATTAGCGAACCATCACAGTTTTGCAACTTTAACTCTTCTCCAAATAGCTTTTAATATCTTCCAGAGATGAATTTGAATAATTGGACATCTCTTATAGACACTATAGGGAACACCGCTTGGTCCTGGGCTAACTGCTAATATGACCTCCTTTCTTTCAAGCTCGGCGCCTTCAAGTCGAAACCTGTTTTCTGGCAGTTCAGCGTGCATTGTTTTCTCCTAAATTATATTACTCTCTCTTGGTTACTGAGTGTGCTTCGTAGGAGAGAATTTATTTCTTCTGGCATACACTCAATATTACCATTTCTCTTGTCTCCGAGTAATCTCTTCGTAAAACCAAATGGGTTTGAAATAAAGGCAGATCTTTACCTAGCCCTCTCTTTTGCACGCTTTCTGTGACATTCCGCTTTACGAAGAGTTCTAAGTTTTTTCTTCAATATATCTCCGAGTTCCGAAAGAGGTGTGCGTTTTTTAATCTCATTTGCTTGTTTGTATTGTTTCTTTAGTGATTTTAGATCGTGTCTCCACTGGTGAATTTTCATTTCCCGGCCGTAATTTTTGGGGTCTTTCTTGTTTTGCTTTTGAACGTAACTAATGATGATAGTCGTCATTGTATATAATCTACTATCTGTGTCCCCTTTCAATGTTGTTCTTAAAATATCACTCACATCCTGGTTAAACTTTTGCCATTCTTCCTTCTGGTGTGCAGTGGGCCATTTAATACACCTTCTGGTCACTCTCTCTGGATTTTGAAAGACTGGCACGTGGAGAGTCTCGGCTCTGTGGTGTGTATCCTGGCCATGCTCCCCCTCCGTCTCATCAGGGAAATTACCTGTGCGTTGTGACTGCCTCTCCATCACTAAACATTTCATCCTGCTCTGGTGGATTTTAAGACCACGCGGGTTTTTACATTCCTTTCCACAGATGTATCACTTTCGTTTTCCGGGTGTAACCCTTGGTCGAAAACACTTCATCTGTCCTGATGGGT
>OZ038495.1:72430983-72533483 GCA_964036315.1 Acanthosepion esculentum
CAATTTCTGCTGGTGCTGCAAACAGTCGAGAGGTGTAGCGTTGTCCTCATCTCAGTCTCATTTAATTTTCCTTTCGACCTTTATCGTTCCACAATCTTGTAAACAATCCATTTTTCATCGCCTGTGATCGTTCTTTTCAAAAATGGGTAATTGCGAGAGATCGTCGATAGAAATGCGGCTCGTTAAATTTTTTTCATCCGTTTAATCGTGAGACGCCCAAACATTCTGTTCAAGAGTTTTCAAATGTCTACCAGTACTCATTTGAGATGTGGGGAGTATCCCTGCGATTGCTTTTATGGGGAGTATCCCTGCGATTACTTTTATGGGGAGTATCCCTGCGATTGCTTTTATGGGGAGTATCCCTGCGATTGCTTTTAACCAACGTCACGATTTGGTTATCGTCAACGACTGCAAGGCTGCCAGGACATTTCCAGTTTTTCAGATAAAATCTTTTACTTTTGAAACTAGTGAACCCCTTACAAACAGGAGTCTCACCAACGGCCATTAACAGCACATATTTTTCCCGTTTGTGAAACGTTTTCTTTATCGTTTTTGAAAATAGATCATCAGATGACGAAAATTTATATCATTTATTCCATTTTTACTTCAGACATAAAACCATCCATAGACGAAGCATATAGAAAGACCCGTTGAGGTGTCGCCTTACCAAATATGTATATTGGTCATATACTGCACTGACGGGAGAAGCGACATCAAGTATTCAATAGCCACTTACTGAAAAAACGCAACGAACTTGTGTTCCAAACCAATGTATCAGGGTCCATCTTGCACATTTACAAATCTTCCATTCGTCCGTGCATTGAATAATGTTGCCATGTCTGGTCGTGTGCTCCTGCTGTACATCTCGAGATTCTTGACAAAATTCAAAGAAGATTCTGTAATGTACCTGACTTGGCATCTTGACTTCAGGCACTTTCTCACCGACGTGACTTGGCTTCCCTCTGGCTTTTCTACAAATAATTTTCATGGCAACTGCTATGGGGATATTTTTTCCTGGTGCTCAGACTACATGAATTTAATCGTGCCACTTCTACACCAACAGTTTTTTTTCCTGCACTAACAGACTGTGGAACACCCTTCCATTTACGTGCTTCCCTTTAAATGCAACGTCAATCGCCATCTTCTATCTTCTTGAATCCTGTTCAGTTTTTCCGTTCGTCAATCGTTCCTATTCCGAAGCTTCTCTTTCACTTTCACACCCTAAAATCCCATGCGTACTATTACCATTGTCCGCCTTGCTTTGAGTGAAATGATTAACACACACACACACACACACACACACACACACACACACATATATATATATATATATATATATATATATATATATATGTATATATATATATATATATATATATATATATATATATATATATATATATATATATATATACACATATATATACATTCCCAAATATTTTACTTAAACCATCAAAATACATCCGATATATAGCTTATATTCTAATATATCCCTGTGTTGCTGATTTACCTCATCTTGCAGATAAGCTAATCACGGTCTAACATATAATAGAATTTACATATGAAATAAAAAATACTTCACCATTCCTAGCTATCATGCTTCACTGCATCAACAGTAGCTTGAAACTTCATCCTAAATCAACTAACAAAATGATCCCATAAATTTCTATTCATATCATAACAAAAAAAGTATGGAATAATCATCGAAATCTATTTAAGAGAACTCAGAATTTGTAGCAATCAGTATTTACATGAAGAGAAAAATACACTGAAAATCGTTTCGACCTCTTCCAATACCGTAACTATTTCATGTTCAATGTGAAACAAAGGATCATAAAATATTTCAAAATAAGAAAGCGGCCCTCCCTGAAAAAGACACAACCAATCAACACTAGCTATATCGCCATTACAACTGAAATGAATTCATCTAAACTCAACAATGTGAATACATGATTAATAGAAAACAAAATAATAAACTGAAACTTAAAGGAAGAATTTACTCTATTGCCAGTAATAATTGTCACATGGAATATATCGGAGAAACTTCAAGAAATTTAAATAAAGATTATATGAAAGCAAACGGTAACTTTATCAAAAAAAAAAAAAATCAATTGAATGCATTAGTTGTTCACCACAACCAGACTGACCAAAATTTTTATTTAAAAATGCTACTATAATTAAATGAAAAAATTACTAAGACGAAAATGATTTACTCTACTTATGTTGTTCAGAGTGTTCTCCTAATGTTTGTTGCCATATTGACGACGTTTGGAACTGGACCTTCTATTTCGTCCATGTTTCATTTCGAAATTCCAATCACATGTAGAAGGGCGGAGGCTACAAGGAAACAACAAAATTGAGGACAACAATGTAAATAAATGTAATACATAATCTCAAAAATAAAGACGGATGAGAAGAAAATGTTAAGAAAGTGATTTAATAACTAGATCACCCACAGTAAATTTGCGTCCAGGTTCTTACAAAGTTTCACCTTTCTTGGCAGATCTCCAATTATCACAACGTTCGATATTTAAAAACAAAAGAGATGGAACCATAAACAAAAAAGTAATCTAAATGTAATCGGCTAGATAATATACAAAAACACACAAAACAAATATTATACAGATATATATATATATATATATATATATATATATATATATATATATATATATATATTTATATATATATATATATATATATATATTTATATTTATATATATATATATATATATATATATATTTATATATATATATATATATATATATATATATATATTTATATATATATATATATATATATATATATATATGTTGTATAATGTATATATTCTATATATATTATATGATATATGTACAATATATATATTATATAAAATATATATTATATAATATATATATAGAATATATATATTATAGTATATATATATATATATAGAATCTATATATTATATATATTATAAAATAAATATATATATAGAGAGAATATATATATTATATATATTGAAGCATATATATATTATATATATTATAGTATATTTATGTATAATATATATATTATATATATTATAGAATATATGTATATATAGAATAAATATATTATATATATTATAGGATATATATATATAGAGAATATATATATTATATATATTATAGAAAATATATATATGTAGAATATATATATTACATATATTATAGGATATATATATATGTAGAATATACATTATAGAATATATATATATTATATATATATTATAGAATATATATATATATTATATATATATATTATAGAATATATATATATATTATATATATATTATAGAATATATATATATATTATATATATATTATAGAATATATATATATATTATATATATATTATAGAATATATATATTATATATATATTATAGAATATATATATATATTATATATATATATTATAGAATATATATATATATTATATATATATTTTACAATATATATATATATTATATATATATTATAGAATATATATATATATATTATATATATATTATAGAATATATATATATATTATATATATATTATACAATATATATATATTATAGAATATATATATATATTATATATATATTATAGAATATATATATATATTATATATATATTATAGAATATATATATATTATATATATATTATAGAATATATATATTATATATATATTATAGAATATATATACATTATATATATTATAGAATATATATATATTATATATATATTATAGAATATATATATATATTATATATATATATTATATAATATGTATATATATATATTATATATATATTATAGAATATATATATATATTATATATATATTATAGAATATATATATATTATATATATATTATAGAATATATATATATTATATATATATTATAGAATATATATATATATATTATATATATATTATAGAATATATATATATATATATTATATATATATTATAGAATATATATATATTATATATATATTATAGAATATATATATATTATATATATATATTATAGAATATATATATATATATATATATATATTATAGAATATATATATATTATATATATATTATAGGATATATATATATATTATAGAATATATATATATATTATATATATATTATAGAATATATATATATTATATATATATTATGGAATGTATATATTATATATATATTATGGAATATATATATATTATATATATATTATTGAATATATATATATTATTTATATATTATAGAATATATATATATTATATATATATATTATAGAATACATATATATTATAGAATATATATATATTATATATATATATATTATAGAATATATATATTATATATATATATATTATAGAATATATATATTATATATATATATATTATAGAATATATATATATTATATATATATATATTATAGAATATATATATATATGTTATATATATATATATATTATAGAATATATATATATGTTATATATATATATATTATAGAATATATATATATTATATATATATTATAGAATATATATATTATATATATATTATAGAATATATATATATTATATATATATATTATAGAATATATATATATTATATATATATATTATAGAATATATATATATTATATATATATTATAGAATATATATATTATATATATATCATAGAATATATATATATTATATATATATTATAGAATAGATATATATTATATATATTATAGAATATATATATATTATATATATATTATAGAATATATATATATTATAGAATATATATATATTATATATATATTATAGAATATATATATATATTATATATATATTATAGAATATATATATATTATATATATATTATAGACTATATATATATTATATATATATTATAGAATATATATATTATATATATATTATAGATTATATGTATATTATATATATATTATAGAATATATATATTATATATATTATAGAATATATATATATTATATATATATTATAGAATATATGTATATTATATATATATTATAGAATATATGTATATTATATATATATTATAGAATATATGTATATTATATATATATTATAGAATATATATATATTATATATATTATAGAATATATATATATTATATATATATTATATAATATATGTATATTATATATATATATTATAGAATATATGTATATTATATATATATATTATAGAATATATGTATATTATATATATATTATAGAATATATGTATATTATATATATATATTATAGAATATATATATATATTATATATATTATAGGATATATATATATTATATATATATAATAGGATATATATATATTATATATATATTATAGGATATATATATATTATATATATATTATAGGATATATATATATTATATATATTATAGGATATATATATATTATATATATATTATATAATATATCTATATAATATATATAATATATATATATCTATAATATATATATAATATATATATATTCTATATATATATATATATTCTATAATATATATATAATATGATTACATATATAATATATATTACATATATATTTTATATTTTAGAATATATAATATATTATAGAATATATATATATATTACATATATATTATAGAATATATATTATATTATAGAATATATATATATATATTACATATATATTATAGAATATATATTATATTATAGAATATATATATATATATTACATATATATTATAGAATATATATTATATTATAGAATATATATATATTATCGAATATATATATATATATATATATATATATATATATATTATAGAATACATATATATATTATATATTATAGAATATATATATATATATTATATATTATAGAATATATATATGTTGTGGATTCCGGAATGAAATCCAATATCAATGAATAACAAAGCCAGGAATGGATAAGGAAAATAAATGTATTAACGTAAACTGGTAATACGGGATAGTAAATCCAGGAATGCGGGTTAGTAGCAATAATATATATATAGTCTTGGTATTGAAGTAGCTCGGATGACTCCTTACTGAGTCTACGTGCTCGCTAACTGTAATTCTTGTGCTACCGTCCTCTATTACAGACAGTATTTACTGCCTTCCCCCCCCACGAGTGATAGATGTGGCATAAGGCCGAGTTTAACGTGGGTATTCCCAAGCCTGTAGGCTCGGCCAAAAATGCTCGTAGAACCCGTATAAACGGGATCGGGTTGGTCAACCTTCCCGAACGAGACTTTTCCCTTCGGCAGAGCCTCGTCCAGGTTCCTCTCTGCTCAGCGGCAGAGAGTTAAACCGTCTAACAGAGAGAGACGCCGCCATCTATTCTGTTGCAGACAGTCCGGGTATTAACTGGTAGTAGTATATGTATACCTCGGGTGAGTCCATTTGTGTAAAAAAGTTGGAGACACCTCAATAATATATATTATATTATAGTATATACATTATATTATAGAATATATATATCATATTATAGAATATATATATATATATATATATATATATTAGAATATATATATATTATAGAATATATATATATTATAGAATATATTTTATATTATAGAATATATACATATATATATATATTATAGGATATATTATACAATATATATATTATATTATAGAATATATATATTATAGAATATATTACATTATAGAATATATATAGTAGATTATAGAATATATATATTATATAATAGAATATTATATATTATAGAATATATATATATTGTATAATATATATATATATATATAATATTGTATAATATATATATATATATATAATATATATAATATACATAGAATATATATTATATAATCTACATATATGATAAACAAAGAATATATATTATATAATCTACATATATAATATGCATATATATATTATATTATATATATAAAATACAAATATTCATTATACAATAGCTATAGAATATATATATATTATATAATCTATATATATATATATATTATTGATTATATACAGAATATATATATATATATATATATATATATATATATATATATATATATATATATATAGAGAGAGAGAGAGAGAGAGAGAGAGATACAGAGAGTGTCGGAGAGAGAATTAGAGAGAGGCGGAAAGATAGATATATAGAGACAGACAGAAAAATATGTGCATATAAGTGTGTGTGTGTGTGTGTGTGTGTGTGTGTGTGTGTGTGTGTGTGTGTGTGTGTGACCCGGCAAAGTTTGAAGGGAAACGTATTGTTTTTTTCGTTTTTCTTATATATGGCTCTTTCGATATAAAAACATTTTTGTCTGTTCTATTTCTATAGACCACAAAGCATTAATTCGGTATTGGTATTTCCTTTAAAAGACTGAAAACAATTTAACTTGAATCCATTTTCTCAGAATTTTATGCCTGTATTTCAATACCCCAGGTTTAGTAATGGTGCAATTGCTTCATAAGATGTCTATTAAAAATATGAAATTCTCTCAACCAGAAAATGGGATTACAAACATAACATGATATTATTTTTTCAATCTTACGTCGATCAAGTGTCCTCAGAATGAAAATAGGTCTTTAGACGGGTGAGAAAATACGGTGGCACAGAAACGTAATTTTTTTCTGCACATATGAGTTGAACAGTTTACACGATCCCAGTGACGCAGGCGCCAAAGTACACAGACCAAACCCTTTTGATGTGGTAAAGGATGTACTGTGATGGAATTAAACCTACTGGACTAGATTCACCATATCGCAGGTTGCCATCTCTCCGGAAATCAAAAAGGAAAAGAAGACACAAAAATGCGCAGTAGTTTTTTTTCTTCTTTTTACAATGGATGTTCACACAGTACAAGACCTAAGAGCCAGGTGTTAATGCCACCAAGACGCAAGGAGTTACCGGAAGTGAAAGTGAAAGAAAAAACTTTAAAGGGAACCGGAAATCGAATCCTAAACAGGAAACAAATAATAAACCTCTACACTTGTTCAAAAGACCGGGCGACAGGTGAACCTATCTACTCCTTTATTTAGAACAGATACTACACTGTGACCCAGCGGAAAGAGATAGACATCGGCATCGACATTTTTCTATTTATTTCTGATAAAATACAGAAGTTGTGTAGAAGTCTGTAGAAGAAGGGGTGAGTATCGTCTATGGCCGATAGAATACCATAACTTGTCTATCACGCAATCCATACATACGAACAATATCTGTTAACTACCAAGCTAATTCTGCATGCACTATTTAACATGTTTGCAATAAATACTGTAGTGTGTGGGAAGACTAGAGGAATGGAGATTTTCAACGAGTGGAGATTCTCACACTAATCACGTTCATTTGCTAGAAAATGTCACTGTAAACTAACAACTTCTTCTGTGCTGTGTCCCTTTAGGACGCTACTAATTATGGCTATCCACAATTTTCTTTGCAGCTCTTAGTAACTTTTGTGTTTTTGTTATCGCCCGTAAATCATGTTCCGCCTCCCATTTACTCAAGCCAGCGTCGTGGGTTGATTTCCTCTCTTCTCCTATGAGTGTCAAACTCAAGACCTCTTTCGTCATTATGTGCCCTAGAAATTTTAACAATTTCTTTCTGATGTTATGAAAAAGTACATGCGTACTTTGTTGTTTCCATTTTCTTTACAACTTCGTCGTTTTTCATATGTTCGGTCCATGATATTCTCAGCATCCTTCAATAGAAGCACATTTTTGTTGCTTCAAGTCTCTTCTTTATGCGCGCGAGGAGAATATCCAGCATTCACTGCGCCATATAGGAGTACTGGTATTACATAAAAGTTATAGATTCATATATATATATATATATATATATATATATATATATATATATATATATATATATATATATATACATATATATATATATATATATGCATTATATATATTATATGTATAATGTATTAATTACATATTATATATATATATATGCATTATACATATTATATGTATAATGTATTAATTACATATTATATATATATATATGCATTATATATATTATATGTATAATGTATTAATTATATATATATATATATATATGCATTATATATATTATATGTATAATGTATTAATTACATATTATATATATATATATATATATATATATATATAAAAAGGCAGAATATGTGTGTGTGTGTGTGTGTGTAACGAATGCACGGCCGCAATTTTTGACGGATTTGCACCAAAATTTACATGCACATGCTCCAAGTTAGTGCAAAGGCCAAGACCGACTTTGCATTTCCCACCTCCCATCGATAGTGGAAATAATTGATTTTTTCATGCTTCTACGGCAGTTTTCATGCAGTTTGCGACTATCTTCTACTGGCCAGAGTGAGAGCCTATAGCTAGCTGCCACGAATAGGCAGGAAGATTCTATTGGCCAGCGTGAGAGCCAACAGCTGACTGACACGAATGTTAACTAGCATACAAAAAAAATCGATAGCTGCATTCGTCCCAAGTGGGAAAAATTTAAATCTGCATGGCACTTTACTCCAATTAGCTCATTCGCTTGCTTAAACTCAACGTTGATTCTGATTCCGCAGAACTGGGTTGGGTGTGAAAAAATATTTGTTGTTAACATTCTTTTTTCATTCGGTTTTTCCAGTTACGAGTCCTTTTTTAAAGCTGATCGTTTTGTGTTCATTTTGTTTAGTTCTTTTTTCGTAACAGATTTAATGTTTAGTATAGAGCTTAGAAAAAGTCGCAGTGTGAGATAGGCAAGAAGTAAGGCATGTAGCAACATCAGCACGGCAAAGGGCATTCCTTTAAAGGCAAGGAAGGGCAAAAATATTTTAAGTCAAGTGATAGCGATTGCTGTATGACGAAAGCTAAGAACGAAAATCAACATACAAATAATGAAATCCAAAAACATAGTAAAGTACTAAAAAACACTTTAACCGAAACTGAATATAATGAAGCACAATACCACATCAACATAAGTATTAATAATGATGAACTTGACTATCGACAAATAATCAGAAAAAAGCTGTGCAACTTATACCAAGGAAATATTCTACTTCCCAACAACCATGATAAATACATAAACCTCAACTCACATATTAACGGATGACCAAAAGGAATTTTTAAATCTAGGACCAAATTGCCATCTCCAACCTAAATTCGACCTTCTCACAAAGAAGACTGAAATTGAAATCTTACATTAGTCATTATGTCAACTGGTAAAGGACAAATTGATAATACTCCATCCAAACCTCAAAGATCTTTTCAAGGTAGAAGGCCTAAAAGATTATATTCCACGTAATGGAAGCAAGAACATTCCAACAAAACTCAAAATTGCTGTTACAGGATTAAAAAACAACCCTATTATAGTCATCAGAAAAGCTGATAAATCCAATATTTACGTAATTTTGGATAAATCACAAAAAACTTCAGCATCTTATTGATGATCGTTCTAAATTTACTAAATTGAATAAGAACACCACTGAATCTCTAAAGAAATATGTTAATAAACTTATAACATCCAACAATGCTGTTGCAGGATCCTTAAAAATAAACAAAATTATTGGAGATTACCAACTTGGCTGTTTATACGGTAATGTTAAAATACACAAACCGGAATACCCTTTACAACCTATTATTTCTCAGATTCCAACATCAATATTTCACAATGATATTATTACCCCCATATCTCCCTACTAACTATAGCATTAAATCAACCCATGAATTCCTCCAAATACTTAAAAGCACAAAATTAAAAACAAACCACGGCATTCTTGCGTCACTTGACGTAGAGAATTTATTTATTAATGTTCCCGACTCCAAAACTATTGATATTATCATTAATTCGGTGTATAAAATTAATTTAATTCCACCTCCATCAATCCAACCCAATATTTAAAAAAAACTATTGCTGGCTTGCACCACTAGAGCTCCTTTTTATAGCCAGAATGGTACTATTTGCACACAAACTGATGGAGTAAGTATGGGAAACCCTCTCGGGTCGTGCGTTTCCATTTATTATATGTCCTATGTTGAAAACAAGGTTTTTACTAAAGTTATTAAACCTGAAATATATGTTCGTTATGTTGACGATATTTTTATTTTGGCTGAAAACAAGAAAGAAATAGAAAATCTGAAAGCTACATTTCAACAAAATTCTGTCCTAAATTTTACTAAAAAAATAACATAGTGAAAAAAATAAACTTCCTTTCTTAGATGCTCTCGTCGATTTTAGTAATAATAGTCAAGTGGATCAGCATCGCCTCGCCTCGCCTGTCTACTATCTGCTTCACAACCGAGTAGTGGCGCCTGGCTCAACGCAGTGTCCTCTTCATCTACTGGTACACTTCTAGATGATGAGTGCATTCGAATCGGAGTGGCGATCCGCCTTGGACTCAAATTATGTGAGCGTCACAGATCCAGATGTAGAGCCTCCATCAATGAGTTTGGTTTCCATCCTCTCTCCTGTCGTCGTAGTGCCGGCCGCTTTCCACGGCATGCAGCAATAAATGACATCATCAAAAGAGGTTTGGATGCAGCTGGGTTCCCTTCCCAAATCGAACCTGTAGGCCTCGACCGTGGTGATGGAAAGCGGCCGGATGGCATTACCATTTTCCCTTTTAAAATGGGTAAGTCGTTGATTTGGGATGCGATCTGTGCGGATACATTTTCGGCCAGTAATTTCATCAGGTCCGCGGTTGAGCCGGGGTCCGTCGCCCGGGACGCAGAGATGAAAAAAATAGTTAAATATTCTTCTCTTGCTGATAGATTTTTTTTACTCCTGTGGCAGTGGAAACTTCAGGTGTTATTGGCCCTCGTTCGATGGCGTTCCTTCGGAGGACTGGCGCGATTGCGTCTCGATTAAGGGACGAGCCTCGCGAAACGGAGTGGCTCTTGCGGCGTGTCTCACTGGCGATGATTCGAAGTAATGCTTTCTCCATCATTGCGGCTGGCAGAGGATAGAAAAAAATTGTTTATAGTTACGTTGTTCTGGAATTGTCAACTGAACTTGCTTTGTTTAAATAAATTCTCTTCTTTTTAGAACATTAAATAACGGATTTCCTAATCAATTGTTGGATTCCCAGATTAGGCGTTTCTTGTCTAAGGTAGCTAATAGCAACGGCAAGAATAGAAACATTATAAACAGGATGAATGCAGAGTTAAGAACATTGGACAATAGCAAATAAATTAGATTAATTATTTATTACAAAAAATTTAAAACCTCTAACCTTATAGTCAAAAATAATAATTCACCTCCTAGAACAAAATTAAATAGGGTAAATATTCTTTACGAATTCAAATGCCTATTAAGGAATTGTATTCCTCAACAATCAAGTTTCGTAAATAATTATATAGGCCACACTACAACATGTTTAACACGCAGACTAACTCTACAACTTTCTGACAATAGCTTAATTAGATCTCATTTAAATATTCATGGAGACCTACCGGTCACTATTCGGAACATACTTGTCGACAACACTAATATAATAGCATCATCCACATGCAAAAAATGGCTAAAAATAATGGAAGCCTTATTAATAAAAACAAACAAACCAACACTTAATATTAACTTTGAACATGGACATAATATCTTGACCGTGTTTTGAAACAAAAAATGAAAACATTTTATAAAACACACATACAACAAACTATTTCTAATTTTAACAGTTAAAATATAAGCCTTGAAAATGGCTAAATGTATAGCCGAAAGCGCTCGGATAAAAAGAACATTTGGACAGTTTTTAAATAATTTATCATCCGAAAAGAAAAGAAATATTAGATCGCATGAGAAATTGTATAAAAAACTAAATAAAAGCACCTTGTCTGTCGTTTTTAATGAAATGTGCATGAAAGAAGGATTGCTGCCTAAATACACAAATATATATATTAAGACATTTTTATGCTTAACATTCTTTTTATAAACTGTTATGGGAACTTACCTATAACGAGAATGAACTCTTCCTGGCTCTATAAATACTGCACCTCTCTGAGAGAGAGAAGAGGAATGAGTTGAGACCTAACGAGTCAAGACATATTAGTTCACTCTAAACCAGACTGACAGTTAATACTAACGCCTTCAACTTCTTGTATTATATTTCTGTTGTAATATATCTTTGTTATTCACTACTTTTGTGTTTGTGTTGTTCTTCCTTGGTTCTACCTTGGACCATAACTGTGGTGCGAGGATATTGGACCATAACATAAACAGAGCATTTACTTAAATATTTATATAAAAAGAATATTAAACATAAAAATGTCATAAAATAATTGTCGGGCTTTGTCCATTTCATATATATATATATATATATATATATATATATATATATATATATATATATATATATCAATTATGTGGTGCGTGTTCAATTTATATAACGTAAATCATTCATACGAAAAACAAATGAAGTTAATTATATGGCAAGAATCACTCTCGCAAACAATATTTAATAATAAAATACAATCAACCTCGAATCCGTTAATGAATGGTATGATCCTTGTTTATAAATTCCGGTTTTATCAGGTCTTATTTTTGCTACTAGCTCGGCTTTCAATCGTTTCATACCACCATCATCAGGTAGGAAATTAGGTAAGTTTTTAAATCCAGGTAATAACGAGACATCGAAAGATAGTGCAAACCGAAATAAGCGTTTTTTCAGAAATGTGATATTGTTAACTGTAAGAATAATTTTGGAGCGTGCAGTCACGACGCTGAGGTTGAATTTTTTAAATTTTAAAATTGTGCGTTCTTGTACTGTAGAAGTAGGCTTTTTTAGTAAAGGTGGCATGAACTAAATTGTTCAATAATTAGAGTAATGTCACAGTTATTATCAGGAATGCTACCATATGAGGGTTAATCCCAAGAAAAGCCGGAACTTATCACTCGGAGGCTTCACTTCTGCATTGTGGGCGACATGATCCCGACAGTCAAAGAGAAGCTAGTAAAGAGCCTTGGACGACTATATGAAATTCCACTGACTGATCGTCACCAAGGTAAAGAGTTGTAGAAAGTGGCACTCGATGGACTTGAATCCAGCAACAGAACAAATCTCTCCGGCAAACTGAAGGTTTGGTGCTACCAACAAGTTTTGCTGCTCCGGCTTCTGTGGCCGTTGCAGGTGTATGATATTACTCTTTCTCACATACAGCAGGCGCAACAGGTATCTGCGTAAGTAGCTTAGAGTCCCCCCCCCCGATTCTCCATGTTGGGATTCTTTACCAATGTCGGAAACTTGCAACTTCCTATTTCCTCATTGGTGGAGGAGTTCAAGGTCGGGAAGGTACGCTATCACATGATCACAAGGGACTCGTCCAATGTGTTCATCCGAAGGTTACAGCGAGATACCAAAACTGGCACTAAATGGTCGACAGTAGAAGCTGCCCGAGAAGCAGAATCCATCCTGCGAACTAAGGAGATTATAGGGGTGACCCAAAGCAGTCGAGCTGGTCTGAGCAGCATGAACAACTAGTTTTTCTTCAAACAGGGGCCAAAGAGTAAACGAGACATTGTGATTGGGAAAATGAGGAATTTTGAGGAAGAGCAGCGAACAGCTACTGTTAATTCTCAATTCAATCAATAGGCTCGAACTACATCGATCCAGTGAAGCCATCACTGAATACCCTGCAATGTAACCATTGGCAATATCATTTCTACTGCGATCTACATATGATCTCCTACCAAATGCGACCATCCTTAAGCTCTGGGGGTACACTGACACTGATGTATGCACATTATGTGAAAGTGATCGAGGCACTTTACGTTACTTGCTTTCTACATGCCTACAATGATTGTAGACGTACACATAGCATAATAAGGAGTTGCTGGAAGTGGTCATGGACTTAATCAGTAGACAGTGTGAAGCGGCCAACAAACAGCCTGTAATGGCCAGAGAACCTAAGATTCGTTTTCACAAGGAAGGTGAGCACCCTGTGCGAAAGAGCCAAATAAATCCCAACATGGCACTACTGAGTGGAACCTGTGATTGGAGAGTGTGTTAGTTGATCTTAGAAAACCTCTGCAATTTGCGGCACACATCAATCAGATAGAAGCACGCATTGACATTGTAGCGTGATCTGATTCATAGTCTAGTTAACGGCGCCATGGGAGCAGAACGTGAAGGAGGCACACGATGGAAAGAAACAGAAACAGAAAAAGAAACAGCTACGAATCGCTTCAATCCGACTGCATGGAAAAGGGATGGCTATGTCATGTGCCAACTATTGGGGTCGGGCGCCATGGATTCTTTGAACAGTCAATCGTTTCTTTCCTTTTGAAGGCGGGTATCACTGGCCGGAACCTAAAACGTGCTTCACATTCTCTTCAGACCACACCACAACAGACATCTAGTTCGATCTGGTCAAGATCCATAAAGTTAATTTAATCATGCTCGTAACACAACGCTACTTCCAACATGAAACGTATCTGTTTACCGTCCATTTTACGTCATTAATAACGGTCGTTACGTTGATTTCAGTTGCAGTTTTAAAAAGAAATCGCAAGAGAATGACACGTGTACAAAAACAAAAGAACCCTGTCCGGTAAGGAAAACTGATGGTGGTGCCAGGTGTGGCAGTACCGCCTTAGCCACCGAAACTGTATTACCTCACCTCGTTGGCGGCTGGCGAGGACAGGGTATATATATATATATATATATTTAAAAAATATTTTCCATCGTGACACGGAAATTTCTGTTTCGGAACTTTAACTTTGTTCTATTATCAAACGATGTTAGGTAACTGATAATGAAAATGATTTACTTTTGAAAACAGAATGGTAATTTACTGAAGAGTTAAGAAGGAATCGGGAACAAGATTTCAAAATTGTATGGGTATGTCCTGTTTGATCAATCAAAAGACACGTCAAATCTAAGACAGAAAAGTGAAAAATATAGGTTATAAATTAGGGGGTGTACGTTATTCAAACTTGTTTAGATGAACTGTCATTTTTAGACGTGTTGCCATTACATCCGATTAAGAATATAATTTTAAGATACAATGAAATACTCAGACACACACACACACACACACACACACACACACACACACACACACACACACACACACACACATATATATATATATATATATATATACACACACACAAATATATATATATATATAACAGGTTAATTTTAGGATTTTATTTTTTTTAATTATTTTTGTATATACTTTAGAACAATCTCCAAGGTGTCTCTAGTAAGATTCGATCATTTTATATATATTATATTATAATGCAATACTTCAATGGACCATTTGATATGGTAAAATTAAAAATCAAGAAATTAAATAAATGTAAATATTTGTACCATTATATATAATAAAATAATGGATACAAAATTGTAATACATAGATTATTTTATGAAAAATTCAATTACCTATATTTAAAAGTAAATATTATACAATGCCGACATTTAGTTCATGCCGATGATTTACTAGATCATTCTTTTTAGGAATTAAATAAAACGTTAAATCAATCGGATTAATAAATATTAATCTCCTTATATATATATATATATATATATATATATATATATATATATATGGGATAACTATATCTACATTTGTATATATCAAGAATAGTTTTGGAGGAAATATATGACAAAGTCGTAAAAGCCTTCGCGTGACGTGTATCGTCCCGTAGAACTTCATCTGACTAGGTTTGTTTATGTTGATGCGATTACACATGTGCCCGAACGAGTGACACTTGGAATTTTCAATGTAGAAAAAAATTATAATTATTTATTTTTATGTGTTTAGTGTATCTAATCTTGACTTAGATTCTTTTTCTTTCGATCATCTTTGTTATTAAATATTCCACATTGTGACAACAGAAGAGATGCCAAGAACGGCGAAACGTTGTAAGAATCTGGACACAAATTTACTGCAGATGAACGAGCGATTAAAGCATTGTCTAAGCATTTTCGTCTTACTGAACTATTTTCTCTTTTAAGTAGCATTTTTTATGTCAGAATTGTGGCCAGTTGCGTTACGGTAAGCAACTAATGGGTTTAATGTGTTTTTTTGTTTTTTTAAATGACTCTTGCGTCCATATAATCTTTTATTTAGACTTCTTAAGGTTTCTCGAATATATTCTTTCTGGCAATACTTAAGGCCATAGATAAATTCCTGATTCAAGTTTTGGCTCGTTGTTTTATATTGATTCTTTCATTGTTTTAGATGTAGTCGTAACAAATTTTATTTTGAGTTTTTATATATATATATATATATATATATATATATATATATATATATATATATATATATATATATATATAAGAGAGAGAGAGAGAGAGAGAGAGAGAGAGAGAATAAAATTTTCATAAACATTAAATATAAGGAAGTACGTAACCGAAACACATCTTAGAACAGAATTATTCCTCTGGGATGGGATTATTGAGTACAAATCTTTTAAAATGAAAACATGACTACAGTGGAAGTCTTGAGTGATGATGAAAAGAAT
Organism: Acanthosepion esculentum; assembly: GCA_964036315.1. Lineage (NCBI taxonomy): Eukaryota > Metazoa > Mollusca > Cephalopoda > Sepiida > Sepiidae > Acanthosepion > Acanthosepion esculentum. Next base: position 72,448,444 of record OZ038495.1, read on the forward strand.
GTTTATCAGGAGGAATATAACGGAAGTGGATAGTACGAACATTTACGCAAGGGCAAAACAAAAACAAAAAAAGAAGCACAGTGGAAAGATCTGGAAGTGGAATAAAACTTTGAAAGACTTATTTTATTATCTTTTTTAAAAAAAAGCAAAACAAAAAAACACAGAGCAGCCATAATAAAAAAAAAAACATAGTTGGCACACTTCGGAGCAAGCACTGTGCTTCTGTTGTCCATACGTAGAATACATTTTGATTTTGTTGGCAAAGCACTTGCCAACGCCTTTGCTTATTACGTAATGATGTTAAGAATTTCCCACCGCGCTCCTGCTTAGCGCCTCCATCCTTTCCAAATTCTCATTAGTTTGCGACTCCCTTTCAGCAAATTACAACGATTTTATTTTTGTCTTACTTTCGGCTCTATTGGTCGCCATCGGAATAAACGATACGGAAGTAGTCAGGCGGAAGTAGGATACGTTTTTTGGGGGAGGAGGGGGTGAACTCAGTCGGAAGCGGAATGGCTCATAATGTTCTGTTATGAAAATTAGTCATTACGCCTACACACACGCACACACATATATATATATATATGTATGTATGTATGTATGTATGTATCGACATTATTCCTCGTAGATTGAGGATTACCAGTCTAGTTTTTGTAATTTTCCACACTAAATGAATTCATCACATCGCCTACTATTTTCGCTTTATATCAGTTGACTGGTTCATTTTGTTTAGCGGCATATCAGCTTCTATGAGTTATTTAATGTCTATATCTAAATATTTTGAACACAATTTTATGACTTCAACTGAATATATTTTGGAAGCACTTGTATGTCTTCATCTACAGATAAAATGTATTCTTATTTATTTTTCTATAAAATGTATTATTGGTAATTCTACTATAAAATGTGTTTTGCTTAAAAATGTATTGTTGATCATTTTACTATAAATATAATCTGTATTGTTGATGTTTCTCTGATCGTCACTTTTGTTTTGGAGGGGCTCGCGTGATCCAGTGACTCTGAGACCGATGGTTACGCATGACGAGACATGCTACAAGAAGGCGCCACTCGAAATTATAACGGCGTCATCGGCAGTCCGTTGCAGTTTCACAGTTCATGGGTTCTGCATGTATCATTCCATATGTGCCGCAGAGGAGGGTCCTGAAATCAAGTGTGTGAGTTGCTTTCTGGCAAGTTGAGGTTCACCTTAAACAATTCACACCATCGACACTTTCTTCTACTCTGACTTACTTTCACCTTCAACCAACTCTTGCAAAGCCAAACGACGACAGGGAATGGCACGCCAGAGCAGGTTTTGGTGAAACTGAAAGCTTCTAAACCTGAACCTGCACGTTGTCGACGAATATAGTCATCAACGCCATCATCATAAAGAGAGCGATTAACAAAGAAGAAATTCAATTCTCGCATAGGTATTGTTGGTCATTCTACTATAAATATGTAATGTTGGTAATTTCTGTATATAGAAACGCATTGTTAGCACTTTTACTACAAAAATGTATTTCTATACTTTCATAGATTTTTTTGTTTTTGTTTGGAGATTCTTTATTTGCCCGTAGCTGGGACCCTGACAGTTTTGTATCAGATAATAAAAGCAAATACCTAGAAAATATATGAGACAATTTACTGACATATTTCACCGATTATCCGGCATCATCAGAAAAAAATAATTTACTATTATTATTAGATTTCAGCCTGATCATAAAGGTCATAGCTCAGCTCTTACCCGTATCGTACAACAGTTTCACGCAACACTCTCCTTGGCCCATGACCCGTTCCATGCAGTTCTGCCACCTGCGCACATGTAATGATGTCAGGTATCTCCAAGACATCCTGCGGGTGCACCAAACATAAAACGGACATCTTGAGCCGCTGTTTTCTACCTTTGGATTTTTGCCTGCTGCGCCTTCACAATGTTAATATTATTATTATTTATTGTCCGGTTAAATAGCAGAGCAGACGGAACTCTCTGGTCATTGTTGGAAGCCAGTATAAGAGAAAGAAAACACTGAATTCAAAACCGCATACGACCCTGCTCAGTATAATTGCAGCATATACCAGTGTGGCTTTGTGTGTGTTGAAGAAACACAAATGAAGCTGAGCAGATGGTCATGTTTGGGAAAGAGCAACCATGCTGAAGATGAGAAAACACACTGATTTCCAGTGTGACTTCAAGTCGAAAAATCTCTGATTATTATTATTATTGCAACTTCTATATCTACCATTATGTTGAATTCTCATCCAACTTTACTCACATTGTCAATATGGAAAAGGAAAACAAAAATACATTTTATAAGAAACTATTAAAAAATATTCTGATAATTTATTTAAGTTGTTATATAATTCTTGGAAAGTCAGAAGACTGAAATAATCAGTGCATAAGCTAGGCTATAAGGACTTCCTAAGGACATCGGGATAAAGACCACGTTGTGACTATATTGGATCAATTGCTAATTCTACAGCTAGGAAAGTTGTTTTACTGTGTCGGGCGAGACAATTTTCACACCAGATTCTATCTTACATATTTATAAGTCTATTACTCAATATTGCTTTGAATTTTGCTGCCACATCTGGACTGGCGCTCCTGCATTTAGAGATTTTTGATAAAATACCGAAAAAGAATCTGCAATATTATGGATCCTGATCTCGCATCGCAGCTTCACTCACTTTCTCAATGTCGTCTCTTCTCTTGGCCTTTCCTTTAAAAACTTTCATCTTCATTGTTTTGATGTACTTTCCTCCATTGTAACTAGACTTCATCAATTTAGCGACAATACTAGATTGGCGGCAATGATTTTCCAGTTGAAATGGCTAGTAACCGTAAGTTCTATGTTAATAGTTTCTTTTATCGCTTATGGAACTCTCTTCCGTTTTCTCGCTTAAAAAATTTGAAACCATGTCAATCGTTATCTTCTGTCTTATTTCTTATTCTTTTATTGTTCTTACTAGTGTTCTCTAACACCTGGCAACACCCATGCGTCTTAGTGGCTTTATTGTCTTGATTGTAGTGAAATGATAAAACAAAAAAAAAACTAGCATGGAAATAAACACAATAAGAGACTGAAACCAATCAGTATGGATAGAAATTGAAACCAACGAGTATGGACAGAATCTGAAATCAACGAATATTGATAGCATATCATTATGAAGAAAGGATATGTTAAAAATATCAGCTCTTATTTTTACTCCAGACAATAAGTAATTTTTTTTTACTTTGATTTGCATCCATTTTGGCTGAGATACTCTTCTTCTGTCTTCATTTCATCCCCAAGGGAGTCACTTTATTGATAAAAATTAATCGTACCGGCGATTTTTTTTCAAGTTCATTATTTCATTTTCACTCTTTTCAGACATAAATATTTTTGTGTTCTAGTTGGGAGTATTATTCCCACCCAGGTCACCAGTACCTGTTCATTATTTCATTTTCACTCTTTTTAGACATAAATATTTTTGTGTTCTAGTTGGGAGTATTATTCCCACCAAGGTCACCAGTACCTGTGGTCGGCTTTAGTATCTCTACTAACAGTTAACGCTGGGCATTTATATTTCTCTCTTCCGTCATTTTGATTGCTTTACTCTGATATATGATAGCTACTTGAGGTTTAGAATCTTGGATTTGCCAAAAAGGGCTTACGGTAGTGCCACCAGTCTGGTGTTGGCAGACTTGTGGCTGCCCAATTACGCGGGGATGAAACACTTAATCGTGGCTGGCTGTCAAACACCATTTTTTGAAATTATATATTTCTCATTTTATTATCCTTACATACATATATGCTATATTTTTCTCAATCTACACACAAAAAATGTATTTATAAATAGAGAGTTATATCAGTAAGTTCGTAGCCAAATGATCAAACAAATTACAGAACAAAGATAGGAAAATGTCATTTTATTATACAAGCCAATGTTTGTTTAAATGAAATTCCATTTAATTCCTGTTGGAAATGTTTTGCTGAAAATAACAGGAGAGAAGAGAATGAAAACTCACACGTTTCGACGAAAATGTAAAGAAAATGACTAATTTAAAAATCCAATTAATGCTTTTTATAAATATATATATATGTGGGAAGCCACAGGACCTCACATGATGAATGATTTTAAAATTAAATCTTTGCTTAAGAATCTAAGTTAAGATTGTTTCGAATATTTTTCAAACACATTTAAAATTCATCTGCATTTTGTAAATTAGACTTGATAAGGCAATAGAACATCTTCCGCGCTAAAAGGTGTTTATGTTTACAGCCGCATCACGTTGAAACACCCGTTACCGTACGATCACCGAAGTTAAGCAACGTCGAGTCTGGCCGGTATCTAGATAGGTGACCGCTTGGCAATACCAGGTACTGTACGCTTGGGTGTGTGGGTGGTGTAGTAGATAATGGCTCGAAATTATTAATCGGAGTGTCGAGTTCCAATTCAAATTAGCTTTATTATATTCACTTGCGCTTAAATTCCCTTGGGAAAGCAATGAATTCACTTCTTCTCCCTAGCTATGGGTTAATCAGTGAGACTTGTATTACTAAATCATTATTATCTAAATAAAATTACTAAAATTTAAAAATATTTTCTAATTAAGATTCATAAGACGTAGAAAACAAATCAAGCAATTAAAATAAGTTTTCATCTTTGTTCTGAGTTCTCTGTCTCAGATGATGTTAAAGATGAAATGAGCTGTTTCCATACGGGTAGACAGATTTTCTGGAAATAGTTTTCTCAAGTCCATTAAATATGATTGCTCTTTCTAGTCTTGATGGAGGGGGGTTCCTTTCTAACCTTTTGTTTTAGGTGCTATAGAAAGTTAATATCTTCGTTTTATCATTATTTTCCCTTTTAGCTACATGTGGTATCCATTTTAGTTATAGTGGTTGTCGGATTCTTCGACAAATTATGTGGCGTAAGTCTATGATGGAGTTTCTTCTTTGAGATCTCGAGGATTTATTCGTTTGAAGCAAATTTTAACCACTGGTCTGAGAAAACGGTTCTATATAGTTTGTAGTTTAGAGATTCCTGTCCGAGTTGGATGCCATGCATGACATCCGCATGAAAGTCTAGATCTGACAAGACTTTTTTTTAAGTATATGGCGCAAGTTCTTAAATTAATATTATGGTTTTGTAGCTTTTTGTGGCGCTGGAAGAAAACGAGCGCGTTTATTCTCTGTTCACTTTCTTCATCTTCTATATTAAATTTGTTTTAAATGATCCATACACTGACGTATTTGAAGCGTTTTACTGCACTTGTATATATATAAGGGTGTCTGACACTACTATGCCGCAATGTGTAGCGACATCGCCTCGAAGACCACTAATATAGTAGTGGGTTTAATTCTCAGGGGTGTGGAGTAATCTTCGGTGACCTCCCCTGTCAAGAAATGGTATCTGCTCTTTATTCCAGAAATTGATGACTTATCGAAATATTATCAATTACCGAATTAACAAACGAGTCTGTTTCAGATTCGTTCTGCATCACCTGACTAGTTAGACCACTAGTAGGAGCACAAGATAAGACGTCAGCTGTTACTAGATCTTTTCAGTGGTATATAAATGATATCGTATGAGAACCTCATGAGTCTCATTCGAAACCGCTGGATCCTAGGTGTCAATTCATTCAGACGTTTCTTTTTTTAGAAGTACCCCACTACTGTGACCTCATTATTAGTATACTATGTACTTCCCAAAATCTGAGCACTTATACAATTTTAGTATAGGAGATATGGGAATTGAACATAGGATAGGCTACGTTATGGGTAGCCATGCTCATTACTGCAAGTTGCTACAAAAGCAAGACATTAACTTAACAAATTGAATCATGTTCTTAAATAGCCTCGTCGACTCATGTGGATGTCATGCGCGGTGTCGGACTCATTTCTTCTTTATGCGCCGTGTGCCCTCTCAGGACGTAAGGGATCATGGCCCTCTACAATTTCATGTCCTTTGTTGTTAATACTTTTTGTCTTTTCCTTATTCCCCATAAACCATGTCATGCCATCCATTTAATTAAGCTCATCAAATATGTTATGCGCCGTTTTCCTCTCCCCCTTGCCCTCAGTCTGTCCTGTGAGTATCAGATTTTTTAAGCTTTCTTCCTCATTATGTGCCCTAGAAATTTCAGCTGTCTCTTTCTGATGTTAAGGTTCCTGTTTGTTTCCATTTTATCTAAAACCTCGTCGTTGCTCACATGTTCGGTCCACGGTATCCTCAGCATCCTTCTGTAGAATCATATTGCTGTTGCCTGAAATCTCTTCCTCATCTTTGAGCAGATTGCACAATATGCATTGCCAACAATGATTAAAAATGACTTCAAGCGAATTAACCCTGAAGCTCTTATAAAAGACTATCCTTTATCAGATATCATAGACTGGCGCTACAGAATCGCAAAAACATATCACTTGAACACCTCCAAAAGCAACAACATCTAAAATGGGTAACATATATAACTGGAAGAAAACAATAATGAAATAATTACGAGGAATAATAAAATATATATATATATATATTGTTAATTAGAGTAGGGGACAGAATTAGGGTACCCCGAGCCATTGTTACCTAAGGGTGATCTTACTATGATCTAGCACTTGTTTCCCCCATCACCATGGTTACGGTTTGTTATTAGTGTTATTGAATGATTAACATGAATGAAAACAGAAATTATCAGTTGGTTGAATCAGTTTTATTTTTATGTGTGTATGTATATCAACGAGTGAAACGAAAGATCATTACTTACCAATTCAAATCGAGTGTCGCCATATTTCTTAAGAGATCAAAATGGTTACTGTGCTCGTCTCTTTTTTTATGGACGAGCCTAGAAACTGGTGAAGGAAAAATATATTTCATGAAATTAATCGTCAAAATATTTTCTTTAAATTTCTACAAATTTTACCAACGTCCTAAATGTCTAAACTATCAGCTGTAGACAACCATTTTCTCACTTCAGTGATTACAAATGGCTTCAATAGAATGAAGCCTGTAGATTTTAAAGAAAACTATCCTTCATCAGATAACAGACTGGCGCTGCAGAACCAGAAAGAACTTTACCATGTAACAAAAGAACAACATCACTTGAGAACTTCCAACGGCTAAAATAGATTGCACATGCGATTCGAAGAGAGAATAATGACTTTCCATAATACTTCAAACAAAAGGTTAGGAAGCAAATCCCCTATCAATATTGGAAAGAGCGATAATAGTTAGTGGATATGAGAAAACTATTTCTCTAAAAAAAAAATTCTATTAAGAGAAAAGTTTTATAAAATTTAAACGACAATAAGACAAAACTGTTCCTGTCAACGAATGTCCAGTGTTTCCTGAAAAATAATGGCTAATTGTAATATTATCTTATGTTTTCTCTGTGTATAATCTTTATGTGAAGCTTTGGTAATTTAAATGGTCTTTTCATATATTTTCTAATCAACCATTATGAAAAAATGAAAAACATTATGCTACTCCAACCTCTCAAGAAGAGAGAGCTTGCCAACTTTCAAAATCATTATTCAAGTTCATGGGCATAATCTGTGTTTGGTATTTTATCGTCATAAGCATATTAAAATATAGGGAAATACAACATAAAATATCAAGACTTCACACACATTACATAATGAGAAAGCATTCATCATCATCATCATCATCAGATGTGGTCGCGGGGACTGATCACCTGACCAGTTTTATCCACATATCTGGAGTATTTACTCATATGTAGTGATGATCTCTGTGTAAGTAGACCTGTCGGAGCCTATTCCTCTCCAGATCAAAGTACATCCACCCTCCATCTGGAAAGCTCGCCTTGGTCATGGACACGTGGCCGATAACTTATGTCTAGGAAACCCTCTATCCAGCAATGCCGTGGCATCACCGCACCGGCTAAGGAGCACAATCTACTCTATTCTGCTAGATGGCCGTTGACCATACAAGAAGATTCATCCGCCCTTTGACAGGTCTTGTATTTAATCCTGTGCGTCTAGCTACCTTCTTCAACACAAAAGCCTTGTGGAGGAACCGGTTGTCACTGATGATCCGGCGTCATATATAATAATGAACTACATAGTACCAGTAGCACTTGTATATGCATATGCTGACATAAAACAAGACAAGAATGTATTCATCGACGTCGTACGATTGGCTAAAGCTTTTTCTTGTCAAGTTAATTTAGTGCAACTGTGGCATCTTTTTTTTTTCATTTTTAGTCAATTAAAATTATTAGCATTGAATAACAATGTCTTCTCGCTCAATGTTAATTTATTAGTAGTTAAATATCGCTGATTTTTAATGGATGAAGTTAGAGAGTGAATCAGACGTTTGCTTTCGTGATGGAGTAACCACAAACGTCAGTCGGTGATTCATGAAGCCGAAAAGATGCTAATTCTTCCTCGGTGGATAAAGGCGTTTCTATTCTCAATATTTGGCAAAGGTGAAAATGAACTGTAAATCCACTAATCATGACCATGTCTTTTCAGGCTACCTTTAAACGGCGGGACAACTGATGACAACGATGGAATTACCGGCTTAGATATGTTTTCAGTTTATTTTAATGAAACACTCTTCGATGGGATTTGTGAAGAAACCAACAATATTGTCTTAGTCTTTAAATTCTGGATACCATAGCTGAGATCTCATCCGAACAAATATGAAAGTATTTATAAAAAAGACGCAGAGAGTCAACCTTACGGCGGTGGGAAAATGAGTGAAGCCGAACCGCCAGATCAGGATCAATAATATTGCTCTTGGTAGATTATTTAAAGCCAGAAAATATTTTAGATTATAAGAATTTCTTTTTAGATAGCAATGGTTTAGCGATACGAGTCTTACTGATTAACCCATAGATGAGAGAAGAGAAAAGGTGTTTGTAAATTGCGATAAAGTAGCGACAGGCTTTCAACGTTGCAGCTGTGGGGATGAGGTTGCAAAGTAGCAAATCTGCTAGCCCAAAACCACCCCGCCCAACAAGTCTGCGTAAACGATTTTAAGCTCTTTGTCAATATTGGAAAAGGTATAAAAAATTTTTTAAAAAAGATGTAATTATTTCCACTATTCAAAATTAAGAACAAGTGGTGAACACCTAGCAAGGTCCAAGAAAAAGAAGAAAAAACGTCTGTTTATAAATACAAGCTTTCAATGGGAGGATCCAACAGAGCAGACCAACATTTGGCAAATTACGATGTTCCCAGGAAACGCCCAAAGAAATCGTACAGAAAAATTTCGAGATGATCCTTCACATGGTTTTGTAGAATTCTTACATTCGGTACAATGTACCTGAGATACCCAAACTTTCACCACTGCAGCATCGAGTAAAGATAATCAAAGATACTATTCCAAGTATTGCCATGAAACTTCCAGCCACAAAACATTGAAGACACTTATCTTTCTGGCACTATACTTGCCATCTCAGTAAAAACGCGCCCTTAAAAGAAGGTGCATCGTCTCTGTTTAGAAGTGTGATCGGCATGGGAAAATATCAGATAAATCTGGTAGCTGTGAGAGCAAGGCAAAGAAAGCATGTGCATCACTTAACGAAGTACCTAACAAAAAGCCTGCATTTGCGAGCATAAGTGACTTACGATGGGACAACCCTTCGAATTTGCTAGTAACACACCGAAATAAGACAGGCCATGATTTCATAAACGCCATTCTGATAAGAAAAGAACATAATTTATTACATAGAAAATACTTAGAAGGAATCTTGATAAATATCTTCCCATCAATAGACACGCGCCAAACTCACTTTATTATATCACCAACTTCTATAAAATCCACACTTAAAGAATATAGGATTAATTTCCTTCCAACCATAACCGGTGAAACGTAAACTTTTCACTTCCACATAAAAATTCTCCCAATCAAAAACACGGACTTTACCAGACAGAAATAAAAATGCCCACTAGACGCACACGTACACACATTATCAACCAATTCCTACATAAAATACACGCGTTAATTATACACGTTAACGCTGCTGAACAAGATGTCTACTTAACCAATGAAAAAGGTAACTCAAAAAATAAAAGTACCCAAATTTTTTTTTCAGCGCTATATTTTATTTTCTGGTGAAGCTTTAATAAAAGCTAAACATGTTAAATTCATAAATGTTTCTTATTTGTTTTCTTATCCTATCAAGTAATATGTAACACATTTAAAAAAAATCAATTTTCTTTTCAAAGATCCCATGAATAATATAAGTTTGATTTTTTAATTATTCTTATTTTTAGTTCTTTTCTATTAGCATAGTATATGGGCGGGCGGGATGTGAAGTGTGGTGTAATGGATAACGCCCGTTGGGATGAGAAATCGGATATCAGAGTTCGAATTCTAGTCGGATTCGTTGCATTCACTTACGCCCGAATGCCCTCGAATCCACCTCTTCGTATGGGTTGAATAGTAGGACAAACTGGGTTCTGTAGACTTGCTTAGCAACTACTGCAGAAAGAAACGGGAGAATATTCTACCTAGTCAGTCATGAATCGGAAGAGACATGATAGGCGAAGCGTATATCACGTCTGGCACTTAACTGACTGACTGATCCACTTACCAAAATCTGACCGAATAAACAAACATCAGAATTTCTTTAGGAATCGCTTCTTGTACCCGCTTGTATATGTCGCTATAACCTCCAAGTTGTTATTTTCTACACTATATATCTTTAATAAATTCATGAAGAGACAAAGAAATATGTCGTTCCTCATGTATGAAGCGATGACATACTAACTATAAAGAGAGTTCGGTCGACGAGCCGAGTACAAATGCCAGCCTGGCCTTTTGCACTCACTGAGAATCGAACTCACTACTCCTACGTAATTGATGTAGCGGGACAAGATCGCTGACAACCCCCAACATATCTAAAGAGTCCTCTGATTTAATGTGACACGAGGCTGAAAGTATTTAGCACCTAGTGAGGACCATCAACTAATTCTTGAGATGGCAAACCCTTAAATTTTGAAAGGGGGATCTCATTTGAATATAGCACAGGTCGTATTGCGGTGTCAAAATTTGGGTACTTGATACCATGTTTATTTTTCTTAGTGAACCCCGAAGTCTTAACAAAGCAAAAATAGCAATTGGTCACGTGGTTAGCAGGCTCTCGCCACACCAGATATGGCACAAAAAGTTGTAAAGCGTTAACAAAAGCGACGAGTCTTGGTTTTATGAATTTTGACAAAAGTTATCACTCAAAGATTTAACATTTCTGTGTTTCATCCTTATGCAATATTTGAGATATTTATAAACATATTTTTGTTTGTGTACCAAATTACAATTACATTTAGGTAAGTTATAGAATACGAGTGAGTGAATTACATAGTTTTATGAAATCATAAACTTACCATGAGAACTCCAAAAGGTATTATCTAATTCGAACCCTTCGTCCAATGTCGCAGTCTTTCAATGCATATAGTAAAGATTTGATGTGGAACTCATGATTTATCTTGGTCCCCAGTTTTAGCAAACTGGGGATCAAACTCTTTACGACCTCAGTTATATTTGTCCGTTGATGTGGAAGTGTAAAAATGTCCACATATGAAACAAAAGGAATCAGGGTTGTTTTTGCATTTGAACTTTCGAGGGCTTTTGATAATATATTACTTGATTGTTCTGTCAATTTGTAAAGATATTTTAAAGCCATAAAATCAAACAAATTTAAGAAAATATAAATATGAACACAAATATTGGTTTAAATTAGGAACTTATTATGAAATGTTAAAACACGGATAAGTAGGTACAATATGAATTACATCTAATTAAATCAACTATTAAATCACGATGACAAAATTACTAAATCATTTGCTAATTCAAAATCATGTTAATAGCCAAACTTGATTGGCTGATCAAATCCAGAAATGAGTCGCTTTCATATATTTTAGTTGCACTTCTGGAATATTCTACAGGAAACAGGAACGCTCGAGAAAATTCTAGAAATCTATTATATTTTTAGCTTAATTTACTAATATTAAAGTTAAAAATGACAAAATTTAAAATATTTTTAGGGTGTTGCATATAAAAAGTATACAAAATACAACAATACCATAACAATAGACACAAATACCTAGATAAAATCCTAGTTGCATAATGTGAAATTGCAAAGAGACTTAGCGAGTATTGAGAAAAAAACTTTTTATAAATACGACAAAAGAGGAGGGATGTTAAGCAAAATCAAGTCCTAATAGAGAACGGCTGGGTAAAAATTCGTGCCCAGCTCACCTAAATTATGTAGAACAGTCAAAACTAATACAATAGACAAAAAATTGAAATTTGTTCCCCGGTGAAATGGTAATATGTAAGTTTCATATTAGCTTTCTTTAGATGTTTGTATTTTTAAGCAGAAATGTTCCTTAAATGCGACAATAGTGTTTACAAATACAGAAAATATAACCAAAGCAATTGCAAAAGCACTTACCGTATCTGACGGCATGAAAAATGCAGAGGTAGAAGCGCCTCCATTTTCTTCAGGGTATTTTCATTGTTAAATGGGTCACCAAATGTTACAAGAACTTGTTATTATCCATGTTATTTATTTGGCCATATTCAAAACAGCATACCTTTCGTGCATTTAGATCAAATTCATAAAACTCTAACAATTTCTCTTCATAATCAGTTGGCATTTTTGGTGTAACGGATGATTTTTTGTACGCTTTGATTTAAGCCTGCGATTTCAATAAACCAAAAATCTGATTCAGCAAAGCTCTGAAAAAAATCGTTCGTCTGCTAATCTACTGACCTCATTAATGATCATTTCTCTGATCTACCACCCACATTTTTATGTCATCGTCAGATTCAGGCCAATGTAGGGCTGAGCAACGGAAGTTATTTTTATCTTTTTTTCAGCTGTCTTTAGTTGATTTCACGGCTGGCGCTAGATACGTAGCATTTTTTTGTTCAGTAGGTGGTGGGCCCCAAAAAACTCTAGCTACTGCTATGGTTTATCTTCTTATAATTCTGCTTGTCCCTACCTTAGTTAGCACTACCGTTACACCCGGCCAATACCTAATAAATAATGGACTATTCCTTTTTGATAGCGTGGAATGACGGGAACGACATATCAGAGACGCTACTTATTTTCCGTGAAAAAATGAATGAATGAAAGAAAGAAAGAAGTACAGATAGAAGAGTTTATCGTCTATTTCACGGAAATGGCAAAAGCTGTCAATTTCAAATCTTTCCATTTGTACCCCTTTACTTCTGAAAATAACTACCTGAATTCATATTTTATTACAGTTGTTAAACTCAAGTATTTAACGATGCAATAGGGGAACTTCCACGAAAATTTTATTGTCGTAAAATTTGCCATGAGCTTATTCGATCATCAATTTAAGAATTACGATTCATCAGAAAATTCAAATAGGAAAACCGTGAAATTTTCACGGGTCTTTCTAGTTGATTGTAATTTGTAGTGAATGGTATAACTTAACCCCTTACCTTTTGCAGTTATATTTTTCAGGATAAAGTTCTGTAAACTGAAGCGTCGGTGTTGTTTCTCCTGATACCAAACATGCCTACTGAACGAACTCGTGAGATCTAAACACATCACGTGACCAGTCATATTTATCTGCAGTTTTACTAGTATTTTTTCTTTACGTCTCATTCTTCTGTAGTTTTCAGTTGCTTAATGACAGGAGTGCTGAATCATATTTAGTAAAGATGAATCAATCGGTACCGAAAAATGACGCCGAGACTTTATTACGGTAATTCCTTTTATAGTATCGATATTATTGATAATTGACTACCAATGTTATTTGCATGAATAATATTATTGAGTCGCACTAAAAAAATCTATGGTAGGCAATGTTGAGAATAAAATTAGTATACAAGAGGTCTCAACTTAGCATATAGGACGTAGGGCGATATCTTGTGCCATCATTTTGGAAAAAAGTGCGTCTTATTGCCTGTCAAATACGGTAAATATCCTGTATTTTTTACGGTACTGGTAAACAAGTATTTCATAACATTACACTGAAGTAAGTAATCGAATGACAAAAAGGAAAAAAAAAAGTAACGGGCTTCGTCCTTAGATTGTACCTAGAATAAATATACAGCGGAGCTTCATTGTATATTTACATTTTCGATTTAAAATTGTAACCAGCGTCTGTTGTATTCCTCCACAACCTCTTCTAAAATTTCATCAGTAAAATCATAAGGTTGAAGAAGTTCATGACGATCAGAGATTGGCAACTGACCACTCCTCCGATCTAACACTAACTTCCCAGTGGGGCAAAATAAGCTGCTTACATTCAATGCTTCGAAAACCAAACTGTATACATTCCATCACCGCCGACGAGACCCCGAACTACCGCCAGTTAGAATGAACGGGTGTCCCCTCGGGGAGGACCCCGTGCCCTGAAAGAATATTGGGGCTCAAACTCACACCCGACATCAAGTTGAACTCTTATATACGATCCATCGCTAAAGATTTAGGTAAAATGATCGGCTACCGCTGCAGGAAGTACCTGACTCTCCATGTTATCCCCTACCTTTCTAAGAGCCAGATTAGGCCCCAAATGGAGAACTGTTGCCATATTTGGCCGGGTGCTGCCTCGTCCTCAATTTCCAGTCTTGATGAGTCCAAAATCGTCTCCGAGTCCTTGTTAGAAAAGAATTATTTTCCATCCACCAAAGTTTTTTTTTCTTTTGCATTTTGCATTTTTCCATGATAATTACCTGCTATTAGTCCGATATGTAGATTTGTAAATCATGTCTTCCATCGATTTAATCGTTCTCGTGGGCGCACGCGTGTGTCCCTTGATAAGAATGTTGAAATAAAATGCACAGCTAGAACTGGAGTAAACTGCAGAAACAACACAGACTGCTTGCTTATCCGCGCGTTGGTGACTCTCAAAGAGGAGATTAATTAATAAATAAACGATGCAATGGATTCCTTGTCCTTTCGAGGTCGACCAACGAGTAACCCGAGAAAGATCAATGGAGGATTAACCTTTTGACTAGTCAGATGGACATGTATATGTTTTAGATAATTATCAGTGCAGTTTAACATGATATCGAGTAACGGTAATGAATTGTTTGTTTCTGTTACATAAGTTCATGTCTATGTTCAATGTTTTCAGTTTATCTCCGAGATCAGGGATTATTATTGTCTTGCGGTGATTTATTCATAAATCATCCTAAGTTGTTATGGCAAAATGTTTAGGAGAGAACCAGATTCTAGAAATTCCATAAGAAATATCCCATCAATAATATGAATTTCTGTTTATAAAATTTATTATAGAAGAAACCCGCTTGGGAATCCCAGCTGCTGTAAGTTTGGATGCGGAGGTGGTGTAATGGATAACGATTCTGAATTCGAACACGGCTCACCGATTTCCAATTTGAGTCGGTTTCATTATATTACGCTCAAATCCCCTTAGGAAAAGCGTTACTCAACTCTTCTCCCTCCA
The DNA here is from genome assembly GCA_964036315.1 of Acanthosepion esculentum. Lineage (NCBI taxonomy): Eukaryota > Metazoa > Mollusca > Cephalopoda > Sepiida > Sepiidae > Acanthosepion > Acanthosepion esculentum. The sequence goes on from OZ038495.1 coordinate 72,463,830, forward strand.
GCTATGGGTTAATTAGTAGGACTTGTATCAGTAAATCATTACTTCCAAAAAATTCTTACAATCTAAAAATTATTTTCTGGCTTTTAACTTGCAAAAGGTTGATAAGCCATCAAAACAAAACAATCATATAGAAAGGAATGAAATTACATCTGTTTGTAATAATTTGGCAAATCCGTGTAAGTTTGTCTATCGGTAGGAAGGAGTTAGTTTTTGATTTTACTGAATATTTCTTTTGGAGAAGCAAGCATTTGTTAACTAGTAGGTTTGTGTAGAGAGATTTTTTATTTTTTTTTTTTTTTTTTACAAAGCAATGTTATTTTGACTCATCAGATATTATTTTTCCTGTTCCGAGAATTTTGTATTTGTTCATTTATCTAAAGTGTAGTTGTAAATAAATACATACCATTTTATCTTTCATTTTATTTTTCCTCTGATTTTAGAAGAATTTGTAAATTACAGAATCAATACAGAATCAATGTGAAAATCCCAGCGGAATTCTAGCCTCTTATCCCATGAGTGAACAAAATCCCAGTCTCATATCAAATTAATTAATAAGATTAGGTGCAAAGGCCGTTCTCCTGATATCATATTATATTAAGATAACATATATATATATATATATATATATATATATATATATATATATATATATATATATATATATATACTCGTTGTCACACATTCGTTGAATCATTATATATACATAAATGATGTATAAACTTCTGAGTATGAAATAAGTGTATAGATAAGATTTTGTGTTTATTGTCTCAATTTGATATTGGCGTGTATATATTGGATATTGTGCATACCAGTGTATATATATGATAGAAAGTATTAGGAGGATTTGAAATAATCATAATTAAGTAATTCATCGAGTCTAGAAGAATCCTCAAAAGGATTCAGAAAGCACTATATTTGGGAGTCATCAGCAGTGCGGATCCACTACCGACAATCGAACCAGGACCGTTACGATACGACGCAAGCGTCATACCAACTGTACCTATGGACCTTGATGACGAAATTGTAACTAATTAGACTCGATATAGCGACGCTCTTCACAAATTATGTCGTGTAACTCATCCGAGTTTCCATGACGAACGAACTGTGCCTCCACGAGCCACGTCTTCTATCCCCAAGCCGTTCCATCCAGAGCATTAGAAGCCGGTTCAAGCAAGGATATACAAGTGATAGAAATTATTAGAAGGATTTGAAATAATCATAATTAAGTAATTCATAGTTCATAAAATCCTCAACAAAAAGCAGAAAGCACTGGACGGCCGTTTCATCCTATATATATATATATATATATATATATATATATATATATATATATATATATATACCCTGCTTTAGTCAAGAAGTCTCCACCGAGTAGTATGGGACCACAGTTTCTAACAGCTAATTTAGATTGTACGGGATGAAGTTGATAACCTCATTCTTAATCGGTCTTTGAATACAGTGCCAATGCGGTCGACCATCTAAGTACTGACCAGACTCGATACAGCTTAATTTCGATGATTGTGTTTCAGCGTGATCTGAATTCTCTCTTTCTCTCTTATATATATATATATATATATATATATATATATATATATATATATGTAATTATTTATTTAAAAATTATAACATAAATATGTTATAAAATCACTACAAAAATAGCCAATTTGTTTCAAAACCTCTGGTGTCTTATCAAGTGATGATGTTGAATGTAGAATAAAGGGTTTTAAAAGGTTCAAATTAATTAACGACCCCTCGTAAGGGGAAAACGCTGTTACATAAGCTATTTTTGTAGTGATTTTATAACATATTTATGTTATAATTTTTAAATAAATAATTATATTTGCTCTAGTCTGTATTGAGCACTCTTTTAAGAATAGTGATTGTTAGTTATTGGATTTATTCCGTATACACCAATCCTATACTTATATATATATATATGAGTGCCCTTTGTTCTATGTAACGATTACCTTAATTTCTGCTCGACTTCGACTATAATATCTTTCCTCTTGATTTGCAATGATTTATTCATATAAAATCATTTAAAATGCATTTCTATTCTAAAGCATTGGATTTGCCTTGTACATAAAATAGTCCCTTCTATGAAAAGCATTTGTATTGATAAATGACTACTGGAAATCCTTTTAATTCATTAACAATTCATTTACATTATTCATATAATAATCCGGTGAGTACGTAGATGGTTGACGGCTTGGAAATACCAGGTGCTGTAATCTTAGATGTGTGGGTTGTGTAATGGATAATGGCTCGAGATCATTAATCTGACAGCCGAGTTACAATTTCAGTTGGCTTCGTTATATTCACTTACGCGCAAATAATTCTGGGAAGGCATAAAACCACCTCTTCTCTCCCAGCTATGGGTCAACTATTAAGACTTATAGTACTAAGCATTATCAGCTCAAAAACAAAATTCCTACAATGTAAAAATATCATTTGGTTTTAAATAACCTGCCAAGGGTTGATAAGCCGTAGAAAACGAATCAATTAATCAAAATCCTAAATAAAAAATGGTGAGATTAAATAAATCCTTAACGATATAATACTGCAAACAAACTGCATATTATTTTTAGCATGTGACTCTCCTAATGAAATAAAACTAATAGCAGATAAAATTCTGTGACTTCCGTTACCCCGTCCGTCCGTTTGTCACATCCTCTGAAATAGGCATACATTGATTGATCGAAACCAAATTTAGGGGAGCAGTGCAAACAGATAAAGCGGCGGTACAAGTACAGTCGTTTAGTATAATAGATTTCCATTCATCTTTTGGAAAAATTATAAGTTTTATTACTTAATGTAAAAAAAACTCCCACTATTTTTAAAAAACATTTATGATTAAAATATTTATTTAATAAAAAGGCAATATTGTTATTCGCATATCTTTTCTTTAATTTTTTATATATACAAGAATCCAGTTTCTAGTTCGCCCTGCATTTACACGAACTATAAACAAGTCACAAGGCCAAACGCTTCAAAAAGTTAGAATTTGGCTTCAGAAAGAAGTATTTATGCATGGCCGGTTGTATGTTGCATGCTCAAGTGTAAAAAATCGTAAGAATTTATTCTTCGCTGTTAAAAAAAAAAATTTCTTAAAAATATTTTTTACCATGAAGTCCTATAAAATTAAATTAAATTGAACGAAACATAGAATTTGTAAATCTCGACAAAAATGTTAGCGATAACTTCAACAATACCAAATATTATGAGGATTTCAACACGCGTTAGCCTTTGTCAAAAATTCTAGATCTATAAAATTTACGTCAAATGGTAAAACGTGTCTATATGGTGTTTATATTAAAGTAATGAAATATAAAATAAGTTGATGTAATATCAATATTCTTTCGCAAATGCATAAAGGGTTGAAATTGTGCTAATGACAAACGTGCTGAATATTTTTGCATTTCTATATTTCAAGTACACCCTATTAAGCATTAACGCTTATATTGTTCACCATTAAATTAAGGAATCTTTCCTCTTTACAACAGTATTCATAACGTGGGGAAGTTATTCAACACCGTTATAAATATAATGCAAAATTTAGATAGATAATCTGTTTTTTTTTTGTTTTTTTTGTCATCGGCTGGTTTTGATGGCTATAATATACCAAATCTTAATCAAATCTTTAACTGATGTGTAGTTTAAAATTTATTTATTGAATTTAAACTAACATTTTTCAGTGCCACAAAAACCCTTCCTCCGAAAAAATCATAGCAGAATTATTTTTGAAGTTTCTTTTTGCAGAAAAAATCTTGAGTAGGACACTAAACTTCTTTGCATATATTATATATCATATAAAAACGGAACCTATTGTCTTTCGAACGGTATGCATATTATGGGGAATGTGATAGCACATCATTTAATTACAGTAAGTATAATAATCATTCCCTTAAATATAAGCGACAAAACACATAGTCAAAAATGCTAGTAATAACGACAATCTTGGTCTTTTTAAATCCACGGTCAACCGATATATTTATTAGCCCTCATAATACCCTTACTCCTTAAAATCTCACTCAGTACCCCTCTACCTTGAGTTGTCCTTGAGCTTTGTATTGGGTAAATTAGTAAAAAAAATAAAATGGGTAGGTGTCTCTGAAGGACAAAAAACTTTCACCAGAAATATCACGGTTTGCCACCCCAGTTTCAGAATTCATATACGAACCCTCTTTCCGTAAATATAGATGGCCTTTCGAGACATTAGAAAAGTCACCCGTGAAAAAAAGTATGGGTTTCGCTTGCAGCATTAATAAATCAGTTTTTATCATTTCATTTGCTAAAATCAACATTCCGATTGTGTGTGTGTGTGTGTGTGTGTGAGAGAGAGAGAGAGAGAGTGAGAGGGAGAGAGAGAGAGAGTGAGTGAGAGACTTAAAAGCAAATCAATCTTCAGTCCTACGAAGAACACACAATCGCGCGCTCAAACGCATAAACAATAATAACCTTCATACACGGAGGACCATAGAAAGAAATCTCATCGGGGATCCTTCAGTGTTTCTTTTGCATCCTCTTCCCTCTTCTATAAATCAACCTTTTTTATCAACTGTAGTTTTACGTCAAGAGCTGTAAAACGTGAATGCTTATCTTCAACATTCAATCATTTTCTGAGATCCCAGTAAATTTCTGGGCTCCTTTACCTCCCCACACTGACGCAGGTGCAATGTACTTCTTGTAACCCTTCACTCACTGGCCCTGTACCTTCCATTCGTTAACTTTGTATACGCGCCCACACGCATAAATATATTATTGATCCCTCTCAATTTTAACTATGGTGGTAGGAGTTTTTACTGGGTTGTTAATGGAGAACCATGTGTAAAGACCAGCCATTCATTTCTTCATCACATGCAAGTAACAAGACTTTTTGTCAGTATATCTAGTGGTGACACTTGAAGAAGATGTTGGCCATAAATAACATCTACGACTACATATTTAAGTTTAAAATTGTGAGAACCTGTCTACCTTGAAAAATCATCATTCGAAATCATGGTTTTCATGTCGGTTTGAACGTAGACCACCGGCAATGATGAGGAAAAGACACAGTTATCTCGATTTTTAAGTAAACCTCGCTATATATATATATATATATATATACAGCATAATGAGAAGCCACGTATACTATAAAAAAATATAAAAAAATACTTTCACAAAAAAACATTCAATTTTTTTTCTTTTAATTTGCAACTTTTTAGTTGTTTTCTCCATATTATATATATATATATATATATATATATATATATATATATATATATATATATATATATATATATATATATATATATATATATATATATATATATATATATATATATATAATTTAATTTGTTTTAGACTTACGGCCATATTATGTTGAAACACCGGTTCTCGTACGATCACCAAAGTTAAGAAAGTCAAGCCTGGTCAGTACCTACATTGGTGACCACTTTGCCATTGATTTAAAGGTCATCTTGGTACTAAACATCGCATTTTCCAACTTTCGCTTGTAAGACACTTTGATTGTGTCTTCTAATGAAAATTATATCTTGTTATATTTTAATACTGCTTGTACAACCCTGTATCAAAATTAGCAAAGCCTTATTTAAAAGAAATTCTCTGAGCACTCCAATTATATTCAGCTATTATCTTATCATTGATCTTTTCTAAATCTAATTGTTCGCGTTCTTTTAATATTTCAACGACAATAAGATATTATTCACATTATTTGTACTATTTATATTCATACTAATGTCCCCATTTTTGTTGTTGTTATCACTTCTAAGATAAAGTATCCAAACATAGCAAGACTTTCAAGAAGATTACACAAGACAAAAAACAATATTCTGTATATCTATTATAGTGATGGACGAAAACTTTTCTACTGAATTCAAGTCTATGGAGGCAGGGGCCATTAAACAAAGCTGATATTCTATTGTCTTGCAGGAATGTATTATTATTAATTTTTTTTTTTTTGGCTTAAAACTTCTTGGTTCTCATTTGTGCTACTTCCAAAAACGACTTGCTTAATTTGTTTGCTTGTTTTTTGTTTTTTTATTTAATTTTTTTTATCAGTTCACCCCGAGCAAGAGAATAAAGCCACAAAGATACAAGATGTTAACTGAATGCTGGAGAAAAACATTATTAATGAGTGGGAATAAAAACAGAACAGAAATTAGGAAGACAAAATATAGTGATTGGCATTACATTTAAATTTCCGGCGATCAAAGTTGAATGGGTAGCAAGAAACCGGAAGTGCGACGGAAGAAACAGTCAGCAATGAACTTACGTTTGTCATTTCAAGTGTAAAATAATAAGACCTTGCCGCGAATCTAGTACTGCATTTAAATTCATAAATTCTAAGTACCAAAGAGGAAAGTTCATCAGAACAATTACCATGAAAGTATTTACAGAAAAGGCACAGGGAAGCTACTAAAGACAAGATCGCAGGTCAGGACCGATAATATTGCAGATTCTTCTTTGTATTTTTTTAAGAATCTCTACTTTTTATACATCTATTTTTGTGGGGAACGAAATGTTTTCTGTAGAGTTATTTTTTTATATTTCAACAACAATTTTATTAAAGAAAGTGGGATTGGAGAAGTTCAGATTTCATATGACATATGTTGAAAGCAAGAGATGAAAGGAAAGCAGCGAATAACCTCGCTGATGAGCGTGTGTTTCAATGATCGTTAGGGATGGTAAAAAGCCAAAACTTAATAAAAGCTGAAAAGGAAGTTGTGGATGGCTGTGTCCCTGAAATTCTGAAGGGACATGGCACATAGAAGAAAAAGGCATTTATTCCGTACAAGTCGCCATGCTACAGACAAAGGCGATGTATTTTTAACCTACTTTCAATGCGTAACCAATGAAAAGCGTATATTAAAGATTTGCTTGTTCTCCAGACAATGACCCTTGAAAATGAAAAAAAAAGTCGGCCATATTTTTCTCTTTCTTTCATTCAGACTCCGCTGACCCAATGGTCTACATTTTCAAACATTTCCTGCGGTTTGCTGCCTAGCGAAAAGGGCGGATTCAGGTCGGGCGGATATGAGATAGTGAATGGGTTGGTACCTTCGTTGACCAGCCCTTGCCTCAGAGAATGGTTGGCGGTTGGAGGTGAGGAGGTGGTTTTTGTCTGTCAGCCACACAACTAATTGGCCCGATCAACCCTACTTTCTCTTACTATCACAGCTGCTCTGTCAGCCTAGAGTAACGCCTAGGGTCCCGACCTCAGAGTCCATCAAAATGCTTGGAATGGAAGGCACAAAAGGAAATGGGTCAGTTAAAAGGAGGAGTGGGAAAAAGTAACTGTTTCTCCTGACTCAATATGAGCCCTTAAGAATCTCCTACTCATCATCATCATCATCATCAACATCATCGGTAGTAATAAAAAATATTTCCCGCCTTTACTTCTTTTCTGCTTCTTTTTTTCTATCTCTTTTTTCTCTTCCTTTTTTTTCTATTTTAAACCCAGCCCCATTTTCGTGTTCTTTCTCTCCCTACATTTATAAACGCTCAGTATCGCCATCTCTGTTCTTTTTTTAACTACCACCTCTCCCTTTGTTTGAATAATGAGATTACAAATCCAGTAAACAACAATGAAAATGATATGAATGAATTTCGAATAAACTCGCACAGCACAAATAAGTCAGCATTTATCACGCGTAGTAAAAATTACTGTTACAATGAAACAGCTTTTCCATCTAATTTGAAACTGAAAGTTGTCGTATGTTTGGTGAGTTTGAAAAGAAAATGTAAATGACAAAGTACTTCAATTAAGAATTCAGCTGTACTCCTTAAACTGCTGAGCCATCAGGCCGTTGATTTAACTTGCAAGTATACAAAATTAAACGAATCTTTATGGACATAAAAATTAAAATATTAACCACCTACAAAAAGTATATAAAATATAAAGTATGACTGCGTGGGGAATTTAAGTCACTGGAAACTGTGCAAGTGGTTTTGTTTTCACCATGCAAACCAGTGGCATATGCACAAACCAGAATTGTATGAGACTTTGAGATTCAAACGGATCACTTAGTCGAGTTCTGAAAAAAAGGAATATCAAAATGGTTGATTTCTCTGCAATAACACACCACAGAAAGATATTGAAAAAAAAAAGAAAAGAAAAATTGGAAAATGTAAGATACAGTCATACCCGTGTGTAATGGCGGGCTTGATACAATCTTGAAGAACGTTGCAAAGGGATTGGACATTCCTGAAAAAAATCAAAAGCCTCCAAACAACTTCGTCTTTATTTATGTGCCATATTCCCATAGCACTGATATGATCATGGCTCTGTACATCTTGCCATATTTTGCAGCACTAAGCAATATGGTCCATGGCAACTCATAGTACCACGAAGAGCTAGAACTGAGGGCCTATTCCAAAATGTTTGAATTTCGGAGATTTGGGAGGAAAAGTTAAACATTCTTAATAATTGACTTTCATCAAATTTGTAGTATAAAATATTATATTTGCTTCTATTCTATTTTTAATAGTAAGCTAGCATCAAACACTTTTTTAAAATACCTTTTATAAAAAAATTATTACTTAGAAAAAATTAAATTCTATCATCAATATATATATATGTAGTTATGAATAACAATATCCTAAAAATATTAAATTAACTTTATGTGACAAATAATGAAATTTTTAAATATATGATGGAAAAAAAATCTTCGGAAGTCAGTTTGTTAAGTGCCATACGTGATACTGGCTTTCGTTCCATGACTGACTAGGGAAATGATTTTCCGGCGGTAGGTTGTTAATTCTTTTTGCCGTAGACTGGTTGCCAAAAATGGTTATAAAATCCAATCTGATCTGCTATTGAACCCATAGCTGGAGGGAAAGTAGATGGATTCATATTTTTCCCAAGGCTATTCATAAGTTGGCTCTCCGATTTCTCATTACTAGCCGATAGCCATTACACTACAATGGTTGCAAATTAGTCAAGATAATACATTATCAAAATTAACTTTCGTGAAAGAGCCTTTGTAAGGAAAATGCCTAGAGAAAATCGGCTTAATAAATTTCTTTAATTCAAGTAAAATTATGCGTTTTCTGTTCGAGCATAATACCTTGTCTAGATCTTCATTTATTCTTCAGTTTTGTTGCGTAAAAAGTTATATTACGGTATAAGAACTCAAAATATTTTCAAAGTCTATGGTTTTAGAAATGTCATTGTCTGTAGATAGCATTGCCAAATTGTTTAGTCTCTCTTGTGAAATTGTTGACTGTAATTATATTTTAATCAATTTTAGTTTTGAAAAAAACTTCTTTCACCTGATGTGACAGTTACAGGCATTGTTAAGTAAATCTTCAAAGCAATAAAAACATTAGGAAATGCTGCAAATCGACTGTATACTACCAGGTATTCAAACAGAGTATGAGGCTTTGTGATACTGTAGGGAAGGAAATTTTGCAGAGCTTCAAGTTCTTCAGCCAACAGATAGCCATAAACGTCCTTAGTTTTTTCAGTAACTACCTCTCCATCAGTGCTATCATTTATTGTGGTGTCTCTTAAAGTTGCTTCGAGGTCTGCTGAGTGTTTCCTCATTTCAAATAGAAATAATTTTACATGACCTTTAAGATGAAGCCCTCAACTCTGTATGCTTCTTTTGGATCATCTAAAGGTTGATCTTTTGTCTCATATGAAAACATTCTCTCACTTTTCTTTGTTTTTTTTTTCTTGAAATTGTCTAAACTCCAATAGTAATTCAACAGCTTCAGCCAATTCATTTGCACCTCATCATTAAAATCTTCCTCTCTATAAATTCTTAGCGATGATAATAGTTTTTCAAATGACTCCATACCCTCATCAATGCCCTTTGTTTAACCTTGTAGTTCTTTGCTAACATAGTTAACTTAAAAAAGTCATTCATACCAAAAATATCAAAGAAACTAAAATTTTGTAGTATTTAGCGGTTTGCTAAAGATTCAGCTTCTGCTTTTACCTTGGGCTCATCTATTATCTCGGTTATTTCCACAAGTGCATCATATACTGATATCGAATTAAGGCTGCCAGAGACAATCCAGCTATCAGCAAACGTCAAGGGGCCTTATAATTTCGTACATCTCATAGTATCATATGGAGGGTATTTCAAGAGCAGCTCCTGTATCCGTATAATTTGCAACGTGTGCAGGGTCTTTCGCTCTCTGATCACTCATCACGAGAGAACTTTTGCGGATGTGTTATTGTGTGCAATAACCCATCTGCCGATCTATTGTTTGCCTCTTCGGTCTTATTTACAGATGAGGCAACATTTGGAAGAGATGGAATAACAAATTTACACAACCGACATTTGTGGGCGGATCGGAATCTCCATGGTACAATACATGCTAGTCACCGGCATCAGTTTACGATTAATGTGTGGGCTGGAATTGTAGGTGACTGTCTGGTAGGTACATTTGTTCTACCAGCACCTCTTACAGGAGCTGTCCACAGAGACTTTATTTCGAACACACTTCCGGGCCTGTTAGAAGAAGTACCTCTGCTAATAAGAAGACGCGTGTAGTCACGCATGATGGGGCTCCAGCATATTTTGGTCACATTTTTCGCGATTCACTGGATGAGATCTACCATGACAGATGGGTAGGTAGGAAAGGACCAGTCCCATAGCCTTGTACGTTCGCCCAACCTCAATCTTTTGAACTTTTATCTGTGGCATCACTTAAATCAATTGGTTTATGCAGCAGACATTAATAATATAGAGATGCTTCATCAACGTTTCATGGGGGCCTGCGAAACCATTCGACAGCGTGTGAGAGTATTTGAAAGGGTCCGCTAGTCAAAGATCCGATGAGTGCATGCGTGTTGTCGAAGGAAGGATTTGCTGTGTTGAAGTACAACGATGGCCTTTTGGACATATATTTATATTGACTTTTGTCTTTGTTTTCGTGTGAGGAACCAGCCTCCATAGTTTGTAAAAGTATTTTTGATGCACCATATATATATATATATATATATATATATATATATATATATATATATATATATATATATATATATATATATATACACTAAGCACTGCTACATGAGAACATGTACATAACCACTACAAAACTGTACATCTTGTTTCAACGCTAAAAAATTTTAACGTCTCATCAGGTGGGAAATCACGATGCTACTAAAATATTTTATTCCGAAATACAGTTAACGGAGCACATCTTCCATTTCCGTCATTGGAAAGTTTCCCATAAAAGATAAAAAAGTATTTACATGTGGAGAAAGAAAGTGATTAGTAACAGTGGGAGAGAGAGAAGAGAAATAAGAAGAAAAAGGCCAAGAAAAGGAAATAAAGGTTGAAAAGAAAAGAGGAGGACGATGTAATAAACAAAGAAGCGACAAATTCAACCAATGGAATTCCGTCGAATCACAGAATTCGAATTTAAACGGTAACGTAGCGGCGTTAGGTTAATGTTTCTATGGCAAAACCTTCCTGTACTCGGAGAAAATCATTCATGGAATGTAAAAGATTACTACAGTATTTTATGAAAAGGACTTTATAATATAAATTAGAATACTAAATTTTAAATCTTTATATTGTCATATTAATTATACTTAACCAAATTTTACTTTACAATATGAATTAAAATACTACATACATTTTAAACCTTCGTATTATTATTTTACCATAAAGCGTTATTAGAGAGAAAAATAATTCAAATAATATAACGAATAAATTAAAAAAATAAGTAGGGAGTGAAATCGAGACAGAAATAAAAGTAAAATAAAATAAAAATTAATATTAACCTCCAAATTACAATAAATTAAGTTGGAGATGGGAATTGATGTTATTGCACATAGAAAGGTAAAAAATGAAGAACGGGAGAAATAAATGAGCTTGGATCGAAACCCGACCGATTCGTCATCAGTCAGAGTTCAACACATCAGCACTTCGGTGAGACAAGCCGCTAATTTTATGCATATTGATTTTACGGATGTGAACGAACATTTTAAATTTCTATATTATTATATTAATTTATTAATATTTATTATAAAGTATTATTAAAGAGGTTAAGTAATAATGGATAAATAATAAAAGTAACAAAAATAAAATTAAGATTATCATATATTACGGTTAACTTACAGAAATAAGAATAAATTAGAATATATTTTAGGTCTAGAGTTAAATTTCAAAGTAAAGTTAAAATGAAATATATATTACAAGTACAACTAGGCTATATTGACGGTGGTTACGATGCAATGTTTATAAACATAATAAACATAAGAAGATTCGTTCGTATATTAGAGATTTCTTTAGCAAAATTGTAAGGTTAATTCCTTTGTATGCTTACAACTTATTGCCGTTTAGTATCTCCAATTCAACAGACTGTCATTGTTCGAATATTTAATTATTTGTATTTTCTCCTGTAGGCAGAGAAAGCACGGTTCGTTTACACTCCTTGAGATTCTGGCTTGTTTTAGGATTGTCCATTTAACTTTGGGTGTTTTATCTTTGTCTTTTAATTCCCCAAAATACTTGGAAAGTGAAGTCCTGTTTCGTTTATCTGCTTTATTAAGAGATGAGATATGGTATAAGCGTTTTTTGAAATCATTCATTGTATTTCCGATGTAAAAGCGTTCAGAAGTCCTGGGATTTTCAACCGAGGTAATAGTACACCCGTATACTATGGATTTTTTTAAACACCTGTTGGATAACGGGCACTGGTTGGGATTTTAACAATTACACAGGTTATTTGTAGAAGACACAGTAGCGTCAGCCCTATATATATATATATATATATACATATATATATATATATATATATATATAGTGTGTGTGTTGAGTATTGTGCTCGTTTGTGGATAAATTGTGTGAATGTCATATTTTCTAATTGTTTTGATCAAGTACTTTCGACTAAAAGAAGATGTCATGTGTAACGCTTACTGGAAAAGAGGCCGTACAGTGTATTTTTATTATTTTTTATAATTTATTTTTTATTTTAGTATTTTATTTATCTATTTTTGTATTTTTTGTCTATATTAATATAATATATATGCACATTAAATATATTACATGCACTTCAAGATACCCATAGTGACTGATATGTCATTCAATGTGGGATGTTTATTTTGTATAATAACAGCGTTCCGCGCTTTCGTTATGTACGTTGTGGTGTCATGGATATCTGTTCGGAATGAGAAGTTGGAGAACCAAGTTCGCATTCCAGTTACGCTCAAATGCGCTTGGGAAAGGTACTAATCCATCTCTTCTCTCCAGCTACGGTGAGCAACGCAATACAGTGTGTATATATATATATATATGTTTCCTTAAAGATGAATGACAAGGTATTGCGGTTTAATTTTTCTTGTGTTCTATATTTTCTTCTTTTCTTGACATAAAATGTTATAAGAACACAAGAAAAATTAAATAAAAACTTAACCTTGTCAGTCGTATATAATACCGCTTTCAACAAAACCGATGTAAACATCTTAATACTAAAAAGGGGAAAAGAGAAATATCTTAGGAACCTTTCGGCCAACCCGTCATCAGAGAAAAAATCGTTGAGAAAAAATATTTTTTTCAAACAGGAACAACGAAATAAACATTATATCTAGTGCCAGTTTTGTTCCCCCATATAGTCCCTTAAAGTGTATTTCCTTGTTCCTGTTAAAAAGAAATAATAATAATAATTGTTCCGCCAAAGATTTTTTCTCTGATGAAGGGTTGGCTGAAATGTTCCTAAGGTATCCCCTCACCTTTAGTATTAAGATGTTTGCATCAATTCTTTTTAAGGCGATATATATATATATATATATATATATATATATATATATATATATATATATATATATATATATATATATATATATATATATATATATATATAACATTTGCAACAGAAAAATTCTCCAAATTATGTAACAGCAAAATTGTCCAATTGTTAAATCAAACTTTGAACCATTGTATCTGAGAAATAATTAAAGATATCTTACTGGAATTCTCTGGAACACTATTGGACTCCACCCTAAACAATAAGAATGTATTTCGCTCTAAGTTGAAATGATGATCCCTCTTGCTTGTTTTGATCTCCTGATCCAGTTTCCCTCTCTACTGCTTCTCATCTTTTAAACGTATTCACCGTTCTCTTGAGGGTTTTTGAATGGATTTTGAAGATGGAAGCCAGAGTTCGTACCATTACTGAAGGCCTGAATGATCTTTTTCCTCTCACCATTGGGAACATATAGTGGGTCTCACACAAAACGATTCTGCTTCTAGCTGAATAAATCGAAGGGTTTTTGAGTGATCCTTACGACAAATTGTGTCAAGATGGCTAAAAGAAACCCAATTAGTTTAGCATTTTTCTGATATTTTGTGGGATAGACAATTATTTCATGCTGTTACATTATTTGGACAATTTTGAAGTTACACCAGATATATATATATATATATATATATATATATATATATATATATATATATATATATATATATATAATGTATGTATATATATATATATATATATATATATAATGTATGTATATATATATATATATATAATGTATGTATATATATATATATATATATAATGTATATATATATATATATATAATGTATGTATATATATATATATATATATGTATGTATATATATATATAATGTATGTATATATATATATATATATAATGTATGTATATATATATATATATATATATAATGTATGTATATATATATATATATAATGTATGTATATATATATATATATATATAATGTATGTATATATATATATATATCTATATATATATATATATGTATGCATGTATGTATGTACGTATGTATAAGTGCGATGGATAAACTGTCGTTTAAATTACTCAAAAATTAAAATAACATTGACATCTCAAATATATTTACCAAAATTACACAAAAAATATTTTTAAATAGCAAAGAGTAAATTTCTTGAATCAAATCCGCATTGCCTTTAACCACGGCCTGCAGACGACCACGTCATCTCCTGTATCTCTTCTGGAATGTCTGCTTGTTTAAGTTGGTGAATGCTTCCATAATCCGTGCCTTCAGTTCATCAATTGGTGTTACAAGGAATTTTGCTGATTTTTCGCTCAACTGTGCCCCACACATAATAATCAAGGTTGTTGCAGTCTGGAGAGTGGCCAGATGTAAGGGGTGATGTAGTCGCAGAAATTGTCTGACAGTCGTGATGGGTTCTCCTGCTGTGTGGCATGATACAGATTTCTGTTTCCAGACATAGGGTCTACCAGCAGCCACCCTCTTGATCCAGGGCAGCACTACCTCCTCAAGACACTTGATGTAGGCCTCTGTGTTGATTCTGAGGCCCTGTATTAAGATGAATGGAACCATAACGTCGCCATCACTAGTGACCACTCCATACATCTTCGTAATCACCATAAGACTCATCGAAGTCTTCCCGAATCCTCTGCAGTGTCCTCAGACTGACGCCCAAACACTCTGAAATGTTTATATTGGAGCTTACGGCGCGAATGCCAAGCTACACAGCATGCCGTTTCCAAATTTCTGGCGGGGTGAATTGCGTCATGTGGCTTTTTTCTCACAGACGATGTCCAACTGACCCTATTATACTGTGCAGTCGACAAAATCTAGAACAAACAACGTGCATGCGCGAAATGAAAAATATAAAATGGCGATAATTTACCCATCGCATCTAGTATATATAGATATATATTTGTGAGTGTTTGTGTGTGTATGTGTGTGTGTGTTTGTGTGTGTGTGTGTGTGTGTGTGTGTTTGTGTGTGTGTGTGCGTGTAATAAGATAAAGAACAATATACATATAAACATTATTCTTTATTTCCAATCGCGACGACCGGCCCTGTTTAATAGTGGCCGTATACTGACGGCTAGAATAGTTGCAATGAAATGGCCGTAGAAAACACGATTAAAAAATTCGTAAAACAAAATTTAGTTGAAAAGAGCTTCTACGAAATCCGTGGCTATGACTGTTTCGATGAACCGGAGAAACAGGATAAAATAGAAAAATGTCTGAAACGAGACGTAATGAAGTAGTTGAAGACGAGGCTTTATACATGGAAACGAAAATTTCAACAGCAATTTTATTTCCATCATTTGTGATGCAAAGTTTGATGCGCTTTGCAAAATTCACGTGAACTTGATTCAATAACTCCTCATTACCATCAATTTTAGCACAAAACTCTTTATGCGTTCAATTAAATGTGTTGCATTTGTGATTTTCATTGAGTACACCCTTTCCTTTAGCATAGCACAGCAAAAGAAGTCAAATCTCTTTTCTTTCGAAAAAATCTGTGGATATAAAAAAATATAGTTAATGAGATTTCCTACATGTCCAAATTTTAGGGACACCCTGTAGAATTAGAAATCTGGCATATTGGTAGTCATTCTAAAGACTGTCGTCAATATGGCTGGGGAAATTGTTAGAGATTTTATGTCATTTGAACCTAAACGACAACTACCCTAAGAGCATTGATGGCACATACCCTGAATCCATAATAAAATTAAGGATGTGGAATTATTAAATACAAAAGTCTTTAAATACTTCGGTGTATGGACCAGTTACAACAAAGGAAACTGAACAGAGAATATGTTGCGCCAGAGGTAGTTCTGACTTTCACTGCCAATTGCTACAAAACAAAAACATTAACCTACATACAAACTCGAGTCATATTCTTAAATAGCCTTGTTAGATCGAGAATTTCACATGGATGTCATGCATGATGCCAAACCCATTCAGAAATATTTAAACTGTCAGTTGTACCATCCGCTTTCCAAGATCAGTGATTAAAAATGTCTTTGAGCCAGTGAAGCCTGTGGGTCTTGGCCAATATTTCCTTCTTGGACTAGCGCTACAGAATCACAAAGAACTGTACCAAATAACCGAAAGTACATTACTTGAGGACTACCAACAACAGCAAAACCTAAAATAGAAAGAGAAAATGACTACATAATTAAATGTTGGCATTTCATACGACTTCTAACAAAAAGGTTAGGAAGGAAATCCCTATCAGTACTGGAAAGGGCGATAACAGTTACTGGAGTTAAGAAACCTATATTTTTGAAAAATTATTTGAAGAGAAAGATTTTATAAATTCCAGCCGACACTAGTACTGGTTGCTCGGTCACTGAATGCCAAATGTTTGCCTGCAGGGAAACGGCTAATATTATCATTAAAATAGGTCTGAAGATTTTAAATACATGAAAAAATTATCATGAAGATAAAGTTGATGTTTTTTTTCGTGGAAGATTTTTTAGTTTGCATAAAAGAGTTTCCACTGATAGATCTGTATTTTAGCCTCTTGCTGTCCTTCTTTGTTCTGGCCGTCGCTTACTCTCTCTTTTTTCACAAACGAATGACGTCACTGGCGTTCTCACGTGAAAAGCTCGTAGGTTGTTTTTTTAAACTTCTCTCTTTCCTTCCCCTTCTTTCTCTCTTACTCTTTTTTACTCATTAATTCATTTAGATTTTTTCTTCGTTCATTACAACACTTGACTTCTGCCTGTGCCCTTCCTCTGAGGCTACCCCTAACCCATTCCGTTCCACCCGTCAGCTCCATTCAGCCGAACAAGCTGAAGGTGACACTAGGACGTCATACTTTTGAGGAGGATGATGGCGACCTGAAAACATTTAGAAAATAATCATCATGTTTTAATTCATTCTGTCATTGCATCTCTCTCTCTCTCTCTCTCTCTCTTTGTCTGTCTTTCTGCTTTTCTGTCTCTCTTTGTTTATCTCTCTTTCTCACTTTATTTTTCTATCTCTTTCTCTCCCCTCCTGTCTCACCTTTTCTATTTATCTCTCCTTTTCTGTATCTTCTTCCCTCCTCCTTTTCTACATCACTTCCTCCTCCTATTCTACATTAATTCCCCTCCTTTTCTGCAAAACTTTCCCCTTCCTTTTCTACATCTCTGTGCCTATCCTATTCTGCATCTGTTTCCACTCTCTTTCTTTCTCTATTTCGCCCCCAATTTTATCCATCCCTGTCTCCCTTTTCTTTATCTCCTTTTCTCACATTTACTCTATCTCTTTCTTCCTTGTTTCTTGTACTTCTTTCTCTCTCCTTTCTTGCATTTCTTTTTCTTGCACTTCTTTCTCACTTCATCTTCGTCTGTCTCCTTCCTTTTCTGTCTCCCTTTTTCTCTCTTTTTCTGTCTCTATTTCTCCTCTTCTGTTACTACTTTTCTTTTTATCTATCTTTTTTAGTATCACTTCTTTTTTCCTTTTCTGTATCTCTCTCCTCCCTATTCTCTCTCTCTTTCTCTCTCCTTTCTCGGACTTCTTTCTCTCTCTCTCTCTCTTTATATATATATATATATATATATATATATATATATATATATATATATATATATACACTCCCTTTCTGCCTCTCTTTTTCTTTCTCTCTCCTTTTCTCTCTCTATTTCTCTCTCTTCTGTTTGTCCTCTTCTTTTTATGTCTCTTTTTCAGTATCACTTCCTCCTTCATTTTCCTTTCTTTCCTGTAAATCTCTCTCTCGTTCTCTTTCCTTTTCTGTCTCTCTTCCTCTCTCTCTTTCCTTTTCTGTCTCTCTTTCTCTCTCCTTCCTTGGACTTATTTCACTGTATATATCTATCACTCCACTCCTTTTCAATCTCTCCTTTCTTTTTCTTTTCTGTCTCTTTTTCTCTTCTCTCTCTATACCTATCATGACCTTTCTTTTACATTTCGAGCCAAAAACTTTACGTTGCATCGTAGCACAGTCTCATTGAAAGGATAGATTGCGTACCACATATTATAATTTTTTCTCTTAAATTAATTAAGTAAATGACTACAACATACATATATTACTTCAGAGGTGGGAGATCATGACACTCCACATCTTCCTGTCTATTGCAGCTTTAAACAACTCTTAATCCTTCCTCTTTGTCCCTGTTCCCTTCTCACAAACTGGTTAGGAGGGTTACTCGCTTTTTTCCTTTGCAACCCAATCCATTAATATGAACTGTGAGTGGTACATTTACCAAGCCCTATTTCCTCATTATATATACCAGAAAGTTCCAATGTTTGTTTGTTTGTTTTTTTTTTGGGGGGGGAGGGGTTCTGATTTTAAATGTGTGCTAGTTCCCATTAATGTAATGGATAAATAAGCGAGTTCTACGTCTATAAATCCAGGTCATCATTTAAATTAACGAATAGCCATCTTGAGTTTTTCCTACGCAACACGATTCCGTTCAAAGTCTCTCTTGCCATTGTGAACTGATTTCTTCCAGGACGAATGACCACGAGGCTAGCTTTTTCGTTGTCAATGAAATAATCTCTAATGGTCAGGCTTGCTAAGACATGATGCAATAAAGATAACGGTTGAGTGTCACTGAAGCCAGCCTTAGGCCGAGAGAAAACTGAGTCCGTCAAGGAGAATGAGGTAAATAGGCGAAGCACGATTTTACGGTCACCTGCATCCTGCTTTTAAAGAAAGATTTTTTTTTTCTGGAAACTAAAAGGTATTCTCCCGGAATACTGGGCAGTTTTTCTCGAACCGAAGATCGGGATGAAGCCAGATGCAGAGTATTCTGCATGGTCCGGTCATTCAAATAAAGGCTTCGAGAAGAGAAACACGAACCATATTGCAAGCCCACAAATCGGTAGTGGTCCATCTTGGCCTCTACTACCGTCTCATACTCATCATTATCGAAACTGAACAAATTTAACGCATGGATCTGAACAACATGAAATGTTTCGACTTTATCCTATTCCGTTCTGCCATCTCACCGGGAGACGCATACAAAAGAAGGACCCAGGAGCAATCGAAACCACAAGATTCATTGATTGATTCGTTTTCTACGGCTTATCAATCCGTTGCAGGTTATTTAAAGCCCCAAAATATTTTTGATTGCAAGAATTTTTTTAGATAATAATGATTTACTGTTACAACTCATATTAAATAACCTATAATCGCGGGAGAAGAGGAGGATTCATACCTTTCCCAAGGGTATTTGCCCGTAAGTGAATATAGCAAACCCAAATGGATTTGGAATTCGGCCCTCATATCAACACATACAGCATCTGGTATTCACAAGCGGTCACCCATCTTGATACTGACTAAGTTTGACGTTGTTTAATTTCGCTGATCGTGCGGTGTGCTGCCTTCAACAGACCCGAAGTGATGAAAACGCCCTTCGTCTTCTCACTTTAGTTTGATTGTCGTTCGAATTGCGTTTCTTGGCTGGTAAACCATTCTTCGATTTATCTCGTACCAGGAATAGATTGGAAAACATTTTGCGACTTTATCAGCAGATTTGAGCTTGCCTGTAAGCGACTAGGCACAAGGGACCCGTAACAGACTGAAATTTGGGAAGCGCTTAAGTTTGCCGATAGTGATAAGATTCTGAGTCCAGATGGTCATCTCTACCGATATTTGCCAGTGTCAACTACACGTGTTTATTAGTTTTGCCCTCATTCATCTCCAACAACTGGTTGAAAAATGGTACTATTCCCCAACACTTTGTGATTAGTTTTCTGCGCAGGGATAAATGTAAATACAAAGGGGATTCAATTAGTCATTTTCGCCCTTTAACTATATTAAGCCGAGTGTTAAGTGTTTTACAAAATCCTTAGCTAGCCGTTTGCAAATGATCCTGCCGAGTGTGATTCGACCCGAACAGAGTTGACGTGAAGAGTAGGACTATATACAATAGTCTTTATTTGGTAAGAATAATTGTAGAAAAAGTCGACACTGAAGCCGCGCTGATCCATTTAGATTAGTCCAAGACATGCGATAGGACTGACCATCGGTTTTTAGAAATTCTTCTGGTTTCGCTTTACGACCACATTACACTGAAAACACCGATTCGCATACGATAACCGAAGTTAAGCAACGTCGAAACTGATCAGTACCTAGATGAGTGACCTCTTGGGAATACCAAAGGCTGTATGCTTGGGTGTGAAGGTAATGTAATGGATAATGATTCAGACTTGTTAAACAGAGAGCCAAAGTCAATTTGGGTTCGTTATGTTCACTAACGCGCAAATACACTAGGAAAAGGTATGAATCCATATCATCACCCCCAATTATGGGTTAATCAGTAAGAATTGTATCACTAAATCTCAAAAGAATTCTTACAAACTAAAAATCTTCTCTGGCTTTAAATAACTTTGAGATGGTTGAGAAAACGAATCAATCAAAAAATATTCCATACTTTTGTAATTAAACGTTTTGTCGGCAGGGGTTGGAAGCCTTCGAGTGCAGGTAACACTGTTCAATATGATGAAACTATTGCTTTTATTATGTCTTGCAGCTTTACCCTTTGCCAGTAATTTCAGAAAACGGACCTGGTTCATGTTTCAATACTCTTTAATTCGGAAAGGCGCGCCATTCTTTAATAAAATAGGCGAAACTTTTGATCCACTCGACAAATTTCATCATATTGATGAAACATTTGGAGGGAGATTTCAATATAGGAAGTTCTCCGACAAATGAATGTTCTTCATCGATCTTTTCTCTTTATTTTGGAATTTACATTCTTTCTCATTTATATCTTTTCCTTTTCTTTGGTCTTGGTTCCTTCTCTTATTTGGAGAGTCAATTAATATGGAGTCTGCAACAGAGCTCACAAATTCACTCTTTGTTTTGGGTAGGGTCTGCTTTAAAAATACACCCGAAAAGTTATTTTTTCATAGCGTTACCGTTGTCGGCAACTTGTATATTTTTTCACCTATTCATATAAATCGCAACAAAAAGAAAAAAAGTATTGCGACAAACAAGTCTACCGTAACACGAAATTACGCTGAGTAAAAGAATTAAAAAGTAAAGAAAATCCGGCGTTACACCCAAATAGAATTAAAGCAGTAAATGAAAAAGCAAGAAAAACAAGTCCGTCGAACCAAAAGTTTACGCCGATTAAAAGAAAAACGATATGAAGGGAAATGGCTTAACAAAAAATAAAGACATGGCAAAAAAGGATTCAAAACACCTTCTAAGTTGTACCAATTTCTGCTAAGTTTTCCCATTAAATATTACCATTTACTTTGTTGTAAACAATCAATTCTTCATGGTTTGTCATCGTTCTTTTCAAAAATGGGTCATTTATGTTGTCTTTGATCTGAGAATAACAGATGAAAATGCTGTTTGTTAAATTTGATTCCGTTAAGTCGTGAAACACCCAATCACCATATCGATTAACAAAATACAGATGTTGTCAAATATCTTATGAGATATTAGGGGTCTCTTTGCGAATTTCTGTGATGTGTGACCTGAATTGTAAGTGATCTCTATTTGTTCATCATCAACAATTTCAGGCCTAGCGGAACGTTGTTGATCTCCCAGATCAATATGTCCACTTCTGAACCTAGCGAACTACCTATCAACCGCAATTCTCAGCTATGGAACCATCTCCATAAAAGGCACCTATATTTTTTGCTCTTTTTTTTTTTTTTACAGCGCCATTATTTTTCTTTACGGAAATAAAAAAGCATCAAATAAACCTCATCCTCCCCACCATTCTAAATTTATTTTTCTCCATTTTTAACTTATAATCATTTAAAATTCCCAATCCACACATGAATCATATAAAAAGAAGCGTCGTCACATTTCGAAATATGTATGTATGTCCTCAATTTCAGTCACGTGGGAAATTAAATCAGTTATTTAATCATTTCACCCCAAGCAAGGCGGGAATGTCACTAGTACTCAGGGGGTTACTTCGAGTGAAAGTGAAAAAGAAGACTCAGAATAGGGTGGATTGTGGAAATGACAAAATTTCAAGACAGAAGATGGCAACTGATAACTACATTTAAAGTTTTGAAGTTTGTAGTTATCAGGGCAGCAATGAAACAGAAGGGAATTCCATAGACGGGAAGTGCGAGAAAAGAAATTGTTGGAGTAGAAGTGGCGTTTGCATTTATCTATTTCAACAGCCAAAGGGGTGGGACCTAGATGCCAATCTAGTAGCACGCTTAAATTCATGTATCCGGAGCATTAGGTTAAAAAGCTCGTCAGAGCAGTTGCCATGAAAATATTTGTAGAAAAGGCAGAGGGAAGCCATGTCACATCAGTGAGAAAGTGACTGAAGTCAAGATGCCTGGTCAGGATTGATTACATTACAGATCCTTCTTTCGATTTTGTCAAGAATCTCAAGATGTACAGCAGGTGCAACAGATTAGATATGGCAGCAGTATTCAATGCACGGACGAATGGTAGATTTGTAAATGTGCAAGATGGAGTCTGGCGAGGAAAATCTTCTGGTACAACACAGTAACCCAAATTCCTTTGCAGTAGATGCAGCTATTAATTCGATATAGTCGCCCCATTTCATGCTAGTGGAAAACGTGAGGCCATGTTCAAAACGCCGCCTATTAAAAAATGCTGCAAACATGTTCCAGCCTAAAAGATATCAATGTAGACGTAAGATCTGTGATAATTTCTTGGCAGATCTTGTTATCATAATAGGGTATACTAAACAAGAAAATGTGATAAGAACATAAAAAGAAAAGCTAAATGAAACTGGTTTTACTGTATACCCAAACACACACACACACACACGCATACACATACAGACACACACACACACACACACACACACACACACATATATATATATATATATATATATATATATATATATATATATATATATATATATGTATGTATATGAAATATTTAAATTTAAAAGTTTCAGTGCCCCTTCCCCTTCACGCGCCTGTGTTACATCACTTTAGTCCGATTAAGTTCTAAACGCGTTACATGAATATTTTCCCCATCTTGTCATTAATTTCCCGCTTATATATATATATATATATATATATATATATATATATATATATATATATATGAATATTAGATGAGAAAATTCTCGTAATGGCCCAGTGAAAGTAATTTTTTTTCTTTTTTGGTCACTTTTGACAGCTATCACCTTTCACAAAACTTCCCTTTTGAAATTGTTAATTTTCATCACGGGGAATGTCCCTGTCAGACTCCTAGGCATTATACAAAAGATCAAATGAAACATGAATCAAATATTGTTTCTACTTATCTATCAAAATTCGAGGCACAATACTCTAATAAAACATGCAGCCTTCAGATTCAGTTCTTATGCTGTCAGTCGTGTATATAATCTTCGGTTTGAACATACCAAGCTTCACTCTCTGCCCACATTTTTTCGTTGTACTTTGGCTGCCCACTTCTTGCATTATTGTGTAGATCTTTTTTTCGTATACATCGTGTACAGCTTTCTTAAATTACCTGTGTCACTCAAAAGCCCACGATTTTTACATAGCATGATCCCCCATAAGTCATTTTTAATTAGACTAGCATTTCTCTATCAATTCTAACAGTTTTCACGCAAAACCTGATGTTAATCTGCTCCTCCATTGTTCATGTATAACATGAACACGTACAATTCCCTCTACTGCTCGACAACGAATGGTTCATCAGGATCTGGGTCTGGGTCTCAAGAAAGAACATGATCGGAATTGCTCTAGTGCAAATGTTTGCCTGATTAATTACCCTAGTGAAACGCTTCGATCATTGCAAGAATTAAATTGACACAGGTCGTGTATATTATATTTCTGTGTGTGTGTGTGTGTGTGTGTGTGTGTGTGTGTGTGTGTGTGTGTGTGTGTGTGTGTGTGTGTGTAGAAATTGCAAAAATCGATTTTAAATCATCAATTTTTTCCTTCTAGCCAAAAAGAATATATCGTATAGAAGATAGATTATGTTAAACACGACAGGCTTCTATTGTGGAAATATGCCGGTTTATAACGCGCTAAAGTTATTTAAATATTTCTGATCCCTGGGTCATTATATATATATATATATATATATATATATATATATATATATATATATATATATATGTATATATATATACCCAAGGCGATATAATATATAAAAATAGCGCTCTTTGTAGTATTTACAAAAGAACAATGGATACGCCCCCTGCATATTAACATGATGTATACCATTCTATTTATAGTGTTTTTTATCCAAGACAGTACACACACACACCCGCGCGCTCGCGAGTAGAGCAAGAGAGCGATCTTCACTGAAATGTGTCTGTATGTAGGCTTTTATCTATCTATATCTGTCTATATTTCTGAGATTATTTACATTGCTCGGACTGTTGTCCTCATCTCTATTGCCATATTCACGACATTTCGGCTGTTGTATGCTCCGGCCTTCTTCAGGTAATTAGAATTTCGATCGGAACCCTTTATTTCGTCCACCTGGGCAAATTTTTCTAGTTCCACGTGCCATGCCTCTTCTGGATGTCTCAGTTATCTCTCTTTAACTCATATATCCAACTTTTTGTTCGCTTCAGTGTATTTCATTTGTATTGAGCTCACAACTTTTGGGTCTAGTCACTGGATTCAACCGAGACTTTTATCCACTGAGACATGTGTCCATGAGTACATCATTGTATGAAATTTGGGGACTTATAAAATTAATTGTAATCATTTTTCCCCTCCATATGTGATCAGGCGTAGCTGATCACATATGGAGGGGAAAGGGAGATATGCTGAGCGGACCTTATTTACAGTTTTTATGAGGGAGAGAAAATTGATACACACATAGCCACACTGATGAGCTGTAAATCAGTGAAACAGTCTGTCTGTGGATGATAATATATACATGCTACTGAAAAAAACAAATTCGGTTGAACTCTCGGGGACAAAAGTGAAAATAAACATTGACTATTACTACTGGTGATGCAAGACTCTTCGTTAAGACGAATCAAGTTCTCCAGTGACTCGTGTGTTTATCTAAAAATAAATACGTCTAAATTCACCTTCATCCCTGCCGTGCGCCAATTATATATATGAAATTATTAGGAGAATTTGATAATTATATTTAAGTAATTCATCGAGTCTGAAACCTCAACAGAATGCAGAAAGCACTGGACGGCCGTTTTGTCCTATATTCGGGACTCATCAGCTGAGCGCACCCACTACCGAGAATTAAAACCCTGACAATTAGGTTGTCAAGCAAACACCATACCAACTGTCCCAACGGACCTCGGTGACGAAGAGATAGCAAATCAGACTCAATATAACGCCGCTCGCTCACATATTCCGTGGTGTAACTCAACTGAGATTCTCTTTAACCATAGGACCCTGTCTCCTGGAGCCACTAGTATCACCAAGCCGCTCACTCTAGAGCATTAGAAGCCGGTTCAAGCAATGATATACATATGAAATTATTAGGAGAATTTGATAATTATATTTAAGTAATTCATCGTTGATTTGCTACGTTCCCAGCTACGAACTGGATACCCCAAAAGCAAAAAAGTACAGAAGTTTAAATATCTTGGAAGTGTTTAAATGATGAAAAAATTATGACACTAAAAACTGAAGGCGCATTGGAACAGTGCCTTCTAAAAGCTAAACAAAATACTAAGAAACTGGAAGATTTCACTAGAAACAAATGAAAGAGTTGAACTCACACGTAAAATAAATCCTTCTATATAGCAGTGAATACCTGACGATTTCTTCACAGATAAAGGTGAGCCTTGAATCAACAGGATTCTGAGAATACTACGGACAGAGCATGCAACCAACGATGAAATTTTAATGAAAATGGATACAAAAAGTATACTTATACTTAGAACTAGAAAGAGAGTTGAATTTTCTGGGACACAGAAAAGGTTGACGCTCACAGGACAGACTGAAACATCGAATAACCTACCTAATAGGCTTTTGTGAACTGATGACAGAACAGACACTGGGGGAGAGTAAATTGATAAAATTTACTAAGATCTGCAAAGGACATGAAGTTGTGGAGAGTCATGATCACTCACGTTTTGAAGAAGTAGGTTAAATTATTTTTATTAAATGTTTTCCAACCAATAGACATCATTTTATTTCATTTTCATATATTTTTCTTTGATGCTGCCTAAGCAAATGAAATTGTGGACATGTTGCTATTCATTTCTCTTCTTTTGAACATTACATTTGAAGATGATTTTTGCTCATTTTTAAACTTATCTCGACACTTTCTTTATTTCTTAGTAGTGCATGTTATTTATAAAATTGGATATAAAATAAAATGTTATTTAAATATTCTCTGTTTGCATTTACTCCCATTCTTTCTTAATTATTCCAGTAATTTTATCTTGTGTATTCTGTAATTATACTTTTAATATGACTTCCGTTAATACCCTTCTCTCGGAGACTGCTGAATGTTCTACTGAATCAAATAATATTTCATAATCAACTAACGCCAAACAAAGGGGTTTGTTTTAGTTTTTTTTCGAACAGCTTATTTGGGATGGTTAATTACGGAGGAAACCCTTTAAAAATTTGCCTGTTTTTATGACGTATTTTCATTTAGAATATTTGTTATACTGTTTGTAATTTTTTACAATGTCCTTCACATTGTACAAGGCCCAAGAGCCACTCGAGGTAGCGGGTTACAGAGTACGAGGTACGGCGTAAGGACGTATGTGGGGCAGATAACAGTTGACTCTAGACTTGAACAGACCAAGATTGTATTGATCGGGGAAGCATCCCCTTGGGAGTCGGTCTACAAAGCAGCGGTTCATTGGAAGAAGCTGCTGAAGTAGAACTTATATTCTCACCAATGGAATAAAAAAAAGGGTTTAGGGTTGTTCGCTAATATGTGCATGGTATGGCGGGTCTTAGCCGTGAAGGTTAGAACTGTGGAATCATGGAAATAGCAATAGAGCAGCGAGAGGCTTGTAGAGAGAAAAATAATTTGTCATCCATATCTATACATCGGAGCAGTATAATCCTGATCTAGTTCTTGTGAAGGTATAGGATAGCGAAAGGAGTTAGGTACTTACTGGAGTGGTACAAGGACATTTGAGAGGAATATGTTCGATGGTAATGTGATAGGGCAGCAGTCGCCGTGCTCTTGACTATTTAGCTTATTTTACTTCGATCAGAATTACTAAACTTCAGTTTTGATGTGCTTCTCTTTTTCGTAATACAGTAGGTAAAACGTTGTGCAAATCTTTGTTGCACTTCCTCTCGGGCATCTTTCAAATGTGTCTATGGCTGACCTATCTTCATTTAATACTTTTTCGCGTCGCACATTTTGAAGAGTACACATTATTTAATCATTAGAACTATAACAAAAGGGAAATCTTTTTTATACTCAACACAAAATGTATATTTTTTTATACTCAACACGAAAATCTTTTTTATACTAAAGAGAAAAAGGAAAATAATTTTATACTAAACACAAAAGGTAAAATCTTTTAATACTCATCACAGAAAAGGGAAATCTTTTTATGGTCCACATAAAAAGGTAATTCTTTTTATACCCAGTTTAAATGAATATGATACGCAACGCTCAGAAGCGGTATTCAGCTGTGTATTCGGTTTCTAGTTTTCAAAAAATGAGAATATTTGCATAAACGTAATATATACAAAAATGCAATTACATATATCACATGTATCTTTACACACCCACTTGCATACCCACACATTCTATGCATATATATATATATATATATATATATATATATATATATATATATATATATGTATATACAAGGGGAAAACTTCTGGCACTTAATCCTTGAAATATTGATTTTGCAGCAGCCTTCGTATATAAATGAGAAAAATACATTGATCACCCATATTGATTACATGTCTTCCATGAAGTGCAGTGCAGGCTTTCCGAAAGTAATTTATATATTACTAGACACAGTTACATATCTTTCGAAGTCGAAGCAACTCGCATAAATGATGTTGCGCCTCGTCAGTCCAGTTTGGAAAAGAAAACTAAATAAGATAAAATGCTAGATACACTTATATAGTGTTTCGTAATATGTTTTTAGAGTTTCAGGTTGCAATAATTTACAGACTGAAGATATTTAGAGTAAATTACAGACAGCTTGATTTTAAATACGATTGCTGCATTTTGTGCGTGTCGTCTTGAAATCCTAACAGAAAATTCCCTTGCTTCAAAATAGTCGGTCAAAACGAGAACGAAATAAAGTTCTCATTCCAATTATCGATTGGGTTTCTTTTTGCAAACGTAAGAAATGTGAAACGCGTAAATCGAGATGGTCAAACCATATAAATAAGAACGAGTGTTTATATTTCTATGTCAAATACAGCGTATAAAAACAACAGACTCCAAAGTCAAAGCGATTTGTCATTTCTACGAAGAGACATTCTTGGAAAGCGTAAAAATAAACAAATAAAAATTATAACCAAATAAAGAAAAGTTGATTGTGAAGGATTTCGGGCAAACAATCAGATAAAATTAACTTCACTAAGTTTGACACAAGGTCAAGTTTATGGCGCACCCAGAGAACATTGAATTCACTAATTTCGAATTCACTATATTTGCGAATTATTATTCATCTGTTTGCCGTGTCCCTTCAGGACATAGCGATCATGGTTCTCCACATCTTCCTCTCTTTGTTCTTCTTAGCAAGAAGAACAAAGAGAGGAAGTCTTTTTTAATCTTTTTACCTTCAACATGTCCTTTGAGTGTTAAATTTTCCAAGCCCTCTTTGATCATGTGCTCTATCATACCCATAGCCATTTTAGTGGCCGAGTTCCAACCAGAGTTCGAATCTCACCATTGTCAATTTGTTAGGAATGTAACTTCTTGATTATGCTGAAGGATAATCCGACAAAACAGTAAATATATATGACAATTTGAAAAACTTCACATAAAACATCAACAGAAAAGGAATTTCAACACAAGATCTAGATTGACGAGACAAAAGTTGATTCAAATTAACTGTATGAACGCTTAAATTTTAGTTTCGTAAATGTTTAGCTTCCTTATAGAAATTGGATTTTAACTAAGTTCCCCTCCGTTTTTATTTTTATTTCTTTCCTTTTAAATGTCATGATCATCTTGTCCCCTATGGTTCATATACGACCGGACTATTTCAGTTTAGCGCCTCTTCTTACTAAATTAATACTAAAAAATTGTAGGATATCTTTTAATAAAGAATGAATATAACTTCATAGTCTGAGACTCTACCACCAGACTATTTCATTTTATCGCCTCTTCTTACTTAATTAGGATACGTATAACTTAGAAGGAAAAAAATCTAATTTTCCAATGTGTGGCATCGTTGGGGAGTGCCTGAACGTCGTAGCATTTGGCTGGTGGAATTGTTCGACGATCGTTGTATTAGCATGAAGTTACAAATCATAGCGACCATGAAGTTACTGGCACAAACTTTGCACACGCCATATTATGCACTCTCTCCCAGAAACTGTAACCAAGGTCTGCTCAACATGGCTGCAGAGTATAAACTACAGGTTAACTCTGTGGCTATTAAAGAAACGCAAGTGTACGTGAGAAGGCGTCTACAACAGAGATTAGGTACCGGCTCCTAGCAGACAGGCATATTTTACATAGGAGCGCCCAGCCATGCAAGTTATTTTCCAAGCTTAGTTTAATCTGGTATAAAGACGTAAAGTTGAAGTACACGGAAGATATCACTCACTGTTCATTATACTGGTTAACAATAGAAGACAATGATCCCGCTTTCCCCCCTGAGGCCAATGCATTGATAATGAGTCTGGGGGCGGGGCTATATGACATAGGGTTACATAGTTGGGATAAGAATGATCTTCAACAGAAAATAAACATCCCAAGAAATAGGAATCAAGATAAAATTTTCCAAAACAGAAAATATGATGTATAATTGGAATGAAAGAATTGATGCCACATACACTGACTCCATCAATTCAAGATATGGCATTAGTAAATACTAAACACTTAAAAAACAAGAGGTATGAATCAGTTATAACAAATTTAGTATAGGGGATAAAGAAAGATCCAACATCGCAAATTGCTACAAGACATTAACCTAACACCTCGAGTTATGACTTTAAATAGCATCATCATATCAAAACTTTTATATGGATGTCATGCATGGTGCCAAACTCGCTCAGAAATATCTAAACTGGTGGATGTATATAACTACTTTTTAAATTCAATTGTTAGAAATTGCTTTGAGCGAATGAAGGCTGTGTCTTGGTGAAGAGCACACTTCTTCGAGCCTTATGGACTGGCTACAGAATCACAAACAAGGAGATGTGCCACTTAACAGAAGCCATGTCACTTGACGTTCAGCAGTAGCAACGGCTAAAATGGATAACACATGTATCTCAAAGCTATTATAAAAGTGTTGGCATTCCACACTAATTCTAATATAAGGTTAGAAAGGAAAGCCCCGTTAATACTGGACAGAGCGATAACAGCTACTATAATTGATAAACCTTTTTTCCTGAAAGATTGTTTTAAGAGAAAGATTTTATAAATTTCAATTGTTAGTAGTAGTGGCTGCTCGATCAATGAATGTCAAATGTTTCCTCATAAGGAAACGGCTAATATTGTCATTACTAGTACCAAACGAGCTTATTATTTCCCGTTAAGATTTTTTTTCAAATGTGGTGTCTGTGAAGATAAACCTGACGACATTAGCGAATTAGTTCAGAAGATGAACTTGCCAGTCATTACTCTACCCATAATGATAAATGCAATTCATTACTCCATGCCATTTTGAGTATTGCCCTGAAGACATTTCCAGTTGGTTTTGATGCTTTTTATTTTTCTCGAAATAATTCTAATTAAAAGGAATGTTGTTGCGATTCCACACCTATCTTTGGCTTTGACAGAGATGACAATCAAGATTGGCGTTTGCATAATTGAGGCGACACAGAGAAAAGTCATCAGCGAAATCAAATGGTAACGAGATTAAAACCTTTTCAGTTCAAAAAGCTCGAATCATTTGCCGCCGATGTGCCCGCGGTAAAACAATGACACAAACAACATATTTTTGTTCGTCTACCCCCAATATATATATATATATATATATATATATATATATATATATATATATATATATATATATATATATATATATATATATATATATATATATTACTTTTAAAAAAAAATATGTCTCCATCGCGACACAGAAATTACTATGTTTTGAAATCGAAACTTAAATCTTAAAATTTAACTTGAAAATTAAAACTTAAAATTCGGAGTTCGGTTCCAATCTTAAGTGATGCTAAGAATAACTTATGAAAAAAATGAATTTACTCTATTTTTAAGTTAAGCTGGTGGTGTTAAGAGAATTCCCATTTTTTATTAAGTGGGTGTTGGCTTTTTTACGAATATACAAATCAAGTGTATCTTTGTATGGAAATTAGTGCCGGAACACGAAAGGGCGAATTAAAAAACAACTAGAAGAGGGATAGGTTTCATCAGACTATCCTATACACAACCGCTACTGCTACAGTGGCAGTACAATAGCGGCCCTGACGACTATTTGAAAAAATAATAAAGAAACTATAAAACAAAGGGAGAGAGAAAGGGAAAATATTATTTTATTATTTTTTTATTTTTATTTTTTATCGTTATATAACAGTTATAACTTTCGTCCGTTCTTTTGTTTTGATTTTATTTCGCATATTGTAACAGGTGTGGTTTTGTAATTTGTTTGGAGTAATTTATTTTGCTTATTTTATTGTTGTTTGTTTGTTTATATATTTATTTATTTTTCTATTTTAAGTTACGCAGTAAAAATTTGTTTGTAAAAGATAATATACTACGTTACTTAAAAATCGAAAGCCAAAAATATATAGTGTAACAAATAAATAACAAGTATAATAAATTGATCTAAATACATCCAAATATATAAATAAACTAACAACCGATTACGATAAACTAGCCGTTTAGAAAAATCAAATAAAGATAATCAACCCAAATAGATAAATTAAAAACTGTTCCGACCAAAATAATAGTAAGAACAAACCACAACATCCCACCCCAAAATTCAACAAATAGATTTAATCAATGACAAATAAACAAATATATAAGATAAAAAATATAAATGAAAATAAATAAAAACAAGCAAAACAATTTGACCCAAATAAATAAGCAAACAAG
Source organism: Acanthosepion esculentum (assembly GCA_964036315.1). Classification (NCBI taxonomy): domain Eukaryota; kingdom Metazoa; phylum Mollusca; class Cephalopoda; order Sepiida; family Sepiidae; genus Acanthosepion; species Acanthosepion esculentum. The sequence continues at coordinate 72,496,644 of OZ038495.1, forward strand.
CGACTTCCGGTAAATGGCCGCCATAATAGACTACCAACAATAAGCTATATAAACAAATTTTTACTACGTTAACAAAAAACACCGATCAAAATAAAAAACAAACAAATAAATATATAAGATCAAAAATAAAAATAAAATAAAAAAAACAAAAAAAAAACAAACAAAAAAACAAGCAAAATAATTTGACATAAATAAATAAACAAATAAGCGACTTCCGGTAAAAGTAACCGCCAAAATAGACTACCCATAATGCACCACTGACCCTTATATAAATAGCCGAGAAAAATAACACCACTAGTCGCCTGACGATTGCACTAGCATGAAACAGACTGTCGCCTCTAAGTGCTGACTTCCATGTCCACTTTTATATTTACACACGCTCTATCTCTGATATTGAGCACTTTATCCCATAAATATAGCACACTTTAAGACTATATTTCTTCATATATATATATATATATATATATATATATATGTATATATATGTGTGTGTATGTGTGTGTATGGGCTTACACACACACACACACGCACACACACACACACATACAAACACACATATATATATATATATATATATATATATATATATATATATATATATATATATATATATATATATAAAACTGACTATGTGTGTGTGTATGTGTGTGTGTTCGCGTACTACTCGAGAACCATAAGGCATATTTTTACCAAATTTGGAACATAGATTTTACTCGATACTAGGTGTGTCTGGACAAAAAATTAGTCATTTTTCAAAAACCGATAATCGATAAATATAATGTTTAAATGGAAATTTCATTAAGTTTGTTTTTTTTTAAACTTTCAGACTTGAAGTCTAAACCCTAAGGCCGATTTTAATGCAACTTACTGTCACGCTTATTATACGCTATATTGATTTTCGTTTCTCTCGACACTGGGACCCCCAGGGTGCCCCAAGGGGATAAAAAAATTTAAATTGCTTCGATTTTGATGAAATTTTGCATGTTTGTTACGCTCTTACAATGAGAGAAATTGGTTGTCAGATTTTTTTTAAATGCATGAGGGGGCCCCCAGGATGACCCTATAAACCCCTTGATGTCTCAATTGATTTTCAAGTGTATTTTGTAGCAGTATTCCACAATTTCAACGAAAATTTCAGTACATATAGAGATTATATCGAGTAACTGAAGTAGTCACTTGTAATTCACTGAAAATCAACACTGGGACCCCCACAAGTTAGGGGACCAACAGGGAACCCCGAAAATTTCAATTAAGTCTACAGCCTTGGCCATAAAGTCGATTAAATAGAAAACTTAAAAAAGATGTGCTTTATTATTTCAATTACTATTAGTCTTAAACCTGCCCTTTGGCTTGAAATTTGGGACCCCTAGGTTGAACCAAAGGGTCCCCCAAATTTTCAAATTGCTTCGATTTCGACGGAATTTTACATGTATGTTACAATCTTAAAATGAATCAAAAACGATTATCAGATTTTGCAATCTACATAAGGGGCTCCCAAGATGACCCATGAACACATTGCTGCCCCATTAGTCTTTCAATTGTAGTGGTTAGCAGCATTCCGATGAAAATTTGCACATAATTTGTGTTCAGATCAATCAACTCAAAATCAAAACTGACACCCCATGTGTCATAAATACATTATAAAATATATCAGTTTTTTCCATGGATTTCCCGTTTTGGTACTGAAATAGTTTAGTTTGCATTAACTTGACGGCAAAAATTATATCCTTCCTTAAGAAAAAAAGAAGTGAAAACGAAAGTGTGCACCGATGAGAGAAGTGCACGTAGGTATAAGACGCGTGTGCGAGATCGATCGGGATGTGTAGTGTGTACAATTGATTTTGCTCCACGTGCAATGCTCGATTGAGTTATGTAGTGCGTACTATCGATTTTGCTTCACGTGTAATGTTCATTAGTGCTATGTGATGAAATAAATGCAAAAAATCTCATTCGCATCAAATTTGTCATCCAGTAAAAAGGTAGGCTGCCTTCATGCATGTATATTTTGAATTTTTGATACTTTAAATTTACATTCGTGAAAATCATATCATTAAAAAAATGTAAGCGTAAATGCCAATTTTTAATTATGTATTTATCATCTTCTAATCAGCGTTTAAATAATGCTTACTAACTCATATATTTGGAAACTTGAATCCTAAACTTTTAAGTTTTATTCTGAAAAATGCACTTATAATAATGTAAAGACCCTCTTTCGATTCATTTATAATTATGCTAAACTTAGCGTGTACGTTTTAACGTTCATAATGAGTAGGTTTCTAGCTGTATGTTAATTTTTATTTTCATCACTAGAACGTTTTTTTTTGGTAGTCTATTTTTAGATAAATCCTAACTTTACGAGCTGGCTTATAATTGTTTACCACGTTCCCGTGGTCTCCCTTATAAACTTGCATTTAATTTATTGTGGCTATATTTCATTAATGTGTTTAATATTCTTGCTTTTTAATTGATTACTTCATTGTTATTCAAAAGGCTTAGCCAAACCCCCTGCAACTACAGCCTAACTGACAGCATTAGCCAAGAAAGCGAAATCCTTCACTTGGATGTGCTACTACTGCAGCCAAATGCATGAAAGCACGGAGAAGAAACGCTTCGCAACAAGAAACTCAAATTAGACTGACACAAAATGCTATTCGTACAGCTAATGCAAAGTCAGCAGAAACTAATGAGCAACGGCTAACTAGACGAAGAAGGAATGCTGCCAGAACTGCTGCTACTCGAGCTGTCGAAACTGAGTGGCAAAGAACAATTCGACTTGTAAGAAATACTACTATAACTGCTGCCACTGGAGCTGGCAATCTTCAGACATACAAGTCCATTGACACAATCCCAGATCCAGATCAGGTGGTGAATTATCCAACTGAATTTCTTAATTCATTAGACCCACCTGGACTACCGCCTCACAGATTGGCCCTAAATGTTGGGACCCCAGTTATTATGCTGAGAAATTTGGAACCACCAAGACTCTGCAATGGGACACGCTTAGTGGTAAAAAAGACAATGCAACACGTCATTGAGGCAACTATTCTTTCAGGATGTGCAAAAGGGGAGGATATGTTCATTCCAAGGATTCCTCTTATTTCATCAGGGACAGAACTACCAATTCCTTTCAGAAGGCTACAATTTCCCGTTCGTGTCAGTTTTGCAATGTCGATAAACAAATCCCAAGGACAAACAGTGTCTGTTTCAGGGGTTCATTTGAAAGAGCCATGCTTTTCACATGTTGATTTTTCCAGAGTTGGAGGCAAACAAAATCTCTTTGCAGTTGTTCCACGAGGTAAAACCAAAAATATAGTTTATTATGAAGTCTTGTAGATTTTAAATGAACCTATGATGTCAATCCTTTTATTCGTTTTGATTCCCATATACATGTATGTTTGTCGTTTAAAATAGACTCTATAGAGCCATGCTATGTTCCAACTCGGACTAATTTTAATTCAAGTTAAATTTGATTAATCTAAAATAAACTCTATAATAAAATTCAACCCAATAGACTATTTGAAAGGTGTAATTATGCCAAACGGTTTTATTAAGTAATTAGCTTTAACCTATTATTGGATAAGTTAGTTGGATTTTCAGTGACTGCAATAAATCTTCAAGTCTGGTTTGTGCGATCCTATCACCGAGCACATAATGTTAAAATGCTCCTTTGTTCACCTTTTTGTCTGCACATAAGCAGGCTATCGAGATACTTTGGGGTAGGACATATGGGTTGGTTCTCTTAATAGCAGGAGGTCATGTACGGATGCCTTTAAAGACCAATGCTGACTACAATGTCTAGAGATTCTCTGATGTGGTGCTGATCTTGCAGCAATATCTTCCAAACTATTGAGGCCGTCTTATGCGGCCTGCATTGTCAATGCGTAAGCTGTTTTTGCAGCTTTTCTGTTCTCTTGAATTGTATGTTCTTCTTGAGTTTTCAAGGCTCTTGCGGCTGCAGTTGCTGAAGCATTTCTAGACAGTCTTTGTGAACGTTGGTTTTCAGCCTTAGCACGGCTGCTAGGAAAAGTCTTTGTTGAATTTCTTCTCCTTCCAATGCATGTTGTTCATTCGGTGTAGTTTGAGCAAAAGCTGTCAATAAAACATTTCTCCTCAACAATTTTCGAAGATCGATTGCGATTAATGTACTCTTCATTTGCTGACAAATATTTTTTTGTATCTTCTGTGCTTTTGTAAAAAAAAAAACTTTCTCCTGTTATAAATGTTTTCACATTTCATGTCATTATAATTTTTCGCCATATAGATAAGAGGCACTAAAGAAAAATCTTCTTTATTTTAACTTTACAGATTGGATGAGGTTCGTGATCTTTTTTTGAATAAACCCAGGCAACCCCGGGTAATGCTGCTAGTATATATATATATATATTATATATATATATATATATATATATATATATATATATATATATATATATATATATATATATATATATATATATATATATATATATTTCAGCTGCAGGCTCCGTTTGTTTTCAAAGTCGCTGTTGAAACTGACTGCACATCCATAACAGTACTGGAATTATCTTTTATATCGATGCAAGTAGAGTTTTTTTTTTTAAATCTTGATTAGAAGCCATGTGTTGGCAGAACGAGGAAGACAGAATTTGTAAAGAAAAAAAAATGATGACGTTGCGGTGAGTGGGTGGGGGGGGGTGCTAAATATCCAAATGTAGAAGATTCACTGGTTTTCTTTTTAAATTTGTATTCTACATTTTACGGAATTTCAGGCATTCAGTGCCCTTGACGTTATTTATCAAGGTCACCTTAAATGACCCCAGCAAACCTTACCCGCTCTTGTCAAATGACTTTAGCCATTTAGCTAATAAAGAAAATCAGACTGGTGCGAAGGAGACAATTGAAAATCACCTGAAATATATAATATATAACCAACTTTCACTGAATGTCATCCAGAAAGAATCCAGAGGAAATTAATGCTTTCTGTTAATAGTGACACTATCATGCATGACAGACGGAGTAGGGGGGAGGGCGGTAAAGTTAATAAGTGTCAGAAAAAGAAAGAAACGAAAAAGAATAAGTGTACTAGTTGCCGAAGTGTACTAATTGCCGAAGTTACTGAACGAGATTTCATCAACAACGCCGTCTTGATTTTTTTTCTCAGTTTTTGTGTTCATATAGATATCGACATTTATCTCCACTTTTTATGTTCACTGCTTACTTGAAACACGGAAGTTAAGCAACATCAAGCCTGGTCAGTATCTAAATGAGTGACCGCTCGATCATACCATGTGCTTAGACGCACAAGTAGTGTAATGTACAATGGCTCGGAATTGGAAATCGGAGAGTCGAGTTCCAGTTCCAGTTGGGTTCGTTATAGTCACTTCCGTTCGAATAGCCTTGGGAAAGGTATGAATCCACCTCTTCTCCTACCAGCTATGGGTTAATTAATAGGACTTGTATCAAGAAATCATTATTATCTAAAAAATATCTTACAATCTCAAACTATTTTCTGGCTTTAAATAACTTAAAAAGTGTTGATAAGCCGTAAAAAATCAATCAAATTTATATCCACTTTTTTTACTCACTATCTCGATTCTTCATGTAAACGTATAACTACTCAGGCAATTATTAACAAGAATGTACGGAACTAAATAAAGTACGAATCGAAAAAAAAAAAGAAAGAACTTTATGAAATTCCTGAATTCAGATTCGTTTTATTCCGGGGAGCGGGGGCAAGATTGATTGGGGACGCCAGGCAGTGCTTTGTGACCCTCGCTATCTTATTAACATTTTCTTTTTTTCTACCCACATTTATATACGTTACAAATTAAACTAAGCACAACTGACTATTAAAGGATGGAAACTTTTCGCGGAATTTTGATATTTAGGTTTTTTTCCGTCCAAATCTGTGAATTTGTTTTGCTCATGCTAAGTATAAGAAAACACTATAGAAAATTCAGTTTTTTTTTATCCATGATGTTCAATGTGTTAGAATTCTTCAAATTTTACTAAGAAAAATGTCAAGTTGATGTTAAAAATTGCCGCAAAAAGTTGTTGATTTATTTAAGATGCAATGCCGTTTGTATTTAGATATATTGTACTTGTTTTCAATTTTTCTCGCTAACTTGTTCACGTATATTGCATATGATCCATTATTTTATATAATTAGGTTACAATAAAATTTGTATTTTATATGGATACTACTTTATGAACATTTAGATACAGTTGAGTGGGAGGTCCCGTATTATAGATTCGTAGAGAGAAGGGTACAAGACCCTTGAACCGGCCCTGGAGAGTCTCATATTTAATGGTAATTTAATAAAAATAGTGCACTATACTTATTTAAAAATTCAATGAAATATTACTCCTACTATTATTAATGTAATAAAAAATGTAAGTAAAAGTAACATGAAAAACTGACTGTCAATGCTTCATCTATTAAAAATTCGAAAGTCCGCTGAAGGGTAAATGTAATTTTGCGACATTCACAGTCGTGACAGTTAAAAAAATGAGTGAACACATTCATTTTATTATTTATTAATCCTCTATCTTTTGAAAGACTCCATACCTCAAAATCCCTACAAAGACTCCCTGCCATATAATCCTTACAAAGATTCCCTGCCTTAAAATCCCTACAATGACTCCCTGTGATATAATCTCTACAAAGATCCCCTGCCTTAAAATCCCCACAAAGACTCCCTACCTTAAAAACATTATCTTCAAGAATTACGTTGGTAAACCGTTTTTTTTGTTGTTGTTTTGTTATGTGCAAAATGCTTTGTTATTGTTGTTACACACGCATGCGCAAACGAGCACACGCTCTCGTTCGCACATGAGTATGCAGGGCAGTGGTAAATATATTTGAAAATTTCAAAAGTTTCAATTAGAATATCATCAGGAAAGAAAATTCAAGAAAAAACATTCATTATACAAGACAAAATGTGATAGTCATTAAGAATCTGATTTTTTAATTTTTAATTGAACTGTAACTGTCTGCTCTGCTAGGTAACCTTAACATATTTGGGAATGATATTAGAATAGTCCAGAACCTATATCGACGGCAAACTACCGATATATGGATAGAAAATAAATTCAGTAAATATACAAAAATAGAAGGGATGTGTCTTCTCAGCAAATTTATTCAAGCTAAACAGTGTGGCGATTCTGAGAGAATTAGAAGACCCACGAGGATTCATTATTGGCGGCCACAATCTTAACAACATAAGATATGCAGATGACACAGTGTTAATAACAGACACAGAAAAGAAACTACAAGAATTCCTACAGAATGTAGTGAAGGAAGGCGAGAAGAAAAATCAATTGCAAGAAGACTTAGTGCATGGTTGTTAGAAAAAAAGAACCAGAAAAAATTCGTTAACAAAAAAAGATTACTGAACTGTTATGTAATATCAGTCCTCCTACATGTCAGTGAATGCTGGACAATCACCTCACGGATGAAGAAGAGATTTGAAGCAATAAAAATATGGTTCTGCAGAAGGATACTGAGAATACCATGGGCCGAACATGTAAAGAACGACGAGGTTTTAGAGGCATAAAGTGTATTTATACTTAACATGAGAGAGAGAGAGAGAGAGAGAGAGATTAAATTTTTAGGGCAGATAATGAGAAAAGTGGGCTTGGGAAAATTGATACTCATAAAACGGATTGAGGGAAAGAGGGACAGAGGAAAACAACTGATCACCTGCTTAATGAGTTTGTGTAAATGGATGGAAGAACAAATTTTAGGAGAGATAACAAATAGACAAAATTTATTAAGAGCTAAAAAGACAGAGAATTGCAGAGAGCCACGATAACTAACGTCCTGAAGGGACACGGCAGATCACCAGTGTTATGAAGGGTCACGGTAGATCTCCAACATCATGAAGGGACACGGCAGATCACCAGCGTTATGAAGGGTCACGGTAGATCTCCAACATCATGAAGGGACACGGCAGATCACCAGCGTTATGAAGGGTCACGGTAGATCTCCAACATCATGAAGGGACACGGCAGATCACCAGTGTTATGAAGGGTCACGGTAGATCTCCAACATCATGAAGGGACACAGCACATAAAAGAAGATCGTTATAGAAATTATATATAACTTATTTCAAGTCATTTTTATTTTATTTGAACGATTTTTTTAAAAGAGGCAATGAACGACGAATTATGGTTAACATCCGACCGAACTATTTCAATTTATCGCTTGGTCTTCATAAAATTAATTATGAAACAATGTGCGATGCGTAGACGTGGAAGTAAAAATAAATAATTAAAATTGAGTTGAAATTAGGTAAAATATAATTTCTGTAACAATAAAGTTAAAATTCAAGGCTTCTGATACTTAACATGGATCACGGTTTGTAGCGCTAATGTAGACTTTGTTCTTAAATTGAAATCTTTTTATGATGACACCACTTCATCGACGGAATGTGACAAAGTAGAAATTCTAATAATGGTCTGCCGGCCGGAATATTCGTGAAATCTCATTAATGAAAAAGTTGCCTGCTCTGGTAGGATTCGAACAGGTGTCCTATTTGGTAGGAGAAACCGTCGTTAGAGCCGACGGGCTTTTAACCGACTCGGCCAAGAAGGGCACAGCCGACCATATAAGACTGAATATTGCCTTTTTTTATATGGATATCCGCTAAAAATAGCATTTAAACTGATAAACACACACACACACACACACACACACACACACACACACACACACACACATATATATATATATATATATATATAATGAATGAAATTAAATCGTTCAGTTGTCTCTATTCAGAGTTTCGTGGAAATTAATTCCACTTTTCAGGAGACTTGATTCATGATGTTATTTACTCTAAACAGATTTTTTTAATTGTTTTTTGGTGGGGGGGATCAGTAGACACTATAAACCCGTTCATAACAAATCCGTTAACACAACATAATTCTCTTTATAAAAAATCTTTCAAAAATAAAATATACTTTTCTAAAACTTTATTAGAAAATTAGGTGATTTAAAGTTTAACTAATGCAAATTAATACAGTTTTAATTTAATAACAATAACGATTGAACGCTACAAATTAAAACAGAATTTTAAAAGATTTAAAAGTTTATAAATTATTCTAATTAAAATAAAGAATAATTTTTGAAAAAATTCATTATTCCTCGAAATTTATTTTTCTTAAACCAATAGTGCCCACAAAATATTTTATTCATGAAAAGAAAAGCATATGTAATTAAATAATGATTTAGTTTTATTACATTTTTTATATTCCGATTCAAGGCAGATTTTCTGTAACTGGGTGGCTTGTTTAATTATTTAAACTCTTCGAGCATTTGTCTTTAAACAATAAGCGCTACAAAAGTAGAATTTCTTGAAATTTCATAAAATTAACTGAGTGGTAACAGATATTAAAAAAAATATTTTCACCAAGAAAAAAAAAGTTTCTGAATAAGCCCTAAAAGTTTCATTAGAATCCGACAATTATCTGATTTTTGAAAGTCAATGTGTTTTTCACTGCAAAAAGACACTAAAATTTCCTATACAAATTTATGGTCCTTGACGCTAGAAAAACAAGATTTAAAAAAATTCTAAAGATAAAAAAAAAAATTTATAAAAAATCCTTTGATCTTTCCTCTTAATAACACGAAAATTTTAATAATAACACGAAAATTTTGACGATAAAATTTTGTTTTTATTATTTCGTGCATTTTTTCATCGTGTGTCCTCTTTTTTTTCCTTTTTTTTTTTTGAGAATTTTGGAAGGTTCCTTCTTAACCCTTTGAGCCCTGCATTCCTGAACAATTTTAATCTTTCTGTCTCAGCTCCTTAGTCGAAAGTCCCAAATAATTGGCATGTAATGTTTTACAGTAGATATAAAAATAGTTACAGGTGTTTACCCACCGTTCAAACGGTGGCTGGGCATTACCCATTAAGTCATTTTTCTCTACCACTGTTCAAACGGTCATTTTTCTCGACCACCGGTGGTCAGGGCTCAAAGGGTTAAAACAAAAAAGGCATTAGCCACAAACGTAATAAAATAAGCCAGTAATGTTATTTTCAAAGTTTCAGTACACAATTTGAATTTCATACTCCTACCGAAGTATGGAATGTAAGTTTACGTCCCGTCAGAAGCGATTCCATGTCCACTTTCTCCTGTTGTTTTTTTAGCAGTCAAATAATTTATCAAACAAGAACATTGATAAAAAATAACAATAACAAAATATAATAATAATAATAATAATAATTAACGCATGATAATTGTGAAAATTGTCTAAAAACAAACAACATGCTATAAAAGTAAAAAAATCAAGCAATAATATTGAAATACTACTTCTAATAATAATAGTAAAAATCGTTTAAAATTAGCAATAACAAAATGGTATAGACCTAGTAATAAAATAATAAGGACAAAATAATAGTAGTAAAAACAACAGTAATAAGTTGGTGTAAAACTAGTAACATAATAATAATAACGAAATAACAATAATTATGAAAATACGTCATGCAAAAAGCAACAATAATAAGATGGATCAAAACTAGTAACAAAGTAATAACTATGAAAAGATATCTGTCTATATCTCTGAGATGTGGTATTATCATTACTTACATTATTTACATCATTCGAACTGTTAACCTCATCTTCACCGAACCGAACTTTTTATTTCGTCCACCGATGACAAATAATGTAAGTAACAATGAAAGACTTAATCAAAATGAGGTCATTACCACCAAGTTAATTTTGTAATTTAATTCGAAAACTTTTCTTTCTACGTTGTGATTTTTTAAATTCTACAGTCACTTGAAAATGTGTTTTTTTTAATAAACTCTATTTGTTAAATAGAATTTAATAATTAATTTTACTATAACAGAGTTTCAACGAGCCTATCAAAAGTTAAGATGACTGACGATAGGACTAAATTCCATCACGATATGAATGGCTGTCTATGTTAGAAGAAACATTTAAATCAACAAAAATAGCGCTGTGCCTCAGCTGACAGTTTCGTCTCTGTAAAATGTGTGATGATTGCAGAATATAAACGAAGTCTAAGTGCTTGCCCTAACATGAACTTAAAACTGACAGGATTTTATTCAAACGATCATTGGGCTACTCATTTGGGTAAACAATGTTTGTTTGCCCAGAATGACAACGCTGATGTGTTACCCCTGACTAACTCTTCACAGGCGGAGTTGTTTTTTTTTGTGGTTTTGGGATTTGTTTTTTTTTTTGTGGTTTTTGGTTCTGTTTTGTTTTGTTTTACCAGAAATCTGCTTCCCCGTTTAAGCAACTGATAAGGTGGATAACATGGACTAGCCGGGTAACTTGATTGGGTGATAAGAGGAGACTTGAAGACAAACTCTTTGCTTTTTTTTAACCACCTTTGAATTACAAATGGGCTGTCAGTTGGGTTTTGTTGAAGTTTTCAGAAAGTCAACTAAGCCTCCGAGTGGAGAGTGATCGCTAACTACACATAAAAAAGAAAAGAAAAAAGCAAACAATAAGAAAACGTAAAAATAAGATGGACAGCCCTTTAAAAATTCAAGATAGATATTTTTCCAAAGCTCCTAAGTGACGGATATTTTACAAGTACACAATTGTTCTGACTGTTTAATTATTCATTAAGAAGTCAAAAATACACGTCGGCCTAACAGCTGATTTATTTTAGACACAAATTTACAGCGATGTATAGTATATTAAATATGCAATATAATATACCAAAATTTAACATTTAATAATAAACACATATATAAAACGCAACACATAGGTTTACACACTCACACACACAAAAGCATATACATACATATATATATATATATATATATATATATATATATATATATATATATATATATATATATATATATATTGTCATCCACAGACAGACTGTTTTGCTGTATCACAGCTCATCAGTGTGGCTAGACGTCCGGTTGCCTCTGGCTAGAATCGAAAACCGGCTGAATTCGTGTCAGTCGGAAATGTTACCCTGAAGCCATTGGCGCACGGCAGAGAAAAAGGTGAATTTAAGCGTATTTATATTTAGATAAACACACAGTGACTGAGAGAACTCGATTCGATTTACCGAAGAGTCTTGCATTATTAGCCGTAATAGTCACTGTTTACAAACCCACACATCCTCCCCAGAGAGCTCAACCGAAATAAATTTTCAGGAGCATATATATATATATATATATATATATATATGGGGGGGTATGTACCTTAGGGAAGAAATGTATGACAGAGTGGAAAAAGTTCTCTTGTGACGCGTTTCGTCATTTGTAGGGACATTATTATTAAAAATATATATAAAATAATAATAATAACAACGAAAATTATAAATAAAATAAAACAATAATATTTAAACGTTGTTTAAAATAAATTAAATAAAAAATGAAGATAATAAAAATACTAACAGCATGCAACAAAAATGTTCCTAAGGAGAATAAGCACATCCCGCCAAAAGACTAAACTTGGTACGGGCAACATGTGTCTAACTTCACTCTGTGATATAGCATCATGCAATAATACGTAGTGACTTCTCCCTTTTATCACATGTACTATAAAAAATACACACACATGCACAGAAGAAAAATATAAATTGTATGAAATTGGCATACAATTTATCATGCTTTTCCTGTTATTTCTGTACGTTATTTTCCTGTCAACTATGCTTTTGTCTCCGCGAACACAAGGCTTGTTTCTGCGGCGATGATGTGAGTGAACCTCCACAACATTTTGGTGACCGCAGACCTGCATAACGAAAACAGCCTATTCACCCACATCATTTGTTGTGTCACGATGTGTATAAAAAACAACTACATCATTCATTTTGCTGACCGACGTTCAAGAAAAAATACTATTCTGCACATCATTTTGGTGATACCCGACGTCCTAAAACCTTCCTATTTACCACATTGTTTGCAGGTCCAACGACGTAAGAAATAAAAATAAAAACATCTTTTCCCTACACCATTTAAAAATGGCGCCGTGAAAAGAAACCAACCGCAATGGTGATAACTACAAAAAAATAAAAAAATAAATAAAAAAGAGAATTCGGAGGTCGCGACACCACAAAGAATTAACCAAGCGAAGGCATAAAAACAAGTAAGCATTTTTTATTTATACACAGCCTTTATTTGCATGGAATAAAAAGACAGCATACTAGCTTCAGTTTCCATTAAGATTTCGGAATTTATGCAAACAGCTTCAAATGTTTGGTTCACAATATGTGAAGTACAATTTGCCTTACGTAAAATTACCAGCATCGAAACAAACGTTTACCACGTGCTATCATGTTTACCCTCAGACACCATATCAAAGCTACAAACTTCTACACTCTCTTCATAGGAGTCCAAAGTACTGAAGGAAGCAGTAATTCAAATGCACGAGAGAACAAAGCCGGAAATGTTTGCTAAACTTATTTCAAATACAAAAATGAATGGCAGACCTTCAGATTATCCCCGAGAATTACTTTCTACAGCATCTAATGTAGGAGTTGGCGATGAACGCCATCGTTTTATACAAGCGTTACCACTAAATATCGCCCCAGTTGTTATTGCTGCTAGAAGTCTCTCACTATCTGAGATCGACAGGGAATGAGAGTTGTTTCCCCCTTGACCCGCACTCCATATTTATATCTCGAAAACCAAAAAAACCTACTCTGTAGAGGCCATTTCTACTTTGCTTCCAAGTCAAGGACATGCAAGCCATGGTGTAAATGGCCTGATAAAGCTTCATGTAAAATAAAGACCAGCGCAAGAACGTCTTCCCTCAGTAGACATATTCCACAAGAACCCCAAAACGAACGGCTGTCGGAAAACTATTAGCGTGTGTTGTTTTGGTAACCAGTAACCCACTGCTTTTCAAGGTTGCCACTATAATAGGCTCGTCTCAAGCTGGTTTTCACATTGGTACTGGGGTATCTGTAACTATACTTCCCACTAATTTCGCTTGAGGACTACATCTCAATCCTACTCCTGTTCGTTTATCGTTGGCCACAGGCGATAAGATTCCATATCACGGCGAAACGTCAGTTGACATAGGCATTCCTGGCCTGCGACGCTTATTCACATGGACAGCAGTCGTAGCAGACACCCTCAATCCATTACTAGGAGCAGAATTCCTTAGACATTCCGCACATTCTAGGCTGCAGTGCTGAAAAATTGAGTGATAACAAAATGGAGCACTACACACAAAGTACGCAAGTCACAGCAACTAATCAACAAAATACTGTTAATAACTGTTCTATACTAAATCCCGTCCAGTCACTACTAAACAAACACCCTACCCGGCTGATGCCATGCAGAGAAAGACCCAATACATCTACAACGAGAATCAGACACTGGTCATTATAAACTTCTGCTAAAGCACGCCAGTTACCAGAAGAAAAACGAAGTTGAAAAACAAGAATTTACTGCACTTATGAACACTGATATAATCAAACTCAAAATCACTATGGCCATCACCATTACACTTAGTACCCAAATCAACAACAGGTCAATACAAACCTTGTGGTGTTTATAGACGCTTAAACCTTTTAACTAAGCCTGATAAGTATCCTCTGCCCAATATCAACACCTTAGGATCCAAACTCGATAACAAACACGTGTTCTCTGAGATAGACTTGTTACATGCGTATTATCAGATACCCATGAGCGACAAGGATATCGTAAAAACCGCCGACATTACACTCTTTGGTCTGTTTGGATATTTATTTATATCTTTCGGTCTACGTAACAGTAGTACTACTTTCCAACGTTTCATGGATGATATTTTCATGGACATAGACTATATTTTTGTCTATATAGATGATATTTTAGTATCCTTAGAAACACAGACCTAACATTATGAACATCTGCAGACAGTTCTGCCAATCCTTGTAGAAAACAACCTACATATATCTTTGGATAAATGTGACTTCTTCAAAGACAACATAAACTTCTTATTATATAATATCAGCTGTAAAGGCTTAATCGTAACTCAACAAATAATTCAACAAATTCAAGACTTCTCAGAACCAAACGACTCTAAATCCTTGCACAGATTTCTTGAACTGCTTATTTACAGAAAACTAATTCCAAAAGCAGCTGAAATATTCCCACTCCTAACAGAACACATCAGATACAATCAAACTGCAAAGTCACCACAGAGAACCATTTGAGGGCATTAAGAACATTCTAACTGAAATTACAGCATTAACACACCCCAAACCCAGAACCACTCAATATCATTGAGTAACTGATAGTTCTTGCTATGTAACAGGAGCAGCACTACATCAGATTGTAGATGACACCCCGATCCCTACAGGCTTCCACTAAAAAAATTAACGGACAAATAAAAATTCTCAACATTTGATCGTGAACTATTATCAGCTTACCAAGCCGTACTACACTTCAGACCACAAATAAAAGGTCGAAAGGTTACATTGTTTACTGGTCACAAAACCTTATCACCAGCATTTAAAAAAAACTGCACTCCTCCTATCAAACAAAAAAGACATCATTCGATCATTGCTGAATGTATCACAGATGTGATATACATCAAAGGAGAAGACAACATAGTTACTGATTGTCATCTACGACCAGCCTTATCAGTCACAATTGGCCCATGCGACCTACCCGCTATAATAGCACAAGAGAAAGATGAAAAGATTTCTAAATACAAGGATAACCTCAAGTCCATGAAGATTCAACCCTTTCTATGACACAACAGCATACACACCAAGACCATTCATTCCAGAATCTCTTTGTAAATATATCTTCGATACATTTCACAATATCTCACACCCTTGGCCTAATCCAACAGCAAAGTTGATAAAGTTAAGATACTGCTGCCGAAAATGGACAAAAATATACTGGTCAGAAGCTATCAAGACTGTCAACAAAACAACATTTCTAGACACACCAAGACACATAGTACATCTGGACGATTTGAAACAGTCCATATCGACATCATCGGGCCGTTGCCCCAGCAACCGCACAGGGTGGCATGTAATCATCACCAACAAAATATATTATTACCTGCATCGATAGAACAAGATGGGTAGAAGCTACCCGTCTTCAAGACACCTCAGAAAGCAACATTCTTCAACACTTGGATAGCTCCATTTGGAGTACCGCTTCATGTCATCATAGACAGGTGTAACCAGTTCGAAATCGAACTATTCAAATACTCATCCACCATTATAAGATTCTACAGAATCCATACAACCTCATACCACCCTCAAACAAATGTAATAATAGAGCGCCAGCTTAGAACTTTAAAAACAGTCATCATGACCAGAAAACAAAAGTGGATAAACGCTCTACCAATAGTTCTTCTTGATATGAGAAATGTGCCCAATGAAGATAACATTTCACCTGCCATTACTTTCACTAGAACCTAACTGTTACTCCCACAACCACTGACAGAACATAACAGTTCCACTGTTACCAAGGAAAACATTAAACAATTTTCTGAAGAGATGACTAAGCTGAATCTATCACTCCTTTCTGGATGACGGTTACACTCAAAATAAACAATCCTTTATCCCACAAAACCTATACACTTCAACCCATGTCTGGTTAAGAAGACACAGTTAGGAAATCTCTTGAAGCTCCTTACTCTGGACCCTTACCTGACACGAAAAATACTTCATAATAGAGAATTCTGCAGGAAAATACCTTACAGTCTCTACTGAGAGATTAAGACCTGTGACATTATTACAAAACCATAACAAGAAACATCCAATAAAATCACCACCTGAATAACTGAAACAAACTACGGAACAATCAAAACAACCCCAATTATCAAAACCAACAACTACACGTTCCGGAAGGAGAGTGCATTTCTATTTTTAATTCAAATAGTCATCCATCACTACTGATTAGCATTACCACGAATCTTGACACGGGCAACACGTGTCCAACTTCTCTCTGTGATATGGCATGTAGTAATACGGAGTGACTGCTAACTTTTATCATATGTAGCATAAAACAACTGTAAGCTAAAAAATACACACAAGAAAAACATAAATAAATTGTATGAAATTAACATACAAATTACCACGCTTTTCTTGTTATTTTGTACGTTTTATTTCCTGTCAAGTATGCTTTTATCTCCGTGAACACGAGGCTGATTTTTGTTGCTATGATGTTGGTGAACCTTGACAAGGACTTCATCGGACTAACATAACAAATTTAGTTCTATGAAGTCCTAAGGGACGAAACGCGTCACAAGAAAACCTTTTCTCCTTTGTCGTACATTTCCCCCAATATTGTTCCTGATATATATATATATATATATATATATATATATATATATATATATATATATATAGATAGATAGATAGATAGAGAGAGAGGGGGGAGGGAGAGAGATAAAAGATTAATGGTTTAATTTTTAAACTGGCATATTTTATTACATCGTTGTCCTATTTTATGCTAACACAGCTCTACACAGTAACCCTCTACCTTGAGTGGCTCTTGGGCCTTATATTGGCATACATTTTATTTCTTGTTAATCATCGTTGTAAAAACAACATAGAAATACATAAAAGTTTTTGCAACTTCTGTGTACTGTTTCAGAAATGTTGTAGCAACGTTTAACACATCACTTGAGGACTTTCAGCAAAAGCAAGAAATAAAATGTATACTACATGTAATTCGAAGGAAAAATAACATAATCAAGATGTTGACGTTCCACACTACTTTGGGCAAAATGTTTGAAAGGAAGTCCCCATCAGCAGTGGAAAAAGCGATAACAGCTAGTGGTCTTGAGAAACCTATTTTCCTGAAAAATTCTTTTAATAGAAAGATTTTGTAAATTACAACCAACAGTAACTTTGTCTGCTCGGTTCAATGAATGCTCAAAGTTTTCTTATAAGAAAATAACTAATATTACTCTTACGATTAGTAGCTTCCGGCAATATCACGTTGAAACACCGGTTATCGCCTGATCACTAAAGGTAAGCAGCATCGAGCCAAGTCAGTATCAGGATGGGTGGATAACAGGTGTTGTAAGCTTGGATGTGTGGGTGGTGTAATGAATAACAGCTCAGATTTAGAATTCGGAGAACCGAGTTACAATTCCAGTCGGATTTGTTATATTCATTTTTCTTCGGGAAAGGTATGAATCGACCTCTTCCCCCACTATGGGTTAAATATTAACGTTACGTTCTTATTGTGTCTAGTCTTCAAAAACATTTCTGCAACTTCTATGTAACGTCATTTAGTTAGCTCGGGTTATAAACTCTTATTAAATATATATTCTTAAAAACTTTGTTTGGAAGTGTTCATGTTTTATTTATTCACAAACAATATATTTCAAAATATATAAAACGATCGAAAAGATATAGACCAGACTGACATATATTTGATTAAAATAAAATCCCTGAATAAATTAATACTTTATTATTTTACATGTTAATATTGGACTGCTTGATATTCTATGACTTTTATCAGTTGCTCAAATATTATGTTAACTTTTTTCGGTTTGGGTTTAAAATAATTTGTTGCACTTTTTATTGTTTCCTAGAGTTCTTTGTTTGAATATTGTTTTTCATTCTCATATCTTCTGTGTGGCGTGTCCCTTCAGGATGTAGGCGATCATGTCTCTCCACAACTTCCTGTCCTTTGTCGTCCTTAGTAAAGTTTGTCTTTTTGCTATATCTTCTAATACCTGTTTTGCCAACCATTTACACAAGCTTGTCTTCATCTTCTTTGATGTGACGTGTCACTTCCGGACGTGAGTGATCATGGCTCTCCACAACTTTCTGTTCTTTATAATCCTTAATAAAGTTTGTCTTTTTGCTATAATCCTTGTTTTGCCAACCCTTTGTACAAGCTTGTTAGGTAGTTCATGCGATGCTTTCCTCTGCCCCTCTTGACTTCTGTATGTCCTGAGAGTGTCAACATTTTAAAGCCTTTTTTCCTCATTATGTGCTCAAGAAATGTTAACTGTTTCATTCTGATGTCAATTACAAGTGTCCTTTTATGCTATTTTCTCTACAATGTCCTCATTGCCCACATGTTCAGTCCATGATATTCTCAGAATCCTTCTGTAGAACCATGATTCTGTTGCTTCATGTCTTTTCTTCATCTGTGATGAGATGATCCAGCATTCACTACCATATCAGAGAACCAATATTGTATAACAGTTCAGTATTTTTTTGTTTCTAATGAGACTTTCCTGTTTCTTAATACTTTGCTTAGCTTTTGGAAGCATTTTGCTAGCCCACTGTGTCTTTGGATTTTGGTGTCTCATTTACCGTCCTGTGCTAAAACACTTCCGAGATATTTAAAGTTTTGTAATTTTTGTATCTCTATTTTCATATGCATTCTTTTGAATAATGGACTATGAGTTTTCTATCGGATTAATATTTGGAGTGGCATGGAGTCATTTCAGTAACCTGTCATTTAAAAACAGTCTTTACAAGAAAAAAAGGTGATGTGAGTCTATTCTTTATTTCTGATTTTTATTATTTATTGTACAGTAAAAGTTTGAATTATTGTGATGAAAATCAACTCAAATAATAGACAAAAATCAATAATGGATGACAATGCTTTAGCTAATAAAATTTCTAAAAAATATTACTCCTAATAATTTTAATGTAATAAAAAATCAGGCAAAATTAAAATGAAAAAAATATTAGTCCAAACAGTTAATGGCTGATAATGCTCTTATAAAAATTCTAATGCTATAGCATTAGAATTTTTATAAGAAAATATTTTTGTAAAGAAGTCTCTGATGGAATACTATTTATGTAAGAAGAGTAAGTCAAATGAAGTTGAAAGTAATAGTGGTAAAACATTTATACTAGCGGACAATACTTTATCCAAAACAAATTCAAGAAAACATTACTTCTAATGTAATGTAATATTAGCTGTTTACTTATAAGGAAACATTTAGCATTCATAGACCCAGCAGCCAGTATTGCTGTCAGCTGAATTTTATAAAATCTTTCTCTTAAAACAATTTTTCATGAAAATAGTTTTCCCAAGCCCAGTAGATGTTATTGCTCTTTCCAGTATTGATGGCGATTTCCTTCTTAATCTTTTATTTTAACTAGCGTGGAACATCATAATCTTGATTATGTTATTATTTTCTCTTTGGATTCAATGTGATATCCATTTCTGTTGCTGAAAATACTCAAGTGATGTGGCTTCCGTTATTTGGTACAATTCTTTGTGATTCTGTAGCGCTAGTCCATGAGTTTTGAAGAAGTGTGGTATTTGCCAAGACCCACACGCTTTCCTCGCTTAAAGCCATTTTTATATGTTTCGACTGTTGTACACTTCTGCTTTCTTCCGGTGTCTTTTGTAATGATTGATCATTTTTCAGCCAAAGCCCTTATTCAGTTCATGGTGGGAGATTGTTCTCATTCCACTTTTTATTCAATGCAGAAGGATAAGATCACTGGAAGAACCAAGGCACATGTTAAGTGGTTTGTTCGTTTGTTTAACAGCATGGCAACTCCTTATGGGTCATTTTATGCTGACATTTAATTTTCCAAAAATGTATTGCTGGTAATACTTTTTTTCAAAAATGTATTGTTGGTATTCTTACTATAAAAATGTATTTTATACATTCATAGTGTTTTTAACCCACCTTTCGGGGTTAAATATTTGTCCATAGCTGAGATCCTAACAGGTGCTACCACACCGTGTCAGGGTGGACCTGGGAATAACAGCAATTAAGAGGTGGTTCCATGCCCCTCAAAACCTCCCAATCAAAGACCTTATTGCTGGATGTAGAATATTGTTATACCCAGGATGACACATGTTAAACCCAGACAACCAATTCTGTAGATCTAGCATAGAAATGAATACCATCTGGGAGCCTTTGATTAAAAAAGAAAGAATACTTAAAAATGACAATACCTGTACATAGACATTATGTTTAAAGCTCTAGAATTTCAGCGCTGCATTGTTCAGGAGAGATATAGATTAAAGCATTGGCTGAAGCATACCTGGCTTTATAACAGTTGCGTGTTCAATTCCTCAGTTTGGTAGAACTGAAAAATGATTATACTCTGCATCAGTTCAAGAAAGTGAATATCAACTGATAGCATGAGAAAATTGATTGATTCGTTTTTGATGACTTATCAACCCTTTGAAGGTTATTTAAAGTCAGGAAATATTTTTGAGTTTGCAAGAATCATTTTTCGTTTCGTCTTACTAATTAATCCATATCTGGGGTAGAAAAAGTGAATTAATACTTTTCACAAGCGCTTTTGATCACATGTGGATATAACGAACCTAATTGGAATTGGAGCTTCGTTCTCCGATTAACAATTCCCAGCCATCATCCATTACATCACCAGTTTAGAGATGATAGCAGAAACTATGGGAGGAGTTATGTCCATATCACACTTTAGAGACTCGTTTATAAATTGAATGTCAGGCAAAGATACTTCAGACGAGTCAAGAATAGAATTTGAAGAGAATTTAGGAGCAAAATATTCTGCTTTATTAGCAGAAGATGTTAACACCCCAAATTGAATGAAGAGAGGAGGGATAGAAGACTTACTCTTATTTAACGCTATGACAGCGCCGCCTGTAGCCACGTGAACTAAACTTGTTAGGGGTTATACGGTGTCTCATTCTAGCAGCAAACAATGGTTTAGCACCTTCGATTCCTGTAGGCTACAGTGGCTGAATAGACTGGTGTGTACAAAGGAAAATACTGATATTAGTTTCTTGTTAAACCCTTTGTTTAATGTCATGTGGAAAATCACCTTCATTATATTTCCCTTCTCGTTAAAAGTCTTCGAATGATGTGAATTTTGCTATTTGATAATGATTTTTGTTATACTGTAGTGTCAGTCTGATTAAGTATTTTCTTTCTGACCTAAAGTATTCATTCGTTGAAAGCTATTTTTAATTATCGATCTGAGAAAACGATTGTCGAGAAGTGATAGTCTCATCATTTCTGAATTGGCTGGACGTCCAGCATGACATAGTAGTTTAGATGTAGTTATTGAAATACATGGGAAACAATCTATCATATCTTTGCATCATCAACAAATACGAAGATGATTATTCAAATTAAAAATAGATCATCTTTCACACAAAATCAAGCCCCGCCCCCTATTAAAAAAAAAACGAGATGATAAACCAGGATGTAAACGAAAGTAGGAAGCTTGCTCAAAAGGAATATAAAACTGGACACAAAAGTATAGGATCAGCCATACACCGGGAATTGTACAAAAAACTTCGACCGCGTAGATAAATATCTACTCAAACGGTAGGCTGTGCGAGAAAAAGTATAATATACCTTGGGCTTTCTGTTACCGCCCCATCTAACCGAGGAAGCTGGATTTGATTATCATGAAAAAAGAAAAGACAACCTACTAGCTCATAGAAGTGGCTGTGGTAGCGAATGCCAGAAGAAAAAGGAAAGAAAGAAAATAAACACATAACAGGACATCACTCGGGATATGAGAAAATAATATTTGAAGTTTAGGATCATTTCCTCAATTATTTGACACACTGCTAAAAGTACATTAATAGGAGTAGATACGTTATCCGGTTCACACTTTTCCCTTGTCTTTTGAACAGGAGTAGGGGTTTATTCCTTGTTTTCTGTTTAACATTGGGTTTCCAGTTCTAAAGTCTACTTCAACTCTGTAATCCTAACCTCTGTGTCTGAACTCTTACGTTTTATTCACTACTTATAGCAGAAACTATGGGAGGAGTTTTGTCCATATCACTCTCATGAGACTCGGTTATAAATTGAATGTCAGGCAAAGATACTTCAGACGATTCAAGAATATAATTTGAAGAGAATTTACGAGCAAAACATTCTGCTTTATCAGCAGAAGATGTTAACACCCCAAATTGAATGAAGAGAGGAGGGATAGAATGCCTACACTTATTTAACGCTATGGAAGCGCCGCCTGTAGCCACGTGAACTAAACTTGTTAGAAGCTATACGGTGTCTCATTCTACTCCAATAGGAGTAGATAGGTTCTCCTATCGTCCGGTTCATACTCCTTCCAAGTTTTTTGAACAAGAGTAGAGGTTTAATCCTTGATTCCTATTTAGGATTGGGTTTCCGGTTCTTTTCAACGTCTAACTTCAACTCTATACTTCTAACTGAACTGTTATTCACTAATTGAATCTTGACCTCTTCAAGTCTAGAGTTAGCCATTGTCTTTCCTGCATATCCCCAAGAATTTCACTTCTTGCCCTTTCTTACGCTAATACAACACCACACAGTCTCCCTCTACCTTAAGTGGCTCTTGACTGAAAATTATTTAAAATAAATAAAATGAAGACTTTATAAATTGAAAATAAAATTGAGAATTGAGAGTGTCTCGACTACATCGGTGTTTGAATCCATGCTGATACTGAGGAAAGTGCTGGAGATTTAATTAAAAAGTTCCCGTCATTCAATCTTCAGGTGAACCTTCAGGAAGTAATGACCATAATAGTTATACATCTATCTTAATGTAATCGACTGTGATTTAAAGGAAAAGAATAAAGAAAATCAATTGAAAAATGTGTATTTTCTTCCCTTCTATGTGCCGTGTCCCTTCAGCTCGTGGGCGATCATGGCTTTCTACAACTTTATATCCCTTGTAGCTCTTAGTAAAGTTTGTCTTTTTATCATAGTTACGCCATCTTGTCAGGTAGGTGGCCTGCTATCTACATCTGTCGTTTTTGCTTTTGATATGTCTTGTGAGTGTCAGATTTTCCGAGCCTTTCTTTTTTATTATTTATTCCAGAAATGTATGTTTTGATTTTAACTATAAATATTTGTGTTTCTATTTTCCTTAAGGATTCTTCGTCGCTTACGCGTTCCGTCCATAGAATTCTCAGGAGCCTTCAGTAGAACCATATTTCTGTTACCTCCAGATTTATCTTCATCTGGGATGATATTGTCCAGCATTCACTTCTATTTAGGAGGATTGTTATTACATAGCAGTACAACAGGAATTTTTTTAAATTCATAATGAAATTCTCTTATTTCTGAGTTCATTCAATCATTCAATCTTCAGGTGAACCTTCAGGAAGTAATGACCATAATAGTTATACATCTATCTTAATGTAATCGACTGTGATTTAAAGGAAAAGAATAAAGAAAATCAATTGAAAAATGTGTATTTTCTTCCCTTCTATGTGCCGTGTCCCTTCAGCTCGTGGGCGATCATGGCTTTCTACAACTTTATATCCCTTGTAGCTCTTAGTAAAGTTTGTCTTTTTATCATAGTTACGCCATCTTGTCAGGTAGGTGGCCTGCTATCTACATCTGTCGTTTTTGCTTTTGATATGTCTTGTGAGTGTCAGATTTTCCGAGCCTTTCTTTTTTATTATTTATTCCAGAAATGTATGTTTTGATTTTAACTATAAATATTTGTGTTTCTATTTTCCTTAAGGATTCTTCGTCGCTTACGCGTTCCGTCCATAGAATTCTCAGGAGCCTTCAGTAGAACCATATTTCTGTTACCTCCAGATTTATCTTCATCTGGGATGATATTGTCCAGCATTCACTTCTATTTAGGAGGATTGTTATTACATAGCAGTACAACAGGAATTTTTTTAAATTCATAATGAAATTCTCTTATTTCTGAGTTCATTGTTTAGTTTTTCGAAATGCATCATTTGATCTTCCAATATGTCTTCGGATTTCAGTGTTACATATTCCGTCCTGTGTAAAAAACACTTTCTAGATAAACTTATGTAATTGTTCCTATTCGTAATTCACGTCTTCTCTTAATCCTGCTATTTTAGGAGTAAAAAATATTATAAAGAAAACTAAACAACGGATTAAAAAGGAAAGACAACTGGCCAGTATTAGTAGTAAGTTACACAGTACCCTTCTTGAGGTCGACGATAAAACAACTCAATATCTAGACCACTACGGTTCTGTGGTCTGTGATGACACCATGAAAAGTGTTAGAAATGTGGACAGACGTGTCACTCAATCTCAAGCGGTATATAAGACATTATACATTTACACGTTCACATAAAATTCTACGTTCAGAATAAGTATGAACTGACGAGAAGTTGAAGTGATTCAGGCGAATCCCGATTACGCTCTTGTTAGGTTCCCAAAGGGAAAAGAAAATACTGTTTCACTACGTCGACTCGCTCTTGCCGGGGATAGAATGACAATCTCCTAACATGAAGTAGTTACAACAGCCTCAAATAGCCCTATACCGGATTCGAATGGAAATAACATCAAAATCAGAAGATAGTGTTCCACAACCAGTGACTAGTGATTCAAAAGAAGGGGTTGAATCAGGAACCTATAACTCCCCTATCCCAAACGCTGCAAAAATGTCCCCCAGAATCCTCTCAGGCGCTCTAAGCTTATCAACAAATAATCTAAACGACTCGGTATCGAACTCTAAAAAAATAATTTGGTTAATTTTTTTTTTTTTGAAACTACATTCCTTTTCTTCTTTTGTCGAAACAAAGTATTCCAAATTTACAAAAAAGTGGAAGAGAATGTTGTATTCATATGCAAATCTCCACTGTTGATACAGCTGGAGGCTAAACGAACCCTGACCTTGAGACTAAACTACTTAGAGAAATTCTAGTAAATACTTGTAACTAATTATAGTTTACAACACTTATATTAAATAAGAATAAAAATAAGGAAGAATTCTTGTTTTAGACGCCATGTCTCATCATGATGTGAGAGATCATCACTATCTACAACGTTTATATATCTTGCATACATCTAATATGAAATTCTATACCTGCTTTGTCGGTATATAGCCACATCAGCAGAGACTACCTCTTTTTATCCACTAGAATCCGCATTCCAAACTCCGAATCCATTGAATTCATTGATCTAATAGAGGAACATTATCGGTCCACAAAGTTTTATATGTTTGACGAGGGCCCCAATACAGAAACATTTCAAACCTCATCAGGAGTACGACGAGGGGGAAATGAGAGTCCCAGTCGATTGAATCTTTTCCTAGATTATGTCCTGCACATTTACAAACACGGATGTGAAGAGATGATCACTTGAGCACTCCATATCACATCCTAAACAAATCTACCAATAGAAGACAACGATCATGCTCCCCCCGCCCCCAATGCCAATGTACAGATGATGAGAAGGATATGCTGATGACATAAGTATTCATAGTTGGGATAAAAATGATCTTAAACAAAAAAAAAATCATCATCCTCTACCAAGTTTTCCAAGAAATAAGACTCAGAATAAACCTTTCCAAAACTGAAACTTTGATCTGAAATTGGAATGAAATCAGTCGTGACATCTACCTTGAATTCAAGATCAAAATCAGGATGTGGAATTAGTAAATACCAAACGCTTCAAATACCTCGATATATTGATCAGTTATAACAAATTTAGTATAAGGGATATGGAAATCGAACATAGGCTACCTTAAAGGTAGTATTGAATTGCTACAAATCCAAAACATTGACCTTAAAGGTTGCGTTATGTTCTTAAATAAATCCATCAGATCGAGAGTTTTATAAGGACGCATTTTTACGCATGGCGCTAAACCCGTTCAGAAATATCCGAACTGTCAACTGTATACAACCACTTTCATTGGCTAAAATGGCTTTGAAGCGAGTGAAGCCTGTAGGTCTTGGTGAAGACTACACTTCTTCGAATCTTGTGGACTGGCGCTACAGAATCACAAAGAACTGTACCAAATAAAACCAATCATCCCTTGAGAATTTTCAACAACAGCAACAAATAAAACGGATAGTTCTTTTTTAGTTAACTCGAAGAAAAAAGAATGATATAATCAATATGTTAATGCTTCGCATTATTTCAAATTAAATATTAGGAAAGACCAGCCCCACCACCACCATCAGTACTGACTGGAAAAAGCAATAAGAGCTACTGGACTTGAGAAACCTATTTTCCTAAGTTGTTCTAAGAGAAATATTTTATAAATTTCAACCGAGAGTGCTACTGTCTGCTAGGTTAATAAATACTGAAAATTTCCTTATAAGGAAACGGCTACATTACCATTACGAGTCGCATACCATACAAAGGGGAGACTTTTACGTCCGAACAATATGGAATATTTTTTACATGTATTCGGCATATTGAAGGCAAAAGTGGACAGAGGGAACCAGCGAATAATGTAACTAACGAGTGTCTATAAATTGATGACAGAACTAGGAGGGATAATAAAAGGAAAAACATTGCTTACAAAGGAGAGAGAAATAGAGAGTTGTAGAGGGCCATTTTCCGGAAAGGGCACGTCGAAGAATAACGCTTCTCAAATTTAAAGACAATTTAAGATTTTAATGAGAAAATTAAGCATACTCATAAATAATAACGGTCTTATGCTTTCTCTCAGGTACTTATAAATTTCCTTATACTTTTGAATACTTTCTTTATAACGTTTTATAAATTTCCTTATAATTTTGAATAATCCTTATAACTACTTATAAGGATATTATTATACTTATGCATTTCCTGATAACTGAATAATTTCCTTATAACTAATAGATTGCTTTATACTTTTGAATAATTTCCCTTTAAGTGCTTATAAACTCCCTTGTAATTTTGAATAGTTTCCATATAACTACTTAAAAATTTCCTTATCATTGTAAATAACTCTGTATTACGAGAAAGTATTGAACAAATTCTTTATCGGATTATGGCGAATAATTATTACAGCTGGAACTGCTGGAGATTGTGTCGAGAATTGTAAACCAGCTTTTTAGAAGCAAGGTAAGAGGCTGAACATAAATTCTTGCAACAAATAAAAATATTCTCCTACGCAGTCTGGGTTCTTGCCTTCGTTTTTTTCTTTACCATACACTCAACAATAAATCGAGAATCTTTGTGATGAGTCATTCGTTTTTTTTCGTTCAACGAAATTTATTATTAGTGAAAAGCCGCCGATTTTTAATGGCTGAAGTAAATGGAAAATCACTTCAGCAGTTTGTTATATAGTGAATAAGACGTTTGGTTTCGTGACAGAGAAACCACAAACGATCTCAATCAGTGATTCATCAAGACGAAAAGATGTTAATTCTTCTTCAGTGGATAAAGGCGTTTTCATTCTTTATGCTCGTCATGCTGCAGAATATACAGTGATTCCGCTATGACCCTGTTTTTCAGATTTTCCTTTCTGCGTGGATTTTAGTCATTAAATTCACTAAAGAACAAATAAATATATATTTCACACTTGAAACAATTTCGAAAAAATAAATAAAAATCATTTAAATCGTGCAATTCACGATGAAAAACAGTAAAGAAAAAAAGAAAGATCTCGAACTTAGAGGGAATAATAATAATAATAATAATAATAATAATAATAATAATAATAATAATAATAATCACATTCGTAAACATCATCATCATCATCATAATCATCTTGAGCATCATAATAATCATCAGAACATGTCACTCGCATTGATCCTGGCTATTCTTCCTCTCCAGGCTTCAGGATTATCCCTCACACCTGGTAGGTCTTCAGGTTGGCAATGTTTTCACATATGTTTTGTTTATGTATTTTCTGATTGAGCGTCCAATGCTGGCGAGTTCATGTTTTTGTGTCCACAACAGAAAGTCACTGATAAACTTATCCTTACCTCTTCAGGACTGTCCCGTTTCCTTCCCAAATTCTGTTTCCTTCTCAAATTATTCGTGAGATAGGTGGTTGATAACTCATAGAGTGACTATTTTGTAGGCTGCCCTTTCCAGGATAAACTCAATACAAAACGTAGCTTCGGTGTATACGTGCCATCTAGCTTTTTTCCGATCGTCTTGTCAATGCGAATGCGCTGCTGTCATAAAATAAGACGAATGTAGCTATGGTTTGGAGGAAGCCTCATTTAATTCTCTCCAGTAAAGCACATTTCCAGACAGCTGACAGATTGCCATTGCAACCCAATCTTTGCCAACACGAATGTTCCCGTTGCTTTCTGTAACTTTGTTACTTCCAAGAGAGATGAACTGATCGACTAATTTAAAATTGCTTTACGAACAGGAAATTGATGTAGCCTTGTTGATTAAAGAACACGAACTCTGTTTTATCTGCATCTGCATAAAGGCCTATGCCAATTGATGCTCTGTCGAGACTGTGCAACAGAGATTGAGAGCCTGTGCGATTTTATCTGCAAAGAGTGCAAGGTTGTTTCTCTAATCTGCATCTGCAACGGCTTCCGCCGCCGCCGGATATATCCGGCTTTTGGCTCGTGAAGCGCGTTTCCCTTGATTTGGCCCAGGGGAGGTCGCAATACATAAGTGGGACACCTAATGAACTCACTGACCTTATCTGGTGGGCATCAAGTGCAAATTCTCCGGCGAACTTATAAGAAAATAACAGATGCACTACATAGTTAAACTATGTACTGCATCTGTAATTTTCTTAAAAGTTCGCTGGAAAATTTGCACTTAATATCCACCAGATAAGGTCAGTATCACTGTAGACACGAATATTTATTAATGAACACCAGAAAACGGAGTTAGTAAATATTTTTCAAAGTTGTTTTTCTTTTGGAAACTAAATAGAAAAGGTGTTTTTACTAGTTTTGCAGTACTCTATCACGCTAGTGAGGTTGATCATCATTATGTGTTCCTATAATAAAGTTGATTCTCACTAAGAGCTCCTGCGAAGAACATGGAGAAATAGAAAGCTTTTTCATAAGGTGAGAAAGGATCAATCTGGTTACTCATGTTGACTTGGGGTGGAACTGAGATGTGAGACAAGCAGAAAATGTCGGCTTTTTTCATAACGAAAGGAGGAATAGATTTGATTTCATACTGAGCTGAAGGGGACGCATAATGCAAAAGGTAACTCACACAAATAACAGAAGATCATGTCACAAAAGTGGTTTGATGAAAGATGCTTAAATAAACTGAAATTTCAAGGAAGAACGACTTGTGTTTAGTGAAGTACATCAATTAAAAGAAACATGAAAAAAACATCAACGATGACAAAGTTGCAGAGGAGGGTCGAAGATTTTAAAAAAGTGGGAATATTTGTAATTCGTGACTGAGGTAAATAACATTGCTAACCGACCTGGAAAATGCAGGATTGTCTCACATTTCGAGAATTGATGATTCTTTTTAAAGATTACGAGTAAATTTTGGTTTTTTAAAGATGTACTTAATAAACACGATGGCTGAAATCCATGAGAACTCCTTTCAAGCCGATTGTCTTCTCTCTCTTTCTATCATTCTCTCTCTTTCTCCCACTTTTTTCTCTCTGCCATGCTTTCACTCTCTCTCTCTCTCTCTCTCTTACACTTTCTTTTTCTCTCTCTTTCTCCCTCGCTTACTTTGTATCTATCTCTCACTCTTTCTCACTCTTTCTTTCACTCTCTCTTTATCTCTATCTTTCTCTCTCTTACTCTCTCTTTTTCTCACTCTATCTCTTTCTTTCTTATTATTTCTCTATCTTACTCTTTCCCTAACTCCCTCTTTTCCTCTCTCTTTCTTTCTTTTACTCTCTTTCTATCACTTTCTCTCTACTCTTTCACTTTCACAATTCCTATCGCTAAAAACTACCAAATTAATATAATTCAGCTTTGTGGGTCCGTAGAACTCCGTGAATTTGTGTCCTAGAAAGTCCGTGGCTCCCTTGGTTGGAAATCGTCCATAGTGTTCGCGGCCCCTTTAATTTGAAACTCTTGAGTTAGTGTCTAATCATAAAAAATGCTATGTATTAACTTATATAAATATACAAGTTAGTATATAATAATAGCTAATATATATAAACAGATTAATAAGGATGAAAGTATACGGCCTCCGAGGCGACTTGAACCCGCTACAGTGAACAGCTAATAACTTAGATGGACCATATATAATGACAACCTACTTGTTTCCAAGCACATTCATCTGATAGAGCGGATAGCCAATGCTTGCTGCAGACGTCTGTTCAGACACATTTGCCTTTCTTCAACATCCACACTTGTTTATACTGCAACTATGCTGAGGGGACATTAGTCACAGTTTCTGGGAGAGAGCGCGTTATCTTTCATGATCAGCAGTTTGACCAAGGCCAACAATGCTCAAAAACTCGGTCACGAGGACTTGTGACTTTGTGCTAGCACAACCATCTACTGTCTCTGAACAGTTTCGTCTACACAGTTTCATTCACGTGACGTGGGTCAATCCGTGGTACAGGTTTAAGCCACTTTCCAAATGAGCCCCACACAGGCAATCGCCTTCATTGGCAGATAACATCAAGAAAACGACAATGGTGAGAATCAAACTTGTACGCGCCCTTTAAGTACATATGTAACTACATTATTCTCCTTCTCTATGTGCCGTGTCCCTACAGAACTTTGTCCATCATGGCTTTCCACAATTTCTTATCCTTTTTAGCTCTTAATAAATAGTCTTTTTTTTATCTACCATTTACCCAAGTTCACTAGGTAGTTTATGCGCTGTTTTCCCCTGTTCCTCTGTCCTTTGAGTATCAAATTTTCCAAGCATTCTTTCCTCATTATGTTCCTTACAAATGACAACTGTCTCTTTCTGACGTTAAGTATAAGTGTCTTTTTTGTTTACATTTTCTCGAAAACTTCATCGTTGCTCACATATTCGGTACATGGCATTCTCATCATACTTCTATAAAACCACATTGATGTTGCTTCAAGAATCTTCTTCATCTGTGAGGAAATTTTCCAGCATTCACTGCCATATGGGAGGCCTGACATTACATAGTAATAATTCATTACTCTTTGTTTTGTTTCTAACGATTTTTGCTATTTCTTAATACTTTGTTTGGCTTTTGCAAGATGTCTTTTGCTCTCCTAATGCGCCCTCATATTTCAGTATCTCACTTTCTGTCCTCTGTTAAAACACTTCCCAGATACTTGAATTTTTGGACTTGTTTGATTTTGTTATCTCTAATTTGTAATTTGCATGTTGGGTGCATCCTTTGGATGACCGCCATACATTCCGTCCTTTTGCAATCGATGTTTCGTTCCTTCTTCTCGCTTTACTTCACTACACTCTGTAGCAGTTCTTGTGGTTAGCTTTCTTTGTCTGCTATCAACACTGTGTCATTTGCATATCTTATATTACTAAGATTGTGGCCGCCAATAATGAATCCTGGTTGAACGTCTAATTCTCTCAGAATCGCCTCAGTGTATAAGTGCTGTGGCCTGTTAGGGACCAGAAAGAAAGACATGGAAAGAAGAAAGTAGGTTGAACAAGTGTATTGAAATAACAGAACATATATACAAAATAAGAGTGTTATTACTCAGCAGATAGAAGTGTCCGTCCGAACTGTCAGGTTACACTGCGTCCCGACTGCCTCCTTAGGAAGTCTCGCAGGTTAGTATTTATGAAGGCGGAAGAGTTCATTCTAATGTAGATAGGTCACCATAACAATAAGTTGAATAAGTCCGGTGAGAAGACACATCTTTGTCTTACACCCTTTTCTACTTTTGTATATTTACTAAATTCCTGTGAAGGCCGATTTCTGCTAGCATAAGTTCAGGATTATTCTAATCTCCTTCCCAAACATATCATGATCACGTAGCAGTTCCAACACTCCCTTTTGACGTACTTTATCAAAATATAATATACAATAGTCAAATGGAATATACTTAAGAAGACTGTAAGATATGAAAAATGTCCTTGCGATTACAGGTTGTGTTTGGCGGAAGAATTAACCGTAGCGCTGTTCAAAGATCTGAAGAACTTTCTAAACAAAACAAAATTCAGAAATAATGATTAAATTTAAACACGGACATAAGGGGAATTTTAAATTAAAGAAGAAACCTTTCACATTATTAGAAATAAAAACAAAAGAAGAATATATGCAATGTTTTTATGAGATGAAGTGATGCAAAAGTAGTATATAGTGAAATACTGAAAGTGGCAGTATATAATTTAATTTAGCCAGCCTGTCGATCCAGAAAGGTAAAACTGTAGTACCAGCAGGTTATTTATAATTTTTAAAAAGAACCATCTCCCATATATATATATATATATATATATATATATATATATATATATATATATATATATAAAATTAAAGTTTTTGCAAATGTATTATATATATAATTAATGCATTCACACGCACGCACACACACACACATACATATATATATAT
This sequence comes from Acanthosepion esculentum, assembly GCA_964036315.1. NCBI lineage: Eukaryota > Metazoa > Mollusca > Cephalopoda > Sepiida > Sepiidae > Acanthosepion > Acanthosepion esculentum. Next base: position 72,529,609 of record OZ038495.1, read on the forward strand.
ATAATGAATGTTTTTATAAACGAATTTAAATTAAATAATAAATGTGAAAATTCAGTTTGGAAAGATAAGTTATTTTAACATTTTTATCAATTCCCTCCATATGTATAATAATAATAATCAAACAATGATAATAATAATAATAATCAAATGTAATAATAATTTGAAAAAAATAATTAAACAACAATGAATAATGAGTAGAAAGTTAAACAAGACAATAAAAAAGCTACAAATAAACGCTTTCATATCCACAATTAATCCTATTCAATGGCCTCGATAATCTGAAATATAACCGTTACCCCCTCACAATAAGCGTTAGGCTAATATAACAGATCTTCTGCCCATAATGCAAAATTGACGAGCATAAATAAACAGTCGATTCTAAACGCAACATGCATGGCCTGAACACTGAGTTCAGACATGAAACTGTCGCTACTTGGTGTTGACCTCATGCTGTGAAGTAAATAACACACACCCGGTAACACAAATGAATTAGGCAAGACGCCTTAAATAAAGAACTCCAAGCGAGTCAGATCAGTTACCAGCAGTCTGTCCCAGGTTCTAGACAGGACAAAACAAGACCTCTGTTTTCGGACAGATAGTGACAAGACCTCTTCAGATACAGACTCGACTGAGAAAAACAAGCAGGGTAAATTTTGAGCAGTGGCCCGGGTGAAAACATTCGGGTAATCTTGACCTTGTGTCGCTATCTAGTCCGCAGTGGAGCGACTGGTAAATGTCAGTTAGTTGCAGTCTGTCCCAAGCTCACGACAAGACAAGACAGGATGTCTGTTTTCGTCTAGAGGGCAGAGGATTACTCAGTTGGCCTCTATCTTCGGATAGAGACTCGGCCGAGAAAATCAGACTAGTTTTCTAGCCGAGCACACTTTGGCGGGAGCTGGGTAAATTTTGACCAGTGGCCGGTTGGAAATGCTCAAATTCCCCAAAGTAAACTTGACCTTGTGTCTTATCTAGTCCGCAGTGGGGCGACCGGTAAATACCAGTTCGTCGGAGTCAGACAGTCCAGTGTTTGGTTAGCAACTGTCAAGGTCTCTCTTTTCGAGCAGAGAACGACTTACTAGAAAGAAACTAGACTGAGAAGACTAGAGAAATGCAAAGTTCCTGTTCCCGTGGTTGCAGAGGCTGGTAAAATTTTGGCCTTTTGTTCGGGTTTTCCCACACTAAACTCGACCCTGTGTCATATCTCCTCTCAGTGGGGAGACTGACTAAATACCATTTCATCGGAGTCAGACAGTCTGCTTGTGTCACATCTCGTCTCAGTGGGGAGACTGGCTAAATACCAGTCCGTTGGAGTCATTCCAGAGTTCGTTAAAGCTTATTTCTGGCTAGCTCTCGTTTGTGCTCAGTTGAAGTCTCATCTCGCACGTGACGTTTTTCTGACCTGGTACTGTCTTTTTGGATTTTTTTTCTTTTTCTTGCCTATACAGTTTGTATTGGAACTTTAGGCTTCACATCTTGTTTGACTTTATTTTTTATTAATTTGATTCCATTTTTGTTTGTATTTGATATTTTACATTTTTTCTTTTCTTTTTAATTTCTATACCCTATTCGAATTTTTCATCATTCCCATTTTTCATCAAACTCTGGACTGACTCCAACGGATTGGTATTTCAATCTTTTTTTTTTAATTTTCTCTAGTGTCATTGAGTTACACAAGACTATTGTTTTAATTTCCTTTTCTTATCTTTCATTTACTTTTTTAGTCAAGTGTTTTGTATTTCTATCTTTTGTTCAGCGAACCTTTAATTTTTGTTCGTGTTTTAATTTTTTGTTTTGGTATTTTATTGCCTGTTTCTTGACAAACTTTATAGTCTACTGTCTAATTTAATTTTTGAGTGGTTATATTTCGTTCTTTCAATTGTTTGTACTCGTCGATTTTTCGGCGAAACTTTTTTCTTATCACACGTTTTCTGTCGTCTATTTTTCTCTCACTTGCTTTATTTTTGTGTTATAACCAATTGTTTTTCTTTTACTTGTAGTATTTTATTTACTTCCATTCAGCTGGTAAAACCAGTGTTTTGTGTTTTCCGGTTTTTCAATTTCTTTTGTTGTGTTAATTGTATAATTGTTGTATCATTAAATTGAATTCTTCATCCTTTCGTGGAAGAATTTCATTAATTTCTGTATCTTAATTTTTTTCTTTCTCTTTTTCGTTTCGTTATTTTTTTTATTTTATAGGATAACACACGCACATACACACACAATTATTAGCCTGAAAAGAAAAGAAAATTATGAAAAAGAATCACCCGTTTCAAAATGGTCGACAAACATCGGTTAATCAAGCAAGACTTGTGTGGGGCCATCTCTAAGGTTTGACCCACCCAATAAAAAAAGATCAAAGCTTGCAGAAAATAGCAGTGATTAGGATGCTGAAAAGAACCAGAATAATGACCAAGAAAAAACAAGTATGGCGGCCAAAATACCAACGACAAGCAAACAACGAATGAAAAGAATGACAATGTTGAGACTGGGGAATCGCCCCCGTTCCGGATGCCCCCTCCCTTAGTGTGTGATCAACATCGCGGAGTTTTTGGAGTGATCCAAGAATTACGCACACCGTATAAAAGAAAGTGGACTTTTGTAAGGCACCCAAGAACTTAAGAAAGTTTTTAAAAAATTGTCATTCTGTGGTTGTCGACAAGCGTACGCGCAAATTTTGTCACGAAAGACACAGTGGTTAAGTCACTGGAATCCCTGTGGGCTAAGCCCCAAAGAATAATTAAGAGATCGGGCTTTTTCATATGGGACATACTGCTACGCACGCCTGAAGTCTTCGTGAAGGCAGCCAGCCGTGATCTGATCACAAAAGATCAGATCTTGAGTACTGTTACGACGGCTGACGTAGGACCATGTAGCGGTGTTCGAGGATCCTTCTCATTTTATCGAGGAGTATCTGGCCATCTACTTGTCTCAGTATGGACAAATACTAGGTACCACCTGTGATAACCTGAACAGTGGATGGAGTTTTAATATCATGCTCGATTGGGGAGCTTTCCTCTCCTTCGCTAACTGTCTCCATATAGCGATCCTAGAAATCTTGGTCATGGTGATCGGTCGAAAACCAACGTGCTTGAAGTGTAGAGAAACTGGTTATCTCCCCCCTTCATGCCAAGCGAAGAAAGCCTCTGAAGTTCAGGCCTAAATGGACCCCCCAATCCTTTGGCCAAGTCTGTTATTTCCGCCTAGCCTGTGATGTGCATGTCAGTATTTTGGGGTCAGTGATTGTGATTAGCTAAGTTAGACAGATGATGAACAGCCTTCTTCATCCCAACTTTTGGCCTTGTGGAGATGTGGTTGTTGATAAGACGTACAAGTAAATCCAGAAACGGAATAAACGTGGTGGAATATTCGAATGTGCATTTAATGGCGTGGTGGAAACTGTAGAGATGTTTCTAAAGTTTCGGAGACTATTCTCTCAGTGTGTCCATATAAGGAAGATATCATCTATGTATCTGTGGTAATATAGAGATGCTAGATGATAACTAATCAACATATCTAATTCCAGAGCATCCATAAATATGCTTGCATAGATGGGAGCCATTTTCGTTGCCATCTCTGTGCCTCTGACTTTAAGAAAATGATGATTCCTTTGAACTCGAAATTGTTGTATGTGAATTTGAATTGTATAATGTTGGTGATGTAGAGTATTCCTGAAGGCACGTAAAAAACTTATTGCAGGCTAGAATTCCTTCCTTGTATTGGATATTAGAATACAGAGATGCTACATCTATGGTCACGAGAAGTGAACTGTTTGGCAATCTATCTATCTATCTATCTATCTATCTATCTATCTATCTATCTATATATATATATATATATATATATATATATATATATATATATATATATATATTAAT
>OZ038495.1:72538483-72748483 GCA_964036315.1 Acanthosepion esculentum
GAGAAGAAAACGAAGTTTGTGTTGCGACAATTTCTAAATGAGGATGGCCTATCTACCTTGCAAGAATTTCTTTAAATAACCATGATATTGACCAATATGCTAAACTTAGTGTATTCTGAGAGAAGGTCACAAGTATGGCGCATTCGCGAAGAATCAAACTCCTTACATCAAAGCGAAATTGAGGTTATCTTTGATATCTATTAAGCCATGTTTAGTGGGACACAAAACTACAGCCGTTGGGTTCGTGCTCACTACAATAGTATCTGGCTTCATGGCAAAGCAAATGCTGATAATTTCTCTGTCAAGCTTAATTTGGTTGTCGTCGGTAGAATTCGTTGACGAGTATTGGGCTGCATGAAATGAGTCATTCCGTTGGATCTGAAGAGACGTCCGCAGCCACTGCATGGTATGGTAGGAGTGTTCAGGTGATGGAGAACTCTGATTTTTCTATGGGCTCACTTCGTCTCTTCCATTTGTCTTTTGATGTTTTCGATGGCTGTTTTTTTTTCGGGGATTGCTCTTCTCTGATTGTTTTTTTTCCGCAGCTTCTTGTTTTTGATCTAATACTTGAATCAATGACCTGGGACTCCACGTAGTCTCTTTCGAGATGCAAGCTCCTAGAAGACGACTTGTATGGGAGGCAGATGTGTAGCATTTGGGCAAGTTGTCCGGCTCACGAAGGTCGGTGGTGATTCAGGGTGGTTTCTCGGCTCTCCATCTTTGTGCTGAGGAAAACTTCGATGTTCGTGATCCGGTCCTGCCATGTGTTCCGCAGGATTTTACAAAGTTTTATTTGATGGAATCTTTCAAGTCTGCGGATGTCTCACTGGTATAAGGCTTGAAATATGGAGCATCTGAAATTACCTACAGTATTAAAACTATTTTGTTAACAAACTACTACAGTAGAGATGTGGATCGTGCAACGGTTAACGACTCAAAAAATGAAATTTGCGGTCTGCGGTTGAATGCTGGTCGAGTTCGTTACTTTCCTACAAATACGACAGATAAAAATATGAATCCGTCTCTTCTTCCCCTTCTCTCAGCTATGGTTAAAGAGCTATACTGATTAAGCAACCAGTTTTAAAGGAAAACACTGAATTCAAAATGAGTCTGAAGAGGAATGGTCTCTTACATTAGATTCATTTTCTTTTACTATTGTTCATCCAGTACAAGACCTAATAGGCACTCGAGGTAGAGCATGACTAAAAGAGGTTGTAAGGGTGCATAAGGAAGGAACAAGATATGCATATTATTAGGATATGTAGGATAGATATCGGTTGACCCTTGACTTGAATAGGTTAAGACTGTAGTAATAGGGAAAGCATCCTCTCAAGTATCTTTTTGACAATGTAACAATTCTGGAGAAGAAGCTGTCTGGGTGGAATTCCTTCCTTACTAATGGAATATAAAGTGAATAAGGTTGAGTTGACTCAGTGTAAATGACTGGTGGGTCCAAGCTGTGAAAATCTGGATTGGCGAAACTAAAGACTGTAGATCCTTCGAACATCTGCCTCGAAAATATCGATAAGGTAACGAAAGGCAAGTAAAGTATTGTCTGCGGGAAAGGTACTGCAGGTTTCAAAACTATTCATCACCCGTAATACTGCGTAAACACTTTTGAACTATGTTGACGCTTGAACGTGAAAGACTGGGCAGTTCTATCACAGACGCTCCATTTTTGGTTTGATTTGACTCTTGTAACGATAAGGATTGGCAGAAAGAGCCTGGTAATTACCGAAAAATACGTAAATGCTGTGATAGATGTGAAGTCCCTATGGGTTACAGGAGTTGTGTCGTCACTTACCAGTGATGTGTCCATGGATAATCTATTAATCTATGTTTAGTTTGATTACATAAGCTTCAGTGTTATGCTGTGTGGTTGAGTTGTAGTCGTGATGAATGAACCCATTGCTTGTTACAATCAGTTCTTATGAAGATGTGCTGAAAGGTTCTCGACCCGTTTCACTTACTCAAACCTGATCATATATAATGTCTTTAAGAATCCCTAGTTCAACACTCCCTAGTACTGTTCGTAAAGTAGAGAACGTGTTGACACGAAAGGGATTTTCTTGCTTGTTGCCTCTGTGACTTTTCACACGGTCTCGATCAGTGACAACGCATCCCCAGTTGTGACACATTTCTCTTTAATTTCGAATTGAATTCACTTCGTTCTCGTCTTTCTTTCATAAAGCGAGTCGCTTTTCCTACTTTTATGAGCCTACTTCCTTTCTACATTAAAAAAAACAACAGTTTTCTCTTTCGTTTCCTTTTGTAGGACTTAAGACAAACCTCCCCAAAACAGAAATTTTGACGTGGAATTGGAATGAGAGTGATGATGGAACATAACATGAATCAGTTATCAAAATTCAAAATGTATAATTAATAAATTCGAAAGATTTCAAACAAATACATCGGTGTATGGATCAGTAATATTTGAACTAGGAATAAATTCTGCTATTATAATGATTAGTTTAATTGGAAAGCTTATTTATGGAGATTAACATGCCCCCCTCCTCACACACACACCTTTTAACGATTGGAGAAAGTTATGTTGTCTTGAATTTATACAACGTTTTGTCGATTTATTGCCAGCGATAAAGGTGAAATCATTATTCTTTCGTAATTGATCTAGCGAAATCCCCAAAGAGAAAATTGATAATTAGAAGAAAGAAAATTATATCATTGAGCAATCGCATGCAAAATGTCAGTCGCAGAGAGACGTGAACCCACAACCTCAATGGAGGATAATGATGATGACGAATCAGATCAGGAGTAGAGATTATCTCTTGCTTCCGGTATAGGAGTAAATTTCCGGTCAATTCTAATGTCTTCTCATTTTCTTTCACCACCAGCTGCTCCTTGGCATTATCGAAAGAGAAGGAAAACTCCGAATACAAAACCGCCAACTATGGGTTAAATAGTCTCGGGAACCCGCGGATCTGTTCGAGTGAGGTTTCATCCCTGCTGTCATATGTATATATAAGAGTACAAAGGCATACACACACACACTTATATATATATATATATATATATATATATATATATATATATATATATATATATATATATATGTGTGTGTGTGTGTGTGTGTGTGTGTGTGTGTGTGTGTGTGTGTGTGTGTGTGTGTGTGTGAGAGAGAAAAAGAAAAACATGATACAATTAACTCCGCTAGAAATTTGGAAACGGTATGCTGTACAGCTTAGCATTTGCTCCGGAACTTCCAATACGAACATTTCAGAGTGTTTTTGAGTGTCAATCTGAGGACATTGCAGTGGATTCAGAAAGAGTTGGGTGATATATCCAGTCAACTCCGTTATGACTACATTCATCTTCTCACAGGGCCTCAGACTCAACATGTATTCCTACTTAGTAGGTGGTGCAGCCCTTGGTCAAGAGGATGGCTGGAAACAGGACTCTACACCATGCTACACAAGCAGGAGAACCCAGTCATTGCTGTCAGACATTTTTGCTCCATCACCCCTTACATCTGGCTACCTAACTCCCCAAACTGCAACCCCTTTGGTTATGTGTAGGGTGCAGATGAGTGAGAGACCAACAAAACTCCTTGTTAAACCAAAGGTGAACTGAAGGCAAGGATTAGGGCAACATTCACCAACGTAAAGGAGACTATCCAGAAAATGTACAGGAGATTCCGAAGTCGTCTGCGGGTCGTGGTTGAAGCAAATGGCGATTTTATTGAATAAATTTACTCTTTAAGATTTCAAGATATTTTTGTGTGCTTTTGGTAAATATATCTGTTAAAATGAGATGTCCGTGTTATTTTCATTTCTGCGTAATTTAGACGACAATTTATCTATCGCACACTGTCCGTCTCGGCTGCGTGACAATGTCTGCGTCTCTGTGAATGATCTTCCAGTCCACTAAGTGATGTTGTCAGTTCATTTATTCCTCTGTCTGCTTTTTATTATTTTGCCTTGTAGGATGACAGTGAAAACATTGTTGGGTCTCAGGAGGTGTCAAGACCGTTTAAACTTTGTCTTCTTTCTGATGCTGGGATTCTTTGCTGTCATTCTGCTGTTGATGTTCAATATACGCAGATGTAGAGAAAGATTCAGAACGTTCGTAACAGTTTGATCTTTGATTCTAGGCAGATGTTCTTGTTGTTTCCAGATTTATCTTAGTTTGGTGACAGCTGCCAGTGTTTGTGCTGCTCTATTCTCTAGCACTCTTCACTGATAATCAAACCAAGATATTTCAGTTATCTTACTACTTTAAGTTTCTGACCACTGAATTATAATAAATTTTGTATAAGAAATAAGGAAATTGAACACAGTGTAATTTGCTATAGGGATATTTTATCAGACACTGTAAGATGCTACAAAGCCAAAATATCAAGCTGAAAACTCAAGATATATTATTAAATAGCCTCGTCAAGTTTAAACTTTCATGGAGATGTCGTGTCTAGAACCGTTTTCCCAGATCAATAATTAAAATTGACTTCAAGCGAACGAATCCTATAAGTTTTAAAGAAGGCCATCCTTCATCAGATTGGCGAGACAAAATCATGAAATAATTACAGAACCAAATTACTTGAACACTTCCAACTGTTACAAAAATATGAGTAGTAAATGTAAAGAAAAATAATGATAGAATCAAGATTTTGACTTTCTACACGTCAGAAAACAAAAGGTTTGGAAGGAAACTCCCATCAGTACTAGAAAGAGATATAAGAGTTAGTAAACTTGAGAAGTTTTATTCACTGAAAAATTATTTCAAAGGAAAGATTTTATAAATTTTAACCGACAATAACGCTGTTTGGTAAATTAATGCCTGTATACAAACGTCCATTTTCACTTTTACATTAACGAGCTCCTCTTTTAGTCGAATAATCTTTTTGGCGATTATCTAGAAAAAATATCCTGTTTATTTTGTCACATTTTCTCATTTCAGTCAGAATCTTCTGAGTCAAAAGAGTTTTGGTCCTTTTATTGACTACTTCCCGTTTTAAGGCCCAGAAGAGCTTATGGCGAAGCGATTAATTTGCTTGTTTTGAGAAAATTATTACAGCTCTCCATGTTCAGAGTTGGCCTATTGATTAACAGTGCGGAAAATCAGTACGTCTTGTTCGGATTCAGGCTGAGGTATTTTGTGGTTACATCGTGCACTCGTGCTCTTTAGTAAAGTCATGAATGCATGTTCAATGGGTTAGGGATTCGATTCTGCTGCTGCTGCTGTTAACATGTAACCAAGTAGAGCCTGCCACATGATAATGGGAGTGGAGACAACTGCCAGCATGCTACGTCCATTGCTTAATAAAAAGCCATGATCAACCCAACATCAACTTTTATTTTATCATTTCATCCCAAGCAAGGTGATAATGTCACTAAGTTGCAAGCGGGTTGTTGGGAGTGGAGGATAATGAAGAGACATTAGTGAAGAGAAAGGACAATAAAAACAAATCTGCATTTATTAAAGCAAAAGATGGCAATAGGCCTTTCATTCAAACTGTAGGTGACATGGCAGCAAGTAGCCGGAAGAGAGTTCCACAGGCGAGAAGTACGAGAAAATGAACTATGAGAATAGAACATACGGCTACATCTAGCTAGTTCAAAAGTAAAACGGTGAGGCCTAGATGCCACTCTAATAACACGCTCAAATGCATGCATTCGGGAAGGCTCCGTGCCTTGAGAGACAATTGTGCCTTAAACTCACAGCTGGTATCAAATGGAACTCGTACATACGATCCATCGCTAAAGATCCAGGATAAATGATCGGTTCCTTGTGTCGCTCCAGTAACAATCTGACTCCTCATGCTAACATCTACCTTTACAAGAGCCAGATCAGGCCTGGAATGGAGTAATGTTGTCATATTTGGGCGGGGCTTTCCAGTTTCGATATAGTTCAAAAGCGTCTCCGAGTCCTTGTGGATGACTAATTACTTTCCACTTCTAACCTCTCTCTCTCTCTCACACACACACACACACACACACACACACACACACACACACACACAGAGGCGGGATGTAGCAAGGCGCTAATTGCTCTATCGCTAGTTCCATGCAAAGTGATCGGCAGAACTAAATTCCTTGGTTCCGCCAGTCCTAACCTTCCCAGCTAGGTCCTATCATGCGACTTACTTAGTAGTAAACCCCACCCACATACCCTTTGTACTCCTTTGGTGAGCAGTAAGTTCCACTCGAACAGCTTCTTCCCGCGAATCACTACCCTGTGGAACAGAGTCCCAACTAGATGTTTTCCCCGATCAATACAATCTTAACCTATTCAAGTCTAGGGTTAACCGTTATCTTCCCCTCCATCCGTATTTAATCCTCTTGGGGGCCACTCGAGTGGCCCCAACCTTTGTAAAGGGCAAACCTCACCGTAAAAAAAGCTCATCAAACAACTGCCATGAAAATATTTGTAGAAAATACAGTCAAGATGTTAGGTTAGGATTGATTACATTACAAACCCTTCTTTAGATTATGTCATGAATTTCGAGGAGCACCAGACCAAATAATGCAGCAATATGCAACAGAAAGGTCAAATCTTCTTCTTCTTCTTCTGTATGCTGTGTCCCTTCAGGACATTGATGATCATGGCTTTCTACCACTTACTGTTCTTTGTAGATTTTGGCTGCCATAATGAATTCTGGAAGGACATTCAATTCTATGAGAATCGCCTCGCTTTATAGGTTGAATAAATCCGGTGATAAGACACGTCCTTGTCTTACAGCCCTTTCTATTTTTGTATGTTCAATGAATTCATTTTCTATCCGTATGTAGGCGGTTTCTTTCTAGTATAGTTTTTGGATTATTCTAATATCCTTTCCAAATATGTCAAGATTAGCAGTTTCAACAGTTCTTTGTGACCTTGGTGATTTATGAATCTGTAAGATAGATTCTTATGTTGTGTGAATAAAATAAGATTCGTCTATTTTTCTGAGAAATATTATTGATAACCCAACATGATATCTAACATCTACAATGTCATCGGATAATTGGATTACCATGTTACCCCAAGGAATATGAAGGACTTCAAATGTTTACGTGGTCATGCTGAATGACCCTACTGCCATGGGGAATACTCAACATGACTCCACAAAAAAACTACGAGATATCAGATAATTGGCTTTCCTTATTACCCTGAGATATACTATAAAGTACTCAATATGGTTCTCCATATATACATGAGTTTATGGGATAACATGATAGTATATTTGAGTTTATGGGATTACATGTTTTTACCTATTGCCTTGAGATATACAATGAAAGATACAGTATGTTTCTCCGAATATCTAGGCAGCACTGAAATAATTATATTATCTGGAAAAATATGATGAACGACCCAGCATTGTACCCCGATTATCTAAGGCTAATCTGGTATAACTTCGAGAAATTCTATGGATAATCCAGCTTACTTATCCGAATATGTACGGGGACATAGCATATTTGGATTTATCAACAGAATTATTTAACATACATGGAGGATATTCTGAGAAAATTATCAGGATTCATTATTGGCGGCCATTAACACCAAAAGATATGCAGATGACACAGTTGATGGCACAAAAAGAGCCACTACAAAGCGAGTAGAAAGGACTAATCATCAATTGCAAAAAAAAAAAACAGAATGTCTGGTTGTTAACAAAAGCAACAGACCAACATGCAAATTACAAATTGGGGAATTTGTTACATTTGACGGAAAGTGCGACATTGAAATTCGAAGGCGCATTGGCGTAGCAAAATATGCCTTCTAAAAGCTAAGCAAAGTATTAAAACACAGCAGAATTTCGTTACAAACAAAGAAAATACTACTGAATTGTTACGTGATATCATTCCTCCTATATGGCAGTGGACACTGGTCAATGTCCTCACAGATGAAGATTTACATAAATAGTGGTTAGAAGAGAGTCGGGTCCAGGTGCGCCTTCTCACTCGCCGCTACACACAAGTGTAGGGAAAGGTCGGAAGAATAATGTGTTGGGAGATTATAGAAACTTAATTTCCTTAGAAATAAAGAAAAGAGTACGAAACTGTATGGCAGTGAATCCTGGGCAACCTCCTCACAGATGAAGAAGCAATAGGAATGTGATTCTACAGAAGAACACTGAGAATATCATGGACCGAACATGTGAGCAATGAGGAAGTTTTAGAGAAAATGGAGACTAAAGGACGCGCAAATAGCCTTGGGGTCGATATGAACCCTTCTCCTCTATTTGTGGGTTAAATAATTGTTACCTCGGAAACATTGTTACTGCAATATTCGCTCGCAAAAAATAATTTACTCTTACAGCCCGGTTTCAAACAAAGGGTTAATTATACGTAAAACTACCTAATCAATATATCAAAACCACGAATATCTACGAAGTCATGGGATAAGTGAGTTTTCCAACTGCCTTGGTGAATGCCACGAATGACCTAGCAGGGTACCCCGAATATCTTCGACGTCAGTGTATAATTCGATTTCTCATTTGTCCTGATGAATTTCATGACGAACCCAGTTTCATGCACAGATGATCTACGAATTCATGAAATAATTTCTGTTTTGATTTCCGAAATTGTAAGCACCAAAACCTGCCGTCAAATGTTTCTTCTATATGCCGCGTATCTCTTCAGGACGTTGTCAGTGATTGCTCTCCACAATTGCCTGACCTTTGTAGTTCTTAGCTAATTTTGTCTATTTGTTATCTCTCCTAAACGTTATTTCACCGCCATATGAACTTGTTAGATACGTTATACGTTGCTTCCCTCTGGCCATCTTACTTTCAATATGTCATACGGTGAGTGTCATTTTCGAAGCCCTCTTTCCTGATTATGCGCTCTAGAAATTTCATCATTGCTCAGATGTTCAGTCCTTGGTATTATCAACTTCCTTCTGTAGAAACACATTTCTATTGCTTTATATATCTTCTTCATCTGTGAGAAGATTGTTCAGCATTCACTGTTATAGAGGACTGATATTACATAATAGTTATATACTCTTTTCTTTGTTTCAAAAGAAATGTTCTTGTTTCTTAAATGCTGAATGATATTTGGCTGTATATCATTACGAATCTGATTCAGGAGTAAATAAAGTTTTCCAGATAGTGGTGTTGTTTGGGACGACGCAGATAAAATCGAAATTATTGAAGAAGTCATGACTTCAGCTCGCAACAGTATATTTCTAAATGAGGTGACCGATTTAATTAACGGCTTTCTGAACTCTTATCACCATCGCCAGCTATTATTTGAGTAACAGGAAAGTCTGAGTTCTGTAGCCTTGGTTGACAACCAGTCTAGAGCTGAAAGAGACGTCAATCAAGTGCGGAAAAATCTTCTGCTTAGTCAGTCATGAATCGAAAGAGACAAAATCGCCTAAGCGTGTATCATGTATGGCAATTAATTGACTGACTGAATTTAAGTGCTACGTTTTTAATTTCTTTTTTTTTCTTTTTTTTTTGAGAATATACTACCGTTATATGAATTTTATTTTAAGGTTGTTTATCCTCATTTATCTCAGAAAATCTGTTAATCTTTCAACTATAAATTACCCATTGTATTATCCCATAAACTTCATAATTTACGGCAGGCTGAGTTGAGAGAAGGCGCCTTGCTTGCTTTGCCAGTGTTCGTACATTGTGCTTCACATTAGTGATGATGTTCCTTGCACTAATCATTTTCCATCAGTCATATACTTGACACCTCCGTCTTGTTTAACAACAGCAGGCTTGACCATTTTCATCCTGCTGGATAATCGATCCCATATGAGGAAAATCCAATATGTCGGAGAGGTTTTAATTTATAGTAGCATGTCTTAAGCAAAGGAAACCTCTCAGAGCCTATCTATCTTCAGATAAATGTTGGTGGTTGGGAACTTAAAGTAGTGAGATGATTCAAATATCATGGCTCAATTAACAGTGAAGAAGGATTCAAAATAGAAATACTTTCAAGAGCAACATAAACAATGGCAGCTGTAACAAAATTAAGATCATCTGCCTGAAAATCAAAGACCAGGCTGTTGCAAGCCTTGTTAAACTTTCGCTGCACCTATATTGAAGATAAACAGGAGAATTATAACGGAGAATCCAGGCATTAGAAATGAGATCCTACAGAACCTTCATAGGCATCTCATACGTAGAGACCACACCACAAATGAGGACAGCGTGAAGCAGCTTCAGACAAGAATCAGGCCCGTTTGAAGACAATGTAAACACCGTAAAGAAAAAATTTAAACAGTATTAACACCTCATAAGATCTCACTGCCATCCTATAAAGCATCCCCTTAGGCAAGAAAATAGGAGGCGGACCGAGGAATAAATGGGCTGACAACGCCACTGGGATCATTTACAGAGACTCAGTCATTGGCACGCAACCGAGACATAGAAAAGGAGTTCAGCATCACAGTGCCCCTACGACCACACTTTGCACTGACAATGATGACTATGATGATGATGATGATTTGACTTATACCGTTAAATTCGTGTTTATTTGAATTTTTCTTGCTTAACGACATCTTAGTTGCAGCCTAATAATATAATAGGTTCGCTACTTTGTTAGCAACGCCTTGTGGAGGTGACGATGTTTTTGAATTAAAGAAAAACTGATTCGTTTTTCAGTTCAGTTGTTTCGTTGACACTAAAATTTGTCTCAGATTCTATAACTAATGTTCGATTGGTGCCGTCGTTATCACACATTAGATTTATGCTGAACAATTCTATTTTTCAGTTTAAATAAAAAAAATGTTATCTATTATCCAATTTCATATATGCAGTAGCCTATTATCAATTTAAGATAAAGAAAATTCATATTACGGAGCATACGCTTTTTTAACCCGTCAACCAATTCGATATTTATAAAATGGAGTCGGGATGCTGAAAGTAAGATCAGTCAGCTAAGTAAGCCTTTTACTTTTATTAATTCTCTCTCTCTCTTTTTCTCTCTCTCTCTCTCTCTCTCTCTATATATATATATATATATATATATATATATATATATATATATATGAGACACCAGGGGTAAAGCTAATTGGAACAGATCCATATCAAGATACAGGGCTTCTTAAATTTTTTTTGCCTTGGAGGAAACCCTCTCTGATTGACGATGAGTTCAGGGATGGAGCCGATCTCACCACGTTAGAGGTTTCCTGAGGCTATATAACCCATAGTTGGCAGTTTTGAATTCAGAGTTTTCTTTCTCCAAGACTGGTTTCCACCCAAGTCTATAGGACCCAATTCCTTCCAATGAGGAACAAAGAGTAGTGATCCCCTTTCTTTGGTCAGATGGTGTGTCGGCAGCTAAAATTCACTTTATCGCACTGATCAACCTTGGTATCGAGGGAGGAGTAAATGGTAGTGTCGTCAGCATAGATGACAAGTTGATGTCATCGGGAAGATGGTTAATGAAGATTAAAATCAACATAGGACCAAGGATAGAGGTCTGGGAGACACCCGCGTTAGTACGAAAGGATATAGACGCGGGGCATTTCAAGACAACATTCATTTCACGACTTGATAGGAACGACTAGATCAGCTCAAAAATGTGTCCGGAGATACCATAACTTTTCAGCTTGTGGAGAAGACCTGAATGTCAGACCCTGTAAAAGGTTTTTTAGATGTCCAAAGCTACGTTTTATTCTATACTTACCGTTCCTAGCAACCCGTATTTCCTCCCAGGACTAAAACCATAAACTAAACTCACATAGCGTTAGTAAATTTATTCTGAGTATTTAGTTATTCTTTATTTTTTATATCGGTAAAATATTCATCCCACTCATTGCTGGTGTCCTGTTTTATCTTCAGATCATTGACTGCCATATCCATTTGTGTTTTCCGTCACTTAAGCTCTCCTTACCGAATATATTGACGTCTTTTCTGTGTTATGCAAACTGTCGTTTTTTTCAGATCTTCGTCTAGATTAGCGCTTCTTAATCCAGCGAAATCTAAACGTACATTGGAATAGCAAAAGATACCTTCCAAAAACTGAGCAAAATACTAAGAAACAGGAAAATTTCATTAGAAAAGAAGAAAAGAATATTGAACTGCAATACGATATCAATTCTCCCATGTGACTGAATGCTGTACAATTTCCTCAGAGATGAAGAGATAACTAGAGGCAACAGAAATGTGCTTCTACAGAAGGATGCTGAGAAATCCATAAACGTAAACGGAACAACAAGGAAGCCAATGAAAATGAAAACAAAAAGGACACACAATCAGCCAAAGACGGCTGAAAAATCTTGGACGTAATGAGAAAGTAGGCCCTGTAGAATTTCACACCGACAGGATATATCAAAGCAAAGAAAAGAGAAGGCAACGGATCTCCGAGCTGACGAGTTTGTCTGGATGTATGGAGCAACTATATTAAAAGAACAAACCTTATTAAGTGCTAGAACTGATAGGACGTTATGGAGAACCATGATCGCCCACGTCCTGAAGGTTTTTAGCGAACTCAGCTTGTTAAAATAACACCAGATTCTGGTCTCTCTCTCTCTCTCTCTCTCTCTCTCTCTCTCTCACACACACACACACACACACACTTTATCCGTGGATGTTGGACAAACGCAAATGTGCCTGAACACGCGTTTTTACCAGCCAATACATATATATATATATATATATATATATATATATATATATATATATATATATATATATATATATATATATTCGGTTAGCTTATTCTATGTACCTAATCGCGTGACTAAATAGAGTTAGTGGTTTCTCCTGACCAACTATGTACACGTCGTGCTAATGCAATTTTGGCCAAAGAACGCATCAATAGAGTGTCCTGCAAGCACTTGCACTTTGATTACTCGTCCTTGCGTTTCAAGCGCCCAACTCTTCAGTACAACAGAAGTGCACTGGAACCCATCCTGTCTTATTTGGTCAGACAGTTTGAAATAACGAAAACTTGTTTATGTATCAACATCCTCCTTTTTATTTTTTTATCATTATTCATTTTCCATTTAACATACAAAAATGAGGCCGCTCACAAGCTACCATTTAGAGCAATAATATGTTTATCACTCCTAAAAACAAGTTAATCAGCCAAATGTATCTCCTCGTGTGAGTTAAGAGTCGCCTCTCAAGTTTAATGCAATTTTGCCACTCTTACCAGCCTGAATAATCGCAAAGGCCCCACTAAGATTAATTGACATACTGTCATTTATCACCGCGTCGAGCGCACGGAAAATGAAGGTGAAACATTAGAAAGACGGAAGTTACGCCATCTAGAATTGTTTTACGTGGGGGAGAGGCCAGTTACATGTGAGAATTGATCAATCACTGCGAATGATTAATTTCGTCAGATATACTCTGTGGTAATTAAAGGATTTTTACTTTTCGGTAGAGACTAAAAGATATTGGATGAAATAACAGAAATTCAGTTTAGAATTACAGAAAGGAAACGCTTTGATTTACTATCGCTCACTAAAACTAAGAATGACAGAGACATAGAGCTTTACTATTTCACTCCGAACATTCACAGACATTTACCATTCCACTTCGAACATACCCAGACATTTACCATTTCGCTTCGAAAAATCACAGATAGTTACCATTCCATTTAGAGTAACCCAGAACCTTTAGCATTGTAACGGTAATCGAATAAAATCAACCAACAGTTTATTTATCTACAGTTATATGATAAATAATCTTAAAAAATCAGTATTCGAAATCTTGCCCATTTACACAATTGACTTAAGCGTCTTTGCCTATCAGTTGAGTTTGATTATGTTCAGTTAGGAGAAGGCATGAATCCATTTTTCTCTGACTCTTGTTCCTCTTCCTGATATGTTAATGATGCGTGACAGGAAAGAAAATAGCCGAGTAAATACCCAAGAACTCTACCATAATAGCAATACTTGATCAGGTTGTAGCAATAAAAAGCTGTTAATCCCATATTCGACCTTGACAATCGATAAGAAGAAAAATAATGGCGATAAAAAGTATCAATGTATTTCACTTTTCTTAATCACTAATTTGTTTGCTATTTATTTTTAAAAGCAAATATATTAAGATTACTTCTTTTATTCCTTTTTGCAATAAACACAATAAACTACTTAATTACTAAATTTCTTTTTTTAATATTTAATTTGTTTCCAACTAAAGATGAAGTAGCACTGACTGCTCAGTCAGATGAAGAAAACAGATACTACATCTTGATCCTAGCACCATCGCCAGGGAGTGAAGAATAGCATACCTGGAGTAGCACTGACTGCTCGATCAATGAATACCGAATGTTTCCTTATAAGCAAACGACTAATATCATTATCACTATTAGAGATGACGATAACAGATATTATACTTTGATCGCATCCTAATGGCTACGGATTGGAGAAAAGCATAACGCGAATAATACTGGCTGCCCAATCAATGAATGCCGGATGTATATTTATAAGGACACGGATGATATTAACATTACCGTTAGAAACGTGAAAAACATATACTAAACATGGAAGATAATTCCTCACCCACAAGGACGCAGAGACGCTATTGGACTCTTTCGAAAGTCGAATGTGAAAATTAGGCAGCAGTGCTTCATTGACTTTGCTCTGGTAAGGATAACAGGAAGATTCAGATACTTACGGAAGGGCTATTTTTCCAGAACCTTTACCATTAATTCAGCATCTTTAGGTCTGGGTTGAGCTTAAGTCCCAATAGGCTCTCAAAGGCAAGAGGCCTCACTAAGAGAACGTCAGTTCATCCCGAAAATTTCAGGGTCCGCTTGGTGATGAGCGAACGTCACTAATTTTTCCGCCACTAAGATGTTAAGTACTCGGTCAGAAGAGAGATCAGCTGCCAATATTTGATCGTCTGAAGTTGGGGAGGTGCACATCCCTTATATCATTGTTTCATCAGTGTCGATATTCACAAACGATCTGTGTATACACTTAGGCAGATCATTTATGCAGAGTAGAAAAAGAATTTTGCCGAGAAATGAGCCTTGGAGGATGTCTGCGTTGATTGCTTGGGCCTATACACACACACACACACACACACACACACACACACACACACACACACACACACATTCACCCGTATATATATATATATATATATATATATATATATATATATATATATATATATATATATATATATATATTTACAGCAAGAAACCAAAAATTACCCCAACATAAAAAATAGTCTATTTCAAGCCATTCTATACGCGGCTATTATCAGCTCTCTCTCTCTCTCTCTCTCTCTCTCTCTCTATATATATATATATATATATATATATATATATATATATAAAGTTAAATTTTTTGCCATTTTTAATGGTTAAATTTTGAGATATTTGGAATTTACGAAGTTGGACTGACTGAATTTATTATGCAGATTAAACGGATATTAGTTTAAAACCACTGAAATCTAATAAAAACTATTTTTTTCTTTTTGTTAATAATATACGTTGAAATTGGGTAAACAGAAGGATCTAACAATTGCTGAAAAACAGAAAATAACAAAGTTATTGAGTGAAGGAATGTCTACATGGAAGATATCAAAGGAGCTTTCAAGAGATTATCAAACGATAACGAAGCCTGTTGAAAATATATATTTGAGAACTCGAAGCAAAGGAAAAAGATTTAAGAACTTGCTTCCTCGACATGAACGACTAAAGCGAGTTATAGTAAAACAACCACTTTTGACCAGCTCTCAAATCTTTGAAAAGGATGGATGTTAAGGGAGTCATGAAAGACAAAAGGCGTAGAATACTTTGTGAATTGGGATCTGTAAAAATCTCCAAGGCAACCTCTTCTCATTAAAGCAAATATTTTAAAGCGTCAAAATTAGACCAAGAAATACATGAAAATTGATTTTTCTAAAGTAATTTTCACGGAAGAATCTTGAGTGACATTTGATGGAGCTAATGGATAGACTAAAGAATGGATTTTATCCAATTCAGATGTGTCTGTGTTTAAAAGAATGCAACAGGGAGACGGTAATATTATGATATGGGCTGAAATTGTCGACCAAACCATTAGTGAACCATTTAAAGCCGATGAAGCAGTTAAACTGAACAGTTTTAGATACAGTGGATTGGAATAATATTGCATGCTGCTTGGCATTATTCTTCAGCAATACGAATCTACAGTCTGCCTACTTGTAAGTTGTGCAAACTGGGCTATCGAATGTTCGAAGATCATGAAATGAAATTTTAACTTGAACTTGATAGAGACAGTCGGATAATGAAATATTCATATTGACTGAGGTGTACGCTAGAAAATCTTCCCGTAACGCTATGAAATCTTATATGAGGTTGACCTTCAAAAGCGGCACTGATTTTTCTTGCTATGTAATTTTAATTACGTCCCTGAAATTCTATGCTTACTCTACAGTAGTTGATGGAATAAATTAAGATCAACGTCCATTCTCGAAGTGGATATAAATTTGTTGAATGTTGTTTTCATGAACGAGGAATGCAAACAAATGCGACAAAATGCATATGAAAAAAAAATGAGTTCAGCAGATATACAAAAATAGAAACGGTAGTCAAGGATGTGTTTTCTCAGCGGTTCTGAGAGAATTAGAATTCCTACCAGGATTCATTATTGGCGGTCACAATTTTGTGTTGATAGCGGATACGGAAAAAATACAAAAACTCCCACAGAAGGTAGTGAAGGGAAAGAGAGAAGAAAGAATTAAACATCAACTGCAAGAAGACTAAATAAATAGTTATCAAAAGGAGGAATGAAACGTGCAAATTGCAAATCTGAGATGTCAAAATCAAACAAGTACAAACATTTAAATATCTAGGAAGTGTTTTCGCAGACGATGGAAAGTGTGACTCTGAAATCCGCAAAAGCTAAGCAGAGTATTAAGAAATAGAAAGACTTGCTAGAATCAAAGAAAAAGTACTATACTGTTACGTGATATCTGTCCTTCTGTATGGCAGTGAGTGCCGGTCAATCTCATCACGGATGAAGAAGAGACTTGAAGCAACAGAAATTTGAGAATACCATGGTCCGAACATGTGAGCAATAACGAATTTTTAGAGAAAATGGAAGAAAAAAAGGAAACTAATACTTAACATAAAAAAGAGACAGTTGATGTTTCTAGGGCATATAATGAGGAAAAATGGTTTGGAAAATCTGATACTCACAGGACAGATTGAAGGCAAGGGGGACAAAGAAAACAACGCATAACCTACTTTGTGAGTTTGAGTCAATGGATGGCGGAACAGGTTTTAGAAGAAATAACAGAAAGACAAACTTTATTAAGAACTAAATAGTACAGGAAGTTGTGGAGAGCTCCGATCACCTACGTCTTGAGGGGACACGGTACATAAAGAACAAAGTGTTTGAGCTGGGGGTTGTTTCGTTGTTTATCTTTCCCATTTCTTCGAGGTGGATCCCTAGTGATCTCTGAGGTCGCTAGAAAGAATTCGTGGGAGATGTGAATATTTAAGCGTGAAACAAGAGAGATAGGAATTAAATAAAAAAAACAATACTGTACATATAATAACAACGTTTTATTATCTTAACCAAAGTAAATATGAAAGAAATATGAAATTTAAATGCAAGTATGTCTATTGAGATGCCTTTATTCTAACGTACGATGTGTATAAAATCCTGATGAATATGTAGAGATTTACAATGGGGAATAGTTTCTTGTTGGTTTATTAGAATAACCAGTTTAGAGCATTTGTATGTTGTGCTGTACGTGACACGCAGTTCTCTGGCCATCAAGAGGTCACTGTCAAGTTTTGTCCTCACAGTATTCTGTTGGTGAAGAGAAAGTAAAAAGAGAAATCTGGCTCCTGATTGACCAGTTCACACAACCCACCAACCAATCGAAATAATGCCCTGGTCTGAGTCCACCAGATGTCTCTGTCTGTCTGTTGACCCATATTTACAAACTGCACATCAGCACTCAACTTCAGATGGTTGAACCTCTGGCTTAACACCCCTGGCAAAAACGCGGTTATATGGCTGACCGCTCATATTCTAAGATGGCTGTCAACTGGGGTGGCTAGCCAATCCCTGTTGCAGACACCTGCTCAGACACGTTTGTGTTTCTTCAACACCTACAGACAAACCTATGGTTTATACTGTAACTATACTGATCGGGCCTTTGCAACAGTTTCCGTGATATAACGCATAATTTGGCATGATTTTACACTACGCTTACACATTCAGTCATGGTGACTTGCAGCTGCGAACTGGTACAACTATCTAACAACTTCTTCATTTCCATCTACTCAGTTTAACTAACTCGTAGTATGGTTTTTAGGTACTTACTAAAGGCGCCACACACACACGGATCATCTCCTAGGTCGATGTTATAAAGAGGTCATTTCTTAACAAATCGACCTTTGTGAGATTCGAACCCTCGTCTCATGGTCGGTATACTGACGTTCTAGCCACTCAGCCACATGACCGCATAGATCCCCTGGTGAACATGAACGTCCCAATGGCAGCACTACCAAACTGCACTATTGTCGCCCTTTCCACAAGGGAAATCAATGCACCATCAAAGGTAACTTCAACGCAGATATTTTGATGGATGAGACCAAATAATGCAATGTCACAGCCCTTGGTGAGTCAAAGGTTTTGTTCGGATTTTCAGTGATAATTTCTGGCAACTTGTATCTCCATGTTATAACATTAATTTGATGCAATTTCTTGTCCAAATGTTGCTAAATTGTTTAGTCTTTATTTTCATATATAATATATAAATATTGTTTATTCTTTATTTTACATCTTTGATAATGAATGATGAAAAATTGCAATTACGCTATCTATCGAAAAAAGGACTGATTGCCAGGGCAGCTGCAAGAGAAATTAATGGTGTGGAAGGCTCAGTGCCTGTCAACGAACGTATAGCACAAAACTGTTTCAGACGTTTCAAGGAAGATGACAACAGCATCGAAGACAAACCAAAGTCAGGGAGACCTGTTGTGGAATATGAGTCCTTGCTTAAATGGTTGAACAACAGCCAAACACAAGCACTCGTACATTGTTGGCAGAACGTGGTCCTTTACAAAGCACTATCAACCGACATTTCCATCAGCTCGGCCTTTTGAACAGACGCTATCGAGAAGTTCCTCATGAGCTGACTAATGACCGGGCGCAGCAGCATGTGAATATTTGCAAGCAACTGGGAATGAAAAACTAATCTATTTTCTTATTAGGATTAATAAGAGAAATTAGTGACTTCGTTCCGACCAGGTTCAGAACCTGTTGTCAAACAAGGGCAATATGAACAGAAGGTCATCTTGTGTGTTTTGGTGGAATTTGGAGGTGGTGTAGCACTTTGAGTTTGTCCCAGATGGTCATGGTGTGAAGGCTGACCTAGTATATAATGCTTTGAAAGCTCGCTACCCGGCATTGGCCAATTGAAGACGCAACCTTCTCCAGCATGACAATGCCCCAGCACTCACTGCCAATGTAACCAACCGTAAACTGTAGCACCTGCATTAGGTTCAGAACTTTCACCATCAGATTACCACCTCTTCCGAGCTCATTTCCTGCAGGGACAGAGGTTCGACAGTGTACATGAAGGTGACAACGGGTGCAGGCAGATTTTTGCCTCTAGACCAGCCAAATGGTATAAGCGTGGAATTGAGCTCCTGGCGCAACGATGCCAACAAGTAATAGAATAAGATGTGGGATATTTTGATGAATAAACACTTTCCGTATGTAATTTGTTTAAACTATTAATTCAAGCTTGATATACGAAAAAAAACTTTAGACATTTGACTTAGTACATTTAAGGATTTTCTGGAATCATAGAATTCAGCATTGACAAATGCATTGATATATGCATTGATATGTGCATTAAATGTCTAGACTAGCATTTAGCAGCAGGGAAATATGTATCTACTGTCAGTTTCCTGTTGGTTAACCAAGAACTGGACGCCCCCATCCTTTGATACGATTCTTCTGTAAGAGAGATAACTATCTAAATTTGTTTTGGTCTCGTTGACTAATGACCTTAGAGATCGTTTGTTGCTTTTGTCGTCTTTCATGAATGGTGATTCCTTGTTGAGGGCGTCACGAATCACCTGGGTTTTAACAATATTGAACAGTTTTATGCCACTGTCGTATATGCATGCTTCACTGAGATAATGGAATTTTACTGAAGTGAAACATTTTTAACCAGTTTAAAATAGGCGCGTGCGGAAAGACATTTGAAAACTAATTTACTTGTGAAATCTAACTGGTCGAAATATCAGATACTTTGTAATTTGATGCCAGGTCAATCTGTGCTGCTATTACAATTTAATTCAGTTCTCTCTGTTGTTTGTTCGGGTCATCGATGAATACATCAGTCCCTTCAATAAGCCTTTCTGGCGAGGAGGCCAGCAAGACCCCTGCAAGATTATAAATAAGATCGTTCAACACGAGGATAAACCTTCGTTTCGGCCATCTAGCATAACGGTGCAAACTGAGATTCATAGCTATGTATGTAGCTAGTGTAGTGATGACACGGCATCATTGGGCCGAGGGTCTACTAGACTGAAGGCAACTACTAGTACAGGAGGTTTCCCCTATAGAAATCCGTATTCGTGACCATGGTGATTCTTCAATTTAGAAAACATCAGCTATGGTTAAAAATGGTACTTGACCAAAACTCGCTACGCAAGACTTATTATTTCTCCATTTTTCAACCCAGATATACGGAGCGAACTTGCTGAAACTCAGCTGCGCAACGGCACTACGACCACAACTGGTCATGAGACAGATGTGATGAAGATAAGAAAAATTTAGGCCATCTATTTCCTCAGTTTTAAGTGGAAATTCCTCATTGTGAGATTAAACCTTTGCTTTTGAATTTCCATTCTGAATTGCAAGTGAAAGTAATGAAAAGGCCAAACCAACGAACGGCCCATTGTATATTGTGTTTGTATCGATGACTACCATTAAATATTTCAGAATGAAAGGCCAGAAAGAAAATATCCATTGCAGATTGGTGAGAAAAGTTTGGTGTAATTAGCTGAATGAATAGTAGCGAATCACACATTGATATTTTAAAGAATTTAATCCAGCCTGTAGTATTCCAATGGTAATATTAGCCGTTTCCTTATAAGGAGACATTCGGTATTCATTGACGAAGCAGCTAGTGCTACTGTAGGTTTAAATTTATTAAATCTTTCTCTTAAAACAAATTCACGTTAGGTAATTTCCTTGCTGTTTCCCTCTGCCCCTCTTGCCATGAATATATCCTGTGAGTGTCAAATCCTCTAAGCCATGTATCATCATTTTATATCCCAGAAATGTCAACTGTAGCGATATCAGCCTTAGCTGATATCTGATTAAGTGGAACAGCTGACCTGTCACAAAAATGCATTCAGTCATTTATTTTCCCGATGATTATCAGCAAAGTGAAGTGGTTTTCACAAGTACATATCAAACGGGCCCCAAACAAAGAGCCATTGAATGAAGATAAATTACTTTTGGAGAAAAAGGTGACAAGAAAAAAGAACAATGTCCTCTATAAGACAGTGGCCACTGCCATCGAAAAGTCAGTGAGACAGCGAGGACTCACGGTTCACCGGGTAAGTTATGCCATGTTTTACTCTGTCCCTATTGCTTTCGATCTGTATCAAATTTTCCAAGACCCCTTTGCTCATATGTGCCCTAAAAATTTCAACTGTCTTTTTTATGCTAAGTATAAGTATGCTTTTTGCTTCCAGTTTCTCTAACACTTCCTTGTTGCTCACATGTTTCGTCCATGGTTTTCTCAGTAGCCTTCACCGTTATCCCAGTTCTCCTCTTCATCTGTGATGGGATTGCCCAGCATTAACTACCATATAGAATTGATGTCTTTTCATTGTCTATAATGAAATTTTCTTGTTTTTTGATATTTTGTTTAATTTTTGGAAGGCATCTTTTGCTACTTCAAGGCGCCATCCAATTTCGTTGTCTCATTTTCAACAGTTTTTTAAAACTTGCCTGATAGTTGAATTGATGTACTTGTCTGAGAATACCGTGGATTAAACGTGTGAGTACCGACAAATTTTTAAGAAAATTGCAGCAAAAAAGGACGCTTACACTTAGAACAGAAAGAGACAGCTGAAATGTCTAGGATACATAATGAGGATAGAGGGATTGGAGCATTTGACACTCGCAGGGCACATTGAAGGCAAGGGAGACAGAGGAAAGCAGCGTGTAATCTACCTAGCGAGCTTCTGTGAAAAAAAAGATAGAAAATTATAGCGAGCCATGATCGGCAACGTTCCGAACGGACTCGATAGATAGATGAATTGGAGATCTGAAGAGACTTGATACCGTTTGGTTCCTAACAACAGGAGCGAGATTCAGTTGATATGAGACACATATAAATAGTCGCATTTTAACTTAAAATTTTTAAGTTGAAATTATGTCAAGAAAAATAAAACCTTTTCGAAAGTTTTATGCTAATAATAACCACACCTATAATTTATAATTATAATAAAGTCTCAATTATGTGTCACTGGCCTAAAAGAATACTTTTTCGTCTTTAGGATCTAACCATTAAAAGTAAATCTTTTTCCACTATCAAGTAGTGAATTTTTTGAAGTTTTATGATTTTTCTAATTCCTGACGTTAAGTCTCTGGTCAGCAATGAATACTTTTCTTTCTTTCTTTCTTTCTTTCTTTCTTTCTGTTACATTTTTCTCTTTCTTTCTTTCTGTTACATTTTTCTCTCTCTCTCTCACTCTGTCTTTCTTTCTTTTGTCTTTTACATTTTTCTCTTTCGTTCTTTTTCTTTCTTTCTTTCTTCTGCCTTTGTTTCATTTTTCTCTTTCTTTCGTTCTCTTTTATCATTACATCTTTCTTTCTTTTCATTCGGTTTTTGCTTTCTTTTCTTTCTTCCCCTCTTCCTTTATTTCTTCCTTTTCGTCTTCTGTTTTGTTTCTCTTTCTTGCTGTCCTTTTCTTGATTTATTTTCTTTCTTTCTTTTTTTCTTTCTTTATTTTAACTCCACCAATTTCCACTCACTTTAAGCGCTCAAACTTTACTAAATATCAACCACTCATTTTTAGGCAAGTGTTTGTAAAAGTTTTAATCACCTATCATCGAGCTTTTTGTGAATTAAAACGCTCCATTTCTTTCTTATGTAATTTCACCGGTTGAATAAAATTCTATATCCTTATTACGGGGCCCGCCTTTTATAATGAAAATTTGTTTACTCATTTTATTTACTTTCTTCAAGTGTCTGTATATACCTGCTTATATATTTTCCACAAAAATATATTACCGTTTCAATATATGGAACACACACACACATACACGTGCCCGCACACAATACGGAATGATGTTTCCTTGTAGACGCGACTTTCTTATTGGTAAAAAAAAACAAAAACTCCACAATGACTGAAATCAGCAGGAGCAGCGAGCTGGCGATTGGTTGCAAGTTCGGTAACTTGTTTTACTAAACTCCCCAACCCCCGCCGATGCGCCCACTCTTCCCTCCCTCCTTCCCTTCATCTTTTGTCTTACTTTACAAGTCGATTATAACAGAACCTACACCGCGTGTTTCTTTCATTACAGTCCTCAGATTTAAAAACGTAAAATCGAAAGCCGGCTCGCCTCCACACTGCAGGCGAACATACCTTCTCTCTTCTCCCTCACTGCTACAAAGAGAGAGAGAGAGAGAGAGAGAGAGAGAGAGAGAGAGAGCAAAAGGCTTCTGAAGAGGGAGAGAGAGATACAAAGGGAAAAAAGAAAGAAAAAAGGGGGTAAAGTGAAGAAAAAGAAAGTAAAGAAAAAGGACAGGTGTTTGCTTTTCTTTTTAAGGCATAAAAGTAGTCCATCAAATATTGAAATATAAATATATATATATATATATATATATATATATATATAAATATATATATATAGATATATAGATATATATATATATAGAGATATAGATATATAGATATATAGATAGATATATATACGTATATATATATATATATATATATATATATATATAAATATATATATATAGATATATATATAAAAACACAACGTATGGTCATAATCAGTTATTGAGATCTTTTTGTTTTTATATGTATTTTTAGTGTCGTGTCACTGACTAAATATTTTGCTTTTACGACACACAGTCAACTGTGCGCGTGTAGTTTTACAAGACCATTTCGTAATAGCAGCAAAAGTAGTAGTTGTCGTCGCAGCAGCAGTAAAAGTGGCTTTATGAATCTAAGTCAACTTAACAAGGATTTAGTACAATTGGAAATAACACACCACATTCAGCACTAAAAAAAAACAACAAAAAAAAAACGTGAAAACTTGCCTTGCCCTTTAAAAGGGTCGATACCCGGTGAATGAGAAACTATGGAACCGTGCGATCATACCAGTCCTGTGAAAGATATAGGAGTTTCTAGGGATATTTCCGACAATGACATCGACCATAATGGTAAGTCTTTAGTTTAAATGATGACTTTCTGATTTTGTTGTTTTCTTTTTGTTCATTAGGGAAAAAAAACTTTTCTTTGTATTATTTCTGTCTCATATTCATTACATTTATTACGTAGGAAATGTGTAAGCAAATGAAACAATAATTATGGGACAGAAGATGTACAATACTTCCTATGTCCCATAAGAATTGTTACATTTATTCTAATAAATGTGCATGCATATGTAACGACTGTTTGGGGACAGAGTGTTTTTATTTCTGTAAGAGATAATAAGACGTTCTTTATGGTGTTTGTTTAGTAAGTTTTGAAATGACTTATTTTCTTTAAACTTTTCCCCTTTTGTTAATTTTGAAAGAGAGAAGTCTCTTGTTTCAAAGGATTTCCCTCTCTTTCTCTCTCTTTTATTTCCTTATTTAATTTACTATTAATGGTTTTTCTTTATAAAAAGTAGTGTTCTATTATTTTTACCACTTTATTTAGTCTGCATAACGGGTCGCTTTTTTGCGTGCTCTACAATATTAAATAGTATTTAGTATCATATGTTTCCACCATGTGTCCTGAAATGGACTACAAACTATACATCACTTGGGCACGTGGTTCCTTGTTGAGACTGCTACTACCACTATCATCATCATCATTACTACTACCACCACCACCGTCATCATCATAATCGTCTTCGTCGTCATCGTTCCACTCATCATTATTATCTTTTACGTGCTTGTATCTTTAACAGATAAGTCCGATAACAAATTTTAAATTGATATTTTAAGTGGTATCTTGCTGTTGAGCAGTTTACATAAACTTGTGAAATATTCGCTTGTTTTATTCTTGTTAACGCTTGGCTTTGCGAAATAATTTTCAACCTAACTTACTGACTGCCCTACTGAACAAACAATGAGCCTATAGCTGGACTTAACACTGAAACTTCGTTACTTAAGGGAACTTAGTGTTGTTATTACCCACCAACTGATGTATTCTTTCATTCAATCTTTCATTCAATATTTCATTCATTCATTCATTCAGTCAGTCATTCATTCATTCTTCTTCGTCTTCTTGCTTTTGTGGCAAAGACAATGCCAGTTAAAATATAAGGATTATCATCAGCATTCCGAAAAGTTGGTTATAATGCTTCCGGATTTAATATGTCCAGTTTTCTAAATACTTTTCTTCTTTTTTGAAAAACTGACTCTAACCGGCAAAAATCCTTTTTACGTGGAGGGAAAATGAAAGCATTTTTAACGCCAATTTCCCTATACTTGCTACATACACACATAGGAAACATATACGATGACATTTTAAACAGAGATTTTAAAATTTCTACTCGAAAATCATCAGAGGACTAATTTGTTTTGACACATACTGTATATATATATATATATATATATATATATATATATATATATATATATATATATATATATATATATATATTTATATATATATATGTATGCATGTATGTATGTGTGTGTATGTGTGTGTGTGTGTGTGTGTGTGTGTGTGCTGCGATGATTTTTCTAGCACAAAGTCCCACGTCATCGTGACTGAGGTTTTGAGCGTACTGTCGTCGTTCAAACTGTTGACCATGACAGATTATGTGCTCTCTCCCAGAAACTGTAAGGAAGGTCCACTCAGAGCAAACACAAATGTGCCTGATGTAGGCGTCTGCGACAGGGATTGGCTAGCTGCTCTTGCATGCAGGTGTGCTCGGAAAATGAGAGTAGTCGGCAATATATATATATATATATATATATATATATATATATATATATATATATATATATATATATATATATATATATATATATATATATATATAGTAGAGTTGTACTACGAATTGCGACGAGAAACTTTTTTTCATTTCAATTTTTTCATGTCCCTCAGTACTACAGATCATGAATAAATAAATATTACAAAAGTTAATACAGGGGTCGATTTTGCCTTGTAAATTGATCCCTTTACGGAATCCAAAATAAATTCGCTCATAGGAAGTATGGGATTTTTGTAAAATGTTTTTCTTTTATTCTGTTTTTTTTTTTATAATTCGAAATCGATAGTGCTTAATCGACAATAATGTATGAAAAAAGAACCCCAGATTACGAATTTCAAAAACTTTTATTCGTTTTTTACATTTTAAGAAAACCCTACATATGAGCATATTTTGTTTTGGCTTCCGTAGGGGGATCAATTTACAATGAATTTACATAGAAAGCTGTACCTCTATTAAATTTTATAAAATTTAATTAAAAAAAATTGATATTCATGATTTGGAGAACTTATGTAAATATTTTGAAAAAAAATGATTATTTCTTGCCGTAGTGATTATTATACAACTCCATTATATATTTTTAATTAAAAAGAATTGATAACTGTAACAGATGTCTGTAAGTACTGCTGCTAGGCTGATATTATTGTTATCATTATTATTATCATTATTATTAAACTATACATATATAATACATACTTCTACATAGAAATATTGACTAGGTTTAGTGTTAATGGCATAAGGTCATAGTAAAAGGGGAATTGGTCACCCAATACAAAGCCCAAAAACCACTCAAGGTACTTACTGAATAAGGTTGTTTTAAGGACGTAAATGGGGGATTAAGGATTGGATATTATAGAGGAATGAAGGACAGATGTGAGGCAAAGGACAAATCCGTCAACAAATGACATTGGATAGTGGAGTGCAGAAAAGAAGAAGGTTACCTATTTGCTTTGCTTTTATTTATCCAGTAAAATATTTTATAGGTATTTTGGAAAATAACCGGCCTCGACAGAGTTCAGCAGCAATTACGCGGTCTTGTGGGTTATGAATTATTCTACCTCTGCAAACATTATCCTATAGACGAAATGTTGCTAGCTTGAAAGGCTAGCAATGTTTCGTCTGTGGGGCTCTATCGCTCCTAATAGAGCAGATGTTCAGATGAATTACATTCCTTAGTTCCACCTGCTCTGACCTTCCCAGATCGGACCGGCCATGCCATGTTCACGGTAGCAAATCAACCCCATTTACTTTCACGTTCTTTTGAGTTCACTTCACATATCTTTTTACCTAAAACAAACTCCCTAGTGTAGGCTCCCTTGACAACTAAAATATTGGGTCTCTTCAAGTCCAGGATCAACCAATATCTACCCTACACGTTCTCAAAATATTTCAGAACCTAATCGATCAAGTTTTTAACAAAATCATTTTACTTTGGTATCTGTTTAATCGCTGTGACTTTTCCGCTGCCTTAGATTTCTTTCTCCTAGACTGGCTACCAAGTTTACCCAGCTAGTCTGTAATTCGTGGCCGGAGGAGATTCAGCTGTTTGCCTCTTTTCCCTTTCCGTGATCCAGATATTCGTTTCTTTTCACTTTCCGAATCATTTATTGGCTGCACTTCCCAGCTCTAGTGATTTGACACCTGCTTTATCTATTGTTCAGACGACACAAGAAGAAGACACTGATACCTTGTTTCCGAAGACTCATCTCTCAGACAATGTCTATCCATTGTGCCGTATTTAATCTCCGTGCGAGGATGACGTAAAAAACGTTTTCTGCATTCCTCCTAATTCCTCCTAAAAGCAAGAGCTCTAACGTACAACGAGGTTAGATATATCTTGCCTTCAATATGTCCTGTGGATATCAAATTATGTATGAATCTAATCATTGATCAAATTTTTGGTTCTTGCTTTTTTTTTCAGTATCCTTCTGTAGAATCACATTTCTGTTACTTCAGCTTCAGTAAACTTTTCTTTGTTTCTAACGGAATTTTTATGTTTCTTAATATTTTGCTGAACTTTTGGAAAGCATCTTTCGCTATCCCAGTGTGCCTTCGGATTTCAGTGTCATACATACTGTACGCTGTTAAAACACTTCTTAGATATTTAAATTGTTATACTTGTTTGATTTTGTTATCTCCAATTTGTTATTTGCATGATGGGCAAAGTTACTTTTGCCGACAACCATGCATTCTCTCTTCTTGTAATTGATGTTTAGTCTAAGTCGCAAAGCTCAAATAAAAGCCAGGATTTCGAAGAGGGATTTGATCACATAAGACCAAATTATTTCGTAAGCCCGACGCTACGTAATTTTCTAATCTCTAATAGCCCCCTTTCAGTTTTTGTCGCACTACACTTAGTAAATACTAGTAAGCCAACGGTTTAAGCATAGATGTAAAAAATCATCGTAAAATCCACAAAATTTATCTCGTTTCTTTCTTCAATATCATCACTGTACAAATATGGCTACCTGCTTTGGGAGTGTTACATTTTCCAAGCACTCTTTCTTTTTTATGTACCTTAGCATTTTTAACTGTCTCTTTCTGATGTTAAGTATAAGTGTTTTTTTGTTTCCATTTTCTGGAAAACTTTGTCGTTGCTCACATGTTCAGTCCATCATATGCTCAGTATCTTTTGAAGGACCACATTTCTTTTGCTTCAAGTCTCTTCTTCATCTGCGAGGAGATTGTTCAGAACTCACTGCCATACAGTCCCGTATCCTTTTCTTTGTTTCTAAGGAAATTAAGATTTTATAAACTCCCAACACTTTATTCTTCTGACCTTCCCCTACAGCTGTGTGTAACGGCGGGCGAGAAGGAGCGCCTCTAACTTCACCACTATTTGCTTAAATCTAATGTAACGAACCTCTAAAAAAATATAATTTCCATTCGGCTCTCCACAGATTCCTTTTTCTCGTTCTAACCATAATAAAATATTAAGAAACTAAATAATAATGATCGTTGGCACCCTCTCGTAATCGAGCATCGGGGTATCATCCTCCCCTCTTATTCCCTTTCTCCCCTCTGGTGGCGGTGACAGAGATGTGTGTGAAGGCCCGGTTTACTCTTGCAGAGTCGTGAGCAGGAGTCACAGAAGAATGTGGGCGATGAACGCGGCTGGGCTAGTTGGGTCCTCCTGACAGCACATTGCAAATCCTCGGACTTTCCTATGCCAGGAAGGCCAATTTTCAGCAACGGTTTCCCAGGCGTCAGGGTCAATGTTGGCTTTTGCCAGCTTCAAAACTCAGTTCACATCACAGCTGTCGCAATCGGGACTGTTATCATTTAAACTTACAAATTACTACCGATAATCTGAAAGAATTAACTTAAAATAGATTGATCAATGTCTCAGGAGGCCCAGTGTTTTCCCGTGTCTCGCCGGGTATTTTGCATATTTCCCAAAATATCGCACAACAAGGAAATGAGAAACCTTTTTCCGTAATTGCTTTTTTTCTCTAAGTTCACTGAGCTTTTGTGAAATACTAGACATTTAGGAAGAAGTTCAGTTGATTTTTATGTTTAATTGGTTGATCAGAAAAATTCAATTTGATTTGGAAAATTAGATTAGATTATCAAGTAAGTCACTATTTTTAATAATTTATAAAAAAAATAATAGCCACTTTAAACATAAAAATGAAATGTATTTAATTTAGTAATACCAATTTAACTAGCGTCTTAACATCCAGAAACCCACTGATGCTCTTAGAAAAGAAGAACCCTTCCGAATAAAACTTAAACACCGAGCGCTCTTGCTTTGGATAACTAGAAGGCCTTTGACAGGGTTTGGCATGTCGGTCTTCTTCACAAGTTGAAAGGTTATGGTATTTCTTGAGAAATATTTGTTAATTTTTGAACTGATTCAATCTTTCTTATCAAATCGTGAAATGAAATTCTTCTAGATCTTTTTGTAATAATGCGGGCGTCGCCCTGTGTTCTATCCTTGGATCTACGTTGTTCCTAATGTTCCTCAAAGACCTTCCTAATGTCATCAGTTTTCAACTCGATATCTCTGCTTATCTCTCAAGTATTTATTCTTGTCTGATAGGTTCGATAAGGTCAAATTGGAAACTGACCTAAAAAATGATCAACAAATCGTTGTTAACTGGATCAAGAAAGGACTGGTTTATTTTAAAGCCCCGCACCCATCACCCCGCAAACGAAATTGATCTCTTTTAATCGACTTTGGGAAGCTTTGCCTTCCACCAGCACAGCTGGTGCTAACTTCCATCAGCATGGCTGACACTAACCTAACTTGAGCCTTCTCTAACTAACATTTTCCACTTACATGAAGTGAAAAAAATTATAAAGAATCAATTCCTAGGTCAGCTTTCTATCATTCGTCAAAGAATTGAATATTGCTGTAACGCTTGCATTTTGAAATTCTTGACAAAATCCAAAGAGTCTGCAATGTAATAGGTCCTGACCTAGCATCTCGGCTTCAGCCACTTTACCAGCGCTGTAGCATAGCTTTTCTGTGCCCTTTTTCTTTTATAATAGGTATCACTCCAAATAAGGCAGTGCAGTCACTAAAATGCAAGCGGTTACGGGGTGTTGAAGAGTTAGGAACAGAAACATTAGTAATGAGTAGAAAGAGAAAATAGTAATCAGGAGGACAGTAGATAGTGATTGACATTGCATTTAAATATTTGCAGATTAAAGCTGGCTGGAAAGCATAGAGCCAGAAGAGAGTTCCACAAACAAGAAGTGTGAAAAAAGAAACTGTCAGGATAGAAGTTACGGCTACATCTAGCCAGCTGAAGGTGTAAATTAATGAGATTTCACCGCAGGTCTAGTACTGCGCTTCAATTTATACAGTTTAGGGGTAGCATAGCGAAGATCCGACCCGAACAATTAACATGAAAGTATTTATAAAAGGGTACAGAGAAGCAACCTTATGGTGGTGGGCAAATGACTGGAGAGACCCGCCAATTCAGGACCAATAATATTGTTGATTCTTCTTTGGATCTTATCAAGGAGTTCCATGTGAACTGCAGAGGCACCGGACCATATAATGGTAGCAATATTCTAAGCATGGACAAATGATAGACTTATAGACACGTAAGATAGATTCCGGAGTGAAAAATTGTCTCGCTAGGCACATTAAACCGACTTTCGTAGCAGCTGACCTAGCAATGCATTCAATATAGTCTTTCCACTTCATGTCAGCTGAGAACGTTACTCGAGAAGGCGCAACGATTCACATTCCTGGAGGTTAACATCAGTCATGCTGATGGAAGGCAGCAAAGGGTCTCGCATATGATTAATGGAAGGAAAGTTAGTTTTGGAGGTGTTAAAATTGATGAGAGATATTTTGCCTCGTTTAACGACGGTCTTGAGGTCGTTTTGAACCCCAGCTGCCACTTTGACCATGTCGGACTAATCAGCCTTACTTATCGAGGCAGGAGTAAATGGTAGTGACGTCAGCGTAGATGCCAAGTTAAGAGCTGATCAGGAAGGTCGTTAATGAAGATTAAAAACAGCATGTGACCAAGGATTGTGCCCTGGGGGACACCCGTGTTAGTAAGAAAGAATATATATGAGTGGCCGTTCAGGACAAATTTAATTTCCCGATTTGATAGGAACGACTGGATCAGCTCAAAAATGTGCCCGGAGATACCGAAAAACGAAAGCCGTATTGCTTTGTGTGAGAAATAGCCTTGCTATGAGAGATGATGAAACAATTCAGTATTGATTACGACCACTAGGAGTTTTCCAAAAAAGATAGAAGGCTAATAGGCCGATAGTTGGATGGTTTGAACGGTTCACCAGAGTGAAACTGGATCAACAGATGAATTCCAGCAGGCAGGAAAGCAGGAGGCAGAGAGGCATTTATTATACAGTTTAGAAAAAACAGGAGCTAGCTCGAGAGCACACTTCACAATGACTATTACAGGGATACCAT
Organism: Acanthosepion esculentum; assembly: GCA_964036315.1. Taxonomy (NCBI): domain Eukaryota; kingdom Metazoa; phylum Mollusca; class Cephalopoda; order Sepiida; family Sepiidae; genus Acanthosepion; species Acanthosepion esculentum. Next base: position 72,570,435 of record OZ038495.1, read on the forward strand.
CAGGTCCACGTGCTTTTACGGGATCCAGGTTAGAGATGATAACAGAAACCATGGAAGTGGCTATATGCATATCACTAACCGAGACTCAGTTCTAGGTGGGAAGTTAGGCAGGGATACTCCAGAGGAGTCAAGAGTAGAGATTGAGGAAAAATTATGGGCAAAACATTCAGCTTTATCAACAGAGGATGATAACACCCCAAATCGATTGAAGATGGGGGGGGGGGGGGGTAATAGAGACCTTGCACTTATTTAGTACCCTATTACAGAGACGCCAGTAGACAAGAGAGCCAAAGTTTTTAGAGGCTATGCGATGCCTATTCTTTCAGCAAACAGGGACTTAGCTCCTTTGTGGACTCTCTTACATTTGTTACGGGCAGTAGCAAATAGGCCCCTGTTATGACTAGAGCTCTCACACTGGTATAACCGAAAATAGTGGTTCCTGTGTGCTATGGTGGCTAAGCATGCTGTAGTGAGTTGAATTTTTTAAGGCACATAATGAGGAAAGAGAACTTAGAAAATAACCTACCCAACGAGTTTGTGTAAATGGTTGACCGAACTAGGATTTAGAGAAATAGTAGAACAAACATTATTAAGAGCTACAAAGGACTGGAGCCATGATCGTCCATGTCCTGAAAGGACACGGTACATAAAAAAATAATAATATTGAGTCATATCTATAGGTTTACCATTCGCCCATGCTTAGAATATTGCTACCACATATGTCCGGTGTCCTTGCTATTAACTTCCGCGCTTTGATAAAATCCAAAACAGAATCAGCAATATTATTGGTCTTGATCTGGCGGCTTGGCTTCAGTCACTTTTCCACCGCCATAAGATTGCCACTCTGTGTCTTTTCTATAAAAACTTTCATGGTAATTGTTCGATGAGCTCTTCGCTATGGTACGTAGACTTTTTGAATTTAAGCACAGTACTAGACTGGCATCAAGATCTCAACTATTTACAGTTAAGCTGGCTAGATCGTAATTTCTATGGTAAGAGTTTCTTTTCTTAGACTTCTCGCTTGTGGAACTCCCTTCGGGCTCATGTTTTCCACCCAACTTTAATCTTCAAAAATTTAAATGCAATGTCAATCACTATGTGCTGTACTCCTGATTACTCTTTCCTCTTCCCGCTCATTATTAATGTTTCTGTTCCTAATTCTTCCACACCCTGTAACCCCTTGCGTTTTACTGCCTTGCATGGAGTGATACAGGCTTTTAAAAAAATCGTCTTAATATATTTAATTGAAAACCGTGTATCATCAGCTGATGAACATGAGAAATCTATATTCTTTAAAATAATTCTACAGTTATTAAAATCGCAAGTGTAAATTTATAATTAATTTCTAAAGTCTGAATTTCCTGAGATTAAATTTCATAACCCGTATTTTCCTATTTTCAAATAATTCTTTTTAATAAAACTTGATGAATTAATCGCTCTTCGATAATTTCATTCATTTTAATTTTTATTTTTACAACAATATTTCCAAAATGGTCTTCATTTAATCCGGATACGTTTAATTTTTCGCTTTTAACAATTTTTACATATTTTTTTGTCACCCAATTCTTCCATAACCAAATTATTTTAGACCAAATTTTGTTTGTACACTTAAAATGACACTGTTTTGGGTCTTCAGTATGGTGAGAAAATGTAGTATTACAATTAATTGCTTGAACTTTGTTTAGATGAATTAATGGAATTTTTCAATTTGTTAGGACTACTTTTTGGAGATGTTATTACTACATTATAGACGCTATACACATTTTCTTTCGTTGGATGCCACTATCAAATCTGGATAGGAATCGAGGCAGAAGCACCGGATGTAACGTATATGGCAAAGGGAAACATGTCTACACACCAAAGAAAAACTTTCAAAACATGACAGATATACAAATCAAACCAAGGATCATTATAAACAATGTTAAAAAAAAACAACAAGGAAATTAGAATAAATTTTATCAAAAGATAACACACCTTACTAGGTTATGCAATTACCTGTTACTTTGAAGAAGTTACTTAGCTCTACAGGCACTCCGAAATTTTGAGCAACATTTCCTGTTACATATAAATTAATTAATAAAGTCATTTATTGCCGTGGGTACTCCAAACATTTCGTGCTGCAGATATATTAAGCTCTGTTTGTAGAAATCATTTAGTGATTTAGTTATTCCGAACGTTTGATTGAAATTGTGTTACAGATATATTCACTTCTTTCTTTATATTTACATATATATTCACTTCTTTCTTTAAATATTGCTACCATTATATGGTCCGGTGCCTTTCTTGGTCCGTTTGAGAAGAAACTCATATAGCAATGAATTCCTTACTTACTGTGGTTATTTTGAAAAAGCATGGTAGATTTTTAACGCTAAAGTTTTATCACCTTCCTTCCTTCCTTCCTTCCTTCCTTCCTTCCTTCCTTCCTTTCTTTCTTTCTTTCTTTCTTTCTTTCTATTGTTTGAGATAATAAAGAAAGGGTTATAGCTGAACATATTAAAAGGGAATTTGATTTTTACTTCTTTAAGCCTATTTACAATATGGTGCCCGTTAAAAAAATCTAAAGCAAAAAAAAAAAAAAATTCCCTACCCCCTTTTTAGATTTACATCCACATCTGCCAGGAAATGGCCAGAATTCCATTTCATTTAAATTGTCCCACACATTTTTACACTTCTCTTTATAAATGTGATCCACCCACTTCCTTAATATTTGTCGCTGTGGGGTAATGGTTAACGAGCTAGCATTTTGTCAAACGATGTTAAGCCTCTCGCCGCGAGGAGTGTTTGCCAAGTAGTCTATTGTTACTATTGTATGAGATAATGGCGAGCGAGTCTAACGGACGATTTTGAGGGTGGTAGATTGAAAAGTTATCAGCCAACCCATTTCCCCGAATCGAACCAAGTAAACAATAAGATTTAAAAAAAAACACTTGCTGGTCTGATCGAGAACTTTTCCACACTCATTCGCGCGACTGCAAGTTGCAATGTATGTGCTCCATTCTTGATAAATGTTAGCCGCTTATTTGTAAAATAATCGTCAGCGCGATTGCAGAAATTGATATATTGAGATCCATTCTCACTGAGTACTGTACATATAGCTTCTTTATTTTATGTGCCGTAGGCGATCAAGGCCATCCACATCTTCCTGTCCATTGGTAGCTCTTAATAAGTTTTGTCTTTTTGTTATTTCTCCAAAACCCTGTTCTGCCATCCATCCACTGAAGCTCATCAAGTATGTTACGTGCTACTTTCCTCTGTCCCTCTTTCCCTAAATCTACCTGTGAGTATCAGATTTTTTCAAGAACCCCCGCCCCCGCCCCTCCTCATGACGTGCCACAGAAGTTTCAACTGCCCCTTCCTGATATTAAGTACAAGTTTCTTTTTTGTTTCCATTATCTCCAAAACCTCGTCGTTGTTCACATGTTCGGTCCATGTTATCCTCAGCATCTTTCTGTTTCTCTTACTTCAAATTTCTTCTTCATCTTTGAGGAGACTGTCTAGTATCCACAACTATATAGAAGGACAGATATCACGTAACTGTTCAGTACTATTTTCTTTGTTTCTAACGGAGTTTTCCTGTCTCTTAATACGTTGCTTAACTTTTGGAATGCATCTTTGATCATTCCAACACGCCTTCGGATCTCAGTATCGCACTCTCCGTCCTCTGTTTGAACGCTTCCCAGATATTTAAATTTTTGTACTTGTTTGATCTTAGTATTCCCGATTTGCAATTTGCATTTTGGGTTCGTCCTTTTAGAACTAATCTTACTAAATATAGGTCTACTCATGTGGTAAGTGTTAAAAAGCAGATAATAGTCATTAGAAGTAGCTCGAGAGTCCCATTGTGACTGTGTGTCACAAACTTGTTACCTTCTTGAATCCATCATACATAAAAATTCAGAATGGGGAATTGATAAATTATAATCACTTCAAATAGAACAGTGCATGGATCAGTTATAATAGATTTAATGCACCGATGATACGGAGATGAGGAAATTGAAGACAAAACATATTATACCAAGGAGACAAAAGATCCAGCACCAGCAGATAACACAAAACCAAAATATTGATGTGAAAATGCGACTCATGTTCTTAAACGGCCTCATCAGATCTTGACTATCATGCGGATATCATGCATAACGCCATTTTTCTTTTTTAGAAATGTTTAAACTATCATCTCTATACAACAGTTTTCAGAGAAAACGCAACGAATCACTCTGCTGAAGGTTAGCATTAGCCGTGCTGGTGGCCTGCGGAAAGAATTCTCTCAGAGCAGTTCCGTGTTGGAGGCGTGCAAATCAACAAACCATCCCTTATCCCAGTTAACAATTGAATGTAGGTCCTTAATACATAATCAAACTTTATAGACTGGCGCTACACAATCACAACTATCTTTAATAAATAACGAAAACCACTTAAACATTTCCAGCACCAGCAAAAAACAAAAATTGGGTAGGGCGTGTAGCTAGAAGAGAAAATAATGATGCAATCAAGATATTAGCTTTTCACACTATCAAAAACAAAAGGTTTGGAAGGAAACGGCCGTCAGTATTATTAGAAAGAGTTATAACATTTAGTGAACTTGAGAAATTTAATTTGAGAAAAAAAACTCTTTTAATAAAAAAAGATGTTATAAATTTCATATATATAAAATTTCACGGTGTATAAATATATATATATATATATATATATATATATATATATATATATATATATATATATATATATATATATTACAACGCATGAAGAATGTATATTGGGATTGTTGATATTAGAGCTCCTTTATTCAGAATACTGCACATAGTGGAACGTGAAATAGTTAACGTGTTCTAAAATGATTCGCAATTTTCCCAGAAAAGTGCGTAAGGCGGAGAGTATAGAATTCTGATGCCTTAGACAATGCCTCATGATGAATGTCCAACAAAATGACATGACGTCAAAAGAGCCCTTATTTTATGGCGCAGAAAATGTTTTGATTTTAAAAAAAGAAGACAAAAACAGATTTTACTAGGAATAAAAACCTTTTTTTTTTAATTCACACTTTTTTAAAAAAATTTAACTCATGTCAAGTAAACTTTAACATTCAGGAAGGGACCTCGGACCTGAAGGCTTTTCTTTCATTCTAATAACGCTTGAACCATGTCCGTAAATGTCTCACTTATGTCTAATTAGCTTTAGGAGAGCATCCGCTCAGGGGTGTGATGTGTACAAATTACGATGAGTAATACAAAGCGTTGATATTAAAAGATTCTAAGGAGTGTGAATGAAACATGTAGTCCATATGTTATTTTATTTGACCCATCCGACAGCAGAGATATCTTTTGGACAGGGACATTCCTTTCCGGAATTTATTCGAATTTTCCTGCAGTCATAGTTTCAACAAAAAACATCATCGATTACAGAATTCGTATTTTTTTAAGCGTATACCAAAGTAAACATATGTTCAGAATACGTACAAACGCACTTACAGAGTTTGCAAATTAATCAGTTGAGAATTATCTCAGGGTGTTTCCAGGTTACTACTACTACTAATTCTACTACTACTAATTCTACTATATGACAACGACGACAACGATGATGACGAACACTGGCGGGCGAAAAAAATAAAATTTGAACCAATGATCAGTTTAGATCTGTTGATTTTTAACCAGGAGAAGAAGGGAGAATAGAAAATCGAGAAATCTAAATTGGTCATTGGTTTTAAAAATATTTTATTTTATAAAAACTAGTCTATTGAAATCTGGCATGAAACCGCTTTTACTGAGTGGCCAGTTAGACGTTAAACTTTAGTGATTCTAAAATCGACTATATGAAAGACGTTGTAAGATGATGATTTTATTCATATATGGATATTTCGAAGGGAATCGAGATATAAAAAGAGAGCGATCAAAAATGATAGATAGATAGATAGATAAATAGATAGATAATGAACAGACTGAGAAAAAAAGAATGAAAGAAAGAAAAAATGAACATATATATATATATATATATATATATATATATATATATATATATATATATATATATATATATATATGCGGTATTTAGTGGAAAGTGCTGAATATGTGTAGTGTAATAGAGCTATTATATATATGGTTGCATAGATAGAAGAAAAATTTTCCCCCTCCACCACACACAAATAGTCAGACACAAATAAAACATTAACAGATCCACTTTTCAAAAAATAAACCAGTTTGTCTGAAGATCGTGAAACCCGGGGTTAGAAACTACTATCCATGTAACCGCATATATATATATATATATATATATATATATATATATATATATATATATATATATATATATATATGTATAAAAGAGATAATAAAATGAGTGATATGAAATATCCGAATAAAGTAAGACGGAATATGTGAAAACCAGCTGGATGCTTAATTTTTTACAGTCTCTTCTGTACGTTTCGTTCAATCCGAACATGAAAACATTACAAGACAAAATCATTACCATGGTAACCTTCCTACTTAGAATGGCGGGTTAATTTCAAAGTTTCTTGAAAATTTAATCATCAATAAAATGAAAAATAAATATCTGAGAATAAATCAATGACTTTTGTAGATAGCAAAGTTGAAATTAATGTGATTTTATGTAAGAATATAAAAGAAAGTTGTGACAAGAAAATAAATAAAAGAAAATCACGAATACCTAAAAATAAATAAATTATAATTTATGATAATATTATTTAGGTGTTAATGAAAAAATATAGAATTAAAAAATAACTTTTAATAAAATTTTATAATGTTTTTATTAGTATGTATTTTAATATTATTTTCTTTAATTATTTAGCCAGATAAGTTATAAAATATAAATAATTTGTTTAATCGATTTGAAATCATGATATCAAAGCTGATTCAATAACTCTTCTAGCTTTTATTTATGTGGAATAGATTTTAATCATCTTGAGGTGCAGACAGACATACAAAGGATGTGTGTTGTTAAATGCTGTATTGCCGCTAAAAAGAGTAATGTGTAAAGTCCATTACTTTCTTTCCTGTTGGAGTCATGCTTCGATACTCCTATTTATTATTCTAGTTAAATTTCTTGCCTTCTCCCTTTTGCTAATCCGACTTCTCACCACCAAGCAAATATTTTCTTAGGCGTCTAGCCCTGTACAACTGACCTATTCCGACTTCCCTTTTCTTCTTTTTACTTTTCTTACTACTTCCACTGTTTTCACAGTACTATAAAGAGTTTTCTATTCTGTCAGGACTTCGCTTCTATAGTGTGTACATCTTACTAAGTGCTGGTTGGATTGTCGTCGTACGACTGTTTTTAAAAACTCGACTTAAGAAGTTTAGCAAGAGTTTCTATGATGACTTTATGCGCTTATTTCGCGAGAAGCCACATAGACGAAATTAATATTCACAATCATTTCTGTAGCAGTAGAACCACTAGTTGTATCCGGTGCAGTCATTTGCTGAAATTCTCCCATTAAACGTTTTCAGCCATAAAGTCTCATTTCAATAGTAGTAGTAGTAGTAGTAGTAGTAGTAGTAGTAGTAGTAGTAAAACTATTAGTAGTGGCAATAGTGCTAGTAGTAGAAAATAATAATCACAACATATGGAATTTCTCTGTCAAGATGGATCGTGTCACTGAAGCACGCAAACCCGACCTTATTGTGATAGATAAGTAAAATCGCAAGTCAGAACCGCTACTTTGTGGAGCAGACTCCTGAGAGGATGCTTCTTCTATAATCTTAACTTCTTCAAGTCTAGTCTTAACTGTTATCTATCCGGCATATCTCCATAATCTACATTAACTTCCTCTTCTTACGTCCAGACAACAACCTCATTCAGTAACCTTCCACCTTACCTGGGTTTATTGTATAATGTATACTAATGTTCACCAAATACATACATTACTATGCTGTGTTGTATGAATCTAAGGAAGAAGTGAAATTCATGGGGTCATGCAAGAAAGATAACGGTTAACCCTAGACTTGAAGAGGTCAAGATTGTAATGAATGGAAAAGCATCCGGCCAGACGTCTGTTCCTCAAAGTAGCAGTTCTTGGGAAGAAGCTGTCCGAATACAAGAGGATAGGAAGGGAATGCTGATGATGATCACCCCTTGTGTACGTAGCAGGGTGGCTTTCAGCTGTAAAGTGTTAGGGGTAGAGGAACTAATGAATGTAGCTTGTCAGAATACGCCATACCATGGAAACATACCATACCACAGAAATAGCGACAGGGAAGCGAGAGGCTCGCTACGTTTCGTCTGTAGGAAGGATGTGTAATGGTGGAAAATAATTCATCATCCACAAGGCCGCCTAGATACTCAGTGAACATTTAGTAATAAAAGAAATTGTGTCAAATGATTGCTTTTGAGGTTCCATACGATAAAAGAGTCAACTCTAAAGAAACTGAAAAGATTGAAAAATACCAGAGGATCTCGTTATAGAGTAGGACTCGGCGTACTTCCTGCTATTCTCTACTACTGCCATAATGGACCGTTCCTATTTATAAATATGGCAAGTAGACACATTAGAGTGAGATTTTAGTAGTATTTGATTTACTCAAGTATTTGATTCCATTCTATGTATGAATATTTAACAAATCTCCTCATTGTTCCTCTACCTAGTCTTCTGTTCCTTCGAAACTCTCTCTAATTACGGCCTTGCTAATTCTCGCCTATTTTGAACAAAGACAACATGACAACAGGAGTTGAAGAAGCTGTTGAATATGATTGTTGGAATGATTCCTGTAGTAATGGATGCACTTGGAACACCGCCTAGAAACTTGAATGAGCGCTTATGGAAAACTGTAACTGAGATCACGATTTTTGACCTCCAGAAAACTACTATTATGTATTATGCAAGGATTTCTCCAAAATTTCTGGAACTGTTAAGAATATTGTTGTGACCCTGCTTCTGAACAGAATTTTCATTGATTGTATCAATGTGTGATACCAAAATAGCAATATTATCAAAATAATAATAATTATTATAATATTAATAATATTGATAATTGTTATAGTTAACGAAATTGTCTTTACGCCAACGTCCTGCGACCCCCCATCCCCCCAAACTTAGTTCATTGCCTCTGGCACCGAACTATGCGAGTAACTCCATGTGGGAATCCCTAAATGCAAATTACAAATCGGGGATACTAAAATCAAGCCAGTACAGAAATTTAAATATCTGGGAAGTGTTCTAACAGAGGACGGAAAGCTTGTCACTGAGATCCGGAGACGTATTGGGAAGGCCAATGTTGCATTCCAAAAGCTAAGCAGAGTATTAAGACGCAGGAAAGTTTAGTTGGAAACAAAGACAAGAGTACTGAACTATTACGTGATATCTGTCTTTCTGTATGACAGTGAATGCTGGACAATCTCCTCAAAGATGAAGAAGATACTTGAAGCAAGACAAATGTGGTTCTACAGAAATATACTCAGGATATTATGGGCCGACCGTGTGAGCAACGACGAGGTTTTGGAGAGAATGGACACGAAGAGGAAACATACTTAACATGAGGAAGAGGCAGTTGAAATTTCAGGGGCAAGTAATGAGGAAGGAGGGCTTGGAAGACTTGATACTCACAAGACAAATTGAGGGAAAGCAGAGGAAAAGAGGAAAGACAGAGGAAAGCAACGCGTAACATACTTGGTGAGCTTGAGTAAATGGATGGTAAAACAGGCTTTGAGAGAAATAGCAAAAAGACAAAAGTTATTAAGAGATACAATGGACAGGAAGATGTGGAGCGCTATGATCACCTACGTCCTGAAGAGACACGACACATAAGACAGTAAATGCAGAATGTTTTAATGGATTATAGGTTTAATGTGCACATGAGTCTGAACAACTAGTATTATATCCAAGGCGATGATGACACGACATCGCCAGAGGTTGGGCTTCCTAGACAGAAGCCAACGACGACCAGAGCGGAGGGTTCCCTTGACGGACGCAATGGCCAATTGTCCGTGACCAAGGCGATCCTTCAACTCGGAACCTATCGGCTATGGTCTACACATTAATGAATACCTATGCATTCCTTAAGTAGTTAATTGAATCTTGCCTTATGATCACGGTGGCCTAATTGATAACACCACGTTTCGGCTATAGGAGTGGGTTCCCAGATGGAAAAAAAGGAATACAAGTTCGGTTCCTGTTAGGAGGCACCCTTTTCTTCGGTAGAATATCGATCTAGGCCGGTTCATATTAATTTCACTGTTTAAGAAACTAAAAATCAGCGATATCAACCCAAACACGTGTAATCACTTCAACTAATATATATTACTGGTACGCCCTGAAAAATATACTGGAGTAAGCAAATAATACTAAGATCTTACATATAACTTGTTAATTTAATATATGCATAAGAAATACTAACATAAAATATTAACATTAATATCATTTGAAAATTCGCTGTAAGAATCAGGTTTTCATCGAATCCACAGGAACTGTTACTGATTTTGATTGTTATGCGTACTGCATGACTTTACGCTATGTTTCATCTGTACATGTCACATCATTTTATAGTGGAAAGTCCTAATTTTGCGCATTCATTTTTTTTTAAAGATTTTCAAAGGTGAATGTTTGCTTGAAAGTTTCATACATTCATTACAATAATAGATTCATTAAGTCAAAGTGCTTTATGGTACAAATGAAATGAATAAACTTAATAAATGTATTTTTAATTTTGTACGGATTCATTTTTGTAGTTTAAGCGATATGTACCTTGCTTTTCAAGAATACACGTAACTCGATTCCGGTGTAAAAACCTCTACCGAAATCAGCCAATTTTAATCGATTTAAAAGTGTGTTCAAGACATAAAGTGTGGTGCAATTCTAACAATGTTTCTTAAAAAATAGAGATATAAATACCTCAGCCGAAAAAATATATAACTTTTCACGACATGCAAATTCATGAAGCGTGTAGAGAGAGAGAGAGAGAGAGAGAGAGAGAGAGAAAGAGCGACAGACAGACAAACAGACAGACAGAGAGACTGAGAGAGTTTTCAATTTTCTGTGTATTCCATTTCAAAAGAACGATTCAGATTGGGATTTAACGAATTTATTAAAGAATCTTTCAGTAACCCGAAATTTTTGGAATCCGTAACCAGAGAGGAAAGTTGTTCATGAATCAGAACGAGTGATAATATCTGAAAAATAACGAATCTGTAAAACACGTCGCATGTGAAAGAACGTCTCATCCCAGCACCATTATTGTTTAGTGCGTCGCATTTGTAACATGAGGACGACTAATGTTATGCTGCAAAGTTACCGGTTGACCTCTTAACGAAGAAAAAAGAGTATATTATATTCGAATACGCCATTCAAATGAGGCAGATGCATCGTAAACGCTGTTCTATATTCCAGTAATTTATAATTGTAAATAAATCGCTGTAAGTTCAACCAAAGATGTTTGAAATCTTTTAGATATTGTTCTGAAACTAACCATTGCTGCCTTTTTTTTTCGATTATTATGAGAAATCAAGCTTTTATCGCTATTTGAAATCTTGATAAAAGAGGGTTTTTGTACGTGTCGAACATAAAGAGAAATGTCGTTGTTTAATTTTCTTTTCTGTAAATTTCAGTCTTCCTAGTTTAAGAATTTTCCCTAAGACTTGTCAGCTGTCTGATTGCAGAAGCAATAAAGAGCTGGACAAAACTTCAAGGACACTTATAAGATTTCTCGAACATTGCACAAAAATGGCGCTGCTAGTTTTTGCTTCTGTGTAATTCTTGATAAAATCCAAAGAAGAATCAATAATATTATTGGTCCTTACATAGCGTTTCGGCTTCAGTCACTTGCCCATCGCCGTAATGTAGATTCCCTGTGCCTTTTCAATAAATATTTTTACGGTAATTGTTTGGGTGAAGTTTTAGCTATGGTATATACACTTTATTAATTTAAACGCAGTACTTGATTGGCAACAAAGTCTCATCAATTCACATCTAAAATTGGCTTGATCTAACAGTCTCTTTTCTCGCACTTTTTGCTTGTGAAATTCTCTTCCGTCTCCATGCTTTCCAGCCAACTTTGATCTTCAAAAATTTAAATAAAATGCCAATCGTTTTCTACAGTTTTTCTGGTTACTCTTCTATTGTTCTCACTTCTTTATAATGTTTCTCTTTTTATTCTTTATTCTTTCACACTCAATAACCTATTGTGTCTCAGCGGCTTTACTGCATTGCATTGGATGAACAGATTAAAAAAATACTTGTAAGTAGCTTAGCGGTTAACAGCGCATGAAGTCAAATTGGCATTCTGACCAAGTTCGTTACGCTCACTTTCACACAGATACTATTACTGTATTTATCTCTTCTCCCCAAACAACTACCTGTTAAACAACAGGACAAACTTAGCTCTTTAGCCTTTCTTGGAACCCGTGTAGAAGAAGGTCAACTTATTGATCGTGGGGCTGGCAACTTCACCTCGTAGAAACTGACTTGATACAGGAACGACGGAAACGACAACTAGTTTGGTAAGGCTCTACGATCTCCGAAGTTAAGCGAAGTCGAACTTGGTTAGTGCCTAGATGGGTCACCGCTTAGGAATACAAGGTGCTGCACGCTTGGATTTGAGAGTGGTGTAATAGATAATGGCCCGGAATTGTGAATTGGAGAGTCAAGGCAAATAGCACTGAGAACGATGTCGGTTGGTTGATTTCTTTAACGACATATCAAGTTTAATTTTCTTGGGAGCTTTAAAGTAAATATATGCTATTCTGCTTTCACAATTGAATATATGGTAGATGATACTCAGGTTTTGTGCATATACATGTTTGTATGGACATCCTTACTAGAGGTGGTGTTATGTTTATTTTATCTTATAGTTTTGTCGGAGCTATATTTTGGAATACAGTTTGATTAACGAAATTGTAGGATAATACATGGATTAATGTCATGAAAGTTCTTTCATGTTAGTTGTTTGGTTGATTTTGTTTTGCGGCATATCAGCCACTATGAGTTAATTAATGACAAAATCTAAAAGATTTTTCATCAGAATTTTATAGCTTCAACTAAATATATTTTGAACGCAGTTGTATGTCTCCAATTACAGATAAAATGTATTGCTGGTCTTTTAATATAAAAAAGTGTATGGTTGGTCATATTTATTATAAAATGTATTTTTATACTTTCATAGTGTTTTTGTAATTTCACCATTAGCCCATAGCTGGGAGACTAACAGGTGCTACCACACCGGGACAGGGTTAGGGTTGGGAACAATATGACCGTTTCATGCTGCTGAAAACCCCCGATCAGATGACTTGCTGCCGGATGCTGTGAAGGAGAGAAGGAAGAAGAAATGAGAGTGATGGTGAAAGGACAATAATCACAGAGAGATGAAAATGTAGGGAGTTCTGGAGAGCCATGGTCGCCCACATTCTGAAGGGACACAGCACATAGAAGAAGAAGAAGAAGAAGAAGAAGAAGAAGAAGAAGAAGAAGAAGAAGAAGAAGAAGAAGAAGAAGAAGAAGAAGAAGAAGAAGAATTTGTTAATAAATTCCCTACAATATTCAAGAAAACCATGTCTGAAGATGGTTTCTGAAAATAGGTGCTTTGAAACAACTTAAAATCATGTAAGATGTTCCGAAACTTCTATTTCAAAGAGTCATCTTCAAGAATAGGCCTATTGAACAATATATGAACTTTATTTAAACCCGGATAAATTACGTTGTAATAAGCGTGAGGATTAGTGATACGGGTAATGGAATTGGTAAACTCCGTTTCAGGGTCTCTTTAGCAGGTTTTTAGATGAGCTTAATTTATTAAGTATTTGGCATTAGACTCGCTATACATCTATCGAAAATGATGATGTCTTACACTATCATCAATTCAATTTCTTATTCTTATAATTATATTTATTATCCATATTATTCTCATTAATCTGATATAACTGTTTGCATCAATAAACATAATGCACCACCTCTGTTGGGTGTTGGCTCTGTTGCTAAGTCACGCTTCATATCTGATGGCAAATACTTATCTTCGTGCAAATAACTTACAATGCATAATGCACCAAGGTATTTCAAACAATCAATCTCTCTCTTTTTCTCACTCTTTCTCTCTCTCCTCCCATATATATATATATATATATATATATATATATATATATATATATATATATATATATATACATATATGGTGTATCAAAAATACTTTTACAAACATTGGGGGCGGGTTCTTCAAACCAAAACAAGGACAAAAGTTCATATAAACAAATTTTTCGTTTTTTAGTTAAGTTTAAAGAAAGTTTACGGTAGATGGCGCTGTGTTGCCATGTATCCCAGGTTACACCTGTCATTCCTCTATATTTGTATTTAGTCTGTCTTCAACGTTTAACCTGTGTAGTATGGAATTAACTGAGAAGTGTTCCGTTTAACAATGGCACGATATTCATATCGTGAGCAGGCAGATATGATTTTTACATACGGCTGCGTGAGTGGTAATGGGCGCGAGGCTGCACGGCTGCATCACATTGCGTTTCCAGACCGAAGGCAGCCCAGTCATCGTTGCATTGTTGTGACTGCATCCGTAACACCAGAAAATATGGATCGAGGAAGACCGTATGCCTGGCCACGATGAACGCATTTTACAGGCTATCGGACTGTTGTTTATATGGACTTTTGTCCTTGTTTTGGCGTGAGGAACCCGCCTCCAAAGTTTGTAAAGAATATTTTTGATACACCCTGATTATATGGTAACTGCCACTCCTTTACAGAACATTCAACTGTGCGATCATTGGCCTACAGATGACATTACAAAAAATCCTCCATCCTGTATACCTTCGTTCATATGTGACACACGAAAGACTTTGGGAGATGTTTGAATATATACTGCTCAGTTTCGTATCCCTAACATAAACAAGGCAATTTCTAAAGAATTAATGAATTTATTTTTAATCCGACATTATTTTATTACATTATAGTGTACACTCATATTTGAAAATGACGGACCATTTTATTTTAAACACTGTGTCTCGAATGCACAAGCCGTTATAAGTAATACACACGGTTTAAAATAAAAATAGGGTACCTATTTCAAATACGAATGTCTTCTATAATAAAGTTTGAAGTAATATATATATATATATATATATATATATATATATATATATATATATATATATATATATCAGGAACGTCAGTAATTACTCATGGCAGGCAGTTGTGACCTTTATATAGTAAATCTACAAAAGAATAAAATATTTGCATAATAATCACAGTAACGTTCATAATTTTTTGGGATTAGATGCATATTGTGACACGCATGTAGCTGCTGGTCTATTTTATACAGGATGGGCACTGCCTACCTTGCCTATCCAGACGACACGTCCCTGCCATTTTAAATATTGGAAAGAAGCAATTGAAGCCTCTCCTGTAAGATTCTAAATACAGACCCCTACTACCTATTACCCACTCTCCTCCTAATATTATAGAATGTCAGTGGACCGCAGATCGCAGATCGACTCTTCAAATAAGTTATCTGAAAGCACATTATTTTTTAAATAACTTAACAGGAAGTCAATCACAGGACTGTTTTTTAATGGGTGTAGATAGGCTTTCCTATCGCCCGGTCCATACTCCTCCCACTTCTCTTGAACAAGATTAGAGACTCATCCATAGTTTCCTGTTTAGAATGGGGTTCCCAGTCCCTTTTCCTTTTTCTCAGGCTGTGATGAATTTTTTTATGATATGTGTGGATGGTGGCAACGTTTCTTCATACTGAGGGTAAGGAGTTGGCATTTTTTTGGTTGCTGTTCCCGACTGGTAGTTAGGAGCCCAAACTCTTGCGTAGAGTCTTGAGAAGCTGTTCTGATCAACAGTCGCATAAAATCAGGGTTCTTGTTGCGCACGAAAGGATGTTCCTGCAAACACTTCCGGTCTGGTCCAGTTCCCTTTCAATATGCTCCAGTTCCCTTCCCTCACATGTTGCATAAGACGACCAACTGCTACAAGCGAGAAGTGTGAGAAAAGAAATTGTTGGTATAAAATCTACGGTTATATCTAGCAAGCTCACCTATAAATAGATGAGACCTCAACACCAGTCTCGTACTGCGCTTAAATTCAAAAACTCTAGGTAGCATAGCGAAGAGCTCATTCTGACAATTACCATGAAAGTATGTATAGAAAAGACACAGAGGGACAACCTTACGGCAGTGGGAAAGTGACTGAAGCCGAACCGCCAGATCAGGACCACTAATATTGCTGATTCCTCTTTGGATCAAGGAGCTTAAAGAAAATAGCAGGGGCACCGGACTGAATGGTAGACTTATAGATAATCTAAGATTGATTCTGGAGCGAAAGATAGTCTCTCATGATACAAGGAACCTACTTTCTTAGCACAACAGATATATATATATATATATATATATATATATATATATATATATATATATATATATGTATGTATGTGTGTATGTATACATACACAGAAATGAAAAGAATTAGATAGATAGATAGATAGATAGATAGATAGATATGAATAAACTGAGATAAATATTAACAATCTGAGAGAGATTCATTCGGTTTTATTCACACCTCATGTATTATATAGAATTCATAGAGAACAAAAGTTCACTGATGACATAATTCTGCTGCTTTTTTGTTTTTCTGCTTCAGAGATTTTACTGTAAATGAATAAAAGAAATAAAGAACTCGCAAGCGAAAGTTCTCTTTGAAGTAATACAGCACAGCGAAAGGAATATAACGAATGAGCGAGAGAAAACTTTGATTCTATTTAAGTGTTGCTGAAAAATTATTAACCAAAAGACATCACAACAACACATTATTGTTTCACTCCTCTTGATTGTATACATTCTGCTCATTTCTATCTATCTATCTATCTATCTATCCATCTATCTATCTATCTATCTATTACAATTTTTTGGTACCCTTATGTACTAGTGAGCCAACCAAAATGAGCTGATTCATTTTATACTTCGCCAATAGAAGGTAACCAATCAGAAAACTTAAAACATTCAATCCGACGTATATAAAGGTGGCCATTTTGTTTTTTCTCCGAATATCCACTGCCGACCTCTGATATCGATGACCAGAAGAATTACTGAACTACGCTCTGCTACTTTCTCCGAATATTCAATGCCAACCTTTGAGATGGAAGATCTTAAGAATTATTGAACAGCTGCTACTAGATATTGGTGTTGTTTCATTGAACAGATTACTTATTACGTTGGATTCTACATTCAGACTACGGTGAACATGTATAACACTATCTATCACAGTCTGTTCATTCTCTCGTTCTCTTTATATATATATATATGTGTGTGTGTGAGAGTGTTTATCTATCTATCTATCTATGTGTGTGTGTGTGTGTGTGCGTGCGTGTGTGTGTGTATCTGTTCTTATCTATCTATCCATTCCGTATCTGTTGTTGTATAAAACCAAAAACCTGTTACTACCAACACATCCTTCTTGATGATATATGTGTGTTTTATTAGCGGATCCGCAGATCACTGACATCGTACTCACCAGACATCTACGTTAATCACCGTGCGATGACCAGAGAGACAAAATAATCTATTTGTACTTGTGCTCCAACCTGTCAGTTCTGAATCGGCCGTCAGAAGAGTATGGAATACGTGACATTATGATAGCACACGTTTTTTTCAAGGGATAAGTGTTACGACACAAAGTGAATTCTAGCAGTTATTCATGAAAAACACACCCAAAGTACTAAAATAGCCGTGTCTTGACCCAAATAACTTCGATTATACCGAAATTCTTCAGCAATCAGATCCGTGACTAGGCATACCATTTACGGTTTCCTTCGAACTTACCTGTGTCAACAGTAATTAAAGTACATGATTAATTAAGGTTAGAAGGATTAATCTTTGGGTATTAGTAGAGTGTAGTCTTCTGAAAATCCATTATATGTATAGCTTTTAGCTTCATTTACTTAATTTCAGTGCCAAAGAACGTTGGATATGTAACGTTCCTCTCATTGAAATTCGCGCTTTGTCTTCATTTTTTCCTCTACTAACTCAGAGATTGAAAGTGCAACCTTTCATACAAATATCTTATAAAATTGAGCATATATTTACTTTGAAAAATATAGAAAAACTCATAATATAAAGCACTGAAATAACTAAAAGGTCAACGCCAGCTGAAGTCGGCGTTCGAGTCTTTGATATCTTATCTGTGGAGAACTAGATTAAGTGCTTCAAAGGTAAAAAGTTCAAGTACTCTCTTGAGACTAAAGTGGTTATGGCATTCGAACAAGCACGCAAAAGAGCTTTGCCCTATACTTATAGAATTTACATCACAAGTAGATATTAAAAATCGCTGTATTAAAAAAACTCGCAAATTTGGTTCAAATGCGTTTCCTTCTTGTCCCTTTGGAAGTGCGATCAGTGTAATGGACAGCCTCTTGGAACGAGACGTAGGCGCGCTGAATTCGAATTCCAGTCAAATTTCGGTAAATTCACTTAGGAAAGATATGAATCAGTTTCTTTTCATCTCCATCTATGGGTTAAACAGTAGAACAAACTGAGTTCTTCAACCTTGGCTAGCAATCAGTCCTGGAGGACAAATTTGAATTAAAAGAAACCATCTGTAGCCTTGGAGAAACATATACTGTGCGATTATCGAAAGAAACATGAAATTAAAACTCATCTATGATCTGGACTGCGGTCGATCTGATGACTCGATTTCTAGGTCTGAGTTTAGGTAATAAAATTCAAACACATTGCTCTAAGTATGTGTTACCTGCGGATAGATGCATTTATGGCTCTGCAACCAATTTCTTTTTTTTTAGTAATGCTTTCATCTATGCTTTTGTGGTCTGTCTAGATATCGGTCAGCTTATACGAGATTTTTATCCGAACGGGGCTTGGCTATGTGGCTTCATGATGTCCTTGTGATCTATCTATTAACCTACTTATCTGTTCTACTACTCTTTAATTCTCTCTGCCTCTCTCGCTTCTCTCTCCCTCTCCCCCTCTCTCTCGCTTCTCTCTCCCTCTCCCCCTCTCTCTCTCTCTCTCTCTCTCTCACACAATATATATATATATATATATATATATATATATATATATATATATATATATGGATGAGTCTTCCGTCGTTTTTCGACGTATGACGGTGAGGGCCCAGCAGCTCAGTTCTGAGAACCAAACAGTCAGAGTGCCCGCACATATGATATGACTATAGTAGTAAAGGCCTGTGTAGAACCGACCACATCTTTTGGAAGAGGAAAATATAGAGAAATGGCATAAAGCGTGCCACAAGGTCCTCCAACGTGCCTCTTCAGGAGTTGTTCTTCTCCTCGACCGGTTGCCATTCAAGACTATAGGAGGCCAAGGAAGCACAGTTTGTCTAGCATCAGCCATGCTGATGGCGGACAGGAAAGTTTTTCTATGGTGGTTAAATGAAAGTAGTTTCATTTTGGGGGCATTCAAATTTACAAGCAATTTTCTGTTCCAGTTTGGATGTCCTTTTCAAGAGCAGCAGCCAGGTTAACTTTGTCAGCTCTGACGGATTTACTACTGAGACAGGAGTAAATGGGCGTGTCGTCTGCATAAATGCCTACTTCGAAACTGATGACACCATCTATATCATTGATGAAGATCAGAAACAGCGTAGGACACAGGATAGAGCCTTGGGTGACACAGCTCAAGCATCGTCGTTATTATTAAGAGCTTGATATACATGTTCCGTGATGGCCGTTAGAATAGTAACAGGATGATTAAAAACTTCATTACACGTGATGTCACAAAGGAAATCCTAGAATGAGTCCCAATCCGGTCGTTGATAATAGAAAGATATTCTGTTGGTAGGAGGTTCTTGTCTGATGGGAGAGAGGAAAGTGATGTTTACTGACACTACCGCATGATCAGAGTTGCCAAAAGGACAGAGCTGCATAATACGACATAAGTCAGGAATAGAGGTAAAAAAGAGATCGAGAAGAGAATCGTGTCCGTCAGGGTTACTGGGGAAAGTCCAGCACTTGTGTGAGAGGTTGTGTGATTGATAAGTTCAGGGTTAGGATGCCAGCTAGGTCTGTGACAGTGAGTTTAAGCCACCTGGCATGGTGGGCATTAAATTCATCGAACACAAATAAATTTTTTAAACAAGTGTAGGGGGATGGCCTTGTCTATATTATCAGAAATACTACTACTTTTTTAGAGGGAGACAGAGACAAATGTAAAAATGGTTGGAAGATTCAAAAGAGAGTTCCCTAGACAGCGGGAAATGTTCGCGGACATAAACTCCCAGGCTGTGCATGTGGACTTTGGAGATTTTCTGATTAGAGGAAAGTAGCCAGAAATCGAGAAATCAGGGTACGAGTTAAGGTTAGTTTCGCAGAGAACTAGGATCTCCGGGGACTTTTCGAAGAGGATCGATTCCACACTGCAGAAGTTGATACAAATACCACGAATGTTGAGGGGCTAAGATGTTTTTTGTCGAGATGGTTTAGTTTTATATATTGGGTTGCTTGTAGTAATGGTGTGTTATTTTGATAAGGAAAGGCTCCATCCAATGTCAATCGCTAGTCAGTTATATGCCATGCATGATACACGCTTAGGCGATCATGTATCTTTCGATAAATGATGGACGTGTCAGATCCCCCCCGCAGTAGGTTGCCATTACATTTCTTAATTACTGCGGATCTTCTGATTAGTCAAAATGATACAATTTACAACGCACTAAAAAAAGATCTCATAAGGACACTTACAAAACCTGATGCGGCTTTTAACTAATTTTATAATATTTTAACAACTTAAATGTAAAAATCTATTATAATTTAAAAAAATAACAAATAATTGTATTAAAAATTCATTTTTCATCGAAAAATTTTTTTGCTTTCAAAAAATATTGTCCATATTCATAAAAACAGCTAAAAGCATTTGAAACTAAAAATATATTTATTTTATTGAGTTTTGTATATTACAATTCAGAGCTGATTTGCAGGTAAGGGGGATCCAATTAAAAACGAAAAAAACATGATTTGCATTCCTCAAAGCCTTGTACTTTTAACTATTGTAATCACTAAACCTGACGCGATCGAATTTCTAGCGTTTTCATAAAATTAGTTATGGGGGGTAATAAATATAAAAATAATATTTCTGCCATGACTTTAATAAAAGAAAACATATCTATAATAATTTCGATCATCTGTGAATACTTTCTGAAAGTTTCATTAACATTTTCCAAATTAATGTGTGTCATACAAAAAAAAAACGTGCTGAAAATTGTATATGTTGTTTAGTAGTTCCGGTGATACAAAGAGAAACAAGGATTTTAAAATGAAAATTCACATTTTTCTAAAAGAAGGTAAAAAATTTTAAATAATTAAAATAAACTTTGATCTTTCCTCTTAATAATAACAAATATTTAGACGATAACATTTTTTTCTCAAGTTTGGAGTCTTTTTCATCATGATATGCTCTTTTTTTTAGCGATCTCGTGAAGGTACCTCGGTTAAGCTTTTAAACCTTTTAACAGATTATGAAATTTAAAAATTTTTAAGTTAATTATTTAATGCGAAAATTTGTTGATGTCGACAAGAAACCGTTAACTCATGTCTATGGTTTAAAAAATTTTCATTTTTTAGAAACTTTTTTTATGTAGGCATAAAGGGCATTGAGTCGTCCCAGGTTTTACAAGTTCTTGTTCTATTTATTATTTTCCATTGTACTTTTGGTGTTTTATTCGTTTCTTTTAAATGCAAAAAATATTTGGATAAGGATGTCTGATTTCTATTTCTAATATTATTGAAGTAGCTTTTGTGTTGTCTCCATCTAATTTTAAATTCATTTTTCGTGGAACCTATATATATTATTTCAGTGTTAGGACTCTCAATGGATGAGATAGTGCATTTGTATACCACGGATTTTATGCGGTATTTATTTTCCAACGGGCAGTCTTCAGGGTTTCTACAATCACATAATTTTTCATTATTTTTGTCTAAATTTAGTTTAAGGTTTTTATTAATACTATTTTGGAATGCGTGTTTTTTTAATTATATATACACACACACACACACACACACATACACACACACACACACACACACACACACACACACACATATATATATATATATATATATATATATATATATATATATATATATATACTACGCCCATGTCACGTTGAAACACCGGTTTTCGTACGATCACCAAAGTTAAGCAACATAGAGCCTTGTCAGTACATAGGTGCTGGAAGCTTGGGTCGGAATTGGAAATCCGAGAATCGAGTTTCAGTTCCAGCTGGTTCATTATATTTCCTTATGCCTAAATACTCTTGTGAAAAGTGTAAATCCATTTCTTCTCCCCCTGCTATGAGTTAATTATAGGACTTGTATCATTACGCCGTTACTATCTCCCCAAATTCTTACAATCGAAAAATAATTTCTGGTTTTAAATAACCTTCAAACGTTTTAGCAACAGATCTTCTCTATTATCATTCTTATTTTTCAATCTTAGATCTGATATCGAATTTCTCCCATTATAAAAATCCATTTATCCAAAAAAATGTTCGATCAGATTGTTCACATTGATTGGTTGTTAAGTAGAAAGTGACAGGAATTTATCATAGATCATTGATCTGATAGATCAAAAATTTTAATCGTCACTGAGTGTTCACGTGCACAGATTTTGTTAGAATTGGCATTCATAGTGCGAAGTTGCTGAGTGTGAAATTATAAGAGAAAAAGAAAAAATTATTAAAAAGAGAGAACAATAAAAGGACAGATATTAAGAAGACTGAAGATAACGTTTGACATTGCATTTAAATTTTTGAAGATCAAAGTTGACTGTAAAGCAAGAAACTGGAAGAGAGTTCCACAAGCGAGAAGTGCGAGAAAAGAAGCTGTTAGTGTAGATCGTACGGTTACATCCGACTATTTCAACTGTAAAATGATGAGACCTAGCTGCCAATCTATTACTGAGCTTAAATTCCTAAAATCAAGGCACCAAAGAGGAAAACTCATTAGAACAATTACCTTCATAGTATTTATAGAGAATGCACAGGAAAGTATTAGGGCGGTGGGAAAGTGACGGAAGCCAAGATTCCAAGTTAGGACCGATGATATTGTAGATTCATTTTTGGATTTTATCAAGAATCTCTAAGGACCAAACCAGATGTGACAGCAATATTCAATGCATGGACGAATGATAGAGTTGTAAATGTGCAAGATAGATTCGGACGTGAAAACTTTCCTCACAGATATATATATATATATATATATATATATATATATATATATATATATATATATTAACATTATATTTAGTGGGTACACGAGTTTTTTTAAGCAATGTAAGTTTCTGTCTACCGAAATCTTCTGGCTACCATGATTGTGTTCAAGCATGATTTCACCGCTCGGTGCTGACGTCAGTTTCATAAATATATTTATAAACAATTTGGACTCATATACAAAACTAACATAACATATGACCTCCGTCTTGAAACGATGCACCCTATTTCAAATTTCGTGTTAAATTACACCAATTATAGTCTGAGATACGATAACAATGGTTTCAGAGTAGTGAGACGAGGTTGCGGAGAGTAAATGTAACCCTGTTCATTATGCTGATCTCCCTACAGAAAAAATGTCAGCACTACTTGTGTTCACTTGCATTTTATTGAATATTATGTTATTATGTTGACTCTGGAATGTCTTTTATGTTTTCCACCATTTATATGTATATCAAGTGTCAAGCGTGGAAATCCGACAGTAGCTTCTAAGAACAACAAATGCGGAAAGCCTACAGCTTATTGCAATATCTAATTCCAAATGGGTTTTCAAACGGTCTCTCTTACTGGCTTCACTTCCCGCCAGTACCGGACTTTTTCATTAGGCAGGGTTAATTGTAATATCGATCTTTACCCATTGATCATCACCCTCACACACTCCCCACTTCGTAGACATCTGCGACGGTGCGGCATTAGAAACAGCAGAAGCGTAGACTGCGATTTGTAAGAGACATGGTCGGGTGTATCCATAGTGACGAAAATAGCGCTCCTTCTCCGTATGCAATACAATTACATACTCTGTGGAAGGACAATACATGTCTCGTCTAAACTAACGTATGTCTCTCCAGTGGCGCGCTTCGCACGGAAATGCGGCAAAGTTACTATGACGTGAATTTCAAGTTTGGTCAACTCTAAAAAAGCATTTTCTACTTACGTCAATAAATCCTGCTGACATATACGCACTTGTTGATTAAATCTGGTTTTGATCCAAGCTTCATTTTAGCCGGTTGGTTCTCTGTATATCGTTAAGTAAATTGTGTGTATCAAAACAATTCGAAAAAAGGGAAAAAAAAACAGAAAGAAAACAAAACAAAAGGCATTAACATGCGATACGGAAATGTTTTATTTACATCTTTTTTATTCTTTCTTTCATTCAATCTTATAATTTTACACCAAATACATATTTTCTTTTACTAATGTTCACCCAATACAAGGCCCAAGAGTCACTCAAGTTAGATGCTTACTGCGTTGTGTTGCATGAGCGCTGGAAAGGACGAGAAGTGAAGTTCATGAGGCTATGCAGGAAAAATAACGGCTAATCGAAGAAGTCAAGATTGTTGTAATTGGGAGAACATAAGCGAATGAATAGACTTTAGAACGAACCGAAAACCCATTCCTAAACAGGAAACAGAGGATGAACCCCGACTCTTGTTCAAAAGAGCGTACGATAGGCGAACCGATCTACTATTGGGAGAGAAGAAAAATAAATAAATAAATAGAGGATAAAATTTAAGAGCTCAGGCGGAGACGCAGTTGAAGGAACCGGAAGTCCAATTCTAAAGAGAAAACAATGGATAAACTTCTAGTCCTGTTCAAAAAACAAGGAAAGAATATGAACCGGTTGATAGGTGAACCTATCTACTCCTATATCAACCTGTCTAGAGTAATGGCGCTTTGGTCGACTTCAAAATACTATCCTTGGAATATTTAACTTTTCTAACAGACTATAAGGTTCTTTTTTGAGATTGCCATCAGTTGAATCGTACCATTTTCCTTAATCTTGACAACTGTTTTCCAATAAAAATTGTTGAGAAAGTCTAGAAGTCGAAATGAAGTGAATGTGGAAAGCGTTGGATGATGTTAGAAAAGAGATAAAATGATATTTTGCCAAAAGATCTTATTCGATATGGGAAGAATCTAAGTACGTTTTCTGCTTAGAACTTCTACGAAGCTATATCTGCAAGCTTAAACGTGATTTCTTCAATAGGTAATTCCAACCTTGCCCTGTCAGACACACTTTAGCCCCAAAAGTGAATGGAGGTTGAATTTCTGTCGGCGGCACAAATTTTTCTTTAGTAGACCAGTTGTTATTAATTTCATTGTTGCCAAGGTTGAAACGCTCACTTTGTTCTTCTTGATTGGTGTAGAAAACATAAGAAAGAAAAAAGTTACTGTTGAAAAATTGTGAGAACCGAACACGAAAAAAAATAAACCGTGAAGTGGGGGTCCAAAACGACCTTCATTATCTCAATGTATATGTTGAAGGAAAACATCTTGCGTCTGATGAGTTTTAAAGGGATTTTCTTTTCTTTCTTGCCGTTGAACAACCAATCACTGGGCTACGGAGCGGTGAGTAATTGTCTCTTTCCAATGATGCATAAGAACATTAAAAGAGTTTTTTTAAGAATGAAACTCGACTGACAAATGACTACTTCGAAGGAAACAACAGAAACTAGATAATCTTGTTTTTACTATGACAGTCGCTCTCTCTCTCTCTCTCTCTCTCTCTCGTTATATTATATATATATATATATATATATATATATATATAGAGAGAGAGAGAGAGAGAGAGAGGTTATATATATAATTCTCTCTCTCTCTCGCTCTCTCTCTCTCTCTCTCTATATATATATATATATAAGAAAAGACGAGAAAATTACGAAAATTTTACGTGCTTTTTTAGGCGAGCAGCACTTCTGCTAAAACCCTAAATAGATAACATGAGCTTATAATGTTTAATAAATTAAGTTCAAGTGACTTATTTATTTAACATCTGTTTTGATAAATGAGATTTGAATATATATATATCTATCTATCTATCTATCTATCTATCTATCTATCTATCTATCTATATATATATATATATATATATATATATATATATATATATATAAAAGAGAAAATCTATGTATGTATGTATGTTTGTTCCCGAGATACAGCTTAAACGATGCATAATACTCCAACCAATTTAGAAGTATATTGTATATTAAAACTCTGCCGAATACAGCGCCAAATTTCATTAAAATCAAACCAGAGGTTCCTTGAGCTCGGACCGTTTTTCTGTTTTTACGGCATTTTTAATAGCAATTTAATGGTATTTGTCTTCGATACCTATTCTTATATCAATCTGCATATATAAACAAGCACTTGCATATTATATTCCAACTATTGTACGTTTGAAAAAAATAAACATTCATAATACATTATAACATGATTAAATAAATTTAAATTTACAAAATACAAAAATGTATTTATACAGTTCACTACACTACATTAGAACTTTAGAAAGGTGGATAGACTATGTGGTTGTGTCATTGTAAAACGTCTGGAAAATTGTCTTATATGACTTGATCGTAAATAACTAGATAGTTTCTTAATTTATTGAATATATATATTTTTTTGTTTATACGTTATTTTTATAGATACAATTATTTAAGTAAATACTCTGTCTATAATCTACAGTATTAATTACATTTACCGGCCTAAATGTCCGAGAAATTTCATAGAAAATTTGTGTCTTTCGAAAGGAATCGAATCTGTATTCTACACGGAACCGCCATTTGGCCTGATGTACTATACCATTCTTCTGTAGCTAAATGGATGATATAACAGAGCATTTACTTAAATAATTGTATCTATAAAAATAACGTATAAACAAAATATATTAATATAATTGTCAAACTTAATCCATTTCATTATATATATATATATATATATATATATATATAGAGAGAGAGAGAGAGAGAGAGAGAGAGGGGGGGGGAGTTTTCAATTTTGGGTGGACAAAATCATTTAATTCATATAAAATCATAGCATCCTTATCCACACAACAATATATTTTCGTTGGTTTTCTATGAACTTTTTACGCCCTCAAGCTAAATTTTTCTCTGCTATTTTTTTCGACACCAAATGCTAATTCGCAACCTAAATAGTAAAAGTTTGAAATTAGATTTTTTCAAGACATTTTTCCTTCTCCCCTATGAAAAGCAAAAAAAATTACAAAACAAACGTTTTTTAGATAAAGACGAGAGAGAAATGATTCAATTGTCGGGGATAAGTGAAGCTAAAGTTTCAATAAGTGCGGTGGCCATAAGAGGGTTACAGAAATGTTATCCGTCGTTATTGTCTATTGTACTTTCATCTCCGATTCGTTTGTAACTTGACGCATACAAGCAAAAGCATTCAAATAGCGTCAGAAAGAATCCAACTGTTTATGCCAGATATATTGGAAGCTCTTTTCACTCTCTTCAAATTGAGATCCACTTTACTGAAAATATCCTACATTTAATTTGTCATTGTTTAAAGAGTTGCAAGCTGATAATAACACAACAGAATCAATGGAAGTTTTAAATGTCAGAAAAACATTTCCATTAGCTTAAACGTTTCGAAAAGGGTTTTTGCTTTAAAGGTTAATATAGCTAAGTACGTGGACACAGCCACGTAAGATTCTTATATGAAGCGTGAATATCATTTGAGATGAGAAACGAACAATCATGATGCAATTTTGTTTCTTATGTCCGCAATAATGCCTCTGACATTAAGCATTCATTCATCTGAATATATCAAGTTTTAAGCAATATATATACACCTGTATAAGCACACACACACACACACACACACACACACACACACACACACACACGCATATATATATATATATATATATACGAACAAGGACAAAAGTACATATAAACATATATCCGCAAATCTTTCGTTTTGGGGTGAAGTTTAGAGCTTGTGGTAGACGCTGTTAAATGTACAATCCAAGATACAATGACCTTTTTCCTAACTGAAAACTAAGTCAAATGTCTATATAAACGTATGTCCAAAAGACCATTATTGTATCTCAACACACCACCTTTAAACAAATGTTTAAAATGTCCTCCACTTGCTTCTACGCATACATGCACCAGTTGGATCATTGACTGGCGGACCCTTTCAAATACTCCTACATGGTGACCAATGATTTCGTAGCCCCCTCCCTCCGAATCGGTGATGAAGTGTTTCTGCATTATTAATGTTTTCTGCATAAACCAATTGTTTTACGTGGTCCCACAGATAAAATTCCAAATGATTGAGGTCATGGCAACATGCAGGCTGTGGTCATCCCCTATCTAGCCATCTTTCATGGTAGATATCAGCCAGTGCATCACGAACAATGTGACTAAAATGTGCCGCATCTTCGTATTAGCAGGGATACATGTCCTAGCATGTCTGGAAGTGTGTTCGAAATAAAGTCTCTGTAGACAGCTCCTGTAAGACGTGCTGTGAGAACATATGAACACGTTGGTTGTGTAAATTTGTTATTCCATCTCGTCCAAATGTTGCCTCATCCACAAACAAGACTGAAGAGACAAACAATAGATCGGCAGTTTGTGCAATAAACCATCGGCAAAAGTTCTTCCATGGTGAGTGACCACAGTGCGAAAGACTCTGCACACGTTGCAAATGATACGGATACATGAACTACTCTTGAAGTAACCTCCATACGGTACTATCTCTCGACTAGAGAGGGCCAAACGAAATTGAATTGTGCCTTTAAACATAGATTTTTTCTCTGACTTGAAATAGAGATGTTTACACAGTTTCGTATCCTAAGGTAAACATTTTTTTGTATCCACTAAAAATTACGTTTAATTAATCTGTCGGATTAATAATTAAAATAAAAAAATCCACCTTTTCTTTAAAATTGCTTTACTATAATAAAAATATAGTTTTATGTTATGCAATATTTTTATGTAAAAGTGAACAGTATCAGATATAGAACGTGTATGTGAGCGTAAAATTGGACACTGGGCTGCTACAGTCTGTTTCTTCTTTGACCGCATTCGCCAGTCCTAAAATTGAGTTGAAACATAAAACAAACTGTCACTGCTTAGTGTTGACCTCAGTGTCCAATTTTACACACAGACATACACACCCACACAAACCCACACACATATATATATATTGATTCGTTCAGTTTCAAAAAAATATATTATTCTACCCACTGACTCTACCACAACTACAACCGAAAAGAATTTATCTAAACTCAACATAAAATTTTCACAACTGCATCTAAAACAATCAAAGATTTAATCAATAAAAAACAAAACAACAAGTCAAAACTTGAAGGAATAATTTACTCTATCAACTGCAGAAATTGCCAGAAAGGATATATTGGTGAAACCTCAAGAGGTTTAAACAAAAGACAATATGAACACAAAAAGGGACATTTAAAAAAAAAAAAACAACAAACAAAACGCATTGGTTGTTCGCCGTAACGAAACTGACCACGATTTTGACATAGGGAATGCTACTTTGATTAAAAGAAAAATAATTAACTAAGACGAAAATGTCTGGAAAGTGTCTTTATCTTTAGTTCAACCACGGTAAATTTAGACCCAGGTTCTTACAATATGTCACCATTCTTGGTAGATTTTCTGTTGTCACAATGTGAGATAGTCAGGGAACTAGACTTTATGAATCTAAGCGCAGTAGTAGATTAGCAGCAAGGTCTCATCATCTTATTATTGCCGTAGCAAGATGTAACCTTAAGTTCTATGGTAACAGTTTCTTTTCTCGCACTTCTCACTTGTGAGAATCTTTTCTGGCTTATTGCTTTCCAGTCAACTTTAATTTTCAAAATTTTAAATGCAATGTCAATCGTTATCTTCTGTCTTGATTCCTGTTCTTTTATTCGCTCTCCTTAATGATGTTTATCTTTTTCTCATATTCTCTCACTTTCAGTAATGCCTTATGTCTTAGTAGCTTTATTGACTTGCTGGGAGTCAAATGTTTATAATATATCACAAATGAACATCAGAGAATGTTTCTGAATATTCAGAAAATATATATTATGATGAGATTTAAAACAATTTGGTAGAAGATATTAACGAAATTCACGTTATCATTGGGATTTTAAGAATTAAATGATTACGGGAATTATATGATATATTCGTCTAAGAGCTGAAACGGGTTTATTTAATTGAAGGAGTGCGAATGGTTTGTAAATATTTGTAGGTTCTATATCTCATACGATTTTTAAAAAGGCGGCTTTTACTAAATCAATATTCGGTATAGGATTTTATGACGTGATCAAGATGGTTTCCAAGCTATATTGACAGAATAAAATGGAATCACTTTTTTAATCTTATGCTGAAAATAATTATGCTCAATTTTGCTTCTTACATAATCTGTATTTGGGATATCGTCCGGTTCACACTCCTCCCTGATCTTTTGAACAGGAGAGAAGTTTATCCCTTGCCTCCTGCTTAGGATTGGGTTTCCAGTTCCTCCTAAAATCTTAACCTCTTTCACTCCCAGTAACCTCTTGCGTCTTAGTAGCATTATACACTTGTTTGGGATAAATTGATTTTTAAAAAAGGAGAAATTCAACTTCACTTTTAAATTTTCTTCGTGCTTTTCAAGCCATTATCCTAGTGTGAATTTCTCTTATAAGTTAGTTCAGGCAACACCGGCTAACCTTGCCGTTCGTGCTCCCTCCTTTGAAAAAAATGGAAAGAAAAGTAAAAAGTAACGCGTAGGTTTCTCGAAGCCGATTGTGTGGAAAAGAGCACTTGATCTGCTTTAAAAAACAGTTTATACTTAAGAAAAGGAAGCTTATGTATTGACACTGATCAAGATGAAGAGACTGGAGGGAAGAGTGTGTAGTCACTCTGTGCCCATCCACTCCTTCTCCCAAACACCCTCCACCGCCAGAGGTAGGGAGATCAGGCAAAGACAATTGACTTACATTCGAGCGCTAACGACTTGACCACTTATAGCACTCTGTTCATCTGACGTCACAAGTTGTTATTGTTTATCACTGTCACCAATGTTTGCTCTTTCTATCTTTCCTTTCTCTTTTTCTTTGCCCTTACTAAAATAAATAAATAGTGCGATGTCTTCATAACGACGGTTGTCTCCAGTGTGAAGATATTGGTTGAAATGACTAGGGAAGAAAATGTATTTGCATTTGATCTTTTAAAACAAACAGATAGTGCCGTAAGAAAATGGTCGTTGAGATATCTTGGAGCTGATAGTCACCACGAAAAACTGTTCATATTTTTAAAGCCTAAAAATAAAAATAAACGATAAACATATATTTTTATCCTTTCTATGAAGTGTCGTAAGTGACGACGTAAAATGTGATACAGAAATCGCATTGGAATAGCGAAGGATGCCTTCCAAAAGCTAAACAAAGTATTAAGACACAGGAAAATGTCGTTAGACACAAAGAAAAGACTGCTGAACTGCTACGTGATAATAGTCCTCTTATTTTGATCGTGAAGTGAATACTGACTAATTTCCTCGGAGGTGAAGAGGAGACTTGAGACAGCAGAGATGTTGCTCTATAGAATGGTAATTGCAATAGTAAGTAATTCTCTCGTCTGAGAATACTATTGTTGGAATATATGAGCAACGAGGAAGTTTTAAGGAAGATGGGAATTAAAAACGAACACTGATACTTAGAGACAGATGACTTGGACACATAATGAAGAAGGGGTGTTGGATAATGTGACATTCACAAGGGAACACAGGGGAATATCGAAAATCGAAATCTAGCTAACCATCTGGTGTAAATGGATCGCAGAACAGGGATTAGGAGGAAAAGTAAGGTAACAGACCTACGAAGGAGATAAAGTCGCGATGAGTGATGATCGCCCAAGCTCTGAAGAGACAGGAAAAGGACAACTGGATAATAAACGAAAAAGATCAGCTCATTTGTTTCTTTTTAGGAAGAAAAATGCAATTTCTTTTCTTTGTAGGTTTCCGTAATTTTAAATTATGATTATTAACGTTTTCCTTAAACCGCCTTCATTGCTCATATGTTCCATCTGTTGTATTCTCAGCATCCTTCTGTCGAACCACATCTCAGTTGTCACATGTCTCTTCACTTGTGAGGGGATTGTGTTGTATTTATTGTCATACAAGAGAATTGATATTACATAGCCTTTGTTCCTAACGAAATTTTTACTGTTTTTAATACTTTTTTTATAGCTTTTGGAAGGTATATTTCGCTATTTCAATGTTCCTTCGAATTACAGTGTGTCATTTTCCATCGTCATTTATAACACTTCCTAGATAATTACATTTTTGTATAGATTTGATTCACATGTCTCGAATTCGTTGTTCGCAACTTGAGTCGTTCCTCTTGCTGACGATCATACATACCCTCTTCTTATAATTGATGTGTAGTCCTTTCTTCCTGCTTTCACTGCAATTAACTTTCTATGTCTCCTATCAATACAGTATTTTATTTGTGTCTGATGTTGTTAAACTTGTGTCCATCAGTGAGGACAGAATATAATACAATAGTGTAATCGTTAGTCTGATTAGTGAACTTATCTTAGCATCGCTTAAACGGATATTTCTTGAACTTACATTAATTGAGTAAAGTACGAAGAAACGGTGGGAAGCACAAGGGAAAAAGAACTCGACGTTTCGTCGAGTTACATTCTTTAGTTCCACCAGTCTGGACATTCATATCTAGGACCCACCATGCCAGGTATATAGAGCTTCATATTCCATTGGTAAGGAAGACGTTTCACCCTGTGCTTTTTCGAGGACCGATACCCGAGAGGATGCTTTCCGATCACTGCGATCTTAACCTTTTCAAGACTAAGTTGAACCGTTATCTATCCTATATATTCTTATAATCTACACTTATTTCTTCCTCCTTTTACGTCCTTACAACAAACCCATTCACTGATCCTCTACCTTGAGTGTCTCTTGGTCTTTGCATTGGGTAAGCAATAGTATTAAAAACACGATAGAAATTAATTTATCATTGAAAGGCGAAGCGTCCTAGTGTAAATTTTCTAAAGTCCAAAGAGGGAAGAGAGTGTCTGTCTACCTACCCACTCGAATAACAAAATGACGTTCTTACACCCTTTCTGCAATAAACTATTCTTTATAGTCTCCCCAAGAGGAACCCACAGCGTTTGCTTGTAAAGTTACATTAACAGAAAATAGAAGATAGTAGAACGGACATTCGTTATTTAATTTAGTGATTCTCAGTCTAAAAATACACAAATAAATTTTATACCTACTATCCATATTGCTAAGCGAAGAAGCTGTATTCTGAGCTCATAATTGACCAGTGCCGGATTCTTCAGCTATAGCTCTTCACAACGTTACCATAACATTGTGACAAAGTAGAAGGACAAGTACTTAATTTGGGCTTTGGAAAATACTTGATTGCGATGTTAGAGTAAAGTGGCCACTATGTCACGTATATTCCCAACCAAAATACAACGCGTCTGCAACGCGTCTCAAGAACGTTACATGTTAGTTATGTAGCGTTTATTTGGGTTAAAAATCTCACATTTATCAGCAAATGCTACATTTAGAAAAATACGGCACAAGGATAGGAGAAGAAGAGAAGTCAGGCCTGTCTGTCTGCTTTCCTGTTTGCTTATCGTTTACACGGACTGGAACCTATGAGACAATTTTAACAAAGAGGCATACCATAAAAAGCTGCTATCTTTAGAGGGAATTTGTGTCAAATTATGTAAAAGTGTCTCTTTCTCCCCACTTCCATATATATATTTATGTGCTGACTCTGTTTGGAAAATAAAACGTTCTATAACTCTGGATAGGTACACAAAATAATCCATACATTCAGTTAAAAGTAAAAATAAAATTCGTCGTTGATAATGGCTAAAAGTATAGCCGAAATCGCTTGGATACACAATACATTTGGACAATTTCCACATAATTTACACCCAGAGAAGAAGAATTATTATTAGAACACATAAAAAAATGAAATAAAGTACTTAACCGAAGTAACTTATCAGTCGTTTTTAATGAAACCTGTATAAAAGAGGGATTGTTGCACACATACAAAATTATATATATATATATATATATATATATATATATATATATATATATATATATATCCCTTGTTGTCATCCTGAACTATAGCGACATCTACAAAGTAGATGTTAATCTTTAAGATTCTGTTTTCCATCAATCATGATTGTTAGCTTAAAGGAAAAGTGAGAGGACGGCCGCCATCTTAATTTTCTAATTTAGCGCCCGCCCAAAGCGACCGACACATGCAAAAATAATCGCGACTATTCAACCTTTCTCCATATCCGCTTGATTTTTCTGTAGTGACTTCAACGCTTTGCTTCTTTTTGTTTTGTTTCCTTTCATTTATCAGCTGACAACAAGTTAATTCCCCTATCTCTGTTGCCCTCACTTCAATTTTTTGTTATATTGTTGTAGAACATTATGCAGAGAAACGAGCAAGAAGGTTTAGTGGTTGTTTCATTGTCGTGACAGGAAAGAGAACCGTTTTTATTTCTAAACTTTTAAATCTCCAGTTTTTCCATGCCTCTCTTTTGGAACTATACTCCAGAAGGTCAACAGACATTATATAATGTGCATCTCATGTCACAACTATTAGTTCCATGTCTATCACTTCGCAAACGGCAAGTTTGATGAAATTTCTAATCTGAATTGTTCGTTTAAAATACTAGATTTATTAGAAAATATATTCAGTTTAAAACAGGAGCCATAAAAATAATTTTAATGGGTCGCATATTTGGGCTTATGAATTTTCCTATTGCCCAGAGGTTGTTGCGAGACAGAAAGGTTTTTGAGGGCTCTGGAACC
The DNA here is from genome assembly GCA_964036315.1 of Acanthosepion esculentum. Taxonomy (NCBI): domain Eukaryota; kingdom Metazoa; phylum Mollusca; class Cephalopoda; order Sepiida; family Sepiidae; genus Acanthosepion; species Acanthosepion esculentum. The sequence continues at coordinate 72,605,221 of OZ038495.1, forward strand.
ACCTCTTAATTGTTGTTGTTTCCATGTCCACTCTAACAGGTGGTAGCACCTGTTAGGGTCTCAGTTATGGACAAATAGTTAACTCCCAAACAAAAACAAAACGCTATGAAAGTATAAAAATGCATTTTATAGTAATTATACCAATAATACATTTTTATATTAAATGAAATGACCTATGCACATAGTAAAATGTCCAAGTATATGTATTTATAGTAAAATGAACAACAATACATTTATCTGTTGTTGAAGGCAAGCAAATACTTTCAACATATATTTAATTGATGCCATTAAATTGTGTTCAGATTATTTAGATTTTGGCATTAAATAACCTATAGAGGTTGATATGTCGCTACGCAATATCAACCAACCAACTAAACAGAAATGGGAATTAAACCCTTTCACACAGATATCCATTTTAATTTCATTCAAACTGTGTGCATGCATGTATGATTGACTGTGCGTATATATATATATATTAATTCAGTGAGAGACCTAAAAATATTTCTACAAAATAAATAAAATACATTTAAAAGTACTTTTCATTTCTGAAAAGTTCAATAAAATCTTATAATTATCGAGGTTGTTATTTTAGATTTTAAAAAGTAACTTTTTTATGTCCTCCTTTATAATTTTATTGCTCAGCCAAGGGCCGAGGTTTTCCAGACGAAACTGAAGGCAGATGTATTATTGCAATGTCTTATTTCAAGCTCGGTTAAATTACGTGTATGTGTGTGCGTGTGCCTGTGCATAACTTGACTGGCACAAACACATGTAAGTCACTCACGTACAGTCACATGCATATACTTTATCTACGCACATAAATAGTCACACGTAGACAGTGTGTGACGGACAGAGAATCAGCCCTTCTTTTATAATATAAATTTTAATTATTATTTCTTGGTGGAACATGATAATTAAAATTTGTCATATATCCTCAAATAAAAATTTCATTAATCATCTGCGCATTTGTCAGCCATTTTGATTAGCGGATGATTTTGATCGAATTGTATACATGCCATGTAACTTATTGGTCAAATTGTTATGTTAGCACCAGTTCTCGATTAATCGTTGAAGTTTAGCCGCATCATACTGGTCCAGTAGATAGGTTGGGAAGTGCTTAAGAACAGAATGTGCTATAATCAAGTACACAAACAACGTTCTTGACTTCCAACAGTTTGCACCTTTACAGCTCGGAGACTCCATGTTGCTTTCTTCGTGTTACTGATTTAAGAAGAAAGTTCAACACAGTGTCTTTCATTCGATCTGTAGGTGAAATAAAATCCTATTACATTCGCAAAATAACGCTATTGTTGTCTGTAAAAATTCGAAAACTTGTTGAAACTTCACAAAATATATGAATCGATTAAAATGTCATTGTGCATTTGAGTTATGAAGCTAAAACTGTACTATAAATGACGCTTAAAAATATTTTAGATATTCATATATTGAAATTTCAAAAAAATTCTCCAAATATGGGAATTTACAGAACCGTGCCATTTAAGCATAATGTATCGATGTGTGGATTACCTGCTTCGGCTAATACACGGAGTTTGGATTTTGCTCATTTCTCAGACATAAAATAGTTGGGAGGCTGTTTATATTTTTGAGGGTCGACTTATACACAAATATATACGGTAATATAAACATGTAGGGAAATTGGTAGAAACAACCAAAGTGATATTTTCGTATTATTTATTTTTTTTATTCGTGTGTCCACCTATGAACATTATCATCAGAGTTGTTTCGACTTGAAAACACATTGTGATTATCAGTATGATTTTGCATCTTTTGCGCGGCTGCTTGTTTCCGAACATGCACATCTATTCAGGGCAGTTTGTATTTCTCAACACGCACAGTGCCAACCAGTGAAATTATGCTGGGAGGACCTATATTACAACACTAGGACCACGAAGAGATTGGTTTTCAGAATTGTCCTTCTATATTGGTCGCCAACCACAAGCTAGAGAAACCAGTCCACCAGTCTGCTATTTAACCCATAATCTGGGGAGATAATATTTATCCTAAGCGTTATTTGTGCGAAAGTGAATGGAAAGATTTCGACCGAAGTTCGAACTCGGCATGCCGATTTCTCGTTTCGAGCCTTCAGTCAATGTATCATCTGCACCTCCGGTTCACCTGCCACCAAGCTAAAAGGAGTAGAAATGTATCCGCATTGTTTAGGAGTCAAACAGAGCAGATTTACATATGGCACACAACTTTCAAATGAAATTTGTTCTAATTGGATATTTGCATCGCCAGATGATGTTTAAAATCGTTGAAGACTGTTTTTCCCGTCCTCTTGAATTTAAAGAATTTTTAGCGCTGGCGCAGAAGCCAACATTCGTGCACTTGTATAACATTGAAGAATGAAGCCGGAGACATGTTGAGGACTTTTGGGAAGTAAAAAATAAAAAATAACAAAAGAGACCATATACGTCTGTTTTTTTATTTTTATTTAATCCTTTTTTTTTCATATATATATATATATATATATATATATATATATAATTGAATTTCCTCGAAGCAAGGCAGTAAAGCCAATAGACACAAAGGGTTACTGCCTGTGAAACAATTAGAAAATAGAAACATTATTAAGGCGTGAGAACAACAGAAGGGTAATCAGGAAAACCCGAGATAACGATTGACATAACATTTAAATTGTGCAAAATCAAAGTTGGTCGGAAAGCATGGAGCAGGAAGTGCTAGAAAAAACTGATAGCATAGATCTTACCGTACCATCTAGCCAATGCATTAACTTTCAGAGGTCATTGTTTATCGGTATGTAAAGATAAAGACAGGTGGCGACACTGTACCTTGACGTCATGGAAAGAGCGAAATCATAGTCTGGCATTTGTTAAATCAGCACGAACACAAGCTGATGGGCGATGTGAATTATCGAAGTGAAAAGGATAAATGATGATAGCGATTAATCCTTGACTTAGAGAGATGAACATTGTAGTGTTCAAGGAAGAATCTACGCGTGCGTTTTTTTCTACATAGTAGTTCTTGGAGGGATATGCAGTCTGAGAGAAATTCCCCCCTTACAAATGGAATATGGGAGAAATGTGTGTGATTCGACTCTGCGAGTCCTAGCGGAAATGATCGGAATTGGTGGAACTAAAAAGTGTCGCTAATTTGAAAATTTGCCATAGGACTAGCCATAGAGTAGTGATAGGCTTGAAACGTTGTAAGATTAAAAATAATCAATCAGCTACAAGGTCGCGCAAACGATTCTGAAAGCGGAATAGTGGAGATTGGGAAGACATGGCAGCAATACGCAATTTTTGTTCTAATCTGACTCTTGTAAATACAAAGTATGGAAGAAGGGGGTCGGTCAGACACATTTTTCGAACGGTACAAAGAGCCGACCAATTTTCCAGCATCTTTAGCTTTAGCGATGGATTGTATTTTGAGTTCCTCCTTTTTTTTTAAATAATTTAACCTCAAACAAGGCGATAATACCACTAAGACGCAAGAAAAGAAAATAACAACAGTTTAGGAGAAGGAACCGGAAACAATCCTAAACAAGAAACAAGGGATAATTCTCTACTCTTGTTCAAAAGACGGGCAACCGGGCGATAGGCCAACCTATCTACTCCTATGAACTTGAATTGCAATAGATGTTCAAAGTATAAAGCCTTCTTAAACAGTACGTTGTGACAAGAAAAATGTCAAGTTCCAATCAATGACTATAAAATTATACAGGTTTCGTTTTTGAGTTATTGAAACATATTGGCCTGTTTTTCCACTATTTAGCTATTCAAGGTATGTCAGCGCAGAGATCACCTGTAAGGCCCTGACCATCTTTATTTTTGGAGGTCTTTCCGTAAACTGTGGTATCATCAGTATATTACTAATGATTTAAGAATATTACTATGCAGACCGCTAATAAAAAGTAGAAAGTGGTTTGGACCGAGAGAGGCCTGCACTGATTCTCATGGGGTTCGTAAGATTAGACATTTACAACAACTTTCATGGATCCACCTGAAAGAAAAGACTTGACAAGTGCGTAGACTTTTCCAGAGATGCCATGACTGGATAACTTTTTTGTAGCCACAGCTTCGGAATAGCTCTTCACTATGATACCTAGACTTTTTGAATTTAAGCGCAGTACCAGTCTAGCGTCGAGATATCGTCAACTTACAGTTGACATGGGTAGATATAGGCGTAAATTCTGCTAACAGTTTCTTGTCTCGCTTGTGGAATTCCCTTCCCGCTCCTTGCTTTCCAACCAACTTTAATCTGCAAAAAATTTAAATGCAATGTTAATTGCTACCTACTGTCCTCCTGATTACTCTTTTCTCTTCCTGCTCATTAATAATGTTTCTGTTCCTAATTTTTCCACACCGAGTATCTTAGTGGTTTTACTGCCTTACTTAAAGTGAAATCGATAAAACAACTAATGCAATGACTCTCGTGATGTAACAACGCTGGTTGTTATTTAAAAATCAAACTGTTATGAAACCGTCTGGCATTTCTTACCGACTCGCCGCAGATGGATTCAGGTTCCAAATAGCGAGATACATTCTTCTGTAATTAACTAATTTCCCTTATTTTAACTTATTTTCTAATTACTTTCATATATTTAATAATTACTCTAATATCTCGTGTTTTTATGCTTATATTACAGTTGTTGTATTTAGGACAAATGCTATCTCGAAGCCACTTTTCTATGGAATGATCTTTAGCACATAAGACATTAACTTTTCAAAAATTAACAGTCAAAAATTCTTATAATTCATCCAATTTTTTTTGTTACTGTCCTAGAATTTTTTTAAATGTTAATATTTTAATTAAATGAATATTCGTTCTGACTGAATTAAAGAAATACTCATCTCTGGTTTTACTTACTTTTATGGGGGGGATAATACAAGGGTAGGTTTTAATAATTGGGGCAGGTCAGAAATGTTCTTAATGTCAAGTAAACGGACTGTTTGAATAAATGTGGGGGTCCGAAAATGATTTAAAGTGTCAAAAAGTGTGAAATTAATAACTAGAGTAGCCTTAATAAACTCAGGGGTCAGAAAATACCCTTTATAGTTGAAGGAACCTGAAACACAATCCTAAATAGGAAACAGGGGATAAACCTCGACTTCTATTCAAAAGGGAGGGAAGGAGTGTGAACCGGGCAATAAGAACACCGATTTACTCCTATGATCTTGAATTACAGTTGACTTTCAAAGCATAAAGCCTTTTTGTAAGTGTAACTGTTCATTGTGTCAGGAGAAAAGGGCACCTCGACATGGAGTAATGGTTAACAAGCGTCTCTCCCTAGAACAATTACGATTGAGTAGTGAGTTCGATCCTCACTGGGTATCTCACACTTTAGGCGTTGTGTCAAATCTAAGCTACGCTTAGAAAACCACCATTGTGACAGGAGGAAGCTCAGTGAGGCTCGAACTCATGACAGTATTATTCCTCTGCGAGGCACTACTTGCAACACTTAGTCTCTTTCTCAAGACCAAAACTGGGAAATCCAGTGTGGTTCGTCATTACCGTTGTAATGGTCTCCGAGATAATTACCATTGATCCACGGCAAGATTCCCAGTAATTTTGATCGATACCTGGTAGCTTTAAACTAGTGCGTCAGGCACTTCACTTGAAAATTGAACTTCAACACGAGATTGAAGATGCATCAACTGGATCGTGTCAAGAGTTTCAACACAGAAACTTTCGCACTCGGAATAAAACTTGTACTCATCGATCAATGATTTAGGAAAACTTCATTCAAAGAGATCAAATTTACAAGCCTTCTGCAATAAGAGAGAGACGAACTCATTACACTAGTAACCGTTTTGATTTGCTTGCTAACCACTGGGACTTAGTGAATTAATCTTTCATCATTATTATTATTTGTAGTAGTAGTAGTAGTGACCGACCCAGTTTGAATCTCACCATGGTGCATTTTTCAGGAACGTGACTTATTCATGTTATCGGCTTGGGGAGGCAATCCCAGTGTACGGCACTTTTGGAAAGTGCCTGAAAATCATATGTCGGGTTGACCCGAACTTTGTGAGTGAAATTAGGTGAGACAGAAATATTTGGGAGCCGTCGATGTTTGTGATAGCACAAATTTACAAGTCATCGTGACCGATGGTTTGAGCGTACAGACCTTGTTCAGATTATTACACTTTCCCAGAAACTGAGAAAACTATAGTCCACTCAGCGTAGTTGAAGTATAAACCACAGGTGGCCACTGTGAACGTTGAACAAGTACAAATGTGCCTGTGCAGTCGTCTACAAACAGGGATTGGCTAGCCGCCCTAGTACCTATTACAGTAGTAGTATTTTATGCATTTGCTTGTTCCTGCGTAATTTATTGTGGCTATTGTTGGAAATTGAGTGGTGTCATGACTCCACAAACCTCGACATTTCCTTGATATTTATACGGGCACGAATATTGTTGTCATCTGGTTAGTGATATTTTTTAAAATTCCAGTTAATACAGTTTGGATTCTGTTGTCTTTGATAAGGCTCGCAACATTCTAATTTTTATGAAAATAAACCTAACCATTATATTTGCATGCTTTCCTCAACTGTTGGCACTGCTTAGTAACCTTGGCATATTTCGGAAGGATATTAGAATAATGCCGAACCTATACTGGCAGCAAACCTCCTAAATACGAATAGAAAATTAATTCAGTAAATATACAAAAATAGAAAGGGGTGTAAGTCAAGGACATATCTTCTCGCCGGATTTATTCAGCCTACACAGTGAGGCAATTCTGAGAGAATTAGAAATCCTACCAGGATTCATTACTGGCGGCAAAAATCTTAACAACATAAAATATAAAGATAACGCAGTGTTGATAGCAGACACGGAAAGAAAGCTACAAAACTCCTACAGAAGGTAGTGAAGAAAAACGCAAATAAAGGACGAAACATCAATTGCTAGTAGACGGAATATATGGTTGTGAAAAAAAGGAACAGTCCAACATGCACATTACAAATTGGAGATAGCAAAATCAAACAATTACAACAATTTAAGTATCTGGGAATTGTTTTAACGGAAGAACGTCCATTGGGATAGCCAAAGCTGCATTCCAAAAGCTAAGCAGAGTATTAAGAGACAGAAAAACTTTGTTAGAAAGAAAGAAAAGAGGACTGCCCTGTTACGTGATATCTGTCCTCCTATGTGGCCGTGAATGCTGAACAATCTGCAAACAGATGAATAAGAGACTTGAAGCAACAGAAATGTGGTTCTACAGAAGGATGCTGAGAATACCATGGACCGGACATTTAAGTAACGACGAAGCTTTAATGAAAATGGACACAAAAAGGAAACTTATACTTAATTATCAGAAAGAGACAGTTGAAATATCCAGGGCACATCATGAGAAAAAAGGGCTTGGAAAATCTGATACTCAGGCGACTGTTTGAAAGCAAGATGAACAGAGGTAAACAACGCATAACTTGTTTGGGTAAACAGATGGCGGAACTAACGAAAAGACAAAATTTATTAAGAACTTCAAAGGACAGGAACTTGTGGAAGGCCATGATCGCCAATGTTCTGAAGGAACACGGTACATGGAAGAAAACCCTTCCACTTATTCTTTCTTTCGTCTTCACCCTGTTGTCTGCTGGTAGACGCTCGCTTACAGTCTAGCAAATATATAGATCTTCCTTACAGCTCACATATGATGTCTTTTTTCTTTTCGATGGAGTAGATCTAGAAGTGAAACAAGTTTTGTCTCTTTCTGTTTTTTAACAGCCTCTGATTTGTGCTGAAAGCATATTTTCATGTTTTAACAAACATCTCGTATACGCTTTCTCATTTCCTATAAATTTTCCAACTTTTGCTTGATTCTGTATTCCATTTTCTTTTTCCGATAAACCCTGCTTGCTTGTACATCATTATGGTTTCACGTATAATTCAATGTCTTCAGCAAGTGTTCTTATTTTCTTATTTCTTATTTACAGCGATGGATCATCGCCAAGCCATGTATATTGGACTCCGATTACCTAAGCGACCCAGGCGTCCAGTAAAGAAATCTCGCTCCAAGAAACAAAGTGAAAAGACGTCCAGCTCTAACGGTACCATTCCGGCACCAGGTAAGAAAGAAGATTACTTTAACTGTGCAACTTTTCCTTTCTTGTTTAATATATATATATATATATATATATATATATATATATATATCAATAACAATTTAATGGAAAGTAATATGATAAAACGAAAAAGTTTTGTCCGCCAAAAAATGTATACACACTTCAGGAAAGGAAAATATATGTATAGATATTGTAATACTAAATTTATTCAGACATCACGAGATTAATACAAGTTACCTTTGGACTCTACATTCAAAGGAGATGCTCAAATCAATGGCCTTTATCCTCCAGACTTTTATTAGAACAGCAAACTTATGCTTGGGCAGCGTTGACCAAAGTGTCCAGGGTCTTGCTGCACATGTATTTTCAATTTCTTTTCTTAAGGGCGCCGATGTAATGCCATCTGTCGAGAAAAAACCGTACTACAGTAAACAGTGTCATCGCAATTTGATAAAACTACAAAACACAAGTTTTTCCTGAATTGTGTAAATATTTTTTATCGGAATCTGTATATATATATTATTAATAATAATAAATATACATTTCTTTTCTCATCGGTAGCACAAATATGATGGTTGCATCGTGTATGAAATTCAAGTGTTGAGTTACGGGTGAGGAAACAAATGTAAATTTATTAGCAACTAAAAAAAGTTTACATTTCGTCAAAAATCCATTAACCGAGGTAGTACTGGAAGTTAATGTTTTTAAGGTAGGTAATTTGTGTAATTATAGTGCTCGTTATCAAAAGATAGAGCTCTATTAATAATAATGATAATAACAATGATGATAATAATAAATTTGTCCTCTTAACTGTTAAATACCTCAATTTTCATGGAATCACATCTATTCTTCAGACTTCATAATCACACACACACGCACAGAGACTGACAAGCATATTATATATATATATATATATATATATATATATATATATATATATATATATATATATATATATATATATATATATACTGTAATTATATACATGTATATCTTATTACTATAAACGTTATTTTTATTAAATCGAATCTGTATTTCCTTTTCCCATCATGGCACCGTGACACCGCCATGATATATAAGGCTCTATTACCTACTTACAGAAGGCACACTTCTTGTGGGACATTTTTTTCTAATCGATACCTGATAGCTTTCTCTCCCTACTCTAAATCTAAACATAGCAATTTTTAAATAGACTTTTTCATTCAGCATTATATTTTATTACAGTAAACGTTGTTTTTATTTGGACGTGTGTTTGAGTTAACATCTATTTTGTTTGTGGGGGTGCTTCTTTTTAAACCTGTGAAATTTATGTTAACCAGCCTAGATCGAGAAGTTGTAAAAAAAAATTGTCTCCTGTCAAGAATCAAGCCTGTGTTAGGAGATGCATTTTATTCTTTAGTTATGGTAATGACAATAATAATATTAGCCATTTCCCTGCAAGAAAAAGCATTTGACCTTCATTGAAAGAGCAACCACTATTGTTTTCGAATGAAATTTATAAAATCTTTCACTTAAAACAATTTTTCAGAGAAAAACCAGGACCACTGCATAAATAATGAAGTTGTGATTTGAAGTACTGAATTTTCGTCCCGAATTGGATCCTTGGCTTAAATCGGAATTTTGGACCAAATCAAACTTTCGGCCCCGAATCAGAGTGAATTGAGGAATTCAAAGTTATTTCATCAAAATTATCATTGTTATTTTCTAAGCTGGACCAGAGGCCCCTTTAGATTTGGGCCGGAGGACCAGTTAGCTCTACGCAGGAGCTAGCTTAAAAGTCCCCACGGAGTGTAGCTTTTAAACCAGTATGAAATAGATAATAACTAGTATGAAATAAATAATAAAATGGCTAGTATGAAATAAAATTCTTTTTCGGTAAGCGCCGCTTCATGTCGAAGTAGACATTTTCTAAAATTATCTGTACATTCAAATTTAAACAATTAAGGATTATTTTTTAATCTGGCATTATTTCTTCTTAATATAAAAAGTTATAATTTACAGGTACATGCTTCAAACAGTGGAAGTAATATACAGGGCGTACAACAGTACATATACAGTATTGTAATAAACTATTATAATGTTGGTATAATATTTACTGTTTACCTACTTTTGTCCAGTGTTCGATAGTTGTATTTTAAAAAAAAAAGGGGGTTCTATAGAAATCGAACGTGTATTCCCTTTTTAATCTGAGTGACAACATATTTTGTGTATATGCGTGTTTTTATTTTATTTATTTTTTCTTTTGCAAAATATCCTCCGTAATAAAAACTCTTTATAAACACGAAATCTTAAGCTAAATTGGCCGGAGCTGACTTATCTATAACCTTGTAGTATTTTGTTTATTTATAAAATCAAACTTTCTCAAAGAATTTTTTCTCACTACAGGAAAAAATGCTTCCGGAATACATCAGGTTGTGTGAAATAAATATATTTTTATTCGGCTGTAATGTAATGCATTCATAGTGGCGTCTGAACAGAGCGACGCTCCAATACAGAGATGTCGTCACAAGAAAGTTATTTGCAACTGAAAGAAAATCTATGCATTATACAGAGGCAAATGCGGAGAAAGTAATAAGAAGGCGGATGAGAAAAATGTGAACTAGGGAAATATACCACATCTACTCGGAAAATATACCACGTTTACTCGGAAAACATCCTTCGACATTAAGAAAGCATATCTATCTTTCCTGTGGTCACCTTTAGCAGCAGGTTTTATTCCATCAACTTGGTGCCTCGGATTATTCCAGTATCTTAACTTGATAAGGTAGAAGGTCAAATATGGGAAATGTGATAAAGACACTTATATTTAACATCAGAAAGAGCACATAATGAGAAAAGAAGAGTATGAAAATTTGATACGCACAGGACAGATTAAAAGCAAAAGGGTCAGAAGAAAACAACACATAACCTACGTAGTGAGCTTGTGTAAATGGATGGTGGAACAAGTTTTTGGAGATATAACAAAACAACAAATTTTTTTAAAAGCTGCAAAGGACGGGAAATTGTGGAGAGCCATCATCGCTTAAAGGGACACGGCACGTAGAAGAAGCTAAAACATATTGTTTTGAGCCAGTATGAAGATAAGCAGCCAAATCTAATTCTTTTTTTAAAAATTTAGATTTGAAAAACGATCCCTGGTGTAATTTGGAAATACCGTCCTTCTCTGCCACGGCCAGGTTTCTTTTATTTATTACAAGTTAGATCATGTTACTCCTTTCACAGGAAATAAATTGATGATTAATCAATAAAAATGAATAAGCATTCTTAATTTCTGTTCGCACGAAGTTCTTCCCTTTGTTCATCAATCCTTAAATCAAATAATAATTTCTTTTTTGGGATTCTACTGGGTCATTCTTTCACCCAATGAAAACTTTTTTCTGAGAATCCTATTGTAAAAACATGCCTTTATTTCCTTTGTTTACTTTATTTTCACTTAGTAATATCACTTTTATTAAGCTCCGTCAGAGGCTGGATATGAACAGAAAAAAAAGAAGGAAATTCTGGAATTTTTCTTTTGTGTTGTTTCGGTTGGGCTCAATGAATTTGAAACACCGCAAATTATACTAACGTTGGTCTAAACGAGTCGAATGCACGTGATACTCTTCTATTTGTCTGGACTGCTGGTCGAAGCCCACTTCACAATACTGATGACAATCGGTTAAAAATAAATGTTCCGAATCCATTTTTTGTGACAGATCCAACTATTTTTCATTTAATAAGATCTCAGGTGACTGATATTGATAAACATGGGGAGGCGACTCCATTGTGCGGTACATTTGGAAAGTGCCTGAAAACCCTACCACGATCATTGTGAGTGACATTGTGCAGATGGAACCATTTGGAAGCCGTCGATGGTTGAGCTAGCACGAAGTCACAAGTCATCCTGACTGAGTATTTGAAGGTACGGGCTTTGTTTAGAGTGTTGATTACGCCACATAATGCACTGTTTTCTATAAACTGAGAAAACTAGGCCCGCTTAGCATAGTTGCAGTATAAACCATATGGGTGGTGAACAAACACAAATGTCTGCAGGCGTCTGCAACAGGGATCGGCTAACGGTCCTAGAAGACAGGCGTATTCGGATACGAACGGCCACCAGATATAGAGAGAGGGCGAAAGAGAGGGCGAAAGAGAGGGCGGAAGGTGTGTGGACATAAAAATCAGGACTGCATAGTGACAGTTTCGCCCTCCTTTGCAATCTTCAGTCAGACCTGAAACCATGCAATGTTGTTTTTTATGTTCACATTGCCTACATCTATAAACGCCCTATTTGCGATGTCGGAGGCTTTTCCCCTACAAATATAGAAGAATAATTATTTTATCTTTTCATTTCAGTCTATTTGTCGCCATCGGAACAGATTCAGAATTTGCTAGTGGAAGTCGATGATGAGGAACATTTTTATCATGATGTTTTCTGTCAAATGGACATGTTGCACAACAACAACGGGGAATACGAGTGGAGAGAAGCGGCCAGGTACGTTTTATTTCATTCGTAACAAGCAGGAAGTAGATATATGAAACTAAATTCATTAGCTATTCTTAATCTCAGGTGGTTCGCCACTGACCATGTCACATATTCGGACAAGGTAAGAAACATTATCCGCTACCTGGTGCCTGAGGATCAATCCCTAAACCACTTAATTGCACTTTAAGGTTAGATACAGCGATTTTCTGCTATTTGTTTGGGTTTTCTCGTTTAAAACGAACTATTTACCGTTTTATATAGGTGTGTAAGGATCATTAAATATTAAGGAAATGTTGATTTCAATATAACCGTTGACCATTTTTCGTCTAACACAAGATTTAAGATTCTAAATACACAGTGATAGAAGATAGAACATAACCAAATCTCTTCTCAAAACATTCAGTTATCTTAACTTCTGTTTCTCGGCGGGGGGGGGGGGTACAAAAAAGATTTTACAAATGTTTTAATTTTGTACCAGTTTATATACAAGTTGCTACCAAAGTGCTGGGTGAATTTGAACCAGTGGTCAATCTCTCCATCTATCATGTTTCCTAATATTTCAAGTGTGTCTGATGACATTTCAAACATCTTTCAAAATCATTCCACCAGAAAATAAAGAAGATCTGCCGGTAGTGTAATGGTTAGTGGCAAGGAAGTAGAATTCAACGAGTCGAGTTCGATTTCAGTCACACACGTTATATCCAATTTTGAACGAAGACTCTTTAGAAACTTATGTATCTCCTCCTTGCTATGGGTTAAATACAAGGGCATACTGAAATCTTCAGCCTGGGGTGGCAACCAATCTAGGAAAACTCTGAATACAAAACCAACGACTTCATCAGACAAAAGTTATTTATTACAGACAGCACAGCAATCATGCTCAACTGTAGCCCCGTAATCCTGTCATTGGACGTAGTGAGAAAATAAAGAAATGTGTATGTTTCTATTTTTTAAGGAAACCAATTTGAGCAAAATATTCCAGAAAAGTTTGATGTAGCACCTCGTATTCTTTTCTTTAATGCGATATCCTTTCAAGACGTAGGGATAAACTACATCGAGCAGCAAGGCCTTTGATCGAGAGATTGGGCTTTTTGAGGAGCCTGGAACCACTTCTTAATTACTTTTGTTCCCAGGTCCACGCTGGAAGTGTCGTAACAAACAGGGAACCAAAACACTATGAAAGTAGAAAAATACATTTTTATAGTCAAAATACCAGCGCAATGACCAACAATACATACTTAGAATAAAATGATCAGCAATACGCATTATCTGTAGTTGAAGGCATAAAAGTGTGTTCAAAAATATATATTTTGGCATTCAATAACCCATAGAGATGGTGATGTGCCACTAAACGAAATCAATAAAAAATTAAGGACGTAGGCGCTCATGTTTCTCCATAGATTATTTTTATATTATCTGTTGACTGACATGAAAATATAGTGAAGTGACTTCCGATAGCTATCTCCACAGTCAGGAATTCCGGATTTTCCTTCTCTTAGACACTACCCTAGATTCATTATAAATAATTCTCCATTCCTCATTAAAATTACTGTTGAGAATCAGTTTTCATGTATTTCTTCGTCTGATTTAAACATTTCGCTTTGTGTGTGTGTGTGTGTGTGTGTGTGTGTGTGTGTGTGTGTGTGTGTGTGTGTGTTAACAGATGTTAGATAAAATATGATGTAAGGGTTAGAAAAAAGGGCTAAAACACTTAGATTTCAGCAAACAATAAACGTAAGGCGAGTCGGAAATTAATATAAATTCCAATGCTTCATTTAAACGCTTCAAACATTCAGGTTATTACGTCAACTACTTCTGTCTGTAAACAAACAATTTGACGCTGAGGTAAATATTTGTATAATGAAAGATGTTGCTATATATAAGGAAATTATAATAACGTACCTTTGTTAGCTTTTGTAACCGAATTAATAAGGAACTGTCCCGTTTTTATGAGCTGCAAATATCCCAGACCTGTAATTCTCAGATTATCAATTACTTTAGTAAAACAACATTCCCTGGTGATGGATTCCAAAAAGTTCAACATATCGCATATTACACGAACAATACATTGAATCTAAAGGATTTTTTTCTTTCATGATGGAAAATTCATTTTAGCTAAAAGGTGGTATAAGAATGTAGAACCCCTTCACAAAAAATATTTTGATGCTTGAATGGTACTATGAATTGCGGCACTAAAAACAAGACACTCTTTGGTCAGCAGTTCCAGCGAGTTCAATATATCGAAAATTTCTTTGAAGAACGTATTGAATGAAAAATTGATTCTTTCTTTTATGATGAAAAATTTAACTGAATAGTGGTTTAAGATGAAAAAATTAAAAAAGAATACTTTTATAGTTGAATGATGATGTCGTAAATTTATTTGAATAAAATGTGTTTTGGCGGGGTGATATTTAAACAAAATATAATTATATAATTTAATGGTTGTAGCTTATTCTACAAAGATAAATCGATAAAAGATAAAAGATTATAAATCTCAGATAAAGATTAAAAATCGATTTTTTTGATTAATGGAAAAATGTGTATTAGAAAAAATGTTCAAATTTGACTTTTTAGAATTAAGTTTCCAAAGTAGGTATTTTAATCAACTTTATCTTTAAAAATTTGATAATTGAAAACTAATGAGATACACACTTACTTCGTTAAAATCAATAATTGCACTTCTAAAGGAATTTCAGTGTAATGAAAATGGCGAAATCGAATTTTCAGTCTAAAGTACGAATTCACTTGACGAAGAGCAAGTGACACTTTCTTGTATTTGGTAATGAAAACTAGAAGAAAATCAAGACAGACAGACAGACAGATAGATAGATAGATAGATAGATAGATAGATAGATAGATAGATAGATAGATATAAAAACTGGGAGTAAACAAATATTCATATAATGAAGAATGTTGCTATGTAATGAAATTTTAATGACGACTGCTTTTTAGCCTTTGTAGTCTAATTAATAAGACACTGACCCATTTTTGTGTGACGTAAATTTTCCTCAAATTATCAATTGCTTCAGTAATAAAAACATACCCTGGTGAGTAGTTCCAAAAAATTGAAAAAATGTATTGAATCAAAAACATTTTCTTTTATGAGGAAAATTTATTTTTGAAAGGTGGCATAAGAATATAGAAAATTCCCCCAAATATTTTGGTGGCTGATTGAATGATGCTATGGATTTCAATAAATTAAACATTTTGTCAAATATACTATAAGATCACCTCCAAAATGTTTACAAATTTGTCCCATTATAAAACTAGTTTTTTTTTCTGCTAGTTTCTTTATTTCTTGTTCTGTCCACGGCGCAGCAGTCACCATTAACGTCATTCATGCTATTATGGTAATTGGAATGGTATTATTAGCCTTTTCGTTATAAGGAAACATTCAGCATTCATTGATATTCATTGCTGCTATTGAAAATGTTCAAGTGATGTTGTTCCTGTAATTTGCTATAGTTCTTTGTTTATGATTCTGTAGCGTTAGTCTACAACGTTCAAAGAAGGATGGTATTTGCCAAGAACACCCGATCAAGGCCACTTTTAACCATTGATCTTAGAAAACGGTTGTATACAGATGACAATTTAGATATTTCTGAACGAGTTTGGCGTCATGCATAGCATCAATATGAAAGTTTTGATCTAACGGGGCTATTTAAGAATATGACTCGAGTTTTTAGGTTAATGTTTTCATTGTTTTAACTTGCGGTCTTCTGGGTAACTAGCGTAGATTATTCTATTTGCCAATTCCCTTATGTAATATACCAATTTTGTTATAACTGATCGATATGCCGTGGTATTTTAAGTGTTTGATATTTACTAATTCTACATCGTGAATTTTTATTTTTATTTAATTTTTAAGTATTTCACCCCAAGCAAGGCGAGAGAGCCACTAGCATGCAAGGGATTACAGAGAGTGAAAATGAGGGGGGGAAGACTGTGTATAGAAGGGATTGAGGAGAGGATAACTGAAGAACGGAAATCAAGGCAACAGAAGATGGCGATTGACGTTGCATTTAAATCTTTGAAGATTGTAATTATCAGGGAAGCAAATAAGAGGATGGGAATTCCACTGTCGGGAAGTGCGAGAAAAGAAATTGCTGGAGTAGAAGTGGTGGTTGCATTTAGGTATTTCAACAGTAAAAGTGTGGGACCTAGATGCCAATCTAGTAGCACGCTTAAATTCATGTAGCCAGGGCATCAGAGAAGACAGTTGTCATGAGAATATTTGTAGAAAACACAGCGGGACGCCACATCGCGTCTATGAGAGAATAACTGAAGTTGAGATGTGAAGTCATGACAGATTACATCGCAGATCCTTCTTTAGATTTTGCCGCGAACCTCGAGATGAACAGCAGAGGCACCAAGCAATTATGGAAACAATATTCAATGCATGGACGAATGGTAGATTTGTAGATGTGTAAGATGGACTCTGATAAGAAGAACTTTCTGGCCCGACATAGTGAAGCGACTTTCTTTGCAGAAGATGCAGCTATTGATTCAATGTAGTTGTTCCACCTCAAGTCATTGGAAAACTTGAGGCCAAGAAGGCACAGTGTTGAGCAACAACCGAGCTGATTCGGAGGAGGGAGGTTTCTTTGTGGTGGTTAAATGAGAGCGGTTTAGTTCTGGAGGCATTAAAGTTTATAAGCCATTTCCTACCCCAGTTAACTACTGATTTTTAAGAACAGCGGCCAGTTTAACTTTGTCAGTGCTGCCGGATTTATTATTGAGACAGGAGTAAATGGTAGTATCATCTGCATAGATTCCAACTTGAGGACTGATGACATCAGGGAGATCATTGATGAAGATCAGAAACAGCATAGGACCCAGGATAGAACCTTGGGGAACTCCTGCGTTCGTATGAAAGGAACTGGAAGAAAAACCCTTCAGGGCGAACTTTATTTCACGATTTGATAGGAATGATTGAATTAAACCAAATAATCGTCCTGTAATACCGCAACCCTGAAGCTTACGTAGAAGACTAGCATGCGAAACTCTGACGAATGCCTTCGAGATATCTCGAGCCACAGATCGAACTTCATCGTTATGATCAAGAACTTGATATACATATTCAGTTCTGGCTGTAAGCACGTAAGAGGTACACCGGGAAAAAAGGAATTTATATTGTTTGTCAGAGAGAAGATCGTGAGAGGTAAGATGTTTAACCACTCCGGTATTGATTAAAGCCTCGAAGACTTTGCCGAAAAGCGGTAGGAGACTGATAGGGTGGTAGTTAGAGGGTTCTTCGGAGTTCTTAAAAATACGAATTACAGAGGAAGACTTTCAACATATTGAAAAGCAGGAATCAGCGATGCAATAGTTGTATATTTTGGAGAGCGCTGGAGCTAACTCAGAAGCACATTTCTTTAGGACGATAGCTGGTATCCCGTCGCCTCCACTTACCTTATGGGAGACTAGTTTAGATATGATGTCCGAGACCAACGACGGAGTTATGCACATATCACTCACTAAAGCTTCAGTTCTAGGAAGAAGTCAGGTCTGGACACGAGATGAGTCAAGAGTTGAATTGGATGAGAATTTTCGATCAAAGCATTCAGCCTTATTTGCTGTAGATGTAAGGGCTTCGAATTGATTGAATAGAGGAGGGATTGAGGTTTTCTGTTGTTCAGCGCACTCTTGCAGAGCCGCCAATAATCTCTAGAAACAAACTTGCGAAATGCTATGCGTTGTTTCATTCTATCAGCACATCAATAGCTTTGCTTCATTGAGGACACGGTTGCATTCGTTACGAGCAGAGACAAAGAGAGGTCTGTTACAATCAGATATGTTCCTCTGCTACAGATGGAAGAAGTGATTCCTGTGGGCTATAGCAGGTGAGTAAGCTGGTGAGAACCAAGGAGATGAACGCGGTTTAACTATTTTCTTGTCGGAGTGAAAGCATCGATTACCCAGGAGGAAAATTCACACGCGCATTTTTGAACGGGATGGTTAAAAACTACATTCCAAGGGACGTCAGGAAGGAAATCTCGGAACGAGTCCCAGTCTGCTTGTTGATAACATAAAGATATTCTGTTGGAAGGGGGTTCTTGGCTGGTGGGGGAGCAGAAGGAGATTTTTACAGACACAAACGCGTGATCAGAGTTGCCAAGAGGGAAGAGCTGCGTAGTGTGACAAGAGGTAAAACAGAAATCGAGGAGAGAAGCGTTTCCGTCAGTGTTACTGGAGAAACGCGTAAGAAAGTCAACCACTTGGGGTGGGGATTGAGCGATTGAAAAGTTAAGGATTTGGATGCCAGCGGGGTCAGTGGAAGTGAGTTTAAGTCAATTGATATAGTGGGCATTAAAGTCACCGAACACAAATATGTTAGCATTTGGGTGTAGGGAGGTGGCCTTGTCACTATTATCGGAAATACTATCTGACACGCAACAGTCCCGAGAGGAAGAGATAGCTGACAGAATTAAGGCGCGAGAGACGAAGATACATATACGAATGGTCTGGAGATTCAAGAGAGAGTTCCCCAGCCGGCGGGAGATCCTCCCAGGCTGTGCATGTGGACATTGTAGTCCTTTCTGATTAGAGAAAGGTAGCCAGGAATCGAGAGGTCAGGGGAGAGGATTGACGAGTTAAGGTCAGTTTCGCAGAGAGCTAGGATCTCCGGGGACTTTTCGAAGAGAAATGAATACCACGAATTTTGGAGAAATAAATGTTGAGGGGCTTAGGCGATTTTGTTGAAATGGTTTAGGTTTGTATCTTTGGTTGTTTATAGTTATGATGTGTTATATTAGTAAAGTAAAAGCCTAGGATAGTATCAGCAATCGGTCATCTAATGTGCAGAAAGTGAACTGAGGCAGACTACAACATAATGTGGCCTTGGGGTTGCCCACCGGAGGAGCTTGTACAGACACCCATCCATACGCGACATGGCACAACAAGAACCACGATATTATGCAACTATTGATCAGAGAAGCCTTTCAAGATGCTACGCAAGAGTTAGAGCTCCTACCTACCAGGGAAACAGCAACCAGAAAACTGCCAACCCGGTACCCTCAGTATGAAAAGACGTTGTCACCATCTACACACATCACAGCACCACTATTATGACGACAGAGAAGAAAAAGAACTGGGAACCCCTTTCTAAACAGGGAACAAGGGATGGGACTTTATCCCTGTTAACAAGAATGGAGAGGAGTATTGTCCGGGCAATAGTAGAGCCTATCTACTCCTATTAAAAAACAACCAAAACAACCAAAACAAATCAACAATGCCGGTATTGGTTTCTAGATGAATTATTAGTTTCACTGAGAGAACTCTCACCAGGAGATCCGAACAGAGACCCACAGGTAAAAAATATATAATTAAAGTACTTAAGTTTTAACTTAGTTAAAATCCGAATATCCACTCTTACAAAATGCTTAAATCTTTCCCGAGCCAGTAGTCAAAAACGACCCAATCAAAATTAACAATGCGATAATACTATTAATACAAACGAGAAAAAGTGGTCAAAAGAGACTGAAAGAAAAATGAGGCCGTTGCAGAAGATTAAGAAAAAAATAAATAAAAAAAAGAAAATATTAAAATTATTAACGAACATGTACATGACATTCAGAAAGGACAGGATTTGACCATTCGCTGCTTTCATTCTAATCATTGTTTATGCTTTGGAAAGATTAATCTTGAGTCCTATTTTTTTGGCAGAGGATGTTGATTTTTCTGTTCCAGATCGTTCTTATCTCAACTATGAATACTGATATGGTCATCCATAATGTTAGTCTCATAATGCCCAAAAAAAGGTCTTGTGTATGTCGATAAACTACATCTGGCAGGAAGGTCTCTGAATGGGAGATTGGAGGTTTCGAGGAGCGTGGAACCTCCTCTTAATTGCTATTGTTCCCAAGTCCACTCTGATCCGGAGTGGTAGCACCTGTTATGGACCCAGTTATGGGCAAATAGAAACCCCAAAGAAAAACAAAACACTATGAAATATATTTTGTAGCAAAAATACCAACAATACATTTTTGTCATAAAAATACCACCAATATATTTTTGAAGTGAAAATACTAGCAGTATATTTTTATAGCAAAATGGCCAGCAATACATTTTATATTTAGTTGAATCCATAAAATTGTATACAAAATATTTAGATTTCGGCATTAAAAAATCCATAGATGTTGATATGTCACTAAACAAAATCACCCAAACAACCAGCATGAAAGAACTCTTTCATGACATTAATCCATATAATATCCTACAATTTCTTAAAGAAATAAAACTGTATTCTAAAATATAACTTCAAAAAAACTACAACATAAAACACATATAACCGCCTCTAGTAATTATGTCCGCACAAACATGTCTATGCACAAAAGCGGAACATCATCTACAATGTATTCAATTGTGAAAGCAAACTAATATATACTATATTTTATTACTTCAAAGATCCCCCCCATAAATTAAATTTAAAACTCATAAGGAGTTGATATGCCGTTAAAGAAATAAAACAAACACAAAAAAAAACTTGTGCAAGAAAATTGTTTTTGCCAAGTGATAAAACGTATGATTAAATATTGGAAGTATGAACCGAGAAATGAAAAGTAACACAGAGATTTTGACATACAAACTGGTTCTTTAATAAAGACCTGAAAATATTATCATCATCATCATCATCATCATCATCATCATCATCATCATCATCATCAGTCCCAAGACCTGATGTGGTAGTATGGCCGCTCCGCAGCTGAGCACCTGGGAAGCTCTCTCCTTATGTCTCGGCTGTGTACCAATGTCTGAGACGCTTTGAAGGAATTTCCAGTACACTCAGTGACGATGTCAGCCCATTTTTCCTCTATCTGCCTAAGGTGGAACCTTGCAAGATGGCAGTGGAAATATTGTAGGCTCGTATAACGTACCAGTATGATTTCGACTTCCTTTTCTTGTCGGTGGATATGAGGTCTTTCAGTGGGCCTACTTCTTGTCTGATGGCGTTTCGCACTGTACCATTCGTGATGCGGTCTACGTAGGAGATGTCATGGGGGTTCTGTAGCATCTCATTTTTCATACTAGAATTCTTTGCAGTAATTCTGTTGTTAATGGCCAATATTCGAAGGCGTACAGATAGATTAATAAAGCCAATGCACGCATTTGACTGATCTTTGATTTCAAATAGATGCCATGCTTTTTCTTTACGACAGATGCCATTGTTTGTGCTGCTCTTGAAACTGTTTCTATTCTGGAACCCACTTCGTTGATAATCGAGCCAGGATATTTGAACTGCTGCACTTGCTTAAGTTATAACCAATTTAAAACAAAGTTGGCAACTAGGTAATAGCTAGACTAGTAAACGTTTAGGAAAATAGGTATCCAGTCTAGGAGACAATGGCTTGCAAATGTATATAAATAAGTGAGAAAGGACAATCTGTTAAAAAGATTGTGTAACTGGTCTAGATTGGAATAGAAAAAGACAAATATCAGGACTTTGCAAGAGATTTTTAGAAATAGTAAAATATGAAGATAACAATTGTATCAAAATCATAAAAATATTGGGAGAGGTGTTGAAGGGCCAGGATTAAAATATGAATCCAGGCAAGACTAAAATATTGTTGAATTTGGTACGAATGTGGAGGGGCTTTTTTTTGCCACCGGGAATCATCTTCAGGATCCTTTACAATAATATTATAATATTTGCAATGTTATTCTATAATAAAACTATGCGAATATAAATACATTTAAATATGCAGTTTTTTTTAATATGCGGGTAGCATCGTGCTTAGCGAGTCGGAAAGACACCCGCGAATGAAGTTAGCAATTTACCTGACATTGCCTGACCTATAATAGCCAAATAACTTGCATATATAAATAGTCGAGTTACTATCCCTCCTACACGACCTCAAAATTGCATTCAAACATGAAACAGACTGTCGACATTCGATTTTAAACTCAGTGTCCACTCTTATGTGTGTGTGTGTGTGTGTGTGTGTGTGTGTGTGTGTGTGTGTGTGTGTGTGTGTAACTTTAAACGTTATATTTAGTGAATACGCGTGCTTAAGTTTGACATGGATTTTTTTTAAACAGGGTAAATGAATGTCAACCAGTCTGTGCATTCGCGAGTTTAAACAGAGAAAATGAACCTTTTATGCGTATCAAAAAGTCCCTGTAGATCTATTCAAAATAGAATACTTTTAAATACGTGAGAAAAGAAATATATATAAAGTCCGAAAATTCAGACTTTAAAATGTTTCTATTCGTTCGTGCTTCAAGTTAATCAAAAGGCCTCCTAATATATAATAAATATCATCAATCTTAGTGACAATATTGTTATCTTTCTATTCCTGAAATTTCATTAACCAGCTTATTAAATCTAAACACACATATATACACACACACACGCCCGAGCGCGCACACACACACACACACACATGTATGTATATATATATATATATACAGTATAGCACTGGTGTAGACAGAATAAAATTCCAATAACCAAAAAATATTCTTAAAAGAGTGCTTAATAGAGAGTAGAGCAAATATTATTTATTCAAAAATTATAACATAAAAATGTTATTATATCACTACAAAAATATCCATTTTGATATTTATTTTGTAGTGATATCATAACATGTTTATGTTATAATTTTTGAATAAATAATCACGAGTGAACGAAGTGATTGCTGGATGGTCCGTCTACATAACTAGAGTCAGCATGCTGAAGGTAACATATATATATATATATATATATATATATATATATATATATATATATATGTGTGTGTGTGTGTGTGTGTTTGTGTTAGTGTGTGTGTGTGTGCACAAATTTCAGATAGAGTATATGTGTAAAAAAGACAAAAGGAATACTTGAGGACGAAGCGCGTCGGCTAAGATAAGTTTTCCTTTTGTCTGTTTTCATATATATATATATATATACATATATATATATATATATATATATGTATATATATATATATATATATATGTATATATATATATATATATATATATATATATATATATATATTAATAAGCCTGTTCTGTGAGTAACAATTTCGTTATTGAAATCATAAGTCATTTGTTTGCATTATGCATAGTATTCCTTTAGTAATACTTGTATAAATTCCTGACTATTGACAATCTCTTTCTTACAGATTCCCAATGTAAAATGTGCAAGGGAGTTTTGAAAAGTTCTCGGCCCGACCTACAACCCACAAATTTGCACAAATGACCAGACATTTTATTTTGGAATCCCGTTTTAGTTAGTCTGATAACTTTTTTAGCACCCACTTCCTATTCGTAGGCTATTGTAAATATTTATCCTTGAATATTCTCTGTAACATCATTTATCAGGTTTTAATCCTTGTAAAAACCCGGCAAGTTAACACATAATGAATTTTTAAAAAATATTTGAATATAATTAATGTGTCAAATGAAGTTACAACATTTTATTTATGACGTCTTCACTTCACTTTAGCACTTGAAGTCTGAACATTGTTTCGTGATTTTCTATCTCCGCCTTTTGTAAATTCCGATGAATGAGTGATCAAAGTTCGTGGTATTCGGCTTTGCTTTCAGACTGTAAACGCCTCACAGACAAAATACTATTAATCCCCGCTTTTAAATCTATCTTTTGCAAAAAAAAAAGAAAAAAAAAGCAAGTAGAAAACGATCGGATGACTATTCAGTAAATAACTTGCACTTGTTGCTATCATTCAATGGTAAAACAGAGGACTGAAGATTTAGAAATTTGAGGATCAGATATAATTGTCAGGTGGAAACCGAGTTGTAACATTTTTCGGTGATAGTTAAGCGTGTCATGATAACAGTTTACCCGTCTTGTAGATGAGATACTTTCATATATATATTCAAGGAAAAAAGGCTCCTCAACTTTTCTTAGTACGTATGATCAAATTAACTTGGCTGATTCAAAATGTCATCTATATTTAAAAATAAAAAAAATGACTTATCCTTTCACTGCGTAAGCGATCACATCTCTCCACAGATTCTACTTCTTTATTATTTGTAAATTGCAATGTATTTTCTGAAAGACAACTGGGTAGTTACCCGTTGCATTGTCCATGGTTTTGCATTCAGAGTTTTCCTTTTTCTAAACTTGTTGCCGCTTAATGCTAGAGATCCCATTTTACTCTGATGTGCAAAAGTTCGAAGTAACATCTTTCTTCGAGAATTAAATTGAATATCAACTGTCTTAAATGCCATGTCCTTTCAGGACGTAGATGATAATGGCTCTTCCCAGCTTCCTTTTTCTAACATCTGTAAACTGTGCACTATCCATCGGAGGATTATAGCAACGCAGTGAAATAAATGAAATAAGAAGCATAGGGGATTACATCTATCAGTCGATGTAGGTACTGTGCTTCTAAAATCATTGGAAGGCGAATTTAACTCAGAATTGTTAGGTTTCTGTCTGAAGTTTTGGAGATTAAGAGATTATCATTATTTATACTATTTACATTTGGACAATTTGCTGTTTAAGGTTCCAAGTTCGCCACAGATAATTGTGGATTAGAGGGCTGAGTTTTTTCATTTAGCAATTGTGAGTGCAATCTCTTGGACTTAGTGGAAACAGGCCGAGAAATAACTGAGCAGTACTAAGAATAAGAACTAGATGAGATATCGCTGGGCAGTGGAACAAGAACAGTCTATATCCGTAGATTAAATAAAGTGTTCAGTTCAGAATTCACTGTCGGTTACCTGGATCGATATACATCTGATGAAAGCCGGAGGGCACGATGGCCGAAACGTTACGGTATCAACAACAAAAATGAGAACAATAGTTCGAATGCAAACTGTATGAAAACAGAAATGTAAATTTACCAGCTATATCAGGTAAATGAAGACAATAGGTCATAACGACTGGAAAACAGATAGATAAAAGCTAAACACAGAGGAAATATATAAAACAATACATATCTTCGTTTCACTAAATAACACTGCGACATTATTAACCACTTTCCCCAGGGAAAACCGGCAAGAGATAGAAAGGTCAAATGGTGCTTACATTTTTTTCTTATTCGTAATTACTTGACGTTGTCCTTCTTTAAAAAGATCTCTTATTTGCCTGTGTTGCCTTTAGAATTGCTACTGTTCAGATCAACCTGTATGGAAACGGAAGTTAAACAGACGGCAAAATTGATCAGTACAAATACGAGGTACACGTATAGAAGTTTAAACATCGGGAAGTCTTTTTAATGGAGAATGAAAAATGTGTCACCGAAATCCGAAGGCATATCGGAATAGAATTAGACGCCTTCCAAAAACTAAACAAAATAGTCAGAACATCTCGAAAATGAAATACAAAATTAATTTATCTGTTTAAAATACCTGGACGTCTACTAAAACACGTGTATCCACTGAATAAAAACATGGTAACAAGAAATCTACGTAGACGTATGGCTCGTCTTCAAGGAGTGTTTATCACTTGCTAAAATGAACAGTGAATTGAAATCTCGTCACAATTAAATGGAGATTCATTTCTAAGCACATCCTCAATGGGGCCAAGGTCTCGTTAGTGCTAGAAAATTGCTTACATTACTAAATGGACACAATTATGATGACCTAATTTTTAGCCTGGTTTTCGCCAATTGAATCCTGAGCAGGTCGTTTTCCCTTATGCCAAGTGTGCTCTCAAATAAAGCACGAAAGGGTCAGAAACATAGGCTTTGAACATTTAGTTTTAGTTTTCTTTCTTTTAATAAGTAGAACCTGTAGAAATTGAACGACCAATCTTGGCATTTTAAGAAGAAAAAGGCAGGAGAAATTATATATTTTAATAACGCCAACAGCAAGAGTCGTTCCTCCTCAATAAGAAGCAAATTAGTATTGCATACTATTAATGTTGTACTATTTTTGATCCCCACGAAGTACAGTACACTTGGAGGCATATGTAATAAGCTATAGTTACGCAGACCATTACTTTTACACTAAGTTCGACTCTCATCGATTGCTCTATATTCAAAGCTGGTCTTAATATGAATCAAATGTGTGTCTCACTGATGAATCAAGCTAATTTCTCGGACCATTATTGCTGAAATGTGTTCAACAACCATTAGTTGCCCCGCACATATAGTCTTCAACTATAAAAAGTTCAGGTTAGTAAAAACAATCGAAATAATACCAAAGAGAAAAAATATTATTTATGTTTAAAGAATCGAAACAGGTGTAAGAGATTGAAATGTCTTCTCGCCGGATTTATTTAAGCACGACATGAAGCCGCGGCCATAGGAGAACTAAAACAACAACCAAGGTTGATTATCAGCAGATGCGATCTTAACCACATAAGATACGCAAATGACACTGAGCTGATGGCAGAAAGGAAACTGCAGTAAATTCTAGACAAGCTACTAAAGTAAAGAAAGAAGAAAGGACGATCAACTGTAAGAAAACTGAATAAAGGATCGTCAGCAAGAACAACACAAGATGTGTATTACAAATTGGAGATATCAAAAGATGAAGAAGATATGGCAGATAAAATAAGAACATTTTATGAATCTAAATGGCTTTAATAAAAAGAAAAAAGAAAAAGTTAATTCGTTTTTTAAGAATATCATCAAAAAGCGTACCTTTTGGTTAAATATTTTTTTGTAATTTAACTTTCTTCATTGCTCGGTAACTTTTGTGTTTATGCTTACAATAGGGTTAATAAAGAAAACATAATCTTGTTGGCTAAATACTAATTACAGCAATTGTATTCCATTTTGGCCATTGATCGTTATTGTTTAAGGATCATTGCCGGAGTTCAAACCAATTACAAAGGGCGGTGACATTGTTATTCTTTCTGCAGTATACAAGGAATTAATTTGTAGCCAAGAAATAAATAAATATATATATATATATTTATATATATATATATATATATATATATATATATATATATATATATATATAATAGGAAAATATATTTATCTTTCCATCTGTCTGAAATACACAAACATTCGACTGTTTAAACAATTAATTAAAAGTATGTTTCATTAACTTGTAGGTTAGAATTAAATGCTAAGGATGCAGATCCTAATTTGGAATTCGTTCCGAATGTTTTTCCTTCTATGGTGAATGGAGATTTTTTAGTTCATCAATTAGTCTTTGAATAGGAGTAGAGGTTTATCTGTGTTTCCTGTTTAGGGTTAGGATTTCCTGTGCCTTCTAAAGTCTTTTTCATTCTCTATCATTTGCGTCTTAGTGGCATTATCGCCTTGCTTGAGGAAGATTGATTAAGAAATAAATAGAAATCCCAATGGACACTCAAGGTAGAGTGAGATTGTTGTAAGTAATGGGAAAGTATAAAGTAAGAGAGTATTATGAGGACATGTAGGGAAGACATTGGTTGACCCTCTTAAAGAGACCAAGATTGGATTTGTCAGAAAAGCATTTTCTTGGGAGCTTGTTCCACAAATTAACAGTTTGGGGAAAGAAGCTATTTGAGTGGAACTTGCTATTCATCAAAGGAACACGAAACGGAATAGTTTGCCACCGTCAACATGGCATGGTGTGTCCTAGTTGTAAAGGTCTGAGCTGGTGGGACTCAGGAATGTAACTTGTTTGAATATCTGTTATAGTAATACCGATATATTGGGGAAAGGCTGGCGACATTTTGTCTGTGAGATAAGGGTTGCAGGGTGGAGAATACTTCATCACCCACATATGCGCTTTTAAATTCTGTTGACGCTGGACAGTGAGGATTGGGCAGAACCAGTCCAGATATGACAGCAATACTCCGTTCTTAGTCTGCTCGGATTCTCGTAAAGACAGAGAATCTCAGCGGGAGTCTGGCATTTTATGGCGCCATACAAGGAACCGGCCATTCTCTCGTCATCTTTTTCGATGGCACTGAATATACAAATTCTGTTTGAGGTAGGCGTTAGAAGTAAGGAGCCTATTGTGCTTGTAAAATCCACAATACCCACTTGGTGACAAGGTTAAGCGTGATTCCCTTTATTCAATTACTTTATTTACTCCATATAACTGTTTGTCCGGATGAAACAATCCTTTGTTTGCGATCAACAAAAAATTAAGAGTATTAGCAGTGATATCGAAAGGATATTTTCGAACCTGATGTTCGAAAACATCTTTCTAATTTCATCGGAAAAACCTCCCCCACCCCCACTAGGAAATGTGTGCTGCGCAGTTTTCTAATTCAGACAATGCTTATTTTTACAAATGTAGGCTTGTAAAATCTAGCCTATCTTTAGGTAGTAGCAACAGTTAACCTATTTTTAAGGCAGTCAGCTTCTTAACGGCCCTATTTAGGGTGTTTTTTTAGATTCATTCTCATTAACGGAGTACTTTTCATACCGTCTAGGAGAGTAACGGGAATTGGCGACACCCATCTCCTCCCCAAATATTATGCATCAGTACTCAGTTAAAGTTGACAAGCAGCCTGGAAGAGTAACATACACAATAACGAAAGTATATTACAATAACCAAAATTCCTGACGGTGGGAAATAATGCAGACGAAGTAGTGTTCATGCCTTTCCCGAAGTCATTTGTACAGAAGTTATATGAATAGTTTCGAGCGATCAGAATTCGAAATCGTTTTGTGCATTTCAATTTCCCAATCATTGATGACAATTTGGCTTGTCGCAGAACCCGTAAATATCCACTTGACACCAATTTTCATTTCTTTTCTTTTTTTCTGTATGCAGCGTTCACTAAACGGGATAAGCATATGTAATTTTGAAAAATGTTGCGGTAATTAACGACCTGAAATAGAGGCCCCATTTTATTTTAAAGACGATGTATTACGTCTATCGGCTTACACACGCGAAAGCATACTAAAGAAAGAAAATGTGCTCTCCTGCAGGGTGCGAACCTGCGCACTCCTTTCTATGAGAAACCACCATTTTATACAGGTTGCTTTAGACCGCCCAACCACAACCTTTTAAGGAGTTCACCCTCCTATATTTAGATTTTTCTCGTAAGCCTACACTGCTTAGTTTTGTATCCGAAACCTAAGCAAAGTAATTTTGAAATAGACGTCTTTTTTTATTTTAACCAGTGTGTATTACGTCTCTCGATCTACGCACTCAAGAAAACCTGCTAAAGAAAAGCGATTTTTTATTAAGTTTACTCAAGTGCTCATGGCGATAGACATAATACGCACTGTTTAAAATAAAAACGGGGCGTCTATTTGATGTCGGTGATTACTGTAAAAGTTTCAGAATAACATTTTTGATGTTTCGACCCGCGAAATTCCAAAACGCATGTACATTTATTCACAGTTGTCCAGTAAAAACAAATTCATTTTCAAAGTTTCTATTGAGCTCAAACTTCTTTGCAAAATTTATATCAAAACGGTAAAATAAAAGCAACAGAAAAAGAAGATATAGACGTAAGTTTCATATGATAACAATCATTTTAAAATATAAAAATAATCAATTTTAAATGCCCTCAAAAGCATCGATGCTTGAATCGCCCGACTCAGAGTTGAAATGCTCAAAATACAATTTTGAAAAGGATTCATTGACTACTGAAGTTTTTTTCTTTTGGAATGCTTTTCGTTTTTACACTTGGTTTGGCACGCAAGTTAAATAGATTCCTTAATGGGAGCGGTGTTGACGACATATAGGCAAATATTGCTGATAAATCAGTTCAATTCTAGGTTATATATATATATATATATATATATATATATATATATATATATATATATATATATATATATATAATAAAAAGTTTGGTAATCCGTATGGATAATCCCAAGGAGGATGTAATCCAGAGAGCTCAATGTCAAACCAGAGCAATTATTATATATAGTAAGGTATATATATATATATATATATATATATATATATATATATATATGTATGTGTGCGTGTGTGTGTGTGTGTGTGTGTGTGTGTGTATAGTAAGGTTCACTTTGTACAAGGCTCAAATTAGAATGTTACGTTAGGTAGTTTATACTGGTAAGAGGGAAGATAACGGTTAACTCTAGGCTTGAACAGTTTAAGATTGTAGTGATCAGGGAAACATCCACTTGGGAGTTTGTTCCACAGAGGTTCGCCGGAAGAAGTTGTTCGTGGCATGGCGAATTCTAGCCGTGAATGTTAGACCTGGCGGAACCAAGGAATGTAGTTCGTCCAAGCCCATTCTATGGAAGTAGCAATAGGGCAGTGAGAGGTTCACCACACCCTTATATTCAACAAAAATATGTTTTTCTCCTTTTAGGCAAAAACTTGAGTACATTTGTTTATTTCTAACAAAACTTTAAAACTTTAAAATAAAATGTAAAATCAATATTCGCTGTAATCTATACTTACGGTCATATATTGAAAGAACAATTTTCGTCCGATCACCAAATCTAAGCAATGTTGAGCCTGGTCAATATTTAGATGGGTGCTAGCTTGGGAATATGAGATAATCTGCGTGTGGTGTGATGTATAAGGGCTCGTAAGGGGAAATCAGAGAGTTCGAATTCCACACGAGGTCGTTACAGTCAGTTACGTGCAAATACCCTTAGAAAATGTATGAGTCCATCTCTTCTGTCCTCAACTATGGCTTAAGTAGCAGAACAGACCGGGACCGATAGCCATGGTTGATAACCAGTCTACCGCAGCGGGAATAGGTCTACCAAGTCAATAATGAGTTGAAAAGAGACATGATTGCCCAAGCGAACATCAAACATAGCACCTAAGTAATATATATATTAGGTCATCCCATAAGTTCTGTCCGAACTTTAACTTTTTGTTAAAATGAATGAAATTTAAAGAGTATTTTATAATGTCTAATGGAGCTGAACTTTATTTTTAATATTTAGATGCATTTAAACTGATAAAATTTTATTTCAGAGAACAATAAAATTAAATTTTGTTTGATTAAAACCCTGCTAACATGGAAGTACCCAAGAATCATTTGAGGCACATAATGCTTTATGAGTTCAAGAAAGGAAACTCAGCAGCCGAAGCGGCTAGAAATATTCACTCAGTTTATGGAGAGGAATGTGTGAATGAAAGAACTTGCAGAAGATGGTTTGCAAAATTCAGAGGTGGAGATTTCACCCTTGAAGATGAAGTTCGAACCGGACGTCCAGTTGAGTTTGATGAAAAGCTTCTTGAAGCAGCCCTTGAAGAAAATCCTGCTTTATCAGTTGAGGAATTGGCAGTGGTTCTCAGTTCAAACCATACAACTGTTCATCGTCATCTTCAACAACTTGAAAAAGTTCCTAAACTTGGAAAATGGGTGCCTCATGAATTGTCTGAAAACAACCTCAAATCCCGAGTTGACATCTGCTCTTCTCTCCATTCTCGCCAACTTGTTTCACCTTTTTTGGATAGACTTGTGACTGGCGACGAAAAATGGATCTTTTATCGAAATGTTAAGCGTTGTAGACTTTGGCTTGGTAAAGGGGAAGGACCTCAGCCACAGCCGAGAAGGGAACTTCATGGGCAAAAGGTTCTTCTTAAATCTGGTGGGATTGCCAAGGAATAATACACTTTGAATTCTTACCACTAATGCAACAATTAATGCTCAAATATACTGTCAGTAATTAGAGCGTTTGAACCAAGCTTTGAGGGAAAAAAGACCTGCTCTAGTGAATCGAAAACGGGTGATGTTTCATCAGGACAATGTGCGACCACACACGTCACAAAAGATCGAAGAACTTGGTTGGGAGAAAATTCCTCATCCACCTTATTCTCCCGACCTTGTTCCTTCAGACTACCATTTGTTTCGTAGCTTACAGAATCATTTGGAAGAAACAGCTTTTGTAACACAGGAAGAGGTTAAAACTGACATTTGTGAGTTCTTCGAATCAAAGCCAAAAGAATTTTACAGTAATGGAATTAGTAAGCTTGTTAATAGATGGAAGGAATCATAGATAATCAGGGAAAATACATTGTTGATTGAATCTAATTAAATGTAACATTTGGTCACTTGTTTTCTTTATTCAAAATTCGGACAGAACTTATGGGATGACCTGATATATATATATATATATATATATATATATATATATATATATATATATGTGTGTGTGTGTGTGTGTGTGTGTGTGTGTGTGTGTGTCTCTCTCTCTCTCTGTGTATGTGTCTGCGTGTGTGTGTGTCTGTATGTATGTGTGTCTGTGTGTGTGAAAAATTTCAGATGGTGTATATATGGAAAAACACAATTTGAATAATAAAGAAAAACTTATTTTAGCCGACGCGTTTTGTCATCTATGGGACTTTATCAAGCATTTTCCTTGATAACGATCCACAAAGAACGAAATGCATCGGCTAAGATAAGTTTTCCTTCTGCTTTTATTATTATTATATATGTATATGTGTGTGTGTGTGTGTGTGTGTGTGTGTGTGTGTGTGCTCGCTTTCTGGCCATGAGACACGGGTTCGAATCTCAACATTGTCGATTTGCCACAGGAAGGTTACTTCTTGATTTTATTGGTTTGGAAGAGGTGATCCCAACGTGCGGCATCTTTGGAAAGGGTTGATGCAAGCCTTGTGAGTGAAATTGGTCGACCCTTGGGGGCCGTCGATGGGTGCACTAGCATGAAGTCATAAGTCGTTGTGACCGAGGGTTTGAGCGTGCTGCCCTTGTCACGCTAGATAACGCGCTTCTCTCCCAGAAACTGTAACTAAGTCCTGCTCAGCATAATTGCAGTATAAACCAGAGGTGGGCTATATGATGTATGAGGATCCGACAACCTCATTCAGTTTTTATGCTAGTGACCTGCATACCAGTTCACATATAGTGCGACAGCGAGGATCTCGGGACATGGGCACAGGAATATTTGCTGATGCATTTCGTCGTTGTCTTTCGTCTCTTAGGCAGTCAATGAGACTGATTTTAAAATATTCTGATACAACTCTGGCACAAATATCTCCAGTTATTTTTATCCATGGCAACTTGAAAATAGATTAAGAACTGGCAGAAAACAGTTAATATCTGAGAGAATGGAAAGGGAAATGGTCCCAAAGAATCTTTACTTAATGACAAAGGCATTGTCAATGATGTAAAGACATCACCGTCGAATGTATTGACGAAGACAGTCACATAGATGCTTTCATCGAGAACGACTGCGAGCTTGCCGTCCAAGGTAAACTACCTTGTTTAAGGTTAAACACCTAAAATGTAAATTAGCATATACTAGGAGCTATCTAGAATATGGGAGTAAATATTACAACTCTTTTTTATGATCAGATGAAACCAAACTAGAATTATTTGGTCACATGAAATCCCGTTGTGTATGGAGGAAAATGAATCTTACAAACTAAAAAATACCCCTCTTCAAATAAGCACGGTGGTGGGAGCATTCTACTTTGGGGATGTTTCGCTGCTTCTGAACCAGCAGAACGAGTGAGAGTTCAGGATATTATGGATAAAGAGCAGTATTTGGCTATTCTTAAAAATAATATAAAACGAAAGCTGTGTTTGGGGCGTCATTAGACGTATCAACATGACAATAATCCGAAACACATGGCAGGAATTGTTACAAAATACTTAGATGTCAGCAAAATTAAGGTATTGACGTACCCTACACAAAGTCCTGACCTAAATATTATTGAAAATTTATGGGTATATTTGAAGAAAAATGTGAGAGAAAAAAGCCCTTTTGAAAATAGAGGAAATATAAGCTATTTCCAAGGAAGAATAGAGCTAACGATATATCAGTGTTTGTAATGATCTTGTAAGGAATTATCAAGAATCAATAATAGTCAATAATCAAGAATAAAGGATACACAATAGATTATTGAGGAGTGAGGGCCAATAATTTTGTACTACTTTAAATATTTTGGGGTGCTTTTTG
The DNA here is from genome assembly GCA_964036315.1 of Acanthosepion esculentum. Lineage (NCBI taxonomy): Eukaryota > Metazoa > Mollusca > Cephalopoda > Sepiida > Sepiidae > Acanthosepion > Acanthosepion esculentum. The sequence goes on from OZ038495.1 coordinate 72,639,448, forward strand.
TATTATTGTTTGACATTAAAATAAAAATTTGGGGTACCCCTGCACATTCTTTCAAATCCATTATTTTATCATTCGAAAAAAAAACCCACAATTCAATGAAAATTTGAGGTATTACCATTTTATTTTAAATGGGGAGGTGAATAATTCAATCCCAAACTATATATATATATATATAATATTTTTATTTACAAAATACCGCGACACAGAAATTTCTCTGTTATAGAACTTTAAATTTGTTCCATTATCAAGTGATGTTAAGTAACTTTTGTTTAAACAAGTTACCTAAGTCATCAGTGTGGCTAGATGTCCAGCTGCCTCTGGCTAGAATCGAAAACCGGCTGAATTCGCGTTAGTCGGAAATTTTACCCTGAAGCCGTTGGCGCACGGCAGACAAGAAGGTGAATTTAAGCGTATTTATTTTTAGATAAACACGCAGTGACTGAGAGAACTCGATTCGATTTACAGAAGAGTCTTGCATTATTAGCCGTAATAGTCACTGTTTACATCGGGCCCTTCCGTTAACGTACAGCAGCTCAGTTGTTAAACCAAACTACCAGATTACTTGCATATATGATTTGATTATAGTTCATTACATTCACTTGAATACACACACACACACACACACACACACACACACACACACACACACACACACACACACATATATATATATATATATATGTGTGTGTGTGTGTCAATGAACTATATGGATCAGACAGTTATAAATGTGGGACTTAAAATTATATTTTCTCTGTTTACCCCCGTTTATATCTATCTATCTATACACTTATACACACATCATCGCGCGCACACACACACATACACACACACACACACACACACACACACACATATATATATATATATATATATGTGTGTGTGTGTGTGTGTGTGCGCGATGATGTGTGTATAAGTGTATAGATAGATAGATATAAACGGGGGTAAACAGAGAAAATATAATTTTAAGTCCCACATTTATAACTGTCTGATCCATATAGTTCATTGACTAATTATCTAAAGATAAAACCTTTTGCTAGTTTTATAAACCATTACACAAACATTGGCATAAATACACATAAAGAAACACAGGACACACAGCATTCAGTTACTGCAAATTAAATCTTGATAAATGGTCGATTTTTTCCTTAAAATATCTAATGTCCATTTCTAGAAAATTTCCATTCAACACGAACAGTGTTTGTCAAAGCCTCAAATAAATTAGGTTATTTCCTTCAACAAACGCCACTTATCATCCCATACAGTTAGAAATTATATTAAATCCGCTATACACAGAAAGATTTTTTTTTTTATCTCTTTAAGAAACAAACGAAGGAAAAGACACACGTGTGTATTTTCTCACTGGATTCGGTCGATATTTCATTTTTTCTTTTCTTTATATGATTTTTATTCATTCTGCGCGGAAGTAGCATAAAATTATTTGAATTTGACCTCTGATCCTACTTCCGGTTATATTATGCCGGTTATATTTCTAAATAAGTGTGTGGGGGTGACATTCAGCTCAATTTTGCTAAAACAGAAAGGAAGATCTCGTGCAAGATTTCTACAACGTGACACCTACAGGAGATTTAAGTCTTATCACCCTCGGTTCTCTGTAATTTGGTTGCTGATTTAGAATAACCGGTTAATCCAGACTAATCGCAAGGATTACCAAGTTAATCTGTTCATTACTGTTCTAGTGTCTATAGCTGGTCCATGTGGTCTGGTGGGAGTCATTCTAAAGATAAAGTCAGTGTAAATAGATAGCACCACCGTCTCGAATGTATGTATGTATGTATTTATGTATATATATTCTACTTATATTGATATTAATACAAAAAATCAAACGATATCCAAAAAAGCAAACTTAAAATGACAACCAAGAAAAAAATCAGAGCATTTATATTTAGCGGAAAACTGACAGTCGTGGTTGATTAAATTTAGATCGGATGATTATGATAAATATAAACATCATATATATATATATATATATATATATATATATATATATATATATTACTTCAAACGTTATTATAGTAGATACTTCGTATATGAAATTGACACCCCATTTTTAATTATTAAACTGCGTCCTCAAAGATTCAATATTGCCCCCGTCAAAAATCGAACTTGTGTCTTCCTGCCAGGGAAAGCATTTCTCTAATATATTTGAATAATAACTATAACATTGTTTGAAGTAATAATAATAATATATATATATATATATATATATATATATATATATATATATATATATATATATATATATATCAAGAACAATTTAATGGAAAGTAATATGATAAAACGAAAAGGTTTTGTCCGCCAAAAATGTATACAAAAAATGTATATATATATATGTGTATATGTATATATGTATATGTATATGTATATATATATATATGTATATATATATGTATATGTATATATATATATATATATATATATATATATATATATATATATATATATATATATATATATATATATATATATATATTTGCTACTTCAGATTTTATCATAGTAGATTCCCTGTAATTGAAATAGACGCCTCCTTTTTATTTATTAAACAATGTGTATTATCTGTCACTCTGTGCATTGGAGAAATCTTAATAAAGAAAAATACGTTCTCCGTAATATACACAATGTACATTGTTTAATAAATAAATATGAGGTGTCTATTACAAAAATGTAGTATCCACTATAATAACGTTGGGAGTAGTAAAAATGACGGATTCAAAATAAACCCATTATTTCTTTATAAATAGAAATATATATATATATATATATATATATATATATATATATATATATATATATATATATATATATATATATATATATGTACACACACACATAATATACATATATATATATATACATGTATATATATATATATATATATATATATATATATATATAGAGAGAGAGAGAGAGAGAGAGAGAGAGAGAGAGAGAGATAGCAAAATTCTGTATATTTTTTTACTTTTTATGTATATCAAACTTAGACAAAATGTTACACAAACTTCCCAAGTCATGGGTATAGCTTCGGAAACGACAGTTTTATTTCATCAGGTGTTTATACTGGTCATCATCTTCCCTTGACGACGCCCTGAGCATAATACTCCGGGAAACTCGAATCAGAAAAGATAAGGGCTCACATGTTAGGAATGACATAGTCGTGAAAGTTCTCCGCCAGCCATTCCTGCGTCATATGAGCCTTGTGGGAAGGGGCAGACTTTAGTCTAAGGCTTGGCGGCTGTGTCTACTAGACGGTGGCTTGACCCTGGGGATTTGCAGTAAAAAGTGGAATAACATGACAATATTTTTGACAAACATAAGCCTCGGGAATTCATCGTAGTTACGTCCATGTGATCTGCACAGAACCACCTGTCACTACTTCTGACGACAGGAAGTATGTACAGATTATGAGGATATGTAGGATAGATAATGATTGAACCTAGACTTGAAGATTTTAGAATTATAGTAATCGGGGTAAACATCATCTCATGAGTCTACTCCACAAAGTAGCAGTTCTCGGCAAGAATACGAAGGGAATGAGGATGATTCGAACTTGTGTACGTGACAAGGCGAGTCCTAGATATATATGTCTGAACTGATTGAATTAAGGGATGTAGCACGTCTTATAATTTGCCATGGGAACAGTGATTACGGAGTAATAGGTTTGCGGCGATCGGTCTGTTGTTAAGAGGTTGCATGGTGGAAAATAATTCGCAGGGCCGCGTAAGTCGCTTTCGAACCCAAGGTTGGAAGGAGATGATTGGGCGGCTCCAACCCAGATGTGCTAGCGTACTCCATTTTTGGACTGATTTGACTCTCATAAAGATAGGACAAAGCAGGATGAAGTTGGTACTTTCTGGAATCGGACAAGGAAGCGATCATTTTTCCAGCAGATTGATCCTATATTGGAAGCCACCCTGTTAATACTCTCTATATGTTTGAAAAAAAAAAGAAAATGTTAAAAATTATTTTAGCATTTACATATGGGATAACGATATATACATTTTTATATATCAAGATCAATTTTGGAGGAAAGATGTATGACAAATTGGAAAAAGCTTTCGTGTCAAATATTTCGTCCCTTAGGTCTTCGTCAGACTAGGTTTGTTTAAGTTGATGCGACTACCCATGCGCACGAACAAGAGACATTGGGAATTTCAAATTTAGAAAAAAATTCTATGTGCTTTTGGAATACATTTATGCATCAAATGTTATTGGCACGGAAAATGGAATCGGAAAATTTTGCACTGATACTTTTGTAAAAGCGTGAATCTATCCCTTCTCATTTTACCTATGGGTAAACAAGGAAAAAGAGTACTAAACTGCTACTTGATATCAGTCCTCCTGTATGACAGCGAGTGCTGGACGATCTTCTGAAAGATGTGGTTGTACATATGGATGCTGAGGATACCGTGGACCGAACATGTGGGCAACAACGAAGTTTGGGAGAAAATGGAAACAAAAAGGAAATTAATACGTAATATCAGGAAGAGACAGCTGAAGTTTATGGGGCACATAATGAAGAGGGCTTGGAAAATCTGATACTCACAGGACAAATAGAGGGCAAGAAGGACAGAGGAAAACAATGCATAATACAATGAGCTTGTGTAAATGGACGGCGGAAGCTGGGTTTAGGAAAGATAATAGAAAGACAACGTTTATTAAGAGCTACAAGTTGTGGAGAGCCATGATCGCCTATGTCCTGATGGGACAAGGCATATAAAGAAAGAAGCACAACTCAGAATTCAAAACCGTGGAGAAGGCAGCGGGATATCACTCCCTTATCTTTCGTAATAAGTCATGGCAATTCAGAGGTAATTAAGAAAAAGAATCTATGGATAAGCATGATCTCTTATGTCCTGATGGGATATGACGTTTGGAAAATAATTTACAAACTTATGTATATTAGACTATTCGCTTATTTTATTATTAGTTTACCGGTGCCATCAAAAACGGTTGCATATTTTGTCAAGTCATTATTATTATTAGGTTTTAACATGTGAGTTTTAAAAATATTTTTCCAATAATTAGTTTTACGAAGTCGGTCTTATCACTTCCTGGTTCGTTGACATATTGGAGAAGTTCACCATTGTCATAGCAAAGACAAGAACAACAGGTGTCGCTAGTACAAAGGAGATAATTCCAGTAAAGCTAAAGATTACATTCAAAAACGCAAATTTACTTGACATGTTATATATGTAGATGCTTATCTTTATCAATTATCTGTGTATTTATTTTATTTACACTTTGTTTTTGTTACATTACACACTATCTTAATATACTCAATGACTAGGTTTTCACGAACCCCGTGATATTATAATTTAATATAAATATTATTATATTTATATTAAATTATCTTATCATAATCTAATACAGAAATACATCAATACAGAAATGTATTGCAAGTATAGTTAATATCGGAATACAGGGCGTTTCAAAAAATGTATGCACATTTTGAAGCTTTCTCTGGAAATAATTCAAGCAAACAGAATCAACTATATCTCATTTAAATAATGCATACGAAGACAGTTTTTGTTATAAAAGCATGGTCTTAAAAGATTTTGTCATCTCATGCCTTCAGAATGATGTCCGTTATGATCCAGATATTGCTGACAACGCGACGCAATAGAATTACAAACAGCAATACACATTTCGATAGGATTCTTGGACTTCTGCGTAAACTTTCCATCACCATTTTTTCTTCACAGGGCGTGGTCAATATCTGTGGTCCTATGGAACGGTTCTTCTGAACATCGTGTACAGTCCCATTAGCTTCAAACTTATCTCTAATACGTGAAATTATAAGCCATTATAAAAATTAAACTCACTTCGATACAACCTTTGAACTTAAACCGAATTTTCGTATTTCCAGAGGAACTATCTTTGTTCTAAGCCAAGCCTGGATGACATTAGTATTACTAAAGTGTAAAAATGAAAAAAGCAAGTTGATCTGAGCTAAACCCTCTAATAGTGTGTATACATTTTAAAGACACCCTGTAGACTGTAAATCGTTTCACTCTAAAAGTACGAGTATTATAACGAAAAGTGGAATGGGCGAGCAATGTTCAAATTCCGGTCTAGTTTTCTGCATTCACTTTCGCACCAAATCTCTCGGAAAAGACAAAGATCCATTGCCCAGCGGTGTATTAAATAGCCTTGTGTTGTTATCAGTCAAAGAGAACCTTGAATTTTGAAACCGTGAAGAAACTAATGAAAAATGCCCGTCAATCCAAAGACCTTAAAGGAAAAGGGATCTTTGAGAAGTTATGATCGCCTATGTCCTGAAAGGACATAGCATAAAAATAAATTGAAACCAGAAAGAAAGTCATTTTTAATGATTAGGAATTAAGATAAACATTACTTACAGATTTGGACTATTATTGCATCATGGGTTAACTACATAAAAAGGAAGTATGTGTAAATGATTTTAGAATAGAAATGTACTGGAAATCCGGAATTCACACAAGCATTACTGTCAAAATATTGTTACAAATATCTTAATTTCTATAGATTCGACATACAGAGTCTATAATTCGACATATTTAAAACAATGACCCATCCTCTCATTAGGAAATAAGCTGGATAACGTGGAAAAGGGTCAGCCTTTAATAAGAATTAGTTCACTAACAAAACCTAAAGCGACGAGATACGAACTAGCAATATTCTGATTCGAAGAGAGACGCCTTATACATTAGGCCCAGCCGTCAATGAATACAGAGCAACATATTTGTCAATGTTTTTAAAAAATCTATGAACAACAGCAAATTCTTTATAATGCAAAAGATTTTGGTTATTGAACAACAGACAAAACATATTTCATTCTAAACTTATGGACAATTATCTTTATGGTAATTGGGCTTTTCATCATTAATTTTCAGGCCTTCACTCTTTTTTCGGTAAAATGTAGAATAGTGACCCTCGTGTAGGAAGAGTTTAGAAAATTATATTTTAATTTGTTGGTTTTCTTCAAATTTTTTAATTTCCCGTTTTGCTGTTTTGTCGTTGATACGAAAATGTTTTGAAATATGAACAAAATTCCCCAATTTTGTTCTGAAATATTATCATTTACCTATATTTGTCAGAGTAAAACATTAATTAAATTCTTTTTTTTTCTATCAGATGGGTCAAGTATGAAGAAGATGTCGAAGAAGGTGGTGAACGCTGGTCAAAACCTCACGTTGCCTCATTGTCTTTGCACTCTCTCTTTGAGCTTCGAAGCAGTCTCCTGTCCGGTGCAGTCATGTTGGACATGGACGCCCACAACATGGCTCAAGCCATAGGTACACATATTCTATTTCTATTATTTGATTCATATATTGGGCGTGATCATCCAAGTCCTCCATTCCACCCTGAGACAATTCTTCCCAAAATTCCACTACAAATTTGGTGCTGTCGAACAAAAGTTCGTAAAGTTATCTTTCTCGAGCATTTCGAGTGTCACTACTGTAACCTTTTATGGAATTAGTTTAAGCTAAGAAAATGCCTATAAACCAATTGAATCATTCCGCAATTCAATTTTCTTTCTTGTTTACAAATCCTCCCCAATACAAGGCCCAAGCGACACTCAAGTTAGGGGGTTAATGAAGGAGGTTATTGTACGAATGTAAGAGGAGGAAGTAAAAAGTGCAGTTTGAGGATATGTAGGAAATATAACTGCTAACCCTAGACTAGAAGAGGTTTAGGTTATAGGTGATCGGGAAAACGTCCTGTCGGGAGTCTATTCCACAAAGTAGCAGTTCTTGGGAAAAATCTAATGCAATACAAAGGGGGGATGGGAATGATTCGCTTAACTCAGAACTAGTGGAACTAAGGAATGGCGATTTAAACATAGCTCAGATGTTGCACAAGGCTAAAAGTATGGAGTACCCAGGGAGGATCGAACTCACGGCTCAGTTGTAATTCTTCTAGCCAGACAGGCCTGCTTACTATTATTCTACGTCGATGTGCCTTGTTTCTAAGGAATGTAGATCGTTAGAATATTTACCATGGAAACAGCAATAGGGGAGCAAGAACCTTGCAGCGTCAGTTTGATAATGATCATGCATAATTATTTTTAAATAAGGTACTTCAAATATATATATATATATATATATATATATATATATATATATATATATATATATAGTTGGATTGGTGTGAGTTTGTGACCCTGGGTTTCACCCTATTTGCGATCGTCAGACAAACTGATTAATTTTTAAATTTTGGATTTATATATGGTTGCGTATATCGTTTTTTTTATGGAAGTGGGAGGAAAATTACGCAAACATACATACACACGCATAGAGTCGTTGACGTACGCAGACACACACACACGCACGCTCACTCACTGGAGCTCACACAGACATAAACATATGTGAACAATGTGGGACTGGACATATATGCGCATCCGTGTGTCGTTGCGTACATACATTGAATACAGCGACCAAATGGTCGCTGTATTCAATCTTGGATTGTGTAGCGAATATTTTTTGTTTGTTTTACTGTCAACGCGCAGACCGTTTTTTTTCTATTTTGTTTTCTCGCGCACACGTATATACGTATGATGGGGTCTGTGTATGACTATGGTAGGTAAAAATTGCTATTATTTAAAAAATTTTAAAGTTGTTTTGTTATTAATTTAAAACCGGTTATTTGCTTGTTTTGGGAGATTGCGCATATATAACTGATAGAAACTCCAATTTGTAATACTTATTAGTATTTATGCGCTGGTATTAATTTTGCTGGGAGAGGGGGAAGTAAGTATAATTGTGGACTGATACGGTAATGGTAATTGTGGTGCTGTAGTAATTGTGCACTAATAAGGCAATGGTAATTGTGATGTGGTAGTAGTGGTGGGGGAAGCAGCTGATGATAACAGTTGTAGCAGCAAATAGTTATGGTAAAATGGTAAAAGTGATTGTAGTAATGGTGGTGGAATGATAATAACAATAATTATAATTATTATGATGGTAATTTCAACTAGAAAATAATTTATGGTGTTATGGTGTCAGTGGTTTCTCTTTTCATGTTTATAGGGTCAATGGTGGTTTATATAGCAGCGTTGGTTGGTATTTCTTTTTATCTGTTTGGTATAAATTCTGATAATAGGTATTTGTTTTCATGTTTGCATTTAGAAATTATTTCTGATCTTATGTTTAGTAAATTCTTTTGTTGGATATGAGAAATTATTGCTATCTTTTCGTGTAGGCAAAGTAGGCATTTCTTTGTATTGTTGTTGTAGGCAGGTACTTTTTCAATAGTTTCCAGCTTATTCTTGGTGTAATATTTATGTCTTTTAGATGCCATATGTATGTGGATAGTGTAGTGCTGTTTGAGTATTTTCTGTTGGAGAGTTAAAGGTTGTGGTTGTTTATCTTTTCTTGAATGGTCCCCCAGTGGCACCGATATAGTACATTGTGCTGTAGTTTGCACTTACCTTGGTTTTATATATTATATTCGTTTGTTGGCAATTTCCTTGGATTGGACATGTTGTTTTTTTCTGCAGTTGCATTGAGGTTCCTTGGTTGCATTCTTGCAGGTTGTTACTTTTTTGTTGTGGCTTCTTTTATTATATTTTTTGTACAGCTGTAACTGATTTTAACGTTATATATATATATAGACGTGTGTATGTGTTTGTGTGTTCGTGTGTGTGCAATGTCTATTTAGGCATCACGAAATCATTTAAAAAAGTTTTATTATATTCAACTGGAAAATTTTGTTTACATTTTTTATTGTATTTTCCAATTTTCGAATTAGTTATTGCACATCTGGATCAAAATTATAGATAAACTATGGAAGCAATTATTATATAAAAGAAAAATCTGCATTCAATAAAAAAACTTTAATCACATATTGTGTTTTTTTTTAATATTTGTAAAATATTTTTGTGCCACATAACGAGGAAAGAGTGCTTGTAGAATCTAATACTCACAGGATTTATTGGATGCAAGAGATGCCGGGAGCGGCTATTGACTTAACGTGTTTGTGTGAATGGATGGCAGAACAAGAACAAAGAGAGATAGCGAAGAGTTAAAACTTAGTGCAATAAAATGAACTTGCGGTGATCCATGATCGCCCACACGACACATAAATGAAAATGTGCATAATATACTTATAAAATATCTAATATTAAGTTCTATGGTGTTGTCAAGTTCTGTGAAAACGAGTTATAAATAACGTCACTTATACGATAATCGTATACTTAAATTTGAATTGTAGCGTTCCAAAACAAAACAAAGACTTTTATGCACGATGTCGACATTTTGCTCTTTATAATGAGTGCGACGATCGAATGTACCTGAACAAAAACACGAACTGAAAAATACAATAAAAAATTAAACGAGACAGTCCATATCGGTTGAATTTAATTAAACTTATATATATATATATATATATATATATATATATATGTGTGTGTGTGTGTGTGTGTGTGTGTGTGTGTGTGTGTGTACGTGTGTACGTGTGTGTGTGTGTGTTGTTGTTGAAAAGGTGCTATATTTATTAGGAAATTATGCCCAACATCGAGGACGGCGCTTTTTAGACATAAAGCTTGTGGAAATAAAAGCCAGTATTCCATAGTGACTGTCAGTTTCACACGTTAAGTGATCATATATATATATATATATATATATATATATATATATATATATATATATAGAGAGAGAGAGAGAGAGAGAGAGAGAGAGAGAGAAAGAGAGAGAGAGTCTGATTAGATAGTAATGATTTTAATACATGTGTTGAGTCGTGTTATTTGATAAATGGATTATAAAAAATATTTCCACATACATACAACTCTGAAATTATTTTTTTATAATTTAATGTCGTTCATAAGTGTAAGGCATCAAGCCTAGTATAATAATAATCAAACAGTGCTATCTAGTCCGCTTCCCTATATGCCTAGGAGAAGGATCCCCACCCCAAAATAAAAAAACTACTATTAAGGAATGTACAACCAGCGTCCTACTTGTTAGACAATACAAGCAAACCCTTTGTCCAGTGGATATTTTCTTTCGTGTCCTTGAGGGCTTCACAGAGAAAAGGCAACGGGTGCCAGTCATTCTCTAGCATCCTTCGATCGCTGGTAGACCTGAAACAGGACAAACCACGACAATGAAAGTTTTTATATCAAGTTTAACGATAATTATTACTGAAAAAGTCGCTCTACGGCGATGTTGGTGACATAATAATTATTCAAATTTTCTTACTATTTCTGCTTTTTCTCACAACGTTCAGGTCTTTTTTTTATTTTTAAGACTCTTACAACATGGATCGAAATATAAAGAACCTCTGATGAGAGTTGGATTCGATCCTGTATCACAGCAATCCCATCTGACTTGGACTACATTTTATTTTAACTACTAGATGCTGGTTACTAAATTTAAAAAATACTCATTCCACATACCTAGAACTCTGCAATTTGGGCATTTCGACCTGATGTAATGGTTAGCTGGATTCTCTTATTGATTCAATTCCAGCTGAATAGTGGGTTTGATCCTCACTGGGTGTCCCATACCTTCGGCATTGTGCCATATCTAAGCTACACTTAGAAGATCGCCAGAGAACACTGCAATTCATTTTTATTATTATTTATATAAAAATATGAGTAGCGACGTGATAAAGAGCAATTCGAAGATAAAGTAAACAACAATTAATAGTAATGAAAATATTGAATCTGAGAAATTCGAACAATTCTCTTATTGCTACTATGTGTACATAAGCAACTGGCTTAAGAAGAAAAGGTGACTAGACAAAAAATTATAACTTCGCTACATCTAAGTAATCCAGAGAACTATTTAACTATTGCATTTTACTACTACCAGGAGTAAATATTCAAAACAAATAATATGAAGATAGCACTAATCAAAATTCCTATGGTAAATATTTCATCTTTAAAATAAGATCAACTTGAGACTATTATACATTACTACTTATAGGTGTAAATAAGTAGCAGAAAAAAAGGTAAAATAAAGACTAGTCAAAATTTATAATAATTGTGCAATATTTCATCTACAAAATTCAGATATCTTAAAAGTATTACATTGAATGATGAGGGAAGTGAGTTCAAATCTTGTTGGAAGTAGAAACTTCCTCTGAGAATTATGATAAAACAACAAAAAATAAAAGATGAATAAAAAAAGTAATAATAATGACAATGCTTCCTCTAAGAAATGCAGACGACTTAAGATTATCACATCTTATTACTTCTAGGTGTAAAAATGCAAGAGAAAGAAAGATCAAAAATAATACTGAATTAATAATTATAACTATGCTTCATCAACGAAATCTTTTCAGCTTAACACTATGACTATTATGACAGCAACTTAAAAGAAGACATTTTTTTATTACAACTATTTTTTTGTATTTGTAACCGAAGGCCTTTGGTAAGGGTGTTTTAAAAATGTTGCAATCTAAAAAAGCAACTTCATATCACGATTCATGACCCAATTCAGCTGAGTAATTTTAAACGAAATAAAAAAAGTTCTCGGCAACATTAACACAAGGAAAACACATACTTGACTGATTATGAAATGTTTTGTTGGAAAGGTGAACAATGACAAAGTTTCAACGCCTTACCAGGCAAGTCTAACCCGACTTACAACTTACCTCATACCACTTTCAGGATGCGTTCTTTCATCCTAAAACAGTCATTCTCATTGAAATGATGGAAAATTTACAACGTCAGCTCGTTTGATATACCGGTTACCGCTTGATAAACGTGTTAAGAAAAATCACAAGTCAGTACCAAACAGGTACGATTTATTAACATGGGCCATAAATGGAAATTATATAATCGCATTAACTCTTTACTGGCAAAAGAAAACATGCGTATGAAAATAGTAGAGATTATAATAAAACAACCCACAAATGTATGTAATTTTGTACTGTTAGCCAGAGATTATATATAGCCCACTTAATCATATGCGTACCGCTCTGAAAGTAATGCATCCTAATTTATTTTATTCACGCCCAAAGTCAAGGTGAATGTTGGTTGTATGATTGTGGAGGTTGAACCTTCACGTCAATAGTATATATATATATATATATATATATATATATATATATATATATATATATATGTATTATGGCTTTGTTATAAATAACAGCTGAGTGGCAGTCTGGCATGAAATTGCGTACGAAACAAAGGTGTTTTATTGAAAAACTTCATGCGGAAAAACTGCACTTAATTACATTCGTCGACGCTTACTAGGCACTTACACCCACGGTATCACCATATGGTCCGGATTTGACGACGTTTGATCGGGCCGATGAAAGATGGACTACAAGGGCAACCTTTTTCTGAGAACAACACCCTTATCCCTGACAGACAAGCTCTTGTTCTTCGTTGGCGGAAATCAATAGCTAATGGTAGAAAATATAGAAAAACAGTTGAAAACTTGTTCTATTCAACAATGTTATTGCGATTTTTTTGTAATTTCCGTTAGAACCAATAGAAATAAGAAGAAATGTTATTATCGGAAAATAATGTCAGATTTTAGAATAAATCTTTTACTTGCGTTATAATATATCGTTATAATAGTTAAAGAAAAAATACATTACTCATTCCTAATGATTAAAGTGACTTTTTGTTAACTTTATATAAATCTCTTTCAGAATTTAATTCTCAAATACGTGTCGCACCCTCTGGATACACTGGAAAATTGTATTAAGTTCATAGGGAAATAATGTTCAATTTTAGAATAAACATTTTGTGTAATTTTAGTAATAAGTAATATATTACTTATTTCTCATGATTAAAGTGTCCTCTTTGTTAATTTTATATAATATATATCTCTTTCAGTATTTAACTTAAAACATTATATAGCACTCATCTTGACCATGATAAAAAAAAAGAGATACGTTCATTTGTTTGCGTGAGAACAAGCTTGGTTATAATGTTTCTCAAACTATTGCCAACATTACCAGGTCATGTGATCGGACAGTACAGTTCTGGTTTCTGAAATTCTTCAGTGGGGATACGAGTCTTGAAGATCAAGTCTGTAATAGATGTCAATTTGCAATTGATAATCAACATCTAAAAAAAAATAGTCGAACAAACCCACGTCAAAGTGTCAGAAAAATGCTTCAGATAATGGATATCAACATTTTATCAATATCGGATCATCTCAAAAATTGCATGATAAAACTCGATAAATGGGTTCCACATGTACTCAGTTAAAGTCAAAGAGTTCGATGTTTTAAAGTGTGTTCAATGCTAAATCTTCAAAATTCGAATTATCCATTTCTTGATCGATTAGTGTCGATTGTAACGAGAAATCCTTTATGACAATCGTAAACGATCAGCTCAATGGCTGATCATGATAAATCACCCAAAGACTCTCTAAAACCGAAATTGCCTCTATAGAAGATTATGCTCATTATCTGGGGGCTTAGCATTGACTTTATCCATTGCAGCTTTCGGCAACGTAACCAGAGCATCACTACCGAAGTTTACTGCCAGTAATTGGATGAAATACACATTTAGTTAAGCAAAATACGACTGTCTTAATATGGTCAAATTCTGCTTCATAATAATCCTCGTCCACATATTACCAGGATGATATCGTAGATGATCGACTTGAGACAACGATTTTTGCCAAATCCCCCATATTCCCCTGATATCCCATTCCACTGACTATCACTTTTTTCACGCATTTTAATCATATTTAGGCCAAGTCATTCCGTTGATGCAGAAACTGCATTCAAATTTTCTTAGCGTCCATGCCTTTGGAGTTTTATCATAAGGTTAGAAATAACCTTGTAACTCGAAATTTATAGATGATTCGGGTTTTCCTATTTTGTACAGATGATTCGGGTTTTCCTATTTTGACCGGTTTAAACACTGTTTAAATACATTAAATCGAGTATTAAGTCGATTCTAAAATCGGACATTATTTTCCAAACGGCTCAATAGAATGCATTACTTTCTCTCGTACATGAAACTAATAAAAAAGGGATTCAATTTTCAAACCTATTTTTATCTACCTGCTCTAATATATTCAAATTAAGATAAGTTCTGAGGGTGAAATAAGTATTAAGAGCTATTGCATGAACAAATAGTTTCTTATAGTTTTATAATAGCTTTAGATTTTTTGTCGTCAGTTGTCATTTCAACACTGTATCCAGCATTTATACTGAATTTTCTTCATTTTATAAATCTGTCAAAGGGAGAATTTTCATCGACGAAGAAAAGGCGAAATGTTTAGCTTATATATAACAGCATTAGTACCTTGGTACACAAAGAATACTAAACAGATCTATCTAGACTCGCCATAACAATTTTCTTTGAAGAATTCGAAGACCTATGGTACGAAAAAAACGGTCAGGCAAATTGTCTGCATTGTAAGCCGCTGTCGTTTTCTTTGAGAAACATCAAAATATGAATTGTACGTTATGTACCTTCGAAATAAATTTGATCTTAGTATCAATACCAGAAAAATCGGACAGGTTTTTATCATTTCGGAGATATTGTGTTTTAGTCTAGAAAGACAAACCCCACTTTGATGTTTACACGAAATAACGCGTCAAGTGGATGAAGGTAAAACTTGTCTTGGATAAAAGAACGATAGAAAGTAATATTCACTGGCTTATTCAGAACACCATCTTCAAAAGAAGAAAGAAGATTTTTTTAAATGCTCATTTGTGTTCATATATATCCAAGAAAAATTAATAACAACGAAAATGTATTGTCTAAAAATTAAAACAACTTATATTTTGTTTATATTTCTTAGATGAGTTGTTATAACTGTTTGTACATTTTACATCATTCGGACTGTTGTCCTCATTTTTATTACCATATTTACGACGTTTCGACCGTTGCACGCTCCAGCTTTCTTTACGTGATACATTTTATTTATGCAATCCGTAAATAAACAAGAGAAACAATATGTGTAAACGTGTAAAATAAACAACAATGACAAGTAGTAATTTTATAATAAACTTAAATATATTAATTTCCTCTTGTTATAATTGAAGACAAGAATGAGAAGTAAGTGTGTACGTTTAATCCCATTTGTAAAATAATCTGTGGAATTACCTCAAACGATTTTAAATAAAATGTTTATATTATCTGTATTATCCATGTATCCATTGACCAATTTTTGTCTTGTTTTTGCAGATTTGTTATTGGACAACCTTGTCAATGCGAAACTTCTGGAAGAAAGCATGAAAGACACAATTCGCTGTATGATTGTCCGTCCTCATTTTCATCAACACATGAAGCGAAAGAAAAGTTTTGCTCCGACAGACGATCAGCAAAAATTCCGGAAGTCCATGAAACGGACTTTTTCTGAAATCGGTCGGCAGTTCTCAGGAAGCTTTCGACGTAAGCCTATAAATATTTTCTAAGTTTATCTTAGTCTGACACAAGGTCATTGATATTCACCAAGCTTACTGAACAGATTCATAAGTGTGCATCGCTCAGTCTGGATGGAACCCTGTACAAGTAATAGTTTACAATAATGATCTGCGAAACTAGTTCGATAGGCAACACTTGCCAAGTTTTGTATAAGGTCACAAGTGAAGAACATCCACGGAGAACCGAAGTCTATAATAGTCATTTATAAAGCCCAGGTATTATACTCAGGTAATAAGCCTAATTGATACTTGTTTTAAATCGCAGCTCTGATTGTTAAAATTGATAAATACAGCAACAATTTCTCTTCTCGTAGTTTCTTTTCTTGGACTTCTCATCTGTAGTAATTTCTTTTAGTTTCTTGCTTTTCTGTCAACTGCAATCTTCAAATATTTAAATGCAACGTCAATCGTCATCTTCTGCCCCCTTTAACCCTGTTCTTTTATTGTCCTTTCTCCTCAATATTGTTTTCTCAGTTTCTTTCACTCTCTTTAACCCCATCGCGTTTTAGTGGCTTTATCGCCTTGCTTGGGATGAAATTATTACAAACAAAATCTCCGACCATCATTCTATAATCGTTTGTAAATAGCAGCAACTGAAAATCAGGAATATATTTCCATTGAAATTTAAACTAGCACACCTTTTCCTAATGCAGCAGCTGATAAAGCCAGAAAAAACAACAATACGTGCTGCGATTTAAAACAAGTATCACTTAGTCTTATTACCAGCGTACAATACCCTTATAAATGACTATTATAGACTTCGGTTCTTCATTGAAACTCATATAAATAAATATATATATATATATATATATATATATATATGTGTATGTGTGTGTGTGTGTGTGTGTGTGTGTGTGTGTGTGTGTGTGTGTGTGTGTGGCGTTCAGATCGGAACCTAGACTAGAGGATTAAAAGACTCTTGGTTCTTTATCAGTCTTGAATTCAATCTCTGGCTTTGATAATGCTTAAAGTGGAAGAAACGGGAAATGAGAACAACACTGATATCAAATAATCTTCAGTAAGGAAAGCGTAATTCGAACAATCTATACCTATCAATAAATGGTTTCGGTTTAAAATTATACTATACATGTGAGGGAGATCAGTAACCGAAACGGTGTGAATATAACAGCGAATATTAGGGTGCTTGTTCGAATAACAAAGCATGTAATAATCTAAATATGTGTTTAATGTTTTCTATTCACCTCTTTGATGTAAATCTGGCGCCCCGCAAACAAACATATTTCCAATCGGGACTTCATCACCTAAGGCCGGTCTAGTCTTGAAGTAATATATAATGACAAGCAAGTGACAGCAACTTCACTAATCTATGAAAAAGAGTTTAATCTGAATTGCTTCTTATCTGACAATCTCTTGGATTTAAAAAACAAAAACAAAAAAGAAATCCATATTATAACGAATAACTGAATACCCACAAAGAATTACATTCTTTTATATGAAAATATGCTTAAATAGTTTAACCCATATTAACCGGTTGATGCCGATTGTAAAATCTTGTATTATTTATAAAAACTGTTGAAAAATTCTTAAATAAATTAAACGTTTTCACGGAATCCGGTAAAATTATAGGTTTCTAAAAGTTCTGTCATCAAGCATAGGTTTATAAAAATCAGGTATGAACTATGTTTCTACCGACGACCAATTAATGAGACGGTGACAATTACTAGGTTACTTTTATATTAATAGTTATATTTATAAACAAAATACATTATTTAATATATTTTTATCGACATAAACAAAATGCAATATCTGTCTATCTGTGTGTGTGTATATATATATATATATATATATATATATATATATATATATATATATATATATATACATACATACATACATACATACATATATATATATATATATATATATATATATATATATATATAGATAGATAGATAGATAGATATAGGATTAATATAAATATCAAATTTGTAACTTAGCTAATTGATGTTTTATATATCTAATAAATGCGAATGTCAGTGTGTCACTGTGTCACTCTTTTTCAACTATATTCATCGAGGTCACAGTCCAACATATACCATTTTGGAGTCAGACCGACTCCGGTAGCAAATTGAAAACATACCGGGCCAACAATCCTGCAATTGTGGTTTCCCAAGTTTTCATTACTGCGACTGTTTTCGGCGAATTTTGCGTGATTTTTTGCAATTATTTTTTGTATGATAACAATTTTTATAACATGGGAAAAAAATTGGGAGTAATCGAATTTAACCGAGAAAAGTCACCCATGAAATAAAACTAATCGTTTGTACGGAAAATAAGGACCTACGTACATCAAATCGTCTTTAAAGTGGCAGCAGAAGAATTACTGTTGAACTTTTAAAAGGTAAGCTTAAACATTAATTCAATACTTAAATGGTGCAGTTTATTGTTGTCTATCGAATCTTTCCTACCCAATCAAATGCAGGAGCTAGTTTAAATGCCTCCCAATAAGGCGGCTTTATATATATATATATATATATATATATATATATATATATATATATATATATATATATATATATATATATATATATATATATATATATATATATTAGGAAGATTTGAGATAATTATAATTCATCGAGTCTAGAAGAAACCTCAACAGAATGCAGTGGACGGTCGTTTCGTCCTATATTTGGGACTCATCAGCAGTGCGCATCATTACCGAGAATTGAAACCCGAGGAGTTACGTTATCAGGCAAACGTCATACCAACTGTACCAAAGGGCCTCGGAGACGAAGAGGTAGCGAATTAGACTCGATATAAGCCGCTCGATCGCATATTCCGTGGTGGAATTCATCCGAGTTTGCCTTACACATAGAACTGTGCTCCCACAAGCCAAGACTACTATCACCAAGCTGCTCACTCCAGAGCATTAGAAGCCAAGTCAAGCAAGGATATACAAGTGATAGAAATTATTAGGAGGATTTGAGATAATTATAATTAAGTAATTAATCGAGTCTAGAAGAAACCCCAACAAAATGCAGAAAGCGCTGAACACGGGCGTTTCATCCTATAATTGGGCCACTACTGAGAATTGAAACCCGGATAGTTACGTTATCAGGCAAACGTCATACCAACTGCACCAACGGGCCGCGGCGACGAAGAGGTAGCGAGTACAGTTGGTACAGTTGGTATGACGTTTGCCTGATAACGTAACTCTCCGGGTTTCAATTCTCGGTAGTGATGCGCACTGCTGATGAGTCCCAAATATAGGACGAAACAGCCGTCCAATGCATTCTGTTGAGGTTTCTTCTAGCCTCGATGAATTACTTAATTATAATATATATATTATAATTATTTTTTTTAAACTATGTCTCCATCGCAACATAGAAATTACTATGTTTCGAAACTAGAACTTAAATCCCCAAAATTAACTTTAAAAGTTACATTTAAAATTCATAGTCCGGTTTTATTTTAAAGCGATGTTAAGAATAACTTTAAAAAAGAATAATTATATTATCCTCTGCTTTGTATCGAGCACTGTTTTTTAAAAATAATACTAAATAACTCTGGATTATAAATCTGACTGTTCTTTCCTATTATTTGAATATATATATATATATATATATATATATATATATATATATATATATATATATATATATTGTCATCCACAGTCAGACTGTTTCGCTGTTTCACAGCTCATCAGTGTGGCTAGACGTCCGGTTGCCTCTAGCTAGGATCGAAACCCGACTGAATTTGCGTCAGTCGGAATTTATATATATATATATATATATATATATATATATATATATATATATATATATATATATATATATATATATATATATATATATATATATATATATGTATATATATATATATATATATAGTAATGGGTGAGTGAGCGAGTGCTAATGGATTTTAGTTTTAACCCTACGTATCTCTATTACTATAATCGTTATTTTTAGTGATTATCCATATTTGAGTAGAACGAGCCGTTTTGTTGAACAGTATTTTGTCGACGGGCTTGCGCAAACGGATATCCACTAAAGATATCGTTTGAAGTAATCAAAACATGTCGGATTAAAAGCAAAAATCCATTAAATCTTTAGAAATTGCTTTGTTTACGTTTCGGATTCGAATGTGAGCAGATAAGACATTTGAGAAAAATCTAAACAAATAGATGTTGCTTTACGGCAAATAGAACCCTGCTTGACTTTCAGGGTCAGCATAGACGAATGGTCCATATCACACTGGAACAGATGATGGTTCCTCCGAGAAGGAGCACACAGATCCAAATCCAGCCGCTTTGCACATTTTCTCGAATGCGCAAACCTGTAGACGAAACAAAAGTGGTGTTCTACTCAAATACAGGTATCCGTTAAAAATAACGTATGAAGTAATTAATTTACGTATATGAACTCTTTTTATGTATGCATATCACTCTTCAGTGAGGGAGTTTATTCATATGTATATATATATATATATATATATATATATATATATATATATATATATATATATATATATATATATATATGCGTGTGTGTGTGCGCGCGCATGTGCATGCTTTCACAATGGTTCTCAATCTTTTTTACCCATTGCACCTTTTTGGCATAAGTCAGAAAGTCATTCCTCTCTTTGCCAATACTGTCCGACTCAAAAGATGCATTCCAAATAATAGCCATATATCATTGAAAATCTTCATTCTTTTCCATATTAATATATATATATATATATATATATATATATATATATATATATATATATATATATATATTGATGCATGTTTCATTAAATATATATATATATATGTACATACATACACACACACACACACACACACACACATATATATATATATATATATATATATATATATATATATATATATACATATATATATATATACATGGATTATTTTTATAGAAGTTTCTTACAAATTTACTAGGAATATTGAATATTTATGGATTTTTAAACTTGAATACATGTATGGTAATTTGTTTTAATTCATAACTAATTATTAAATAAATAAACTGAAGCATACAATAAACAAAAAGTTCAATAGAATGCCAAGATATTGTAATTCCATAAACAAAATTCTGTAAATAAAAAACAAGAAAAAGTAAAATAAAACCATAAAATTCCCCCAGGTTGAGCACCCCTGTGCTACTGAAATAACGTGACCGAGTCGCTAAGAAAATTGAAATGCCTCGCTTAGTTGAAAATTAGTGTATTTTTCTTCGTTTCTTTCAGAGGGACCATCCAACGCAAACCTGCTGAATTCAAAAACAGAAAGTTTCTTGAGGGGAAATAACAGTAGCCCAAATATCGAAATGCTAAATGGTGCCCTTCCAGAGTCACCTTCTTTGTACAAAGTAAGTAAAGTTTACAATAATGTTCACCCTGTACAAGGCCCAAGAGACACTCAAGCAGGATTGGGATTAGTCTTAATACTCAAGAGTAAAGATGGCCAAACTAACCTACCTAACCATTACCCACGCTGAGGCACCCGATTATGAAAAGACTGAGTAAAATTTGTATTAATTCGCCTAATGATTATAATTACGATTTGTATTTAGTCATGTTTACGTACATAGGTCATTGGTGGAAACAAACGTGAGTAGAGGCGAGGCATATCAGTCTAAAGTCTAGTCCTAAATCCTAACAGATTGTTGGGGTGCCAAGTAATTCTCTCTACATAGTATTTCCTAGGGTAACGGGTGTTACTTCGTGGCATAACAGACGTGTATAACTGCTCATTGATAATTACCTTAAGCTAGGATCGCAAAAGACTAAATGATCATAGAAAGAATTTTGCTCGAATCTTTCAAACGTATAACTAGAAAATTAGCATTCGGTATTCTTCATTTAAAATATTCCAAAACGCCCATGTGTGGATGTGCAGGTGGTAAAATGGTTAGAAGCTCGGAATGAGAAATTAACAAGCCGAGTTCGAATTCCGTTCAAGATCGAATAAATGCCATCGCGAAAAGTATAAATCTATCACATCTTCCCACAGCTATGAGTTAGATATCAGAGCAGACTTGACCTATTCGTGATTGGCCAAATGTATAGAACATCTGTTTATTCAAAACTTTATGGTCAAGGCGTTTCTATACTTGGACGGTAACTGATATCTTCTCAGCATAGTTGCAATATAAACCACAGATTGCCCCTATGGATGAGAAAAAATGCAAATGGACATGACTGGAAACCTGCACAGCCATGCAAATAGTGTGAAATCAACACTGATGTGAAGAGTGCGCGTGGTGATGATGAAGAAAACACACACAGGCTTTTTACCAACGAAAAAAAGCAAAATTTCCTTAGATAAAACACTATGTCACTGACAAAACAAAATTACTGGATTATTGCTAAATCAAAATCACATTAGAGAAATGTAGGTTACTGACAAAGCAAAATTACTAGCTTACTGATGAAGCAAAATTAACTTAAAGAAAAACTAGGTTGCTAACAAAGCAAATTTACTAAGTTACTGACAAAGCCAAATTACCTTAAAGACAAGATGCTAACTAATCTTAATTTAATCCGACGAAAGGATAGGTGAACAGCAAAAACCTACCTTCCTAGAAAATCAAAGTTCGAACATCTTTGGTTAATAAAAAATTACATAGGCCACGGCAGATACGTTTGGATGAAAAAACGACCATAAACACATATTACCAGTTATTGCAATTATCTAAAACTCAGATGTAAAAGGCTTTTTTCATTATGGTTAAAAACGAAATTAGCCAAACCAATAGACAGAAGACAGCTGAGATAGAAAATGACTTCGAGCGAATGAAGCATGTAGTCTTATCGCGGATGATACTTCTTCCAACACTGTGAACTAATGCTATAGAATCACAAAGAACTGTACCAGACAACAGAAACTGCCTCACTTGAGGACATTCAACAGCAGTAACAACGAAAATTGTACAGCACAAACACGCACACACACACAAACACGCGCGCGCGCATGCACACACACACAGATTTGAACATCGGGACCAATTGGCACCATGCGGCTCCTCTCTATGCCACTTTGGCTTTGTGACGCACGATAGCAGGCTTTACTGTCCATTCACAGAAACATGTGGCAATTGATCCTCAACCAGCCGAAGAAAATGGCTCTACCACATGTTCCATCTGCCTAAAACTTTGCAAAACACCTGCAGGTTTTGGGAGACACATGCGTGTCCATTAATCCTATCTAAGCTTTCGTCTTACATAAGCCATTATCAAAGATGACAATTACATTTCAGTATATTAAACAATACACAGACAAAACAATAATGATAGTCTGTTTTTGTTGCATGAAAGATTTCCAAGCAACGACAAACTCGTGTATACGAGACGTGGAAGCGAAAATCGCACCGCAGCTCGTCACATCACACATGACCACGCGAGAGTGAAAACGAGAAGTGTTGAGTATGGGAAGCCGTTGGTATAAACCAATGGCTTCTGTTATCAATTATAGGCATTTAAGAATATTTGTGGAGTTTTCATAGTTTATTTTGTTTAGGTTAGGTTTCAACTGTTTTATGTATATAGCTTCAAGAATTTTCAGTTTTTGTTTATTTTTTTCATGTTTAAGTATAGTTGTGTTTAAAACAAGTATTTTCCGGAATTGAATATGCGGAGAGGCAGGTTGTTTCAAATGCCAAAAAATGTTAAAGCTATCATTCAAATGTCAAGCGTCGTGAAAGCGAGTTTGTCGTTGCTTGGAAATCTTTCATACAACAAAAACAGACTATCATTATTGTTTTGTCCGTGTATTGTTTAATATATTGAAATGTAATTGTCATTTTTGATAATGGCTTATGTAAGCCGAAAGCTTAGATAGCATTAAAAAACATGTATCAATATCGTGATTTTCTTTCATCTTTCAATGATAATGTTATTAAGCTTATAAAACAATATGAAAGGAATTTACTTAAAATAAATAGACAAAACTTGTCTATATTATTTAATGAAACACGCATCAATGAAAAAATGCTGCCTAAATACAGACACATACACACACACACACACACACACACACACACACACATATATATATATATATATATAATTAGGTCGATGCAAATGTTTATAGCACCTTTTCGATAAATCTTCTATTCATGAGTTCATAACACAAGAGCAATTGGCTATTGGTCATATCACGTTAAAACACACCCATTCCCGAAAGGTCACCGAAGTTAAGCAACGTCGTGTCGGGTCAGTACCTAGATGGGAATGCCAGATGCTGTAAGCTTGGATGTGCGAGTGGTGCAATGTTTAACGGCTCAGAATTGTTAATCGCTGTGCCGAGTTCCAATTCAACTTGTTTTCGTTTTATTTACCTACGCACAAAAGCATAAATCCATCTCTTCTCCCTCTAGATATGGGTTAATTAGTAAAATCTATACCCTTAAACCATTATTATCTTCAATTAAAATAAAATTATGTACAAAATATTTAAATTTAGGCATTAAATAACTCATAGAGGTTAATATGCCGCTAAACAAAATCAACCAGCCAACCATTAAGAGCATTATTAAGAAAATATGATTTTCCTCCGGTTTTGTTTGAAGCTAAACCTTTCGTGACCTCTTGGGTCACCCATTTCATAAAGGTTATACAGAAATGATAATTATTTGAAGATAATTCAATATTTCAATTCATTTGCTATACAAGGAAAGAAATTGAAGTGTTGATCGTGAGGAAAACAAAGAATCGGTGAATTTACGAATTAACAACAGTTTGAAACAGATTAACAGATTTAACATTATGCAGGAATTGGAATATTATTAGATGCATAATAAGGTTTATGAGAATATAATTATCCTAAAACTTTGTTTATACCAGTTTCTTTGAAGTGCCCTCTCAGATACAATGGTCCTCGTGGTATATTCTATATTCTCTGCCTTGCTGGAAGAACAAAGTCTAAACTATATTTTTATCGGTCGCAGTTTGTTCTAGGAAGCGTAATTGAATTCTCGGTAGGGCAAGTGTCGAGTTTGAAATGATTATTCTCATTGGACACTTTTTCATGCTTTGTGAATATTGAAGTCAATGGATTTAATGTCATTATTGCATTTGCTTTGTCAACGATGAAAACATGACAAACAAATTAACATAAAAAATGTGCCTGCTGCTATTTTATCGTGGTCCTCAAAAACATGATGAGGCAATAAACTACCTTCTAAATGCCATAGAAATAAACAAATTAAAAATAGTCTACTTGCAGAAACAATAAATAGACAATTATTTCGAAACTCTGACGAAATAACTTAAAACTCGCGTATGCTGAAAAGTTCTCAGCTTGACTCACTATACTAAATCCGACGAAACGCCACCAAAACGAAACTACCCTATTTTCATCCTCTGATAGAACCCTTTTTTAAATGCCATCATCAGGTGAGTGACTCATTGCACCTTGTTGGACTAACGTATTACGTGGACATGAAGTGGAAAGAATATATTAAGTCGATTGTTAAGTCTGCAGCTAGAACAGTTTGTTCACTGTGTTGTATCAGTTTCTCACGTGATAAATATGTAAGAGAGATTATCACGAGAGAAATTGTCATACCATTCGTCCTCACTTTGAATATTGCTGTCACATCTAGTTTGGTGCTCCTACTATATATTCAGAGATTCTTCTTAAAATGTTATTGGCTCTGACCTGGCATCTCGATTTTCCACCGCCGTAACGTAGCTTCTTTGTGCTTTTTATGTAAATACTTTCATGGTAATTATTTTAATGACCTTTCCTCTATGAATTTAAGCGCAGTACTAGATTGGCAGCAATGTTTCATCATTTTACAGTTGAAATGGCTGGATGTAACCGTAAGTTCTATGCTAACAGTTTCTTCTTTCGCACTTCTCTCTCGCTTTCTTCTGCTTTCTCTCTACACGGTCAAATTCAGAAATTTAAATTATTATTCAATTATTATCTTCAGTATTCTTAATTCTTAATTTTTATTGTCCTCTCGCCTTACTAGTAGTTTTTCTCATATTCTCTGAGATTCTTGAGTCCCAATGACTTTATTACTTTACTTGGGATGAAATGATTAAAAAAATAGATTCTTCTTGGAATTCCTTCTTACAGTATCTTACTATAGAATTGCATTGAAAATAATTTTATTATAGAAACGCATTGAAAATCAGGAGAAACCGGAATTATAGCAAAAGTTGCTGACAGAATCTGGCTATCACATAGAAGCTTAGAATATGGCACAAGGTCGAATGTATAGGGTACCCAGTGAGGATCGAACTCCCTATTCAGGTGTAACTGATCGAGCGAGCATATGGAGATTTTCTTGACGGTTTCAGTGACTCGACGAAAGAAGCATCAGGAAGATGGCAGAAGAGCTGGATATTTCGGATAAGTTCCTAAAGAAGATTTAAGGCTAAAGTCACACGATTCAACAATTATGCCATCCATATGTAGTCTCCAAGTGCTCGCCAACTTGAATCCCCAAGAGTCAAAAGGGAGGTCAACCAGTGGCTTCACAGTACCAAGGACTTGTTGAAGACCACAACATGAGAGTCTACATAGATGAAACTACCTGATCTGATAGCTGGATATTTCGGATAAGTTCCTAAAGAGGATTTAAGGCTAAAGTCACACGATTCAACAAATAGTTGCACTCAAGTACCTCCAAGCAAAAACAGCTTGGCAGAAGGAAGAAAATTTTGGAGGTGAAGTAGCAAGCTACAAACAAAGGTTTTGCTTGGTTGAACAAGTAGTTTTTCACTGTGGCGGCTGTGGTCAACTATCAAAATGATTTATGTCACTTCATGAGGAAATATTCTCAAAGGTGTCAGAACACACTTCAAGCAACAGAAACCAACTGATATCATGGATTGGGCTGCTGTTACTTCTGATGGTTTCAACTCACAATGGATATTCATTGAGGAAGGAGTGAAAGGGAACAGCAGAATTTACCTGCAAATATTGGAGGAAATTGTGTTACCCAGGTTGTCAGTTACATTTGGAAGTTACCATGTCTTCACTCAAAACAGAGCATCTACACACAGCCAATTTGACACAGAACTGAAGAAAAAGACATTTATATAGATATTTTGACAAGTAAATTTGGCCTCCATCAAGCCTTGACATTATTAATCCTATGGCCCATATTAAAGTATGTGTTTCCCGTATCTTGTATTCAAGTGTGTCAGACCTGAAAAAAGATTTTATGAGATCATGTTATAATTTAAGTGAAGAGGTGGTGGAGATGTCATGTACATCAGTTGAGAAGAGATTAAGGGCTATGGTGAAAGCAAAGGGTGGCCATTTTGAATTGTAAATATCTACCTCTAAAATTCTGTGACTTCCGTTAATCCATCCACCCGTCACATCCACTAAAATAGCCATACACTGACCGATCGAAAACAAATGTTGGGAAGTTCAAACAGGTAAGGAGGTACAAAGTACAGTTGCTTTTACTAGTGTGCGTAGCTTAGTACAATAAATTTTCAGTAATTATTTTTGAAAAATTTTTTTTTTGTTTAACATACAAAATACTCCCACTATTTTCAAAACAATTTAATGATTAAAATAACAATTACTTATTTAATAAAAATGCCATATTTTGTTTTGTTTTTGTTTTGGGAATGTCTTTTCTTTTAGTTTTTATATGCAAGAATCTAGGCCAAACGCTTCAAAAAGTTGGAATTTGGCTCCAGAAAGAAAGAAATATTTACGCAAATCAGTCTATTCAAATTTAATAGTTCAAAGTTTTCGAAATTGAACGAAACTTATGGTTTGTAAACCTCGACAAAATAATGGATAATTGTATATAGCGTATTCGGTATAGTGATTTTCCAAGCGTAGCTTAGATGTGGCACAAGGCCGAAAGTACGGGGCACCCAGTGAGGATCAAACTCACTACTCAGTCGTAATTGTTCTAGCGAGACAAGCTTGCTAAACATTACACCACCTCGGGGTGCCCAAGCGTATTCGATATATTTATTTACCCATTATTAGAAACATATACGCCATTGGGTTGTCGCATATTTTTCCAACAAGATTACTAGAATATTCAGGCCGGTCGTTGTAAATAAATACTGTTTAATAAATAAATAAAAACAGAGCATCTACTCACATATGAATATCCACTTAAAATAACGTTTAAACAATAAATAAAAAATTGATCGAATTTAATCCATTTCCATATATATATACATATATATATATATATATGAATGAGAGAATAATTTACTTATGAAATGGGATGAAAGAGTACTTTATCTTGCCTAGATATCATGTTACATCACGCTAACAATACTCTAAAACATCGTGTCCATTGCAAATGGACCTATAATAAAATGATCTCATAAATTCGTATCATCATCATAGCAACAAAATAAAATACGGAATAATCATTGGATTTCACTTAAAAGCAATTATATATATATATATATATATATATATATATATATATATATATATATATATATATATATATATATATATATATATAATTATTTTCATCTTTTATAATTGCTTTCATTTATTGCATGGAACAAGTCATGTTATCTTTATTTTTGTTATAGTTTCATATTCAGAAAATACTGAACATAAATATTAATATTACAAAAATTTACAGATATTTATAAGTACAAGGCAATCAAAAAGTTGTTAAAATGCTTCCGTCATATTTAAAAGCATAGATAAATTTTAATAGCGATAAGACTTATTCAAGTTATACAACAATAAAATTTGAAACCTTATCATACGAGTCTTGCTTGTGTGTTCTTTCCTAATTGGGTGCTCCATGAATGAGACCTTGTGCCAAACTCAGTTTTGCATGACGTTTATCTGGGTTCAATAAATTGTTCGTCATTTTCATTGAGTATTTTTATTTCTTTATTTTGCAGTTAAATGAGCAGTTTATGCGGAAACTGCCTAGTGGTTCCGAAGTCGCCAACATTCTGGTCGGTGAAGTAGAGCCTCTCAAGTACCAAGTCACTGCATTCATCAGATTAAGAGTGGCCAAGCTAATGGACATGGCTGAAGTACCTCTGCCCACACGCTTCATTTTCCTCTGTTTGGGACCCCCGGGGAGTCAAAGCAAACTCTACGAGATCGGACGCTCCATTTCTACAATTATGGTAGATGAGGTAATAAAAATGATTTAAAGCGGATATTTCCGTTGAAGAATTTTCTTTTTCTGTTTTGAAAAATGCCGTTGTAGAATCTTCCATCATCTTTCGTTTGTATTCCTTCGGAACGTGGAAGATCATTGCTCTCCATAACTTCTTGTTCTTTGTAAATCTTAGTAAGTTTTGTCTTTTTGCTATCCCTCGTAATTTCTGTTCTATCAACGTTTTGCACAAACTCGATACGTAGGTTATTCGCTGTTTTCCTCTGTTCGCCTTGCCTTCAATAAGTTCTGTGAGTTTCATATTCTCTAAACAATCTATCCTGTACCTAGAAATTTCAACTTTCTCTTTCTTATTATGTAATTGTATAATTGTCCTTTCTGTTTCCATTTCCCGTAAAAAAAATTTGTTACCCACATGTTTAGTCCATGGTGTTCTCAGCATCCTTTTGTAGAGCCATATTTCTGTTGCCTCAAATCTCTTCATCTGTGAGGAGATTGTCTAGGATGTTAATCGATACATTCAGCTATTCAATAACGGAATATTTTAAGAATCTGATTCATTATGAAGAAAACGGAAATGACGCTAAATATAGATACTCGAGTTCTATTTTAAGATCAAGTTTCAAATGATAATTTGGAAAATTATGTTTCTTCTTACCGCTGGCCACTGCTTGTACACTCTCGCTGTTTCTGCTAATTGTAAAATCTACCTTTCTCAAGTAGTATGTGATATTATACATATGCTGAAAAAAGGAACGACGTGCCAAACAAATCCTACATCAATTACAGTCTCAGCGTCAGCCATGATTTCGAGGTTGAAGCATCATTGTTACTAAGTCAGCAGTACGAGATGGTACCACCAGACTTCAGAGGTTAATTCAATGCTCTGCCATTTGTTTTAACTTAACAATATTTATTAAGTAAAAATTTACAAAATGTAGCTCAAAGGCCGATGTGGGGATTGGAGAAGTAGCTGATCATATGCTGACTCTTAGGATAACTCGAATTAACTGACCCTATGTCATTGTCAAATTATCTGACCATATGATATTGCCAAATTCAGGTCGAAATTTTAGACACCCTTCTACATTATTGAAATTTGATTTTACTTTTTTGTTCAATATTTACTAAGTTTAATTGAGTGCGGTAGAAGGATAAATGAAGAAAATCGAGAAGGAACGTTGTTCTACGCTAATCCTCTAGGTGGTGAGGGCCTAAAAAGTCAATATTTGAAATTATGGCTTTCGCGCTGGTTCGAATACCGGTAAAGAGAGGGAGAGAGGGGGGGTTGAATGGTGTAATGGATAGCGGCTCGCAATGAGAAATTCGGGAGCCGAATTCGAATTCCAGTCGAGTTTGTTACTTTGAGAAAGTAGTGAATCCATCTCTTCTTTGTGAAATAGTATGACAGACATAGCAGTTCAACATTGGTTGGCAACCAGTCTAGAAGAAGGAAAACTTTGAATTCAAAATCTGAGGAGGACTGTTTGCACTGTATTCAGATCTTCTGAAAAGAGTGGATGGTTTTGCACACGCCTTCACCACTATAATCAAATCATGAGTGCGAATAGTATTACTGTTCAGTACTGTTCATAGTGAGTTCGATCCTCACTGGGTGCCCCATACTTTCGGCCATGTGCCACATCTAAGCCACGCGTAGAAAATCAATACTTGGGCATCTCGGCGTGGAGTAATGATTAGCAAGCTTGTCTTGCTACAACAATTACGAGTGAGTTGTGAGTTTGACCTCACTGGGTGCCCCATACTTTCGGCCTTGTGCCACATCTAAGCTACGCTTGGAAAATCATTAGGGCACTTCGGCGTGGTGTAATGTTTAGCAAGCTTTTCCCGCTAGATCAATTATTACTTTACAATGAGTTCGATCCTCACTGGGTGCCCCATAGTTTCTGCTTTGTTCCACATCTAAGCTACGCTTAGAAAATCACGTTTGGGCACCCCGACGTGGTGTAATGGTTAAAAAAAAATTTCTTGCTAGATCAATTACTATTGAGTAGTGAAATCGATCCTCACCGGGTGCCTTACACTTTTGGACTTGTGCCACATCTAAGCCGCGATTAGATAATCATATTTTGGGCACTTTGTGGCGGTGTAATGTTTAGCAAGCTTGTCTCGCTAAAACAATTACGACTGAGTAGTGAGTTCGATCCTTACTGGGTGCCACCTACTTTCGGCCTTGTGCCACATCTAAGCCACGCTTGGAAAATCACTGTGTGTGTAAACCGCTCTCTCGAGTGGTTTGTAACACATTACTTATCATCTCTCGGTTGCGTCTCTGTCTTTGAGCAAAGTGCACTCAAGGGCGACTCCGTCAAAAGACAGAGTTGCAATTGAGGAAAATTATACTGAGATGTGCCCAGCCCTGGGGAACAGCTGCCCGAGGCCGCGCCCTCACATTGTACCAATGAGAGGAATCGGTGCACTTTCACACCCATTACGTCTTAGGGGGTGCGGGTAATTTTTGTTCCTGGTCCGGGTGTACGCGCTTGGGTCCCCACCTTAAAAAAAGACCTTGTGTCACATGTCGTCTCAGTGGGGAGACAGAGTAAATACCTACTGTGACTGTTCAGTTCTAGAAGCTGAATTATTAGACACTCCTTCGTCGAAAACAACGGGAATATTCATTATATATATACATATGTATCTATAATTTAAGCAATCAACAAATTTAATCCGACATTTTCATTACTTGAAATGTTATTTTATGAGCTGCTATGTCTATGCCGATAGGCATTAATTTAACTCCGTACAAAACGAAGATGTCTTCTAAAAACTTTATATCCGGTAAAATAATATCTACCTGAAAAATGAGTAAGAAAACTGAAAGAAGCGAAAAAGCTTAGCGAAAAGCAAATAGAAGAAAGCTGAAGCCAAAAGCCTCCACTCAGCCAATTTCATCTCCGAAGCAAATATGATGATAACAATTCGCAATCCATCAAAATATAAGGATTCAAGCTTACTCTGACGCAACTACCAACCACCAATGCAAAATAGTACAGACCCAAAATGTAGGTTCTATAACCAATACATTGAATCTATTGATCACCTTATCTCAAAATGCTCAATACAGTACAAAAAACGTCATGACAGGGGAGGTCAATATCTGCATTGGAAGATCTGACATCACTACGGAATAGAAACAACTGTATACTGGTATGAACATCATACTGAATCTGTAGTTGAGGGAACCGCCCCTGGGATTTTTTCATCAACACAAATTGAACTATACAATCAAATCGCCCAGATATTATTATTAAAGGCAGAAAATAAAAGTTGCTTACTGACTGACATGAGCGTACCAAGTGATAAAACATCTCAGCGAAAACTAAACAAATACAATGACCTGTAAATGGAAATAGAAAAAAGGCGGTACTTAAAACTGTTCCTTTTGTGGTCGGAGCTTTGGGTCTGATAAAGAAAGGAACGCAATTACAAATCAACAAAATCCCTGGCGCACCATATCTCCAGGTGACCCCAAAAAATAGTTCTAAAAAGCACAGACTATATCCTGCGATGTCAAAGTAAAAGTTTTCCCACATGTCTCGTATATTTACAATTCTGGTTAAATAAAAATATAAAAAAACAAATAGAAAAGATTTGTTATAAATTTAACACGTTTCGCTATTTATGCAGATTCAGCAGAAATGTTGCGAGCGGAATAATGCGGAGTTGTTTCGATTTTCAAATGCTATGTTGGTTTGTTTCCACTGGGAGTGTAGATGACACGGATTCCTTTTATGGCGTTACTCTGTATGTAAGTGTGTATGTATGTGTGTATACATGAAAGTAGCAATTTGTTTTGTAGACGTCACGTTTTTAGTGTATTTTAATTGCATGATAAATATGGCGAACGTTGGAAGTGAATATGTTATAATAGGTTATAATCACCAATGCTTGGACTTTGTATTTTTTCTATTGGATTCTCATCAAAATTTTACACACACACATACATATATATATATATATACATATATACATACATACATATATATCTGTATATATATATATATATATATATATATATATATATATATATATATATATATATATATATATATATAAAAGTGGACATGGAAGTCAGCACTTAGAGTTGTCCACTTCCATGTCCACTTTTATATTTACACACGCTCTATCTCTGATATTGAGCACTTTATCCCATAAATATAGTACACTTTAAGACTATAATTCTTCATATATATATATATATATATATATATATATATATATATATATATATATATATATATATATATATATATAATGTGTTTTGTATTTCTTGTTCTAGGTATTTGGTGAAGTCGCTTACAAGGCTAGAGGGAGGCAAGACCTTTTGGCAGGTATCGATGAATTTTTGGATCAAGTGACAGTGCTTCCACCTGGAGAATGGGATCCAAATATCAGAATCGAACCTCCGGCTGCTGTGCCCTCTCAGGTGACATCTAACGTCTTCAGCTGATGATGGTTTTTCTGTATTTTTTCGGTTTATCAGTGAATACTTTCATCTCAACTGTAATATAAATAAATGAAAGCAAATATCACTATCAGAATAAGTCAACAGTATATATATATATATATATATATATATATATATATATATATATATATATATATATATATATATATATATATATATGCATTTCTGATAATTTTGCTTTAAAATTGCATTGCTAATAATTTTACTATAGAAATGCACTGCAAATAAATTATACCAATATATCGAAAAAATTATTCTACTAAAACATTGCAAATATTTTATTAAGGTTATTTGAAAATAAGTTAAATAAAGAAATTCATCAGTACGAAAAATATGTCTGGATAAGTGGATCCAGAAACCATTTGTGGCGAGGTGACAACAAATGACAAATAATTTTAATATAGTAATGTGTTTAAAATGATTTTATTATAGGTATATGTTAGAAATGAATTACAAATAATTTTACTATAGAAATACACTGTAAATAATTTTGCTATAGTAATATGCGCCCACTATAGAAATACTCTGGAAATTATAAAAAGCATGATTATCAGTGGCCAAGAAGCAAGATCAGCATTATTGATAGAATAATATTATCGCATGTATAATGTAAATTCATTGAAAATGATTTAAATAAACAATTTTACTACAATAAACTATTGCAAACGTGTTACTAAAATCAATATTGCTAATAAGTTTAATATACAATCATTTTTTATTTCCAACATAATTTTTTTTAAAATTTTCATGATATAAGAAAAGTACAGCTAAAGATTTATAAATATATTGTAAATAAGGAAAAAAATGCAATTCTTGCTGTTAGAATAGTGATATTTTAAGTACAATGCAGGAGTGCATTGTAAAAGATCTGTTGATGGATAGAAAATCGAGTCGATTGGTGTTGTCAGTAGTGAGATAATAGTACATGTATGATTTATGCTAGACATATAAAAAGACACGCTAAACGTATGGATTTAAAAATGGTGAAAACTTTCCATTAGATCACATTTAGGAAATTTTGCTTCACGTTTAGTTCAACAGAAAAATGTTCAGTTTTGACAAAAAGGACATTATTCCCTAAAACCAATAGTTTTTTTTATATATATTTTTCCTCCAGGGTGCTCGAAAATCGATCAAGCCTCCAAATGAAGCCAACAAAGAAGAAGAAGAAGAAGAGGCTTCTCACTGCGATCCAACTTTGGTGAGAACTGGGAGGTAAGATTAGAGCGCCTTATCTTGCTTACTACATAAAATAAAATTAGTTTCACTGTGACTTTCTATAAAATATTTTCTGGTAATTATTCTGATGAGATTTCCCTTTTGGTACTTAGAATTTAAGACAATTGGAATGAACGAATTAATTTTATCCACTAAGAGATTTGAAATAGATCTGAGTAAGCAACAGAAACTTTGCAAATACACGTGATTATGGCGACACTCGTGTTAAGCGCGTGAACAATCTGGCTTATAACCTTCGGTTGCTATATAAACGCGAGTTATGCTGAGTTGGAGAGTTACGTTGGGAATTACGTTGGGAGTTACGTCGGTGAAGCAGAGTCGGGGTAGAGAGACTGTCGTCGCAGTGAGTCGGTCCAGTGACGAGTCAGAGATAAGGACTTCAAGAAATATCATCGTCGTTGTAGCAGGCGCCTTGAAAAGCCGCTGAAACTTAACGTTTGTCACTTACGACAACAAACTGAAAAGCTACACTTCCACGTAGGGCTGGAATTACGAGTCACACATCCTCCCAAGTCGATTAGAACGAGTTAATCACACACACACCTCTCTCTGTTGGAAAATTGGTAGAGGAGTAGTCCTCTTTTCTTATGTTAATTGCTTTTCTATCCTTTCTGTAATCTTTTCTACTGTTATTGTTTCCTTATATAAAAGACATCAATATTTTACCCATTGTTGTTCGGCTTCTGCAGATATTATTTCCTTTTTTCGCCACATTCTAATTTTCCTGCCGCCCACCCTCACAGCCGTGCCTACATCCCCAATCGACCGTGAGCGTATGGACAATACCCCCCCGGCCTACTGGATCTAAAATTTAACACAACGTGGCAGCAGGCGGAACTTGGCCAGTGACCGGTCGAACAATCTACGGGTACTCAGGGAGCGTGCGGCCAGCTACCCCTGAGTTCGGTTCAGACCGAGTGGGCGCCTCAACCCAAAGAGGAAGACACCGGAGGTTGAGAGGCTCAAGGGATGGAGTGGTAGACTCGCTTATTTACACTATTTATATTCGCACTATTGTCCTCATCTTTGTTTTTATCAAAACATTTCGGCCATTGTGTCCCCGAGCCGAAAGGAACCCATTATTTAGTCTTCGGGGTTTGATGTTCTCGTTCCACGACCCATATCTAGGAATATTGTCAAGTTCTTATTTTATTTAGAAGTGTTCAGTTCCTTTTTATAGTGTCATAGTGGCTTTATTACCTTGATTGGAGTGAAATAATCATTACACACACGCACACACTTATATATATATATATATATATATATATATATATATATATATATATATATATATATATATATATATAAAGACATTTTTATGTTTAACATTCTTTTTATATATACAAGTATTTAAGTAAATGTTAAATAAATACTTGTATCTATACAAAGAATGTTAAACATAAAAATGTATTTAAATAATTGTCTGACTTTGTCCATTTCATTATATATCCGAAGGTCCGTTAAGTAAAACCTTGGTAGGTAGGTTCTGGCTCACTATATATATATATATATATATATATATATATATATATATATATATATATATATATAAGAAAAAAACAACAAAAAAGTTTACCAATTGTACAAAACAAATTATGCGGAAGTTTAAAAAACTTTACACACACACAAAATTACACACACACACAAAAAATAAATATATATATATATATATATATATATATATATATATATATATATATATATATATATATTTTCTTAGAATTGGAATTAAGATACCATTAGTTAATGACCATTTTCACTTACGATTTTAATTTTTAAATTTGCAGGATGTTTTTCTATGGTATCACTTTGTAGGAGGAGACGGTTTACTCTGCTTAATGAAAATAAACATTCAGCGCTTTTTATGAGTCAGTTTTAACATTTAATATTTTAAATTTTCAATTCTATATTGTGTTAAGAGGACTTGCTTGGATTATATATATATATATATATATATATATATATATGTGTGTGTGTGTGTGTGTGTGTGTGTTTATGTGTGTGTTTATGTGTGTGTGTGTGCGTGGGTGTGTGTGATACTATAGTTTTAAGCTATGTTATATTTATGGGTAAATGTGCTCGCTATCAGGGGTAGAGCGTATGTAAATCTTAAATTCGACACTGAACTCAACAGCAAGCGGCGACAGTTTTTTCTTCTTTGAAAATGACGTTCAAATTCAACAGAACCTTACCACTCGATGTCAACCTCGGTGTACACTTATATATATATATATATATATATATATATATATATAGAGAGAGAGAGAGAGAGAGAGAGAGAGAGAGAGAGAGAGAGAATTAATACAAGTATGACAGCTGAATGATGTTACCATCAGCATTCCAATTTCAGAGTTTCGTAGACGGATCGTCTACTCGTCAGAATTGATTCTTTATACTTCTTGGTTTTTCTCATATATATATATATATATATATATATATATATATATATATATATAAGGAAGATTGCTTTTCGCAGGATAAGGTCTTTAAGGTAAGCAGTCTTCGTAATTAAAGGTGCTCAATATCAAGAGATAGAGCATTAATAACAAAGAATAACATTAAATATTCAACTTAAAATGTTCTTCACAGAATTTCACAGTCAACACTCATCAGGGTCTTTGATAATAGTAATATGAGTGAATAATATATTTGCAAAACTTCGAGCATAGCAGTTTGAACATTTCAGTTCTGGGGGAACCCAGAAGCAAAGATCGAACTATATATACATTTTCGAAATGACACAGAAAAGTTCTTTTTAAAATATTGAACCAAATGGCTAAATACCAGACTGTTTTGCAATCCCATTATTGCAAATCAAAACTATGTTAAAATTACATGATCGTGCAGTTCCGGTTATGTCCGCGTGGGTACCCATTATCAAGTACATTTATTAAGGATGTTAGAATATCAGCTCAATTGTGATCTTATATTTCAAGTGTACTTCGGGTGTGTACATAATAATGCGTATACTAATTAAGTATCCGGATCCGAATTCTACGAATTTATTTTTCATAAACAGTCGCGTATCTTATTGCGCAGCGCATTCGGGGTTTGTTAATTGCTCGGCACACCAACCCTAACCCTGGCAAAATGCACCTCAGCATGTTCATCATCTCCTGTGGCTAGTCAGTCCATTATGCCCTAAGATTTAATCAATAAGAAGGTTCTTCAAGAGAAACCAATTTCTTCTTTAACTTTCCAATTGATAATTGCGCCACCGAGGGTCAAAGCCAGCGTGGATGCTTTCATTCCTTCTCGGAAATACCAAGTGAAACCTCAATCCACTCCATGGTTCACACCAGCATGCTCGGTCGCTATAGCACACAGGAACCACTATTTTCTTCTCCTGTCACAACAGACGTCTATTTGTTGCTGCTTGTAATAAAAATAAACCTCGAAGGAGTTAAGAGTCATGTTTGCAGAGAGAATGAGGTACAGCTTTGGCTCTCGGGATTGATGACGGTTTTCTAATGGCGTATTAAATAAGTGTAAAGTCTCTATTCTTCCCCTCTTCCATTAATTGGTGCTGTTAGCATCCTCTACCGATAAAAAGGTGAATGCTTCGCCTGTAAAATCTCCTTACGCTCATCTGGAGTATCCCTGCCTAACTTCCCACAGAGTTGAGTCCATGTTGAATGACATGCATATAACCCCTTCTATGCTTTCTACTATCATCTCTAACCTAGATACCCACAAAGCATGTGAACCCGATGGTAGCTCTGTAATAGTTATTAGGAAGTATGCCCCCGACCTGGCACATTATGTCTCTAAACTGTATAATAAATGCCTCGCTGCCTCCTGCTTTGCTGGCTGCTGGAAGCCATCACCAGTTGATCTAGCTTTTTAAGAACTCTGGTGAACCGTCCAACACTTCCAACTAGCCTTCTACCTCTTTTGGGGAAACTCCTAGAGGCCATAATCAATGCCGTATTGGTTCATCATCTTTCATCGCAGGAGCTTTTTTTCAGACATGCAATATGGTTTTTGTTTCTCCAGGTCAACTGCTGATGCCCTGGCGATAATTGTGGAATGAGTATATCGTGCTCTAGATAAAAACGGCGGGATGTAACGAAAGCTCTAGACAATGTTTGACATACAGGGCTTCTCCATAAACCGAAAAATTACGGAGTCTGCGGACACATTTTTTAATTGATCCCGTCTTTCCCGTCTTTTCAAATCGGGAAATGAAAGTTATTCCTAACACCCACTCGTTTAGATCCTGTCGTACTAATGCGGGGGTGGTCCCTCAGAGCTCCATCCTTGGTCCTACATTATTTTTAGTTTTCATTAATGACTTTCAGATGGCATCAGCTCTTAACGTGGTATCTACGCTGATGACACAACCATTTACTCCTGTTTCGATTTTAAGGCTGATTGTACGGTGCAAATATTGTTCATTAGTTACGATTTAGCAAATGTTGGTCGTTACTTTTCAGAAATTAGGGTCATAAAATACGTTTTAAATCATCATTATATAATAATGCTGTTGGCCCTGCCTTCGCTATTTCGCACGACTGTTACACTACCTCAAACTAATGGACCATTCCTTTTTGATCGCCTGTAAAGACAAAGACACTCTTGGGTTTTAATAAAAAGAAAGATGTGTTTAACGTCTCCTGCTAATACCTAATAAATAATGGGTTATTCTGTTTTGATCGTGTGAGAAGATAAATATATCTTTCTCTTATGTATATAGAACTTGGTATTTTGAACAGAAGATTTAACATCATCCAGTTAATTGCTGTGCTATATTTTTCTTCCTTATCGACTTTCGGAACTCGTTAAATTCTTTCCTTTTTCGCCACACTGATTCCCGACCGAGTCGGTGTATTCCCACACTGCTAATTCCAAAGATTCAACACACGACTTCTGTTAATTCCTTAAGAGTTCGTTACAATTATATAACTAAACCGACCTTCTATTTTTCCCTCTAGGTTGTTTGGTGGATTGGTTGCAGACATCCGGAGAAAGGTCCAGTGGTACGCCAGTGATTTCAAAGATGCTCTCCATTTGCAATGCGTGGCCAGTATTGTGTTTCTCTATTTAGCCACGTTAACACCAAACGTTACGTTCGGTGGTTTACTGGGTCAAGCCACCGACCAATATATGGTAATAAATATGAAGGAAACTATTCTCTTTGTTAATGCTATGTATAGAAGTTCAGGAAATCTATCGATTTTAAATTTTCAAAGTAAAATCTATCTTTACCTTCTCTTTATCTACTTTACCCTCAGATAGATAGATAGATAGATAGATAGATAGATAGATAGATAGATAGATAGATAGATAGATAGATAGATTTGTAAATAAATATTAAAAAATTCACTGTTTATGTGTTTTTGAGTGTCAATCTGAGGAAAGTGCAAAGGATTCAGAATGAGTTCGATGAGAAATCCAGTCAACATGTCGTCTAGTGTGATCACTAGTGATGGCGACGTTATGCCTCCATTCATCTTCACACAGGGCCTTAACACGGAGGCTTACATCAAGTGATTTGAGGAGGTAATGCTGCCCTGGGTCAAGAGGGTGGCTGCTGGAAGACCCTATGTCTGGCAACAAGACACTGCACCGTACCCTACAAGTCGGAGAACCTAATCATATCTGTCAGACAATTTCTATGACCACATCACCCCTTACATCTGACCACCTAACTGATTTTTATGTGTGGGGTGCAGTTGAGTGCAGTTGAGCAACAAAACTCCTTGTAATTCCAAAGATGAACTGAAGGCAAGGATTCACTTAAATAAGGAGACGGTTCAGAAGAGTTACAGAAGATTCCGAAGTCGACTGGAGGACGTGGTTGAAGCTAATGTCGATTTTATTGAATAAATTTACTCTTTAGTATTTCAAGATATTTTTGTGTATTTTCCGTTAAAATGAGATGTCAGTGTTATTTTATTTTTTGTGTAATTTAGCCGAAAATTTATCCATCGCACTATATATATATATATGCATACATACATACATACATACATACATACATATATATATATATATATATATATATATATATATATATATATATATATATATATATATACATATATATATATTAAGCACAACTGCTCGTTACGTAATTTAAATTTTAGAAATATATATATATATATATATATGTGTATGTGTGTGTGTGTGGTTATCGTAGTGCTGGCACATATATATATTATCCTGTGATTTGAGTTTTATAATTTAAAAAATTATATTTGGAATTTAAAATAAAAGGGATTTGTTTATGTATATGTGTAAGAAAAAAATGTAAGAATTTTTTCGAGTTTTTAATATCAATTTTTTCATTATGAAAGGAAGAATACTGGTTCCTTTTTTATTTTTATATATATCAACACCAACACTATATGTGCAATATATATATACATATATATGTTTGTGTACGTCTGTCTGTGCAGAGAGAGCACAAGATGCAAAATACAGAAGATAGATGAATGAAAGTGTCAAACAGAATTAAATATATATAGATAAATAGATAGAGAGAGAGAGAGGGAGGGAGGGAGAGAGAAAGGTCGTTGAGAGTTCATGTGCATGAATAATATAACCTTACAAACCCCTTTGGGATTAACATCCCTTATCCTACATGATTAATTCAATAGTCCTATTTATTTCCCTTTTATCTCAGGGTACAATGGAATGCATACTGACAGCGGCTATCACGGGCGTGCTTTTTGCTTTGTTTTCTGGACAGCCGCTCAATATTCTCGGTAGTACGGGGCCAATGCTGGTGCTGGAAATGATTCTCTACACTGTCTGCAGGTAAGCACTAATTTTATGCGATAGATTTCTACAGACCGTCCCTATAAAATGAATAATGTGTTTGAAGAAAAATAAAAATGTCATGAGTTGGGAAATCGTTCACTAACTGTCGTAACCGTAGAATAGTTCCTCTGTTTCGCGAACCGATTACTTGCCGAAAGAATTTCTGGTTATTTAAAATCTAGGACTGGATGTTAACAAAGATATTAAGGATAATTTACTAAAAATGTTTAATAAAAACACAAGGCTATTTATTTAATCAATTCACCCCAAGCAAGGCGATAATGCCACTAAGACGCAGAGGCCTACTGAGAGTGAAAGAGAATGAAAAGTCGTTAGAGGGAACTAGAAACCCAATCCTAAACAGGAACACAACAGGTAAACCTCTAATCTTGTTCAAAAGATCGATAATTTAATTGACAGACTGTCTGTGTTTGGGTTGTTATAAAAACAACTTAGCTGGCTCGGTCAAAACGACGCGTATCGTAGTAGGGTGTTGATTAAAGCCACATGAAAGGGAGAAAATAGATTGACAGGGAGATCTCTTATTATCAGTTCCTATATTCATTGCCGTTAACACTCTCTGGCGCAATTCCAAGTAATAGCGAATATCAATATAGAATGAGAAAATTTCAAGATTAGTCATATATCATCCTCATTAGGATTAAATCCAAACAGTACATAGGAAACAGCGCTGGAAAGTGAGGAAATTATAGGAAGCGGCAGGTATTATCTTATTTCGGATGATAATGGTTACGGTGATGCTAATATTAGCCGTTGCCTTATAGAAAATACATTCGGCATTCATAGTCCGACTAGCCAGTGCTACTTTTGGTTGAAATTTATAAAATATTTACATTTTTTTCAAGAAAATAGATTTTGCAGTGTTGATATCGGATTTGCTCCTAACCTTTGACTTTGAACGAGTGTAGAATGTCAACATCTC
Organism: Acanthosepion esculentum; assembly: GCA_964036315.1. Taxonomy (NCBI): domain Eukaryota; kingdom Metazoa; phylum Mollusca; class Cephalopoda; order Sepiida; family Sepiidae; genus Acanthosepion; species Acanthosepion esculentum. Next base: position 72,682,295 of record OZ038495.1, read on the forward strand.
ATGTCATTATTTTATTTTCGAGTTACATATGCTATCCATTTCAGTTGTTGCCGCTGTTGAAACTCCTTAGTTAATGTGGTTTCTGTTATTTGGTACCTTCTTTGTTTCTGATTCCCTAGCGCCGGTCCACCAAGTTGGAAAAATGGTTAGTCTTCGCTAAGATCTAGATGCTTCACTCAGTCGAAACCATTTTAACCATTGATGTGAGAAGGCAGTTGTATATTGCTGACAGTTTAGATATTTCTGAATGGATTTGGCGTCATACATGACATCTATATGAAAGTCTCGATTTGACGAGTCTATTTAAGAACATGACTGGAGTTTTTGGTAACTCTTTGTTTTCATTCCAATTCCAGATCATATATTGTGTTTTGAAAAAGTTTATTTTAATATCGAATGCTTAATTGATCAGTGCCAATCTTTTCCCATCTGTGCTTGTATAGTCACAGGTCTTAGTCTAGAAAGAGATTAAATAGATCGGAGGCTCTCCTTTCCTCCTTCTACTCCTCATGAGATTTTAAATGTTTTAGTATGAGGGTCCTCACTAGAGATGTACGACTTTGTGGACCGATATGGTTCCTCTATCAGATCTAGACATTCTGTTGAAATAGAGCTTACAAGATGGTTTCTGTGGATGCGAAGTGGTCTCTATTGATGCTGTCATATGCAGCTGTGTGATCAACATAGCATGTATACCATTTTCAATTGAAGAAGTATGTGATTCTATCGAGTTGCTTGATAACATACATGCCATCATTACACCCTTTATCAGAAGGAAAGCCTAATTGGGTTGTGAGGAGTTGGCTTTAATAGAAGGGTGAAGGCCTATTTAATACAATATTCATTAGTACTTTCACCATAATGGTTCTAATTGAGGTACCATGTGCATGTGAGGGTCTTGAGGACCACATTTTGTTTCCGTAGTGTGATTAATGCGCGATATACACTCACGTTTTAGGAGATGCGCTTCTAAATCCAGTAAATGATAATGTTATTCTTAATTTTTTTATAGCTTCTTCGTCACTAAGTTCGTTAATGTTTACGTTTGGAGACAGACTTTGTAACAATCGGATTTCGATGTCACGTTTTCCATCGTCTGTTACGGTCCAAATAGTTAAACCATTGCACCTGATTGGCGGTCATAGCTTTGGTCTGGGTCCCTCTTGCTGATGAAATACTTTGTTTTCTTACAAGTCACGATTACTTCTTTTTTCACGATTTTCTATAGAAACACATGTATGGATTTTTACAATTTCCTTTCTGTATCTTCGGCTTTAAACAACCCACAAAGATAAAAACAATTAAATCAACTTTCTGGGCTGCTGTCAACAAAGTTATCTGAGTATCTTATGTTGTTAAGACTGTGCGCACCAATAAAAAAATCTTGGTATGTTTTCTAGGTTCGCTGACAGAATGTCGAAGGACAAGGTATTGAAAGACAAAATGACGAATAGGCAAAATGTTGAACAGACAAATTATCGAACAAACAGTGTCGAATAAACAAAGTGCCGAACGGAAAAAGAGTCTAATTGACTAAATGACGGAAGGCCAGAAATTTGCCTACAATCGACCGCCTTTTACTTAGAATGCACGTATCTGCCGGTAAAAAAATATTTTTAAATTTGAAAGTAATATAAAAGATACAGTTAATTTATTGAAGACATCGTAAGCATCACTGGGAGTAACAAACGGATTTTGACGGTTAACACTTGAAGGAAGATTTGAATTTAGTAAATAAACTGAATTGTGCGATAGGTGCCTATTTATAGTCCCTAATGAATATATATATATATATATATATATATATATATATATATATATATGAGAAGACTCTCTATTCAATTTGGTAAAAAAATAGAGCGCAGTAAATGACCCCCAAATCGAACCGCTAACAGATGATTATGGAGGTTTAATCAATTTTATGACTCTTATTTATCAAATGATGTCAAACCTAAGCAATAAAATGTTTAGAATAACATAATTGATTGTTTGATTATTATAATAATAATTATCATAATTATGCATAATTTTACTTTGTCCAACATTTTGTCCGTTTGAAACTTTCGGCGTTATGTCCATTTGTCATTTAGCCAGTTCGATTCTATTTTTCCGTTCGGCATTTTGTTCGTTTGATGCTCAGTCCGTTCGACACATTTATCCTTCCACACACTGACCTACTACCGTTTTCTAGGTCTTTTGGGACTGTACAATAATTGTATAGGCTCGTTTCTTTTTTCGTGCTATTGTTGCTTTTTATAACAATTCGCTTCATCCTTTAAAATAAATAGTGCAAAATCGTAAATAAAGAAATGGTTTTCAATAAGACACGAATTTGATTTACCGCTTCGGGCTCATCTTTCAAGGAAATGGCAAACTACATTTCCGATTTTCTGCTGGATACTTTAGCAGTCAAAGGCTATATCGATTGAGAATATTGTGATAAAACTGAATGATAACACGCGAGAAGTTGCTAATAAAATAACATTATGAAATTTAGTTATATTTTATACTGTATGTATGTATGTGCGTTTTTAGGATGTATCTTAAACAAAAGTGAAAGCAAGAGACGGCGAGTTTCGTAGAGAAAACATCTGCTGTTTTCGGCTTCTTCAGGCCAGAATTAAAAACAAGACTGAATGTAAGGCCGCGTCTTATCCTCAGAGATCCAAACACATTTTCCTTACATACAGTTTTGTCTTTCATTCTAACGTGAAGAAAGCAAAAGCAGCTGACGAACTCTCGGCGAAACACGTTGTTTATAGCTTTTCCACTTTGTCTCATTATCGTCACATAATATATATATATTTTGTTTTATATATGTAGATGTGGATAAATGTATATATGTTTATATATGTAGGGATAAAGGATTCGACTTCCTTCCGATGAGATGCTGGATTGGTATCTGGACGACGGTTATACTTCTACTAGTTGTCATGTTCGACCTCAGCGCTCTGGTTCGTTATATAACGCGTTTCACCGAAGAGAGCTTCGCGTCGTTGATCGCTATCATCTTCATTGTGGAAGCCTTCAAGAAAACAGTTGGAATCATCGACAAGTACCCCGTCCACACGCAAGTGCCCCCTGATCACTCGTTCTCCTGCGAGTGCCTGCCTGCTAACTACAGTCAGGACAACGGCAAATTCATCGATGTGAATATCACTTCGAGCAATTACACGCAGTCAACGCTTGCCACTGTCAATTACACCTACTTTAACAGCACCGAACTTCCGTCCCTCAGCAACTGTCTTGAGATGGGAGGACAACTTGTTGGTCCGGATTGCAAATATGCGCCCGATGTTTTCTTTTTGTCGATTCTGCTATTCTTGGGGACTTTTACTGTGGCTAACGGCTTACAATCCTTCAAAACGAGCCGCTTTTTCCCAACCTGGGTAAGTTAACGCTCTTTTATTACCTACACCATTGACGAAAACTATGGCTCTTTCCGCACAGCTATCTCTCTCTCGCTCTCTCACTCTCTCTCTCTCTTCCCTCATATCTCTCACTTCCCTCATAGATCTCTTTCTTCCCTCATATACCTCTCTCTATCCTCATATAATTCTTCCAAACGTTCCCAATGAATTTCAATAACACAAACAGAAAATACATGCAGACATGGACACACAAACCCAAGAAGATACGTAGAGACAAACAGACACACACACACGAAGCGTAATCACCGAGCGAGGACGAACAGTGCTATCAGATAACATCCAAATTCAACGCTATTTGAAACACAAAGGTATCTTACCCAAAAATGATGGATGTGTTTAGCTAGGCCATGATGTATTTACTTGGGCAGAAATATATATATATATATATATATATATATATATATATATATATATATATATATATATATAATTTCAGCCCAACAAAGGGAAAATGTCACGCGTACTCAGGGGGTTACAGGGAATTAAAGAAAGAGGAAAATCTGAATATGGGGAGTAGTGAGGATAAGACAAAAGATGAACGGGATTAAAGAAAATAGATGATGGAGATTGACGTTGCATTTAAATTTTTGAAGATTGCAGTTATCAAGGAAAGTAAACGGAATAAAGTTCCACCAGCGGGAAGTGCGAGAAAAGAAACTGTTGGAGTAGAAGTGGTGGTTGCATTTAGCTATTTCAACAGTAAACGGGTGGGACCTAGATGCCAGTCTAGTAGCACGTTTAAACTTATGCAGTCGGTTCACCAGAGGGAAAAAACTCGTCAGAAAATATTTGTATGAAAGACAGAGGGAAATCGTGAAATGCCGGTTAGAGTTAGGGTTACAGTTAGGGTTACGTCTAAAGTTGAGATGCCAAGTCAAGATCCTTCTTTGGGTTTGTCAAGAACCTCGAGATGAATAGCAGGAGCACCAGACCAGATATGACAGCAGTATTCAACGCAAGAAAGTATGGTAGATGTGCAAAGGTGCAAGATGACGAAAAGATTTTCTGGCACGACATAGTGACCCGAATTTCCTTGCAGAAGATGCTGTTCAAATTGGCGTAATGGATTCCGCAAGGATTATCAGTGAAACTCATGTCTGTCTTCATTCTTTTGAAATACAAAAATCTTGTTGCAGGCCATCTGCCATTTTTCTTGAAGTTAACATTGCCGTGATTAATATAGTTCTATACAGGGGGATGCGAAAATAGCTACACGTTAATGAAAAAACATTCGCACAAAATATATTGTATTGATTATGCAAACATATCAATAATAAAGATATCAATAATAAACATATGAATCCCTCAAATGTTCAGATTGTTTACCTCCGCTATTCACCCATTCCTTCTTACCTGCATTTATTATTCTTATTTATAAATGTCACATAATAAAATTATGAAAATGGTTTAATGGATTAAATGAATTCTACTATTAAATGAATCCCAAAACAACTATTATATCATACTTATTTATACCTACTTTTCAGACCCTGTATAAAAATAAATGCATGGAAATAATCTTACATATAAAATTTCACATTATCTTACCGTCTCTGTTACTCACTCACACACACGCGCGTGCGTGCGCGAAGACACACACACACATTTATATATATATATGTATGTGTGTGTGTCTGTGTGTGTGAATTACAATTATTACAAATGATCATTTCGTCCATCTGTATGAGGTAAATTGTTTGGATCTCATTAAATGTAATTCTCATATATATATATATATATATATATATATATATATATATATATATATATATATATAATTTTCGTCCATCTATATATATATGTGTTTGTGTGTGTGTGTGTGTGTGTGTGAATTACAATTAATAAGATCTAAACAATATGCCTCATACAGATGATCATTTCGTCCATCTGTATGAGGTAAATTGTTTGGATCTCATTAATTGTAATTCACTTATATTCCCTATAATAAAAATTATATTGAGCTCTCTTTTGTGGATCAGTTTTAATATTTAAAATGAATAGTATCTACTTGGATTAGTTACCCGCGGATTTTTACCTCATACACACACACACACACACACACACACATATATATATATATATATATATATATATATATATATATATATATATATATATGGTGTATCAATAATTTTACAAACATTGGGCGGGGGTCCTGACACCAAAACAATTACAAATGTCCATGTAAACATATGTCTACTAATCCTAAGTTCAAAGTTTATGGTAGACGCTGTTCAATGTACAATCAAAGATACAAACCGATAAAGACCTGCAAATGATACGAACACAGGAGCTGCTCTTGAAGTACCATCTGCCTGTCGAATGTGTTCTTCGTGAGTCAGGCGTACGATCGGGTCTTTGATCTTCTTCGATCCATAGTTTGTGGTGCAACGGATACACTGTCTTAGCAACGCGAGGATTAAGTTGGATAACTCGGTTACCTTCGATCTGGAAAAGCAATTTAGCCGTGCAGGCTCGTGTCCATTGCCATTCGCGCGGCCGTAGGTAAAAAATATATCTGCCTGCTCACGATATGAATATCCTGCCATTGTTAAACAGAACACTTCTCAGTTAATTCCATACTACACACGGAAACGTTGAAGACAGACTAGCCACACATGTGCAAGAATGACAAATGTAACCTAGTCTACATGGCAACACAGCACCATCTACCGTAAACTTTCTTCAAACTTAATAACTTAAAAACGAAGTATTTGCGAACATAGGTTTATATGGACTTTTGTCCTTGTTTTGGCGTGAGGAACCCTCCCCCAAAGTGTGTAAACGTATTTTTGACACACCCTATATATATATATATATATATATATATATATGACAGGAGTAGATTAGTGAACAGGAGTTGAGGTTATCCCTTGTTTCCTGTTTAGGATTGGCCTTCCGGTTCCTTTTTATCATTCGCTTTCACTCCCTTGAAATGATTATACACGCGCGCACACACACATACACACTCACACATACACACTCACACACATATATATTATATATATATATATATAATAAAGATAGTTTACTTAACTCTTACTGTACTGGGCGTTTTGCATTTTCACGATTTTCGGGGCAGTCGCTCAATGCTTTGGAGGTGAAAAAGGACAGAATATTTTCTGAACTAATACATATATAAGTAGACTTAGCTTCCGACTTCAAGTTTTGCAGATACACCACTCGTCAGGATGAAAGAAAACTATCGAAATAATTTATATGCAGTCAGTTATGTGCCATGCGTGATACACGCTTAGGCGATCATGTATTTTTCGATAAATGACTGACGAGGCAGATTTTTTTCTCCATAGTAGGTTTCCATTTTTTTCTGCGGTAGACCAGTTGCCATCCATGGCTATAGAACCCGGTCTATCCAGCTATTTACACATAACTTGGGCGGGAGGGGATTCATACCTCTCCCAAGGGTATTGGCACGCAAGCGAATGTAATGGATTCGACAAGAACGCGATCTCGGATCTCCAGTTTCTCAATCTGAACCGCTATCCATTACTCCACCGTGCACTACATAAAAAAATAAAGCTAACGAATGGCTCCAAACAAATTTCAAACCGGTTCCTTATTAAAAATAAATAAATAAAAATAAAGCGTAATAACTTGACATCCTTTAAACTTCAAAAACATTTATCACGTGACAAAGTTTAAACTTGTAAAACTTTATAACGTACGAATATTTAAGTTGAAATTGTTGGATTTTATCGATTTTTTTATAATCCCAACCTTATGAAAGGCATTTGTGCAACAAAAAAAAAATCCAACATTCGTACAATTTAAAATTGTCTAAACACTTAAATTATTGAAATATCCCAAATTACTGATCATTTTTTAAAATTTACTCGTTTACTTTTTATTTATTTTTATAACACACATAGACACGCACACATGTAATATATATATATATATATATATATATATATATATATATATATATATATATATATATATATATATATATATTCTCGGTAAATGTAATTAATACTGTTTAATTGAAGAACAGCATTTACTCAAATATGTGTATCCAAGGAAAATTACATAAACAGAATGCAGAATGGATTTATATATATATATATATATATATATATATGTATATATATATATATATATATATATATATATATACACACACACACATATATATATATATATATATATATATATATATATATATATATATATATGATAGCGACAACAGCATTTTCCCGAGACCATATTGGCTGATTGCTCTGCCGAATAGACGTAAAGTTAAATTTAGTTTCAACCATGTTATCCTGCAATTTTGTCTGTTTGTCTTTCGTAATGTATCATACCTGTTTATCCCCTACTACTACCACTGACGCCATTTCTGGTACGCCTCATTTACCTGTGCACTCATAGCTAACGCCAGCCAACGAGACAGACTTTCCCGCCTTTTGTCACCTGGTGAATTGACGTCAACAAATTCTTATGAAATGAAGTTTCTGTAGACATTCTTTCATGTCCGTTACAACCTTATGGACAGATTCTTTACGTCGCCAGCGTCAGAGTCATCTCAAAGTTGAGAAATGTGGGCAAAGTTGGGTTATTGCTGTTACTGTGGTTTAACAAATTAAAAAGAAAAATCCCAGCTCTCGCTCTGCTGTAACGATCAACAAGTTTGCCTAGTAAAACATTCCGACAGTAATTTCATCCTCGTCGTATGCCCTGCGTTTAAGTACAATAGCTTAAAGAAAATATAAAATCATTTATATATGCTGACATTGTGTGCCTCGTTGTGGTATAATGCTTACCGTGTCGTGAGTTCATCCTAGTGTTAAATATCCTACACGAAGCATTGAGCCAGATCGAGACATTTTTTTAAATTCAGGACGTAGGCAATCATGGCTCTCCACACATCCCCTTTTTTTAATTGCCATGTATTCGTTGCAAGGATAGTGGAATAGTTTCTTGTTGCTTTCTACATATTTTGGAATTCTATATTTTCCTTCACTTGAACTGTTTGCCACCCAATGCTAAAGAGCCCAGTTTACCCAGGTATTTAACCCATCACTGACATAATGGTTAACGAGTTAGTCCAGAAGACATTTAGTTATATATTGTGAGTTAATTTCTTATTAAGTGTACAAGACCTGAGATACTCATGTGGAAGTTCTTCGACATTTTGATGTGCCTTCTACACAAGGATCATCCATAAAGAAGGCTGTTGAAGATAACTGTCTAGTAGAGCGTGAGCTTGATGGACTGCCGTAGGTTGCGCTGATTCAGCACACGAGCTCGCAGTTAGCCCAGGGCTTAATTTGCCTCGCAGTTCCCGAGGTTGATTTCTTTGTCGAGGAAGCCATCGTTAGAAATGACACTTCCGAGGTACTTGTCTTCGTCTACAGTCTTCAGTTCTGTTCCCTCGATCTGTTTGGTTAGTGTGAACACCACTGCTTGGCGGTTAAGCGTTTTTCTTAATGCGTTGAAGTTGTATTTGAATTATTCAAACATCTGTGCTAAGAGCACTTGTTAATCGGAGTAGAATTATTGAATTTAATTTCTACCATATCTAAATGACTGACAATTAATTCAACTGAACTAAGAAGCTTTGTTTTCATGAAGGGGTTAAATTTCTACCGCTGATGTTGAGCGAAGAATGGTCGCGGTGGTGTAAGAATTACGAATCTAAACATAGCATAATTGGACTGTTCCTAATTTCGTGGTCGATACCCTACATACCAAAGAAAGATTAGTTTGATGTGATCAGTCACATTATTGTTTGACACAAGTTCAAGGGGTTTCGATCGAGAGTAGGAATGAGGGAAACACGTGCGTCTTCTGTGAGCTTAAATGATGACTAAAGAGGAATAGAGGCTGTGTAGATGGAAAAATAAAAGAAACAAAACAGAAAGAAAGCGATACATAGAAGCTTTCTATGCAGTAAAGAACAAATAGAAAGAAAGAAGAAAAGAAATAAAAGAGCTTTCAAAACAGAAAGAAATAAACAGAAGCCTTGCGTGAAAGCGAAGAAACAAATATAAAAAAGTAAGTGATAAATTGAAGAAATGAAGAAACGAGCAAAGAAATAAAAAATGCAAGAGAACAAAGGGATAAATAGAAGTCTTATTTATGGATAAATAAATAAACTGAAAAAGTGAAACAATAAAAAAGAAAATGAAACGAGAAAGAAAGAAATGGAAAGCTTGTGGATTAAGAAAGAAACACATAAAAAAGAAAGAAAGAAATAGAAGACTTTTATGTGGATAAAGAAAGGAATAAAGAAAGAGAAAGAAAGGAATAAAGAAAGAGAAAGAAAGGAATAAAGAAAGAGAAAGAAAGGAATAAACAAATAAACAGAAAAAAGAAAGAAAGAAAGAAAGAGAAAATCTGTATGCGAATAACGAAACAAAGAAATAAAAAAAATTTGTGTGTTGTTAAAGAAAGAAAGAAATAGTAGACTTCTATATGAATAAAGAAAGTAAGAAAGAATAAAACAAAGGAAGAAAAACAAAGAATCCACGAAGAAAATAAATGGAAGAAATAAAGAAATGAAGCTTTTGATTTAAAAAAATAAATTACAAAGTAGGAAGACGGCATAAAATAAAAAATAAAAATGACTGAATGAATGAATGAATGAATGGGACTGTGTAAAGAAAAATTCACATTATAAAGAACGAAGCAAAAAAAATAAGGACAATCATAAAAAAAACTTGCTTTCTGCGTGGGCAACATGCTTATGCAAGGTGTGATTGCTGTACAAATCATTTTTTATCTTCTTCAGGATGTTATGGTGATTTTCTATGCAGAGTTCAGATGTTGCATAAGGCCGAAAGTACGAAGCACCCAGTGGGGGATCGAACTCACTACTCTAGCGAGACGAGCTTGCTAAGTATTCCAACACGTCGAGATTTCCTAATTTCTGAATCTTATGGTGGCTTTACTGAAGCCATTGTTAGCTTTTCATTGCGGACCATCCAAGTCGGCTTTTGCGTTTTACAGATTAGCCCAGTTTAGACGGCGCAAAGAAACCCTAAGAAGACGTCGAGTTTGAATTTCACACTTTAAACAACTCTTCCTTATATTTTTCTTTTTCGAAGTAACGGACATTGATACTCTTCCTGATCAATGACGACGGGATGCGTAGGTTTTCTGAGGCGCTCGTTAGAATTCTTACAGTCGTAATGGGAATGGCAGTCTACGCTGAATATTACCCGTGTGTGTTATATATCTTTTCAAATTCATCTACGTCATGAAAATAGTGCAAAGTGGAAATAGGCAAAGTAAAACAGAAAGGGAGGCAGAAAAATGCAAAATTAATGAAGCAAATAACCGAAGAATAATAAAGTTTAAAGGAGAAAAAACGAAAGAAAACAGAAAAATATTGAAAGATGAAAAAGTAATTTGAGTTTAAATAAAGGAATAAGAAATGTTCAAGGAATAAATGAGAAACTGGAAAAGAAAGAAAATAAAAAAATAAAAAAAGGAAAAATAAACGAAATAAGATTTAAAAACGAAAAGAAAGAAAAAGAAAAAAATGGATGCTTTGAAAGAAAGGACAAAAAGAAAGAACGAGGTAATGAATGCATGAAAACGAAAAAGAAAGGATGAAAATAGCAAAAAGATAAAGGGGACACTTGCATGTCGAAAAGAAAGAAAGAAAGAAAGAAAGAAAGAAAGAAAGAAAGAAAGAAAGAAATGGAAGCATGGAAACCTTAAATAAAAGAAAAAAAAATCTTTGGTTTCCGGTTGTAAGTAATTTTACTTCTTTTTTTTTTTTGTTACTGAGTTTTAACTAAATCCCATTTTTTATTCCTATTGCAGGTGCGTCAAAATCTGAGTGATTTCTCCGTCCTAATCTCCATCATTAGTATGGTCGGAATAGACGTCCTTCTGGGCATCCCTACGCCAAAGTTGAATGTTCCCAGGGAATTCAAGGTGAGATCCAAATAACTAACTCAGCTTCAGATTTTCTCACTCATAGGCAGAACTTGCTAAATGTGAATGTTCTTATATAAAAGCTCTCAACAAACCGAGTTCCTCGCTTTTCATTGGCGTTAACGAGATAGCGTTCGCATTTAGGAAAGAAGTTATTAAGCAATTATTCACATTTTCACGGATTTTCCTCTATATCGCATCATGTTACTTTATTTATTTATTTATCTTTGCTAGACTGTCAAAATTCACCAGAAATTGTTCGCAGGTTCAAAAAGTAAACACACAGGATGAATCAAATTGCTGAGTCATAAAATATAAAATGTCATGTTTTCTAGCAAGTAAATCAAAGAAAATAAGACGGGCTTTAACATAATTAATCCAATTTCTCCCAAGATTCCGACCCTCATAATTTACAGAATAAGTATCTTTTGTCTCAGAAGTTTTAAACATTGTTACGAAGGCGGATTTCGTAATCATAACAGTACGAGGCCTAATAAAGTATTGGAAAATGATAAACATCTTTATTGTGTTTTGTCGGATATCTTATCCAATGAAGTATTGGATTATAGAGAAATATTGTTAAATATTAATATTTCAGGAATATTAGCTTGTAGACGATTTGAAATAAGGCAACGATAGAGTATAGATGCTGTTTTCCGGCAACTGGAGTGGATGTGCGCTTGATGTAATAGATACTGGATTGGCATGAGAATCGGAGAGACGAGTTCGAATCCTAGCCGGGTTCGTTACATTCACTTAAGCACAAATATGCTCAGGAAAGATGTGAATGAATCGATCTCTTCCCCTAGGTATGGGTCAACTAGTATCTAGACAAGCGTTGTTACTCTAAGAAAATTGTTAATGCAACAGTCATTCGCAAAAGCATAATTATAAAGAAAATATGTTTTATATAACCCACAAAGGGTTGGTTAAAAAAACAAATCAGTTCGACATATTGAATAAGAAGATTTCTGTTATATCCCTGGTTGTCGAGATGAAAAAACGAATGAAAATAAAACACAAGTGTATTTTAACACATAACTTTTATTCATTTACTGCCTTAGAACAGCAAGGATTAGTTTGAATTGAAACCATGGATTCCACGTACGTGTCAGCTTGTCACCATGTTGGAATCTGAAGTACCCACCCCGACCAGCGGACAAGGGAATTAACTTCATTGTACTTTGAGTTATTGTCCTTTATAGGGGTAGTAAGTTAGCATCCCCTAACAGTCCCCAAAATGCATCATTTTTAACATATAATTTGGTAGTATGAAGAATAAAATGAACTGTTTTTGCAACCATTATGTGCTTCATTTGAGAATTATGTTATCTATTAGCTATTATCCTTAGAATATTGCCATTAATAATGTTCCGAGGTTAAGCATTGAAATATTTTTAAAAACTAATTAATCAACTAAACTATTGGGTTGGCCAAAACGTTTGTTCGGTTTATTAAGTTATTTTTTTTATTTAACAACCGAGCGAACTTTTTGGCCAACTCAGTACTTGTTTGTTTATCAAATATTAGATATCAACGATATATTTTGCAAAGTACCAAAATGCAGATAGTTACAACCAAGTGTGTGTTAAATCTGCACTTGAGAGGGAACTACTAGCAGAATATGCAGGGCGATGATGACACAACATCGCTAGGCGGCGGGCGTCTTAGACAAGACAACAGCCAGGGCGAAAGGTTCACCTGATGGACGAAATGTCAGTGAGCAAAGAGATCTTCAGGCTGAACATTTGTAATTAGGTAAATCTTCTATTGTCTGGATTGTTTAAAGAGAATCATTCATGGATTTTTTTCTTTCTTTATTGCATTTAAGCCGACCCGACCAAACCGCGAATGGTTCATCAATCCAGTGAGTGACAAGAATCCATGGTGGGTTATTCCAGCTTCGATTATTCCCGCCTTGCTCGCTGTTATCCTTATTTTCATGGATCAACAAATCACGGCCGTCATCGTTAACCGCAAGGAAAACAAACTGAAGGTAAGAGAATACGCACACACACACACACATTATATTTTAATATATATTATTGTTATACGTTATTTTTATAGACGCAAATATTTAAGTAAATGCGCTGTTTATAATAAGCAGTATTAACAACATTTACCGGTTTGAACGATTTATTATAAACAAAGCATTTACTTAAATATTTGTGTTTATATAAATAACATAACAATAAAATATATTAAAATAATTGTCGGACTTTGTTATTTTCGTAATATGTACACACACACACACACATTCACACACACACACACACACACACACACACACATATATATATATATATATATATATATATATATATATATATATATATATATATATGCAATGGTGCAATGACAGAGGTTCTACTGCATCTTTAGATATGTCGAGATTGATTCTTCTGTCAAGAAGAATCAATCTATATATGTAAATCGTTCTGTCATTTTATACTCTCATTATCTATCTATCTATATAAATGTAATATTTTTACCATATATATGCAAATATTAACAGTAAAAGCTTGTAAAAGCATAAGTCGAAGATAAAATGATAGCTTAAAATATAAAATAAACCGAGGCTGGTAACCAAAGCCAACCGTGCCTAAATATTTGTTCCAGATTACACCTTCCTAATGACTGTGGTTACATGAAACTCTGAGAAGCTGATTTTGATATTATCGTATTAATAATATTATAATATATATAATTTTTCCTCGCGTAGCACGATCCAGACTTTCATCCACAATGCAAACTTCAGGTGGTGAATAGAGACTGACCGTTACATAATTTAAATTTTAATGAATATATATGCTTAACACAATGTTGGCGCCGTCATATATTATACGGGGATTACTGTTTTTTTCGTTTTTATTCTTAAATTGTATTATTACATCCAGCACTATTTTATTAACACCACCATGTATGATATCATATATTAATTTATGCTGGAGTAATGGATAGCGGCTCGGATTGAGGAATTTGTAGAGCCGAGTTCGAATTCCAGTCGAATCCATTACAATCACTTACGTGCTAATACCCTTCGGTATACAGAGAGGGATAGATAAGCAAAGTATAAAATGACAAGGCGATTAGGTATACTGATTATTTCTTCTGCCAAGGATCAAAATGTATGAAATATGATCAAGAAAAATCTAAAGATGCAGTAGGACCTCTCTCATTGCACCGGTGTCGTCTGCATGGCAACAGTCGCGGGAACTGGGCAATTTTTGCTCTCGGCTCACAGTCACACAAATACGCACCCCACGTGTAACCAACCATGTCGTATCCTCCCACTGCGGGTATAGAGTATCAAAATGTAGATTTTTTTACTCATTGAAGTGTTGTATACACCTACACACGTAAAATATATATATATTGCTTTACTCTCTATATACGTAAATTTTACGTTAATTGTATACACACACAGCCACACGCGTGTGTATATATATATATATATATATATATATATATATATATATATATATATATATATATATATATATATATATATATATATTACTAGGGGTGCTAAAAAGTTAAGGACCCAATCGAAAAGACCATTTTGTTAGATTTCGAGATGTGGTCGGGCCGAGGAATCATTTTTTTTAATCAGTTCACTGCAAGCAAGGCGATAATGCCACTAAGACGCATAGGACTACTGGAAGTGAAAAAGAATGAGAAGACTTTGGAAGGAACCGGAAACCCAATCATAAACAGGAAACAAGGAATAAACCTCTACTCCTGTTCAAAAGACTGAGGAAATGCGAATGTACCTACCCTTATTGAAGTAAGAACAAATAAAAAATAAATAGTAAACAAAATTTCAAATTTTAGGCGACGGCGTATAAAGTTGAAGTAGACTTTAGAAGGAACCGTAAATTTAATCCGAAACAGGAAACAAGGGATAAATCTCTGCGCCTGTTTAAAATTTGGGCAACAATTATTTCATTTAGAATTTGAATTACAAAACTACGAAAATTCTTTGCTAATTAATAATATAATAACTTTTTCTCCGTTCTGAATATACACTTTACATAAGATTCGTCGCTGTGCAAATATTGTGAACATTCTGAATAAGGTCGGGTAGCATGTAAGATAACGCATAAATAAATTTAAAAATTCGAAATATATTTGTAGCAGGGTAAATATAACTGTTCTCAAAAATCATTTAGAGTTTTAAAAATATTTGCACATCCTCAATCCTGATGTCAAAGAGCATGTCAGAAGGATGTTCAAAAGTTGACAAAGAACTTTGTTTTCTCTTTTTTTTAAAGATAACTTGTATAAAAACATGGAAACTATTACATATTTACTCAGAAACAAAAAAATGCGTTTAATAACTTCTCCTTTTATGTGCCGTGTCTCTTTAGGGCCCTCCTCAGCTTCCTGTCTCTTGTAGCTCTTAATATGTTTTGTCTTTTTGTTATTTCTCCCAAGCCCTGTTCTACCATCCATCAGTAAGTTTCGCTCTGCTTTCCATTGCCTCTCCGTCCATCAATCTGTCCTTGTGAGTATCAGGTTTTCCAAGTTCTCCTTCCTCATTACGTGCTCCAGAAATTTCAGTTGTCTCTTCCAGATGTTATGTTTTCTTTTTGTTCCTATTTTCTCCAAAACTTCGTCTTTACTCACGTATTGAGTCAATGGTATTCTCAGCAGCCTTCTGTAGAACAACATTTTTGTTGCTTCGAGTCCGTTCGTCATCTTTGAGAAGATTGTCCATCATTTGCTGCCATACAGGTGGACATACACTTAACAAGCACACATATTATAAACTTATCTTTTGAACATTAACCGAAGATATGAGAACGGTCATCAGAGTGTTAGAACTAACAGGCTCATCACATTGAACAATTCGACACATTCAACGGAATCCTCTTTCGTGCCTAAATTTAAGAATTTCGTTGAGTGATTGAATAAAGAATCTGTATTCTCTTTGGTCATATTCTTAAAAGAAGAAGCGGAATCTGTTAATTGCTGTAAAAGGAGTATTATCTGAAACGTAAGAAAATTTCATTTGAGCACTGAAAAATAAGTTGGCTATGACAAAAGAAAAAAAAGAAATATCTGAAATTAAATTACACTCAGTAAAGATGTAATCGTGTGTTTAATGCTGAAGAAATACATTTTTTTGTGTACTAGTCTACCGCACTATCCCTACCTTCCCCCCATCTGTCTGTCTATCTTTCTCTTTCTCTCTTTCTCTCTCTCTCACTCTCTCTCTCTATATATATATGTGTGTGTGTGTGTGTGTGTGTGTGTATGTGTGTGTGTGTGTGTGTGTGTGTGTGTGTGTGTACAATTGGCGCAAGTCGATTCCGAGCATTGATATCGCTTGCTCCATGTTGATCGATGCAGATGTGGCAACGTTGGGCGTCTTTTGCAGTAGTTCTTACATTAATATTTTGGTCAAAATTTATTATTTTGGTAAACTTACAAATCTTCTTTTAATCCAAATGAGACCCATTTTTTAAACACACACACACATACATACTCTCTCTCTCTCACTCTCTCTCACTATCTCCATATATATATGTATATATATATATATATATATATATATATATATATATATATATATATATATATATATACCCGATACATATGCAAACACACACACATACACACTGACCCCAAGTCGGGACTTTTCTGTATTGTTCCAAAAGGACTTTGAGAACATGCATTTAGCGGACCATAAACAGAAAACTTAATGCTACACCCCATACAGCAAACTGATTTTAGCATGTCATTAATAGAAGACGATCTAATGTAATGTTACGCACAATGCGCCAAGTTTTAACAGTATAATGTCTCTTTCAGACACATCGTCAGCACTAACATAGAAGGTTACCACAAAAAATGAAATGGTTGCCCTGTCGGCTGGGACTTCAGAATACGCCGACTGCACCTCTGCAGACGCTAAGCCTCCCACCCATGACCATAAACCTCATCTGGCAGCAAGGCCTCTAATCAGGAGGTTTTCAACCACCTCTTAATTACTGACTAGGGGTAATTGCACCTATTAGGTTTCCAGCTATTGGTAAATATTTACCCCCCAAACAAGGGTAAAAACACCATGAAAGTGTAAAATTATGTTTTCATAGCAAAATACCAGCAATATATATTTGAAGAAAAAATTATTACCTGCAATACATTTGACTTTATACAAAAACCATCTTGACAAAAATATGTCAATGAAAACTGATCAGCAAACTGATTTCTTACAAATTCTATTCATACGAACCTCAAAATCTGTCTTCCTGAACCCTGTTCTTTTATTTTCTTTCCCCACTTCTTCTCACTAAAGTTTTCTCATTTTCTTTCACTCCCTGTAACTCCTTGCGTCTTAGTGGCAATATAGCCTTGCTTGGAGTGGAATGATTAAAAACAAAAGAAAAAGAAAATGCTATTTACAAAATAATGTCGGTTGTGCTCCTCAGCCCGCATAAAATGTTCTTGTCGGACTGCGCAGTTTTCTCACCCCTGATCGAAACCCAAATCAGAGTCTGTCTTAAGGAATAAAAACCATAAATTTCGTGGAAATTTTGAAATTCAAAAGGGACCACCGACCAAAGACCAGATCTACTTCCCAAAATGAACCACCGACCAGAGACCAGATCTACTTACCAAAACGGACCACCGACCAGAGACCAGATCTACTTACCAAAACGGACCACCGACCAGAGACCAGATCCACTTCCCAAAACAGACCATAGACAAGAGACCAGATCTACTAAACAATGAGAAGAGTTATATGATAAAATAATGGATTTCATGTGTCTTAGTAAATCACTTAAGAAAGGAAATGAGTAAAAAGCTGGAAAAATATTTTAGCCTTGCCACATAGCTGAAAAGACGAAATGAAACATGAAGATGAGAATTATATTCATCATCGTTGTCCGGCATTATTGGAACGTATAAGCTCGTCATCATTATTTTCACAGCTAAAATATTTGATAGTACTCTGCTCACTATCCTATTATTATTTTCCATTTATTATTATTATTATTATTATTATTATTATTATTATTATTATTATTATTCCCATGCATGTGCATAGCAGATACCATATGGACATCATAGAAGAGCGACTGAGAGCAAGTCTCCACAAACACCTTTCTTAGTGTCCAGGTCGATATCAGCAACGAGATGGTTTGAATATTCCACACTCCCAGATGTTATGCGGACATCATTAAAAAGCGAATGACAGGAAGTCTCCTCAAATCTCCAGCACCTTTCTCAGTATCAATGTAGGCCTCATCATTGTTGTGATCAGGATAGATAAAACACTTCCATGTATTTGTAATTCATTTAATGTCGGTTATCGTGTATCTGGCATGATTCTTAGTTCCGCCTACTGTTATGGGCACAATCCAACTTCCATATTCTAAACTTTTCCCAGCTCCCGAGCAATGTCTTTGTATTTTTCCAGTTTCTAACTCTCTTCATGGTTCACCCTGTCGTATGCCAGCGTAGTCACGTTCGCAATCTGACAGGTATTTTTCAACACTTTTTCACGACTATCAAATCCAGTCTTCTTGTTTGGATGGAGTTATTGGTTTGGCTTTCATATAGTTTTTATTTTCCAGAACAGTCTCTGGATTGTGGTGGTGCCATCTGTGTTTCGGAATATCTTGTTTCCGGGATTATAATTAACTATTTTACTCGTAATTCAAAAAATGACAAAGGATTTAAATAATTTTGTAAAAGCAATGCTTATGAATTTTTTTTTTTTTTTTTTTACATACAATTGGCTTTATAAGAAAAGAATAACTCCTAAGAAATAATTTTTCTTACTTAATAATGAAAAATAGAATTTTCCAAAGAAAACTAAAAAAAATTAAAGACAATGTATTAATTGTCTGATTATCCCTATTTACTAATGATATTCCATTTGGATATACCGAAATCAAATAGGTGCAACAATTTAGATATCTGGGAAGCGTATCAACAGAAGACGGAAAGTGCGACACTGAAATCCGAAGGCGTATTGGAATAGCGAACGATGTCTTCCAAAAACTAAGCAAAGTATTGAGAAACAGGAAAATATCTTTAGAAACAAAGAAAAGAGCAGTGAACTCTTGTGTAATATCAGTCCTCCTATATGGCAGTGAATGCGGGACAATCTCCTCGCAGATGAAGAAGAAACTTGAGAGAACAGAAATGTACTTCTACGGAAGGACACTGAGAATACAATAGACCGAACGGTGAGCGCCGGTAAAGTTTTATAGAAAATACAAACAAAAAGGACACTTGTACTTAACATCAGAAAGGGGGTAGTTGACATAATAAGTAAAGAGGGCTTGAAAATTTTGACACCCCAGGCGCGCTTGATTGAATGGATGACGGAGCAGTGTTTGGGAGAGGTGGCAAAAAGACAAAATTTATTAAGAGCTATAAAGGACAGGAAATTGTGGAGAGCCATGATCGTCAGCATCCTGAAGGGACACAACACATAGAAGATGAACATGGGATATGTTCACTTATTGGCCTCGATTAATGCCTTCTATCAAAAAAGAGAATAACTCATTATCCCCGTAAAGGAAATAAGGATGAACGACCAATAAATACATAACTTCACACTGTGTTTTATATTAAACAATAGTTATATACGAAACTTGAACTTTTCTAAGGACATAGGTAGTGAGGGTCTAATGAGTTTCAAACATCACTTCAATGGCGATGATTTAGTTTGTTGGTCATTATTCGACAGAAAAGCTTCATAAATATTTATATCATTGGCATTCAGAATAATGACTTTCCCTTTGTTATTCTTATCACAACGTTTCAAACGTTCTGTTACGATATTACGAAGCCGATTGTTATTTGCTACCGTCACGTCATATGCAGAAACAAAGGGTATGTGAACAAAGCATTCGAAAGACAAGGTCTGTTTGAAACATGTCCTGTCATTTTCATTAGTAGAAATCCTTACAATATTTAGTATTGTATCGCTATCATTTTTGTAGAGATTTACAAACTCTGCATTCTTAGGATTTCTTACCATTGAGCATGCAACCCTTTATTTAATCTAAAGGTGTGGATTGTTACCGTTCAGCTCTCCATTTCTAGAGATATCTCACTTTCTGTTTAGTATTGCTTACTCATTGCTAGTCCTATTCCCTTCTGAGGTTGATTGGATTAAAACGTTGGTTTGTGAATTTGGTGGTATAGTCCTTGCGGGTTCAATCACTGGGCCAAGTAACAGACATTTAGACGCGATGGAAAACAGTAATACAGGATCAAAGCTAAAAAGAGAACAAGACAAGATATCCCTAGACATGGAGACCGGAACGAGAAGAATCTACCGCCTTGTATTAAATAAAACTTTTACCTGATGAACACCAGGTTCTTGCTTGGAGAACTATCAACGAGATCACTGGCAGAAAATCAGCAAATAAATCCATGTTAAAGGCCAATAGTCAGACTGAAAGACTGAATAAACCTCGATAGGTGAACCTGTCTAATCCTATTATTATTATTAGTAGTAGTAGTAGTAGTAGTAGTAGTAGTAGTATTTCCTTTGATTTCTGTTATATACACATTTCCTTCCGGGCCCCAGTCAGAGACCTCAGGTCAGAAATGGCTACATGACCTTTTTCACTGATAAAAAACAAAAACAAACTATGATCACACATATTTTACTTAAATAAAGCTCTTCGTAATGTGTGAGTTGTACAATTTTTTGTATTTCTTTAAGACTCGGGCTACCATGAATCACTTCAATGAGTCTATCAGAAACTTTTCCAAATAATCCGAGGGCTCCAACTACAACTGAACTAATTGATGTCCTCATGGGCCACAATTTTGAGATTTCCACTTCAAGATCATTGTATTTTCATAGTTTTTTTTAAATCTTCAAAGATACATTACAAAATTCAAGGACTGCCATATCAATAAGAAAGCATATTCTGATCATGATGTCTGGGCGATTTGATTGTTCTGTATGTATTAAATTCAAAGTCCCATAAAAATTGGTACAGGTCCTACCTCTGTAACCGGTTTATACAAATTTCTTACAGTTTTCTTCCCGTAAAAGTTACAAATTTTCCAGTGCAGATATTGGCTCACTCTGTCATGCTGGGTTTTACATTCAGTGGGTGCCAGTACCGTACAACCTGATACAAGATGCTCAATTGTTTCTGGATATTTATCACTGAATGTGCATTTTAATCTAACAATTTTTCAGTATGTGTGCTTGGCAATTTCTAGTTATCAAGCATTGGTCCTGTGCAGCAAGAATAAAACCTTCGGTTTCACCTTTTAACCCTACACTATGTAGCCACTGATGGGTACGGGGTTTGTCTACATGAGCTTGTTTGGTACTAGCAGAATATTGACCGTGAAGAAGTTTATCTTGCCATCGTTTCTGTATCTGGTCGGTTGCATTTGCTTTTGCTTTCTTTTTTAACTTTTTTGCCGTTGCAGTTGGTGTATTATGCTTTACTTGCATTTCTTCACCCAATTGAAACACCATTTTGAACTTGTTGGCTTCTATTATGAATGAATACAGTTTCTTACTTTCATGTTATATTATTATTATTCTAGAAAGGAAGCGGTTATCATCTGGATATGTTTGTGGTGGCGATTTGCATTCTCATTTGCTCCTTGCTTGGATTGCCTTGGTATGTCGCCGCTACGGTTTCTGCCCTTGCCCACGTTATGAGTCTTAAAAAAGAATCCGAGTGTACGGCTCCAGGGGAAAGAGCAGCCTTCTTAGGAGTGAGGTCAGTCTGTTTTTCTTTTTATTTATTCCCAATTATTTTCTTTATTTTTAGCTTCCATTCTATTAAATCATTTAACCACATATGGCGCATTGTTGGCAAATGCCAAACATATTGCACTAACACTCTAATGAATTCTTTGAAAGACAGATTCGATTTACACGAGAGTGAAAAAGATAGTCATGTTTCCAGTTTACGCTCGTGTGAAATATAAACATAGATTCAGTTTGTATAGAATGAAAAAGTTAGATATAGGTTCAGTTTATATACAAATGTACAAGTATCTACTCGAAACGTATCACCCTTTTGGTGAGGTCATAGCCCTCTGGTAGGGATACAGTCAGCGTATTCTAAATTTACTCCCACTCGATAGGGCAATCGAACACTAAATAGAATTGCTATTACCTGATCTCGAATAAAAGAGACCAAATGCAAATAATTATATTAGTCAACGAATATAAATAAAAAAGAACTAATCACATGACTCTCAAAAATGGCAGAATTATTTACTCATGAATCTTAACTTCTGCCGAGATTCAGATACTTTAGCATCAACGTGTCTCGGCGCGCACACACACATATACACGCACACACACATATACACGCACACACGCACACACACTTATATATATATATATATATATATATATATATATATATATATATATATATATATATATATAATTAAAATGAAAAAGTTTCACTTAACTGATGTTTACTTTGGAGTTTCGTAGCTATATAGGTATAACCACCCGTCGGAACAGAGTTAATCTGCTGTCATTTCTCGATTCTCTTGTTCTATTATTGGTATTTAGTGTTATCCCCTTTCGCTTTGATGGGTGTTGATTTATGGCTGATTTCTCTTCCTTCCACTTTTTTAATTTTACTTTTTCTCTTTTATTTTTTCTCTTTTATATTTTCCTCACCTTTTTCGTGGGTCGCTGATTTATTGTTGACCATTAAATTTAGGTTATGGTTGGAATTTTTTGTGTGTATGTATGTTTGTGCAGGTGTGTGTTCATGCGCGGACCTATGTATGACCATGCATGCTCGCATACACATACACAAGTATGTACGCAGACATGTTTGTGTTTTCGTGTATGTGCATCTGTGTGTTTGTGTGTGTTTGTTCGTGTTAACTGTATTGTGCGTTTAATTGTGCGTTTGTGTTAACTATATATGTATTTTTATTTTTAATAGTTTGTTCCACTTAGTGTTTTAATATATTTTAGTAGGTTATATTATTTAAATTTACTTAATGTTTGATTCTTGTGTTTAGTTGTGTGAAAGGACAGTTTTTTGTTCGTGATATTGTTAAACCAATTAATTATACATTTTGTATTTTTTAATTGGTTTATCTTTAGTATGATCCTTAACTTGTTTTAACCATTTTATATCAGGTTTTAGTTGAATTTTTGTATGTGTATGTGTTTTTGTGCGGTGGGTATTTATGTGTGTGCTCGTGCATATGCACGCATGTATGTATAATTACATACACATATACATGCACGCACGTGCCCGTACGTGTATGTTTGTTGGTTCGTGAATGTGCATCTATCTGTGTATTTATATTTATGTGTATGTTTATGTGTGTTTTGTACTTTCCCGTCTCTCTATGCGTTCTCGTTCTCGTTCTCGTTTATATATATATATATATTAGGTATGGTGGATTGTGTTTGTGATAGTGTTGCGTTTTGTGGTATTTCTTTTCTTTTTATATTAGTATTTAGGTCGAAAAGTAGATGCGTATTTAAATGTCTGCATTTATCTATTATTTCATTCTTCGTATTCAATAAGTTGTTTTGATCCTTGAAGGTGATGATTGTTAATTTTTCCTCGAGGCACAGTTTACAGTTTGTACTGTTGCTACTTTGTGGTCCTGCTTCTTTTCTTTTTTTTATAATTTCCCATTTAATTTTGGTAATGATGTTATTTAGTTTCTGACTCCATAAATCTTTCCTTAAAGGTTGTTTATGAGCTCTTATGTAGGCTTTTTCTCCTGCGTTGTTATGGTGACTTTATATATTATGTTTTTGGTTAGGCATTTGTTGCTACGTGGGCAACAATTGCATTTGTTGTTCTCCTGATTTGTGTTGCTGTGTTTACTATTGTCTTTATTGATTATTTTTTATTGCATTGGTCATTATTTTTTCTATGTTATCCATGCAGTGTAACTGATTTTTACTGTATTTTTGTTGATGATTTTTGATAGTCTGCTGTGTTTGGGGAATTTTTTCCAATTATTTTGAAGAGTATTTTCCTATTTTTGTTTTTATCGTATTATTGTAGGATGGGTTGAAACAGATTCAGTCTTTTTCCATTGCATTTGCTTGGTTGTTTTCCTTTGTATATTCTAGTTTGTTCATATAACCGTTATTTATTAATGCTGTTTCATATGATTTTTTTTGTTTTGTTTTCGTTGAATATTTTTATGTTGTTTTATTTTTCGTTTGTGGATATTGGTATGTGCTTTAATACATTAAGATGGTGGTGGGAGTTTGTGTTGATGTACATAGGGGGGGTTGTTTGCTCTTCTGTATGGTTTGTCTTGGGGTATTTTACTCCTTTTCCCCTTTGATCTTTTTAATGTGTGTGAAGCTTTATTTAATATGTTGTTCTTTTACTTACAAAATACAAGGCCAGAATTTGCCAGAATGTGGAATTTAAACACAACCACTATTTCAGCAATAATAGGAGAACGAGAAATGATTTAAAAAATAGGATACTAAAAATACATTAAGAAAATACCGGGACACACCTCATTATCTGAGATACAAAAGATTGGGCTCATGGACTTCCATAATCAGTAAAACTCTTTCAATATAATATGCTCAATAACTTTCGATGAAAAATAACTTTCGATCAGGTATGCTTACAGCAATATCACGTTGAAACACTGGTTCTCATGTTATCACCGAGGTTAAGCAACGTTGAACCTAGGCAGGTAAGCGCTTGGGAAATACTAGTTGCTGTAAGCTCGGATGTGCGGTGGTGTAGTGGATAACGGCTCGGAATTGGAATTGAGAGAGCCAAGTTCCAGTTTCAATCCGCTTCGTTATATTCACTTATGCGCCAATAGCATTTGGGAAAGGTAGGAAGAATTTACCATAGATTTGAAATAAAGGTGAAAATAGATAAATTTCTCGACCAGAAATCAAATTCAAATTTCTAAACCCGTTCAGGCTGAGAGCGATCATATTAAGTACCGTAAATTGCGGCGTACAAGTCAAGTTTTCAAGCCTAAAAAATCTTTCCCAAACTAGAAGTTGACTCATATGGCGGGTGAAAATTTCAAACCTTTACCACCAAGTTGTAAACAAGTGAGACAACACTCCAAATGAATTACTGTACACCACTTACCATACCTCCAGCAGGCTGACACAAATATATCCCACTAAAACTTGTGTTTGGTGATCAATTAACTAAGAATTTTGAGCTAAAATTCTTGAAGTCGACTTGTACGCCGCAATTTACGTTAAATTTTGAACGTTTACCATCCCCTTGTCTTTGTTAACTATTGATTTGCCGAAATTCATTAAATATGTTATTCACTATTTCCCCTTATTTCAATTGTATCTCCTGTAAGCGTTAAATTCTCCAACCTGTCATTCCTCGTTATATGTTCTAGAATTGTTTGCCGTCTCTTTTCGAAGTTTACTTATTGCTTTTATTTTCCTTAAAACTTCCTCGTTACTCACTTAATTTGTTCGTAGTATTCTTAGTATTTTTCGAGAAAATGCTTCCGATCCCCAAACGAACAGAGACTGGGAGAGTCAAGGAAAGAAAAGCAACAGTACTTATCTTGAATTATGAAATATATTGCCACTTTTTCGCGACGTATAACCGTTTTGTTAAGATGGAAGGTAAATTTAATTTAAAAAAAGAGATAGATTTCCTCTCCTTTTATGCAACTTCATGGATCAAATGCTAACCCTGTAACGTGACTACTGTAACTATAAATGGTTAGTAAGCATTTCAACCACACAAGATAAGTACACTGCTCCTTTCCCGCCTGGCCAACAGTCAATTTCTTCACACATTCGTTAGTAGAAATACATCTCTATCGCTTCAAGTGTCTTCATCTATGAAGACATTGTCTGCTTTAGAGCTGATATAAAAAGCAATAAGCAATAAGCTCAAAGTATTTAAATGTTGAGTGAAAAGGATTTTGCTGAAATAAAAGTTTTCTTTCTTTCATTTTCAGGGAACAACGTGTTACTGCTTTGATGGTTGGACTGCTCAGTGGTCTGTCTGTGCTTTTTACTTCAGTATTGAGTGTAAGTTTTTCAATATATTCTGTACGAGAAAAAATTATTTTCCGTCTCTCTTGCTTTCTTGTCATTATTTCTTTCTCTTTCTATTGCTTTTGACGCGAGTTTTCTTTTAATGTATCGTATAACTGAGAATTCTGGATAACCTACGAGACTTGCTGTCACATGATATCCATTGGAAGCTCTCAGAAGATCTGCTGTAAAATCTTAACAAGAACATAATAATAATAAGCAGCAACCATAATAAGAAGTATGACTTGTCTAACATCTCCATCACTAGAGTATAGTGTCTGGGATTCCTTTTTATTTATTTATTAATGATTAGTAGACATTCGTTTATCTCGCTAGATTATGGGAGCGACATGTTTGGTTAAAATTCAGTTCTTTTTATGAACAGTGTCTAAAGTGGGTTAGCAAGTCCGAGCTTTGCATGACAGACGAAGCTGGAATGTCGAATGAAGGTCTCCCTCTGCTTCCAGCCTTGTCTTTTAGCCTCCAGCTGTTTGTTTCCCTTTTTCACGCCCTTCATGACTCCTTCTTTAACAGTATGGCGCCGGCAGCTGCGGTCGTCTGACAGGTATTCTCACCTATTCAGGGTCGATGTGATTCTCAGCTTCAGGTGTCTTTGAAATGTAGTGCAGGGTAGCCTGCTGGACAGTTTTCTTGTGACAGACTCGCTGTACATGATGTCTTTTGGTATACGGCCTTCATTCATTCGATATACATGACCCTGCCATTGAAGACAACGGAAGAGGAGACATGCTTCGGGAGTCGGCTTGCTTCAGCACAGCGGTGTTGGTAAATTTGTCACTTCATGTGATACTGAGGATACATCGTAGACAGCGGAGGTTTTCCTGTCTGGAGTATTTATTATAATTCATTATAATATTAAGCATTATATTTATAATGATTAATATTAAGTTAATAATCATTATTAATGGTTATCAACTTAAGATTTATATATAATCCTCCTTAGTGGTGGCTCACCATAGATCAGAAGTTAGCAAGAATCTCGCAGATCATTGCTAATGAAGTAGACTTGGGCCATACTTAGTTACGCTTAGTAAATATCAATAGTGTAGTAATGGTAAATTTTATGTCAGGCACCTCCTATTAAATTCAATCCCTGGCCAAAAACGGATCTACCTTGGTCTAGAATTCACATTGACTTCGCGGGCCCTCTAGAAGGATATTACTACCTCATTGTAGTCGACAGTTTCTCGAAGTGGCCCGAAGTACACAGATGCAAAAACCCAACTACGGAAATTACTATAAAATTTCTACATGAACTGTTCGCCAGATTCTGAGTAGAGGACACTTTGGTGTCCGATAATGGAAGTCAGTTTACGTCTGGAGATTTTAGAGACTTCTGTGAAACATATCAGATCGAATACATCACTACCGCTCCGTACCATCAGAGGTCTCACAGACAGGCTGAGAGATTTGTGGATACTTTGAAGAGAGCTTTGAAAAAAGCTAGGGTTACACCAACTGAAAAAGCCCTTCAACAATTTCTTCAAGTATACAGAATTACACCTAATAACAAAGCACCAGCTTCACAATCTCCAGCTGAGGTGATGTTGGCATGTCGGATACGGTCCGTTTACGATAAATTAATCCCGAAACAGACGAAGCCAGGAAGACCAAGCATCGTACCTCCAAGACGACATAACCCCGGAGAAAAAGTTTTTTCAGAATTTCCAAAGACAACAAATCTTTTTTGGGAGAAAAGAAGAGTTGGGAACATGGTATATTTATTATAAAGGGTCCACATTTACGCATAAAAGACATCTCAACCAACATAGGAAACGCCTAATTGACGAGACTTATAGCGAGCTTCCTGATGAAACAGTTATTCGATATTCCGACCCCTCTAGCGGCCCCCGAAATGCACCGTTCTAAGAGAAAAAGAAAAGCAACTAATTTAATAGTTTTCAATCCCAAATGTAAAAGGTATTGAGACCACAAACAAATAAAAGTTCTCAAAGTTGTTCTACTTACCTAGCTAGTTGTAAAAAAGGAAACGCGTGTTTTCTCTATAAATTAAACAAGTCAAGCGGAGGAAAACCACTCAAAATTTGGTAAACTTTCTATAAAAATATTCCTCAGGATTAACTTTTGTGAAACCTTTTTACAGCTACATATACAGCCTCAGTACTTTAATATAAAAAAGTAAAAAAAATAGAGCTTAGGCCGTTCTGTTAGTTGCATCATAGATTCATACCTTTCCCAAAGGTATCTATGCGAAATTGAATGCAACAGCCTCGGCCGAAATTTGAACTCGGCACCTCGATCCCATTTTCAGGACCAATAATCTATGACATTCTTTATCGTTACTAAAATATTATCTTTTGTTTAATTTTCAAGAAATGCTGAACATATGAAAACGCAGCGTAACGTAACGTTATTAAGAAAATATAACTGCCAAATTAATTAAATACGTCATTTGAAACGTTTTGCTGTAACAGGGTTATGCCCCTTGCTCTAGCGACTTGAGCGCTCAGGGTTTTTGCTAGACATTAGTTGAATTTTCCAAGATATGAAACTGCGGGGTGAAAAGTCCAACTCCATAACAGAGTAGATTACAGCAATTACATAGTGGAAAATATATTTAACGACTAGCATATGGAAAGTTTCTAATGATAGTAAGTGTTGTGGTAGGATCCACCTAATCTGCATAGGTGACTACCAACTATATAAATAATGGTTGGTACCGGAAGACGAGGAGGAGGAATCACGAGATCCAACTAGAGACTCTGATCGACTGCGACTAGTCAACACATTCTCCAGGAACGTCTTCCCAGAAATATACAGAAATACTATATGTACTTATTGTGTACACTTTCTTGTTATAATACATTCTTGTTCTAAGTACATTTTGTGTTGCATTATTATTCCATGAAATAGGCGAGATTCAACAATGAGTCAAGACTCAACAGTAAGAAATAAAAAATAGTTTTAAATGCAGATTTTAATTGAAGCTAATTTATTAAGTATATGATATTAGATTCGCTATGAATCTATAGAAAGTAATTAAGTTTTACATTATCTTCACATTAATTATTATTATTGAAATTATTTTTAATATCATTATTATTCTCATCAATCTGATATAATGGTTTGCACCAACTGACACAATAAACCAGCTGCTGGGCGTTGACTCTACTGCCAAAGGAGATCATGACTGGTCATAGCAAATACATTATAGGCAAATATTTGCTTATTTATCTTACAATACGAGGTCTGATATAAATTATCGAGACTGTTGCTATGGTAACAGAGTTCATGTATACAGAGTGAAGCTGCTTGGAACAGATTTACCTTGAACTCTGTCGCGCGTGCAAACTAAGTTGTAACGTTCTCATTCGCTTCCCTTGTTTATAACAGTGCTTTGAAGGAATGTGTGTAGAGTGTGGTTGTCCCACAGTGGTTCTATCAGTGACTATGGATTGTGAAGCAGTTTTGGGCCAGACCAATACCACTTGAATGGAACCAGATTTCAAGGTTTCGGAGAAATCCAAGAGAATGCGATGAGGCAGATTCTCGCTTGGCCCAAAAAAGAGTTCCAGGAATCCATCAATGGAAACGACGCTGTATAATGTGTGTGTGGCTTCAAAAGTGGACTACTTCGAAGGAGATTAAATGCAGAATTGATATGTGTTGTAGTTTTCTTTTTATAGCACCAGTCCCGATACCTTTTGATCAGATCTCGCAAATATACCCCAAGTGTATTAATAAGCTTTTGTCTCTAACTGTTTTAATGTCTGTATATAACTCTCTGTGAACACCCTGTGTACTGTCTCCGTATCTCTCACCCTGACTCAACGTATCTCAACCGCAGGTATTCTCTCAGGTATACGTATACTTTGGACGAGTTCATCTTGTGTAAAAGGGGTCTGCCCCACAACAATCTGTAACGTTTTATTATATATGTATTATCTTCGCATTTTTTCTCCTTCACTTTAAAACCAAAATCCTGAATTCTTTTAAAAACTTCTTTAATGTGCGTTGCGTTTTCTTCTACATTATCACTTTTGATTAAAATGTCGTCTAAATAACAGTAGCAAAGTTCTGTCCCATGAGCATGGTATCCATAGTCTGTTGGAAAATTGACGGTGCTACTTTTATCCCAAATGGAAATCTGTTAAATTTGTAATGTCCTTTGTGAGTATTGATACATAAAATTTTTGTACTTTCTTCTACTGGAATCTGAAGATAAGCTTCACTTAAATGAATCTTAGAAAATACCTTACCACCGTTAAGCTTGTAAATATTTCCTCCGGGCTTGGCAATAAGTAGTGATAATCCTTGATAGCCATGTTTAACCCAGTCGAGAAATCTGCGCAAACACGGTTTTCTCAAGATTTTTTCTTTACGTAGACCACTGGTGCCGCCCATTCACTGAATTCGATTTGTGAAAGAATTCCTGTTTGTACCAATTAATCTAACTTCTTGTCAATTTTTTCTATGGTTGCGAAAGGCACGTTTCGCTTTTTCTTGAATACTGGCTGAACATTTTCCTTTAGTTCAGTTTTAGTTGCAACCTTATTACATCGTCCCAAACCGCTCGAGAATACTTCGGGAAATTGACTGTGTAGTTCTTCTTTTAATTTTGTAGCTTCTGGCGGCTCGCACTCTATTTTCTTACAAAATGAGCGAATGGGTAAATCCCATACGTCAATTTTTTTCATCCAGTCTGTGCCCACCAAATTTTCTGTGTCTTTCATTACAAATATCTTCAGTTTTTTCGTTTTTCCATGGAATTTTACGTTTAGAATTACTTCTCCTTCAAAATTGATACGCTCCCCTGTAACAGACTTGACTATTTTCTGTGTAAGCATCATGGTCGGTCTATTTAGCTTCCTCAATGTTTGTAAATTAATTATAGTTAGATCTGATCCTGAGTCTAACTGTAATATTACCTTCTTATTTAAGATCTCGAGTTCCACGTATTTTCTTGTGTTTAGTTTGTCTTCGTAGTCCATTCTAGTAGTTCTTACTCTACTAGTGTGTTTTTTGTTTCTGCATTGAGATGCCTTATGTCCCATTTTTCCACAAGCTAAACAGTTCTTGTATTTAAATCGACAGTCTTTATTCCAGTGGAATGCACCACATCTGTAACATGCAGATGGTGTGTGTGTGTGGGGGGGGGCTTATATTTGCTTTGATCTCTGTCATTAATCGCCTTATACCTTGTAATTTTTTCTTTATCATAAAATTTCTGTTTTTCTTTGGGGGGTAAAAAACGTAACTTTTTGTTCAACTTACGTATGTGTGCTACTCCCGATTCCTCGATATCCTTAGAGTCTTTTTTATGCTCAAGCATTTTTGGCAGTCTTCTGACAATTTTTGTAGCGTTAATCCAGGCTCGTTTTGAAGCTTCGTGAGCATTCTTTTGCGCATTTCACTGTCCTTGGCTGAGACTAATCCCTGTACGAAAATAAGACACTTAAAATTGTCCGGAGTCAATTCTGCCAATTTAAAATTATCGCAATGTTTGTTCACAATTGCAGCGAACGTGGAGTAGTCCTCATTTTCGCTTTTTACGAGGTTGAGATATTTCCACCTTTTGTGAAAAAGTGAAGTCTTTGGACTGAAGAGCTCCGTAAGGCATGTAACTGCCTCGTCAAACGTCAAATCGTTTGTCTTTTTCGGTAGAATATAGTCCATAAATTTTGTGTACACCTCTGTTCCCAATTTCCTGAGTAATAAACGTAGCTTCTTAGCTTCCGTCCAATTTTGGTAATCAATGTTGAAAATGTCTTCATGACGTCTGTAATAGTCCCCGAAATGTTTATCATCTTCTGGAGAGTATTTAAATGTTTCTATTGTGTTCCAAACTGCGTCTTGAGAAAAAGTCGCCTCTTTTTCGATATTCTTTTGTTGTGCGTTAACCGTTACTTTGAATATTAATTCCTGCAGTTGCATTTGTCTTTCTTCACTTTTTGAAAATCTTCCATTTTTTTAGGGAGTGACGAAATTTTTCTTTCTATCTCTTATGTACGTTCTTTTATGTTCGTTGTTAATTTGTAGTTCTCAGTTTGAGTTCCTTCGAGTCTTATCGCCAAGTTGTTGTGGTCGACGTGACTCTCAAATTTCCGTCGCCAGTTATTGTGTTGGCGAGCGAAAAATTTTTTTTTTATCGTGTAGGTCCGAATACTTCGTCGCCAAGTTGTTGTGGACTCCAAAATGGTTAAAATATCCCCTTTAGGTAAAGCGTTACACAGTAAGAAGTAAGAGGCACAGTTTATGAGGATATATAGAGAAGATAACGGCTTGCCTGAGACATGTACAAGTTAAGATTGTAGTTATCGCGGAAGCATCCTCTTGAGAATTGGTTCCACAAAGTGGGAAGGAGCTGTTCGATTGGAACTTACATCTCGCCAATGGAATACGAAGAGAATGAAGGCGATTCGCTTCAATTTGAATAGTATGGCGAGTCTTAGCTGTGGTTTAGAACTGGTGGAACTAAGGAATGCTGTTCGCCTGAACAGTTTCCATGGAATAGTGGTAGAATAGCGACAGGCTTGCAATGATTTGCCTACGGGATAAGGGCTGTAGCGAGGGAAATGATTCATCACCCACAAGTCCGCGTAGACGCTTTTGGGCTCTATCGAGACAGGAAAGTGAAGACAGTAATAACTTGTCTGTCTTATCTGGGTCTTGTAAAGGTACTTAAATGAGTGGTAGAAGGAAACGACAATTTCTCCAACATTTTCAGTATTGGATCGTATATACGAGTTGAACTTGAGCTCTGGTTTAAGCTGAAGTCTCAGTAGACGCTCACGTCACGGGTTTCCCTCCATAGATTTATGTTATTCTCTTCATTTTTCAGGTTATACCGATGCCTGTTTTGTACGGTGTCTTTCTTTACATGGGTGTTGCCGCTCTTAAAGGAATGCAAGTAAGTGCTTTATTTTTTTAAGGTGGTTCGTCTTAAAAATCTGACTTTGTGGTCAGTTTTTCAATTAATCATGCTGTTTTTCTATCTTGTGAATAAGAGAGATGTTAGTCTTCAAATTTTAAATAAATACCATGCCAGAGACTGTTGGTGAGTTTGCTGTGTTTTAAAATATATATCGGACATTTTAACTGTTTCTAAATATTTAAATGCGAACTCGTTCTTAAAGGACGCAATTTTGAAATACGTACCACAAAATCGTGGTACTTATTTCAAAATTTAAATTTGAAGTCTATGATGAGAGTTTGTTTTGTGGTGCATAAATATGACATGTGTTAATAACTCAGTAGTTTTATCTGAAACTGACGAGCGGTATTATGAGAAATCCTCAAATCGGTTAAGAAGAAAAGTTCACTGAACATCATTTACTAATTTAGGGAATATTGTCGCTCTAGTTTTCTACTAAACATTTTTGGTAAAAATTCTGCCAACCTTAATATACCTTAAATTCTAGTTATTTTTACGTGTTTTGACAGTTGTGCTTCGCTTAAATTATTATTATTATTATTATTATTATTATTATTGGAGAAGATATATAATTTTTCATATACTAGAACAATATTTGGAAAATGATTAGGAAAGTGACATGTTCCCCAGGCACGAGGAAGAATTTCCTCTGTTGCCTGTGATGATTGGCACAGAAAGTGCAATGTGAGAGACCTCGAGGAATTCAAATAAAAGATTAGATGAACCCAAAAAGGATCTATTGCCGGACGTCACACTCAATACGTCTTTCCTCGCGGGCAAAAATGTTTCTTTAATTTAAAGGGAGAGAAAGCAATTTACTAAAGACGAGAGTGTATAGAGGGTTCTTTGATCATCAACAGTAAATTTACGTCCAGCATCTTACAAAATTTCGCCTTTCTAGGCATATTTTCTATTATCACATTGTGGGATACTTGATAACAATGGTGATAAAAACAGAAAAAAACGCGATTGGCTGGATTATATGCCCAAACGCATCTATAAAAACAATTGAACGTATATCACCTGAAGAAGGCCGGACCGTACAACGGCCGAAACGTCGTGAATGCAGTTGAAAGTCCTCAAGCGATGTAGCTTAACGAAAACCCACGTGATTCGATGAAGGGTCGTCCTCGATGAGGTTAATACGCTTCACTTGCTCGAAGACTTTTTTAACGATTGATCTGAGAATGCCTACAGCGTACTTATTTCTGAACTGGTTTCACGCCATGTATGATATCCATATGAAAGTCTTGAGCTGACGAGGCTATTTAAGAACATGACTCTTAGTTTTTAGGTTAATGTTTTGGTTTCGTGACAGTTTGTGATGCTGGGCGAAATTAGCCCCCCACCCCAGCGCAATCTGTTTTATGTTCAATTTACTTATCTCTTTTATTAAATCTGATCCAAACGCTGAACTTTTTGAAATGTTTAAGATTTACTAATTCCATATCCTGGATTTTTATGAAGGATTTAGGGTACACACTATTACTAATTTCATTCTAATCCCAGACTAAGCAAAGATTTCTGTACTTATATCACGTCATGTAGTCGAATATTTAGCCGTAAGGAAGAGCTACAAATTATTATTAACTAGCCTAGAAGCCACCCTTCGGGCGGACTTTAGGC
Source organism: Acanthosepion esculentum (assembly GCA_964036315.1). NCBI lineage: Eukaryota > Metazoa > Mollusca > Cephalopoda > Sepiida > Sepiidae > Acanthosepion > Acanthosepion esculentum. The sequence continues at coordinate 72,717,180 of OZ038495.1, forward strand.
TAGCCCCTGCGTTTTGGAGCCTTTAGCCTTTTACTTTCAGCGTGCGATGTACATAAAAGTTATAAGAATTTAGAAATAATAAAATTATTTTATCTTTATTCGACGTCTTAATTCGCGTTATTCCTTCTTCGTCTTACGCTACCGATCTCCGTAGTTTGTTTACATTTATTTTGCGCGCAATTTTTATTTTCTTCTAAAATCACCATTGTTTATGATCGCTTCACATAAAGTCACTGTTAAAAAGCGTTAGGGAACCCGAACTATGTAATATTTCGAATACGTCACAGTACGCGTGCTAGAAAAAGAAAAAAATATAAGCAACCCACCTTGCCCCGCTTAAGTTTTAATTACGATTTAATTAGACGATATCAATTGCAATTGCGACGAAAAGTGAAATTAATGTTAAATCTTTAATAAAGAATTGTTTTCGTTTTAATCTTTCACTCTCTTCGATATTTAAATTTAACTTTAAATGAGTTATTCATTTAATTTTTAATCGTGTTTAACTACAGTTGTTACTACCTGTTACTTCAGGTTTTTATGATTCGCCGAGATCGAAAAACGGACGGTCGGACGGATACATGTACACTGCGCTTTATTTATGTACATTGTAACTATTTGTTTGGCAATCCGTTTCATAAAACATGATAATTCCTCATCTCAGGGATTCGGATAAAAATTCTAAGTTTATATCAAACTTTCAAATTGATTTTCAGCCATTGTCAAGTTTCTTTATTACACCAATTTGCTTGAAATGCTCTTTAACGCCTCCCGGACTTACGACCATCTATAAAATCTCATTAAGCAAAAAATAAAAACAGCATTCCAGACTCTTCACAATTTATTTATTTAACATATGTAATTTTTTGATAAATTCTAATACTTTTTGTATATAGTATGCATGAAATGGCTTTCATATAAAATTTCTCACTTAACCAGTTCGTTTAGCGACCAGGTTGTGGCAACGGAACCGGGTTGCTATAATGGGGCCGGATTGTTGAGGAGTTACTCTATTCTGAAATTATTGCAATCAAAACCATTATTTCTTGAAGCAATCGAAACAGAATCCGTTCACCTACATTCTTTACTTTTTCAGCTTGTTGACCGTGTGTTGCTAGTTTTTATGCCGTCCAAATATCAACCGGACCACATGTACCTGCGCCACGTACCGATCAAGAGGGTTCACCTCTTCACATTCATGCAAATTGTCTGTTTAGTTGTTTTGTGGGTGATTAAAACAATTAAATCCGTATCGATTGTATTTCCGATTATGGTAAGTTGTTTTTATTTTTTTATTTTTAGTAGTTATAACATCGCCAGAGTAATACTGGGAATTCCCCCACCCCCGTGTTATCTTGAGGAGAAAAGCATTTTGGTGTTCATCATCTCTCCTCCTAATCCGAAACAGATAGCACTGATTTACATTCGCGCATTAACGAGAAAGTATTTCTAAGCTTATTGTACTTTCTTCGAGAGCTATCGTGACAAACCAGTGATAAGACCTTTTTCAGGAGAATCAACAGTGCACATAGCACAGGGAGAAATGGATTTCTGTCTTTTCAAAGTTATCTTCTGGAAAGATTAGGTGGGGATAACATTCCTCTATTTAACCAAACCACACGGATGCAAAACAGATTTGAATAATCCATTAAATGAATATATTGAAAAATAATAATTAAAATAATTCTGCTTGTTTCTCTGTTCGTTGTTAGGTTACACATGCTTTAGGACCTGTCATTGCTTCAGATGGTTCCGTTTTGCCTGCGAGGAAAGACGGAAGAAAAAGATATATCAGAAGCGCTGTCTGATTTTAGTGTGAAAAAGAACGAACATATAATATTGAAAAAGAAAGAAAAGGAAGATATAGGAGATGATAATGCTTTCACGCGTTTAACACCTGCTTCAGTGAAATGGAAAAAAATTAAATAATGACATGTATTCATACTTATGATTATTTTTGCAATATTTGGTTAAAGTTGTGAAGCTCAAATATTTGATGATGCAGTAAGGGAATTGCCATGGCCATTTTATCGTCACGGAATTCAAAAGGAGATTATTCAGTAATTAAATTAACTATTAAAATTCATAGAACAACTGTGAAATTTTCGCATGTATTGCTAATAATAATAATAATAATAATGATAATAATAAATGCCCTGATGCTGCACCAGGTATGGCTCTCATGGCTTCTGAGCTTGATTGGAAGTGTTAACATGTACATGTTTTATCCTAGAGAATTAAAATTACCTCCAATAAATATCTCATTCAGTGCTATGGATTTGCCGACCATAACAAATTGGACATATCCCTATACATATCCATATGTTCGAGTGTGAATTGGGGCTTTTTTGTTGTTGTTGTTTTTGTTGGGGTTTTTTGGACGGAGGTGAAGGACGAGGCAGCCACGCAACTTGTAATAATACGTATTTGGGAACACTCTCGGCCTGAAACCGTCTAAGCGGACTGAATTATTCAACCAGAAGGTTTTTCTAACTTGGCCCCCATCTGCAAGTTTAAGCGCTGCTTTTAACAAAACCTATCACTATATCAAGCACATTTGGATGTGATGCATGTACCCGATATACCCTTATCAGACTAAGAAGAGAAGAGCTCGATTTAAGAAAAGAAAAAGTAAAAGAAAACACATTTTACAATGTTAAACAATATTTTGACAGTATGTCTGTCTTATTCAAGTTATATTTTTTTTTAATTTTCAACTATAAAAATATATAAATCTACAAACATTGTAATGAAAAAACGGCTATCCTGGAACTGAACTCGTCAAAACGAGTGTTTCATTAAACACCACCATCATTGAAGAAACCTGTTGCCAATAAAGACTAAACACTCAAGGAATGAATAAAGTATGTTTGGTATTCATCAGTTCCAAAACACTATGGATCTGCACCTGGAAAGTTCTTTCTTTTTTTTTAATTCAACAGATGGTCGTAGTGTGGCCTCGGTTTTTCCAACTGAACACAGTTTACTGGGCCGGTGAATGTATTCTTATTGTGTCCTAATTAATCAGAATATACTCTATAGAAAGATTTATTAATCTATCATGATCATAGCTTCACGAACGAATATTTTGAGTGGGTGTTTCATGTCTGTTGGAGGCACACAGGTGGGTAGCGAGGTCTATCCTAAAGAGACATTCCCATCCACAACGACTACAACAGTGGGTTTTATGAAACAGTTCTTTTGTCCTGATTCTGCAAGCGATGCTGCCTGATAGATACTGTGCTGCTAAGTTGTCCTGTCGATTAGCTCTCTTTCCCACTGATAATGGTTTGATCCATAAAAGATTAGCATCTTTCAATGACTTTGTATTTCTTCAATGTGACACAATTTCCCCAATGGTTAGAGCAGTTTCTTGAACTTTTTAAGCAAATGCACATCTAGGAGCAAATGAAAATATCACATTACACTTGGCAAATTGTTAATGGGTATATATTTAAATGTCATGAAATAAAATCATAGATTTTTGTAAAAAATACACACACATATGAACATATTTTATTTCAATGTTTCTATTCAACTATTTGTGCAATTTATTTTGTGTGAAACCTGTGCTTGGTGATTTTTCGGGATTCCTTCAATATTTGGTCGAATGTGCAATAAGCAGACACCTTCATTTTCTCTTCAGTTGAGCGTAGTTTTCCTCGCTTCTTATTTTTGATATTATTTAGGATTAAGTAGCCAAATTCACATAAATAAGTAGAAAATTGCAATAAAACTGACAAAGCCTTTTTAGCTAGTGTGGGATATTCCTTTTATATTGAAATCGAAAATCTATCAATGGGTAGCGTCGAAAAAAAATTCTTTTAAAAATGAATATTAAAACAAAGTATTTAAAATAACATAATAGAAGAATAGCGAAAAGAATTATTTGAAAAAAAAGTTAATACTTATTCATTTATACAAATACTAACGCTGTAACATTACTACACACACACACACGCACACACACACACACACACACACACACACACACACACACACACACATATATATATATATATATATATATATATATATATATATATATATATATATATGCCGTCTCTCCAATTGAGATATTGAAGCTTATGCGAAGAAGCATGATTTTTGATGACAAATGTAGTAGAGTTTGGCAGCGGCTAATGTTTCTGACTTTGTCGAGTTACCTCTTTTTTGTTGCCTGATAGAGTTTGCGTTGTCGGCAGCTACTGTTGCCCTACGATAGTGACTGAAACCACAGAAGATGAGAGTCCTTTTCCGATAGATAGTAAGTTAGTGTGGACATAAAATCAACATTGCAAGATTACAATCAATATCCCAACTGTAGTGACTCTATAACAACATGGCTTGAAGATCGCTTTAGGAGTGAAACTGACAGTCACTAGGAAGTGTTGATTTCTAACATCACACTTTATATCTAACAACTATCTTCGATACTGAGCTCCCTTCCACCATAAAAATAACAAACTTTAAACAACTATATATATATATATATATATATATATATATATATATATGAATGAAAAGACAAGAGGAAAACTTTACTTATTTTTTAGCCGACGCGTTTCGTCATCTGAAAATTCTCTATGACTTACGTTAACTTCTAACACGTAAACTTTTCAGTAAACCTGATGAATATTTATAATGGTTTATAAATTTAAAATTTTTTAGTAACTGTCAAAATAAAGCCATCACATTTGCCTTGATAAAGCCCGTCAGATGACGAAACGCGTCGGCTAAAAAATAAGTATAGTTTTCCTCATCTCTTTTCAATTATTTTAGTCTCTTCTCCATCTGAGAATATTTACACACACACAAACACACACACACACACACACACACACACACACACACACACACACACACATATATATATATATATATATATAACTTTAAATGTTATTTTTTACTGGATACCCTTATTTGAGTAGACGTTTCGTTTATTTTTTAAATAGTATTTTATCTTCGTCTACCGGCCAAAATATTCGAGAAAATTTATTAATGAAAAAATGCGTCCTCCAGTAACATTCGAACCTAGTAGGTAGGTGGGTAGACTTTAGATAAAATACTGCTTAAAAAACAAGCAGGGCGTCTACTCAAATATGAGTATCCACTAGAAGTAACCTTTAAAGTGATAAAAATATGTCGGATTAAACATCGAGTGCCAATAATAAACAATCTAATGTTACATAGCAAGTGAATTGAATTATCTATTGTAATGAGCATAATCCTTTCTTGGCACTCCTTTCCAAAGTCCTTGTATCAGCTAAAAATGAGTAAAAAATAGAATTCATAAAGTTGATTGCAATGGTTTAATTTACAATAATGTTCAACCAATACAAGGCCCAAGAACCCCTCAAGATATATAGAGGGTTACTGAATAATGTTTTATGCGCGTAAGAAAACTGAGTAAGAAGTACAGTTTATGAGGTTTATGTAGGAAAGATAAATATTAAGCTTAGACTTGAACTTTCTTCTTACTAACGGAATACGACGGAAATCACCATGATTCGCCCCTATGTATGCGAGCTGGCTGGTCTTATCTGCAAAGGTCAGCATTGATGAAACTAAGAAATGCAGCTGGTCAGACAATTGACATGGAAATAGCGATAAAGTAATGAGAGACTTGCGACATTTCGTGTTTTGGGAAGGGGTTGTTACGATAACTATAATTCTTTTTTTTTTAAATTGTTGGAGATTAATCTTACTATAAAAGTACAACGCCTTATTACTTTAGGTAGCATTTACACAAATAACAGATTGGACGAATTCGTATGCAGTATTGGTGAACAATATAAATACGGATCCTTATTTCGGACAACGAAGCTTTCCCTTGATGTACAAAACATTTTCATACATTTTTGTTGAGTTTTTAATTTTCTTTCTTTTCCTAGGTGCTAGCGACATGCTTCGTTCGGAAAGCTATGGATCGTGTTTTCACCCAAAGAGAGTTGAAATGGCTTGACGATATCATGCCTGAAGCGACGACACGAGAAAAGGAAGATAGAGAAAAACGAAAAAACGGTTTAGACGAAGAAGAGGTGAGTTTTTATATATCGGCCAAACGTATTTATGCTTTCATAACAGAGGCTCTTAGAAGCAAATAAGATGAAAAAAAAAGAAAATAATAAAATTACATACCAACGTTTTTTTTGTTTTTTCGCTCATCTTTATTGTTTTGTTCTTACTGCTACGATCCAGTTAGTTGTTTATTAAAAAAGCAAGATGACTACTCATATTTTCTTTCACCCACACACACAGAGCTACACACACACATATATATATATATATATATATATATATATATATATATATATATATATATATATATATATATATATATATATACATATTATTAGTTATATTCAAAGTTTCTTTTATAACATTTAGAATGAGTTTTAATTATTTACATTTTCTTATTTATTAATTACAAAGTAAGTAATTTCAATTTTATTGTTAATTTGTTCTATTTTTATCGTTCAAATTTTTTTAACCACAACAATAATAATAATAATAATAAAATCTTCTCTTATACTTTATCATAGTTTATATGTATATATACACACACATGCACATATATAAAAAACAATATAATCTTATATTCCTATAATTTATGTTATTAATATTATTTAAAATATATATATAGTAATATATTGACACATTTAATTTCGAATTGTTTACTCCGACATCCAATACATAAAAAAAAACTTTTTATGTGTATGGGGAGCATTAGGTGGAAGTAGTATCTTTGTTGCTCGTCTACTGTACCTTATTTTTAAGGGTAACGGACAGCACTGGTCTTCACCCATCTTCTAAATCTCTCATATATATATATATATATATATATATACATATATATATATATATATATGCAGAAATATAGTCTTAAAGTGTGCTATATTTAGGGGGTAAAGTGCTCAATATCAGAGATAGAGCGTGTGTAAATATAAAAGTGGACATGGAAGTCAGCACTTAGAGGCGACAGTCTGTTTCATGCTAGTGCAATCTAGTAATATATATATATATATAAAATGTCCTGGGTATGTTGATAAACTACATCCGGCAGCAAGTCTTCTTATCGGGAGATTAGAGGATTTGAGGAGCGTGGAACCACCTTTTAATTGCTGTTGTTCTCAGGTCCGCCCTGACCTGGAGTAGTAGCACCTGTTAGGGTCCAAGCTATGGGCAAATAGTGCCTACCAGGGCTGACCAAGCCCTGGTAGGCACTATAGGTATTATAGAACACGACTGGTCTAGGAGACGGTAAACTCTTACACGAAAAGCCTGAGGTTTATTGTCTGCATCGTCCGTGGCATTTATTTGCACCGACTGAGTGTATCAATTGTTCCGAAAAGTGTGGATCGTTCTGCACAAGCCTTCACCACTTTAATCAAATCACTTGAGTTTACCTTGATTCGTTCATTCTTATCCACACAGTTCACTTGCAAGGTCCGCTGGCGAGAGAGTGAAGGCGACGGGGTCAGGTAAAGGATATTACTGGAAGGCTCTAGCTGGTGACAGACCGATGGGTGATGGTCATTCTTTCACAAACCCATGAGGAATTGTGATGTCCGTGTCCTCCATCGGTGACAAAGAAGCCCTATTTAGGATCTGCACTGCACCTATTATGAGGAGGGGGTGATAAAAGGAGCCCTAAACATTGCTTGCTCACACAGAGACTTGGCAACCCGCTGCAGCTGTCTGGTTATCCAATAATGCAGTTGAAACAGCAAGAAAGATCAAAAGAAATCTAAGAAGAATTTTCATTTTGGATCCTGGAATGATCGCACTCTCCAGGACAATGATTCTGCACCAGAGCGTAAAACAGCTCTTGTTTCTCTCGAGTTGAAGAAATATGACATCGACATAGCGGCCATTAGTGAAACACGTCTGGCTGGTAATTCTCAGCTTAGGGAAGAAAAAGGCGGATACGTGCTTTTATGGGCTGGCAAGACTGAGAAAGAGCCACTGATTAAAAATAATGGAAGCCCTAATAATAAAAAAGAAAAAGCCAACACTTAACAATATTAACTGCGAACACGGCCCCAATGTGCTAACAGTGTTCAGAAAATAAAACATCTCTACAACACTAAAAACATACACACAACGCACACACCCAATTAAAACTGAAAAATAAAATCATCCTTGGTAATGGCTAAAAGTATAGCCGAAAGCGCTCAGAATTATAGAAGATTTGGACAGTTTCTACACACTCTGTGTCCAAAAAAGAAAATACTTGTTCGAACACAAGAAAAATTAAGCAAAACGCTTAATCGTAGTACCTTGTCTGTCGTTTTTAATGAAACATGTATAAATGAGGGATTGCTGCCTAAATACACGATTATATATATATATATATATATATATATATATATATATATATATATATATATATATATATGCGTGTGTGTGTGTGTGTTGGTGGAGATACTGTGGATTGATGAATCGGAGAGCCAAGTTCGAATTCCAGTCGAATCTATTATATTCACTTACGTGCTAATAACCTTAGGGAAAGTCTTAATCCTCTTCTTCTCCCTCCAACTATGAATAAATAGCAGGACAGACTGGGTTCTATAGCCTTGCATGACAACTGATCTAGAAGAAGGACAAACCTGCGGAGGGTCGTTTGGGGACTTTGTGGCACGTAGTGCACCAGGTCTCTGTATTCGGCCCTTCAAAAAGTGTAGTTCTGCACAAAGCCTTCACTACTATAATCAAATCATATGTGCTGGTGTCTGGCAAGGAACTGATCTGCTCGATTCTTATTCGACGAATACAACGGGAGAGTCCACGATATATATATATATATATATATATATATATATATATATATATATATATATATATATATATATATATATATATAGTTCTGTATTTGGACAGCAATCTAATGCATGTTTTATTAGAAATTTATGACAAAGTAATTCTGTTAAGTTGTTTATTGTATTTTTGTTATATGCAAATACTGTCCAGATCAATAGACTATATTGAATCAATTGCTACATCTACTGCAAGGAAATTTGGTTCAATATGTCGTGCCAGAAAGTTTTTCTCGTCAGAATCTATCATGTACATTTATAAATCTACCATTCGTTCATACATTGGTCTCGTGCTCCTCATCTATATCACGAGATTTTTGACAAAATTTCTACTAGGTGGCATTGGGATGAAATAATTTTTAAAAAAAATGTATCCAAAGTTCGTTAAACTTTAATTCGGGTACATTCGGTCATCATTAATCCTTATCAAGAACATTACTATAACCAGTTGCAATCCATAAAAAATGTTGCCATTTTTAGAAACCCTATAATTCTAATTTAACGGTCTGTCTACCAACATTAGCGTTTCACTGGATGCGCTTGTGTACAGTGTGACCGTCTCGTTCATGGTGAATATGAATATAAGTTTTGCTTCAAACTAAAACATTCACCCACGGGGAAATATACGAATGGTCAAATTACCTTTCGAGGAAAATCCAATGTGCAAAGCTCAGTAAAATTATGGGACGGACTATTCAAACATTGCCGGGGATCCGCTGAAAGCAATCCACGTTCTGGAAAGATTTCTGCGAAGTGAACATCAGAAAATGTGAAACTCATGGGAGCGTTGGGCTGAAATCGGTACAACTGGAGATCTCTGGAACTATTCAGAAAATATTCATCCATTTTGAATATCTCTACTGACCGATTTCACTTCTACAATTAAACAATTAATAAATCAAATTTTTATGTGTAATTATACTTTTAATAGATGCGGCCTATGGTGCACAACGTTTTGCCTCACTTTCGTTTTATATTTAGTAAACTTATTATTTATAAATATCTATTTTTACATTTATCTTTCACTCATTATTTATGTTCTTTCTTTTTTATTTCATTTTTTAATAAATTGTTCCTTTTTTTCTGCCTTTCTTTTCCAAAACATTCTTTCTTTCTCTCTCTCTCTCTCTTTCTGATTCTCTTTCTCTCATTCTCTATCCCTCTCTTTTCTTTCTTACTTTTCAAACTAATCTTTTTTTTATTTCCATTCCTCCCTTTTCTTTTCCTAACCTAAACGAATTTTACGGATTCGCTTTCTTCATTCATCTACAGTTTTCTTTTTTCTCTTTTCTTTTCCGAAACTCTTTCTGTTTTTTATTCTTTTTCTCTTTTTACCCGAATATTTTCCTACATCTGCATATTTAATACCTTATGGGGTTGTTTTCTTTCTTTCTTTCTTCTTTCCTTCTTACTTTCTTTCTTTCTTTCTACGCTTTTCATCCTATTTTTCTCAACCATCAAGAAATTTTCTGACTGGCTTTCTTTCTTTTCTGACGATTCTCTTTATCTCGTTCTTTTCCAAAACTCTTCATTCATTCATTCTTTCTTTGCATTTTTCTTGCATAATCAGTATTCATCTTATAGTCTTGTATTTATTCCTAATTCAGTCTATTTTGCAATATTGACATCCAAGTTTTATTACCTCTGCATAAAAAACATATACATTTCTATCTACTTATTATCCAATGTAGTTTTTTCACTGAGCTTCATGGTTGCTTTCAATGTTGATACTATTCTACTTTAATATCTTGACAAGACCTATCACTTGCCTAGAACAGCTTCGATCATACGAACCACACCTTATATATTCTGCACAGGGTGACAGCCTCCTAGAACCAGAAGAATATGAGAAATTAATGGAAGTGAAGATACAACATGAGAAACAAGCCGAAAAATATGGTGGCCATTTGTCTAATTTTGACTTGGATCGGGTCAATATTTCTGAAGAGGTCAACAAAACAGCAATTTGGCTTCAAGTAATCAAAGATGGAGAGAATCCTACAATTAATCCAGAAAATACACGGTAGACTTTTTCTTTCTTTCTTTTGTTTTCAATGTTCTTTGTTATGAAATATTGTTGAGGTGCAAAATATAATGTTACCAACTAACCATACGAACAAATGAGCTTAAACATTTACCACTGGAAGCCTTTCTGCACATTGAGAGCTGGAGCTAATAAAATAGTGTTTGATATATAATAACAGGGATAAAATTTAAATTAATAATAAATATACATTTTTTTCCTCATCAGTAACACAACTCTGAGTTTCATGCACGATGCCATCATTAAGTGCTGATTGAAATAAGCACCTGCCAATTAAAATCAGCACCTAAAGATTGTATCGTGTATGAAAATTTATTTTTATTTTTAAAAAAGTGCTTAATACAACTGTAGAGCATAATATTATTATTGTTTTTTTAAATATATATATAATCATCGCAACACCGAAATTCCCATGTTTCAAAACTTACACTTCAATTCAAATTAAATCATAAAAATTAAACTTAAAATACAAAGTTCCGTTTCATTAGTAAGCGATGCTAAGAATAACTTTTTATTAATTGATTTACTTAATTTGTACGTCCTAAACTTGAAAATTATTGTAAATACTAATTTAAAAAATTCGACTTCCTAGATATAACATTAGATTTAATGAATGATATATACCTACCTTACAAAAAAACCCAATACTAACCCTCTATATATACACCTCAAGTCTATAAATGGCCAAAGATTAGTTATGTAAAAAATAATAATAATAGAAACCAAAGAAAAAAGAAAAATAGAAAAATCATTTAGTATACACCTCCATTCAAAAAAACAATATATATATATATATATATATATATATATATATATATATATATATATATATATATATATATATATATATATATATATATTAAAGTACTTGATATCAGGGACAGAGCGTATGTAATTATAAAAGTCGACATTGAGGTCGCCCTGACGACTGATTCTAAGCATGGAACAGACTATCGCCGCTGGGTATTGACCTCAATGTCCACACACACACACACACACACACACACACACACATATATATATATATATATATATATATATATGTATATATATATATATATATATATATATATATATATATATATATATATATATATATATATTGCGTATTATTTTAATACCTATACTCGGGCGGTGTGTAAAAAAAAAGCGAATACAATTTGTAAACAAAAATATATTTGAACAAACCGATATCAGTGGAAAAAATTCAATAAAAAAAGAAAAGACTAAAGACATCTGTGTTGGTCAGCACCGCAATGCCTAGTCAAAAGGAAGAACACCAACCGAGTAAATTAAGTAAAAAGCATAAAAGTGCTCAATACATTAAATAGAGCAGAAGAGTAGTAGTTGGTTTGACTTTTCTTTTCTTTTTTTCTTCAGGTGGTCGTCTTTTCAATAAAATAGGTTTGGCCTACCCTTTGTTTTCCTGTTCTTGTTTTGTTTTTATGCTAATTTTATTATTTTATCGTGGCTGTTTTTACCTATAAAATGCCGCTTGTATATACCCTCTTTAGCCATTAGTACCCTGAAGATCCGTTATGTGAAACCTTGGTAGGTAGGTTCTGGCTCACCATATATATATATATATATATATATATATATATATATATATATATATATATATATATATATATTCTTTTAAACATGTGTTGAATGTCAAAGACAACATAGTCCTGCATATTCTCTTTTTAATTTTCTCATATTTTCTAATGAGACTTTTTATTTGAAAATTATATCGAAATAAATATTGTCCGTAAGATAACCGAGTACTTTCGAACATCATTGTTCATCTTCAGGGTCAAAATTTTTAACAATGTCTTATATATATGTAGAGTCAAATTTTGATTGGTGGATCTGATTATAAACAAAACAAATTTCGCTGCTATCTCCTCCCGCTTCTTTCTTACCTTTTTTCCTTATTCTTTCTTTTCTCTGGAAAAGAGAATGTTAATTTCTTTCTTACTCTTTTTCTTTTCTTCTTTTTTCGCATGAAAAGAGGTTGTATGTGGTTTTAAATTTCAATAAATCGTCTACTAACCAGTCATTTACTAACGCCTGATGATATGTGATAGCACACATCGAAACATGATTGCATTTATGTAGCGTTTATTCTCATGTTGATGTAATTATCCTAAAATAAAGAATACCGCTCTACTTTTGGATTGAGCCGTCTTTTAAATTAATGTTTCGAACGTTGAAATTTATATTCGATCCGTTCTCATTTCATATACAAGAAGTTGAAGGGGTTAGTATTAACTGCCAGTCTGGTTTAGAGTGAACTAATATTGTTAGGTCTCGACTCGTTCCTCCCCTCTCTCTCAGAGAGCCGCAGTATTTATAGAGTCAGGTAGAGTCCATTTTCGTTATATGTAAGTTCCCATAACACCCCCCCGCTTCCAAAGCTTTTGCGTCACAGGGGTCTTTCGTATTTTTTTTCTCTTTGGATTTATTATCAAAGGATCTGTGACTTTTCTTTTCCTGGTCGATTTTCGTGGTTCAGACATTGTTTGCGGCCTTTGCATATCAAATGTGTCGAATATTATATCCATCACTTCTTCCTCCTGAGGTGGACCGTTAGAATCATCTAACAGCCTCTTTCTTATTTGATTTACATGCCTTTTATGTGAGAATTTCGGGCCATGTATTATGTAAACCATGTTCCCGATTCTTTTTTCAATTGTACCTTGCTCCCAGTAGGATGTATTGTATTTATACGTTTTGAAAAAAACTTTCTCTCCTGGGTAGAATTTTCTTTTTGGTACGCACGACATTGGTATTTGCTTTGTTCGTTTTGGTAGCAATTTGTCAAATACTGATCTGATTTTTCGGGCGCACATCACTTCCGCGGGTAATAATGCCGATAGCGTAGCACTGTTTGGTGTAATTCGATATACTCATAAAAATTGTTGCAACGCCTTTTCTGTTGGCACGCCATATGCTTTCCTTAATGCTCTTTTGAGTGTGTCTATAAATCTCTCCGCTTGCCCATTTGATCTTGGGTGATATGGCGGGGATTTGATATGTTTAACTTGGAAAATTTCACAAAATTCTTGAAAGTCCGCAGATGTGAATTGTGTCCCATTATCGGTGACTAGAAAATCAACCACTCCGAAACGAGCAAACAACTCGTGAGGGCAATTTATGGCAGTTTCAGAAGTAGGTTTTCTGCAACGAAATACTTCTGGCCATTTGCTATAACTGTCTACTATGATCAAATAGTAGAAACCATCTATTAGACCTGCGAAGTCTATATGGATTCTTGACCACGGTCGATCTGTCTTTGGCCATGGCTTATGGATGATCGGCGGTGCTTTTGCTGCTAATGAACAACCCTTGCATTTTTCCACAATATGTGTAATGTCTTGATCCATGTTTTGCCAATATACGTAACTTCGCATTAACGATTTCATTCTGTTCTTTCCTGGATGGCCCATGTGGAAGTCCTTTAGGATTCCCCATTGTAGTGTTTTCGGAATTACTACCCTTTCGTTATATAGTAGAACATTGTCACATGACGAAAAACTGTGATACATTTTTATTTTTTTCTGAAATTTTTGTTTTTGTTTCTTTTATGAATTCATCATTTACTGCTTCATTTCTTATCTCTTGTAGTGTGACGGGGAGGTTTCGAACTGTACTACATAGTGATGTCCTGATATCTTCTTCATGTCGTAGGGCTGCGATTACGGAATCTTCCAATGGCTCCGTTTTCTTAGGTATTAGTCATCATTAGGCATCTGCATGCTCAATTTTGTTCATTGGCAGATACTCCGATTTGAAATTGTAGTTCAGTAAAATTGGACCCCATCTTACCAAACTATTAGCGGTATAAACAGGTAACCCTTTCTTCGATCCAAATATTGTTAATAACGGCTTGTGGTCCGTCTGTAAGGTGAAAAATCTACCGTAAATATATCTATGAAATCTTGTAACTGCAAAATTCATCTACAGCTCTTCTTTTTCGATTTGTGAGTAATTTTTTTCTGCAGGTTCAAGGTTCTTGAAGCATGCGCGATGGGTTTTAGCGTCCCATCCGGCATTTTATGCAGTATGGATGCCCCGACTCGATAGGCACTCGCGTCACTTGCGACTATTATTTCTAATTTTGGGTCATAGTGAGCTAAAAATAGACCCGCGGTTAGCGTCTTAATTATTTTGTCAAACGTTTTCTGGCATTCATCTGTCCATCCCAAAACTTTTTCCCTCTTCAACAGTTCGTTTAGGGGTGTGTGTAATTTATGCATGTTTGGAATGAAAACTTTGTAATTCGGCAACGTTTTTTGGAGCTGGCATTTTTTTTATTGTCGTTGCCCTTTCTGGGTCTGGTCGTCTTCCTTCTTCGTCGATGATATGGCCCAGATATTTTATTTCCTTCATAAAGAAATCGCATTTGTTTTCTCATACCTTGAAACCATAGTTTTGTATTTTTCTGAAAACCTCTTGAACGTGTTACCAGTGTTGTTCAATGTTTTTGCTATTTATCAGTATGTCATCCAGGTATGCAATCGTGAAATCAAGTCCGCCTAGCATAGTATGCATTATTTGTTGAAATATTACCGGCGCTAACTTAATCCCGGATGGCAATCTTTGGAACTTGTATAATCCTTTATGTGTGTTTATGCACAATAATCTCGAGCTTTCCTCATCTACTGGTATTTGTAGGTACGCTTCGCTCAAGTCTATTTTTGAGAAAAATTTTCCTCCGTTTAATTTTGTGAAAACTTCTTCTGGACTGGGTAGAGGATAGTGGTAATCCTTAATCGCTGCGTTCAATCCCGTTGAGAAATCAGCGCATACTCGTATCTCACCCGATTTCTTTTTTACGTAAACCGTAGGTGCGATCAATTGACTATATTCCACTTTTGTCAATATACCGATTTTTTCGAGTCTATCCAACTCTTGATCTATTTTTACTATTGAAGCAAAAGGTACGTTCCTTTTCTTCTTGAAGATAGGTTGTACATTTTCTTTTATTTCTATATTTGTTGCCATTTTTTTTACACCTCCCGAGGCCGGCTGAAAATACTTCGGGGAAACTCTCTTTTAGTTTCTCCTTTAATTTATCTGCCTCGGTCGATAAACTTTTCACTTTTTGGCAGTACGTACATATTGGTAAATCCCAGAGGTCGAATTTCTGCATCCAATCCGTTCCAAATACATTTTCTGTGTTTCTTAGCACATACATTTTTAGTTTTTTGGTCACTCCATTGAATGTCACATTTGTAATAACTTCTCCTTCAAATTTTATTTTTCTCCCAGTTACCGACCTAGCAATTTTATCGGTTCTCAACATGGTCGGTATGTTCAATTTTCTCTATGTTTGTAAGTTAATAATAGTCAAATCCGATCCGAAATGTCTTTCTCTTTTTCCACGTCCTCTCCTTTACCACGCCTATCTGCTCTTCCTCCAACCCTTCTATAACCGCTTGCGTGATAGTGGCCTCCAGCCTTGCTTGGGGTGATACGCTTAAAAAAAAAAAATCCAATTGTAGTCTGACTTTTCGGTTTAACATTTCTACTTGCACGTATTTTCGTATGTTTGTCTCGTCCGCTTGGTCAGTCCTAGTGACTCTTACTCTTTCCTAGTCCAACAATGAGAACTTTTATGACCCACTTTTTTGCACGACAGACAAGTCTTAAAGCGGTATGGACAATCTTTATACCAATGCAAAGTCCCACAGCGATAGCATGCATTGGGTGGTAGTTTTTTCTGATATTGACTTTTTGAAGTACAAACATTTATTTGACCTGTTTTTTGAGGAGGGAAAATTGGTTTGGTTTGTTTTTGAGGAGGGACAAAACGTGTTTGTCGTTGTACTTTACGTATGTGAGCGATGACAGACTCTTCTATATCTTTTGAGTCCTTCTATACGCTTATACATCTCTGACAGTCTTCAGCCAATTTTTGTAGCGTCAATTCTGGTTCACTCTCAAGTTTTGTAAGAATTTTGCGTCTGATCTCCGTGTCTTTAGACGAAAACAGGCCTTGAACGAATATTAAACATTTAAAATTGTCCGGGCTGAATTCAAATAACTTAAAGTCATCACAGTGTTTGTTTACAATGGAAGCGAATGTTATATATTCTTCGCTGTCCTTTTTTGTTAGATTCAGACATTTCCATCTTTTATGGAATAATGAGGTATTTGGGCTAAATAGTTCTGTTAACAGTTTTATGGCTTCCTTGAAAGTTAACTCATTTGTTTTCCTCGGTAGGATGTAGTCTACGAATTTAATGTATTCGCTTGACCCTAATTTTCTTAGTAGTAGACGTACTTTTCTCACCTCTGACCAATCAAACTCATATAAACCTTCGTACCTTCTGAAGTAAGCTGCGAAGGTTTTGTCTTCGTCCGGTGCATATATGAAGTCTTCGATAGAGCTCCATATAGCATTTTGCGAGAGAACTGTTTCATTTTTGAAATTTTGCCCTTTTATCCGTAGCCATAATTCTTGTAGTTCAAGATGCTTTTGTTCGTTTTTCTGTTGCTGCTCAAATTGTATTTTCATAAGTTCCAATATGGTTGCCTTAAAGTCTTCCATATTTACCATAATTATGTGTAAGTATTTTTCTTTTACTTTAGACTTCAGGTCTTTGTTACTACTGTAAAGTTGGTATCCAAAAAGAAAATCCTCCTTTTTTTATGTTCGCGTATAACTTGTTTTTTTTTTTCTTTACTCCCTACCAACTTCGCCTCTGTTATGGACGACCGATAGTAAAAGATTTTTTGTAGATTCTCCACGTAGAACTTGTTTTTTCAATATTCTTTTTTAGGATTTCTCCGCGTAGAATTTTGTTTCTTCAATATACTTTTAGATTTCTCCGCGTAGAGTTTGTTTCTTCAGTCCTCGTCGCCACTGTTATGGTCCAATATCCTCGCACCACGGTTATGATCCAAGGTTAGGATCAAGGACGAACAACACGAACACAAGAGTAGAAAATAACAAAGATATATTACAACAGAAATATAATACTCACAGAAGGTGTTAGTATTAACTGTCAGTCTGGTTTAGAGTGAACTAATATTGTCTTGACTCGTTAGGTCTCGACTCGTTCCTATATTTAACAGTCCCCCTACGAGGAAAGTATGTGGCATAAGGCCGAGTTTAACGTGGGTTTCTCCGAGCCCGTAAGCTCGGCCAAAAATACTCCCTTAAGAACCCGTATAAACGGGTTCAGGGCTTGTCTAACACCCCGAACGAAACTTTGCTCTTCGGCAAAGCCTCGTCCGGGTTCCTCTCTGCCAAAGCAGAGAGTTCAACAGGAGTCGCGCACAGCCAGAGACTCGTTCCTCCCCTCTCTCTCAGGGAGGCGCAGTATTTATAGAGTCAGGAAGAGTCCATTATCGTTATAAGTAAATTCCCATAACAATATATATATATATATATATATATATATATATATATATATATATATATATATATAATCTTAGTGCTTCATATATATATATATATATATATATATATATATATATATATAATCTTAGTGCTTCATATATATATATATATATATATATATATATATATATATATACATATATATATATATATATATATATATATATATATATATATATATATATATATATATATATATATATATATGCACTAAAATTTACTTGGTCTTGTATAAGTGTAGAACACGTAGCAAGAATCACACTAGTTAAATAGTAATAATAGTTTGCTCGACTAGCTTTCTATTAACCTATAAGGAAGTGCCTATATATCGAATTTCCGGTAATATCTGACAGCATCTACCGTGTTCGAATTTTTGATAATCTCCCAAAATTCGTGTGTACTGATCGAGTTTCCAATAACCTCCTCGATTCTACATGTGTTCATGTTTCTGGTAACCCCCTCAAGTTCGTCTGTTGTTCACGTATTTCCGGTAATCTACCTGAGTTACTTTGCCGTGTTCCATTGTCTGTTTATCTCTCCGTCTTCGGCTACAGTTCTCGAGTTTGTTTTTCACATTATTAACTAAATGATTGTACTAGGCAAAATCAAACAGAAGCAATAGGAATGTTTGAAACTTATTTTTTCTAAATAGGGAGATCTTCCTCTGTAGAAATATATCATTCTAAATTCTGTATTTTACTTGGGTTTGAACTGTGACTGCTGGCTTCGTTAGGAAATACGTCAGTAACAATATAGCTACGCATTCAGAACGCGTATTTGCTTTGTTTGTTTTTTCAATTCGTATCAATGTTTTCTAGGTTAGTCCCTAATTATGTATTTTTTATTAATAATATATAGGTAGACGGTCCGCTTTGCACGAGAGTCGAAAAGTTTGACATCGGTCCGGTTAACACGAGAGTCAAAAATGTAGACACGAGTCCGGTTTACACGAGAGTTAAAAAAATCGCAGACATAGATCCGATTTGCACGAGAATCCAAATGGTAGACATATATCTGGTTTGCAAATAGGTAGATATAATCCCGGTTTACATGAGCGTCGAAGTTATACATAGATGTTTGGTTTGCACGAAAGTTAAAAAGTTAAACAAAGGTCGGGTTTGCACGAGAGATATAGGTACAGTTTTAAACAGGTAACCATTTTTTTTCTTTTTGGGGGGGGGTGGGGGTATACCTCACTACTCGGGGATGCAGTCGGCATATTCTTGATCCCCAAACGAGAGGGTATTGCGTATTTGGATTTTTATTCGTTGGAGCCAGGTAAGTAAAATAATCAAATCCACACACATTTTACAGTTTTAACCTGAATGCCTTTTAGTTAGTAAGGTGATGTGGCAAACCGCTTTCTTTTGAACTGAGTCCATTTTACTAATGAATGTTTTCGCATTTCTTTTCATCAGTTCATCTCGACGTCGAAAGAGTGACCGATCGAGTTCCAAGTCGGAAAGGCGATCAAAAGATAGACATAGAAAGGACTACGAGAAAAACGAATGTGAAGAACTCGCCAAAGATGCCAGTGGTGCCAACACAGAAAAGAATGAAGATTCTCACGAAGAGAGAACTGTAGACTTTTATATTCAAGGAGAGGATGACCCCGACCGGGAGAGCAGAATATAAGTTCTCTATGCTTAAATCAACGGTTTCTCGACTAAACAATGTCATTACATTCTGAAAACAATGGTAGAGTCTTCCGCTTAGGTTTCCTGTGAAAGGAATACCTATCCTCTTCTATATTTTATCGAAAAAGAATATTTTAGATATTACGTAGCTGACATTTTTTTTAAATGTATTGTACGTTTCATTTTACCGGACCACATACCTCATTTGTATGTATATGTGTTTGTATGACTATGTCTATGAGTGTGCTTGTGTATACTATGTATACATGTATGTATGCATGTATGTATGTGTGTGTGTCAATTCGCTTATGACAAATGTAGTCGGACTTATGATAAGCAGCCATTTTGCATCTAAAGATTTAAACTCAACTTTTACTTAATTTTAAATTTTATTTTCATTTTATCCCATTTTTTGCTTTTATCAGAAACTATTATCAAAATAGATTAAAAGGCAGGTTACTAATAATATATTTTCCATATGATAAAAAATCAAGAATATTTTCTAACTTTCTCTCCCACTTTCTTTATCTATTATCCCTTATATATATATATATATATATATATATATATATATATATATATATATATATATATATATATATATATATGCGCAAGCGTGTGTGTGTGTAAGGCACTTTGACGTGGATTAATCAATGGTTAGCAAGATTGTCCCGCTAGATCAATTACGACTGAAAAGTGAGTCCGATCCTCTAAGCTACGTTTAGAAAATCACTCTCCCTCTCTCATTACATATATATATATGTGTGTGTGTGTGTGTATGTTTCTATATACATATATATATATGTATATGTGCATTTATGACGTATACATGTATAATGTGTTTTAAATAAAAACACACACAAACATATATATATATATATATATATATATATATATATATATATATATATATATTATATTATATTATATTATATTATATATGCGCGGTACTTAATCGAAAACGCTCAATATCAGTGATAGAGGTAAAATATTTAGTTGCGTTGATATGAGTTTGTGACCCTGGGTGTCACGCTCTCTGACGATCGCAGAGAGCGTGACACCGAGATTCACAAACTCACATCAATCCAACTATCTATCTATCTATCTCTCTCTCTCTCTCTCTCTCTCTCTCTATCTCTCTCTCTCTCTCTCTCTCTCTCTATATATATATATATATATATATATATATATATATATATATATATATATATAGATAGATAGATAGAAAGATACACGCACACATATACAGACACACACATATATATATATATATATATAAGTGTGTGTGAGAGTACGCACACACACACATACACAGTTCAACTTGCTTTTTCTCTCTCTTTGTGCCTTGTAATTTCAAATTGTTTTCTTTTAATGTCAGAATCTCTCCTCTCATAATGCCATATCCCTTCAGGACATAGGCGATCATGGCTCTCCACAGATTAAGCTATTTATTATCTGTGAGTTGCTAAGAATTCGTGTAAAGGAATTTCCCGCTGCCTCTTTCACAGATTTGAATTTAGAATTTAATTTCTCTTAGATTGGCTGCCAGCTATGGGTAGAGATCCCAGTCTACCCTCCTAATTAACCCATAGCTAGGGGTAAGATTAAGGGAAGATGAGATGGATTTCAGACAAATGCCGTTTCCCAAACGCATTTGTGCGACAATGAACGCAGCAGACTAAGCCGGTGTTTGAACTTGGTTCGCCGATTCCACCAGCAATGGGACTTACGAACTAATATAAGATTTGTAGTATAAAGATGGCAAATCTGGTCGTCCTCATACACTTTTTAAATCATTTACTTCGTTATCAGAGAAGAGTACAATAAATCCGTAGCTAACTGTTTTTATGATAAACAATTCTTCTCTGAAATCTTTTAGTGTCAAACAAAATGAAAGTGTTTGTATAGAAATTCCATTGTAGGTAATTGTTATGTCGATAAATTTTATTTTATGTGTATAGCGTAATCTCTTAACTCTGTGTCCTGTACGAATACTGTATATATAATTAAGT
Source organism: Acanthosepion esculentum (assembly GCA_964036315.1). NCBI lineage: Eukaryota > Metazoa > Mollusca > Cephalopoda > Sepiida > Sepiidae > Acanthosepion > Acanthosepion esculentum. The sequence continues at coordinate 72,739,088 of OZ038495.1, forward strand.
TTATTTCTGTATTAAAAAGCAGCTAAACATTAGAAGAATAAGTAAATAATATATGAACGAAAAGGACAAAAAGATGTATAAATAAGGAGGTGCTGAAAAGTGTTTGTCCGGATCAAACCGTTTCAAAATAAATTTTGACGATGGGTCAATTAAAATTTTCAACACCGCTGTCCTCTCTGTGCTACTATACGACGTCGAGACGTGGCCTTTTTGCAAGACTCCCGTGTCTATGACTCCGTGTCCCGCGCCCTCAGGATCATCGAGGGTGGTGCACTGGTCCGGTGTTGCGCACCGCTTGAGGCACAGTCAGCCAGGCATCTTCTGCACACCCATCGCTCAGTTCATTGCTTCCTGGCTCGGTCACGTCCTGCGAAGACCTGATGATAATCCTAACAATATTATCTACCAGTTCGACCATCTATCTGCAGACCACGCAGGCGTTGGAAGAGTGTCGATCGGTAGCATCTCCAGTAGATCAATCTGACGATAGGGGATGTTCGGACGTTCTGTCAACAAAAGTGGCTTTTGTGTGCTCAACGCATTCATGTCATGAGATTTAGTGGTAGTAGTGGCTCAATTAGTAAGAGTTTGCAACATGAGTCGAGCCGGCAACTTTTCAGAATCTATCATTATATAAAAGCATCTAAAATGTTAAAAAATACATGAGGATATCGTAGGTAAAATAATGAATTATTCTACGATTTTGAGATCCAAACCAATCACTCAATTAAAGCAAGCAAATCGGGTCTGGTTATTGCGAATAAATAAAACAAAAATGCAGTTCAGAACATATACGTGACTCTGACATGAGAACACAGAAGATTAAGATAAAGGAAACAGCAAAAAAACTGTGAATCAATGGCTTGGGCTGATATGCCTATATAAATTTTAGGTTTAATCATACTATGTTTTAGGCCAACTTTATTTTCATGCCCACTATAGGCCAAAGGTTTGAGGTTACCCACCGGATTTCGAAGAATCGCTTAAAACTTGAAAATTGCATGGGTTTTTCAAAACTAATTTGCTAACTCACTTCAGATCAGAGAAACTTTCTCTTCCTGAAGGTTTTTATCATATATTCAATAATAATAATAACGAAATTAACCTATTACTGCATAATTTCTTTAACATTTTAGTTCATTGTCTAATCTAACTTGCTAGCTCATGAACTTCAGATTTAAAATTTTAGGTAATCCTTTCTCTAAATATTGGAAGCCAATGGATTAAATACTTTCAGAATGCTAGTTTAATAGGAGTTAATTAAACCAGAAAAGGTATGAAACTTACTAATTATTAAATTCTGAGGGTTGCTCCAAACTTTTGGCCTATAGTGTATTTTGATTGTAATGTCTGTAACTTTCAACGTTGCCAATGCAAGGGAGATAACTAGAGATATCTACATTAAACTAGCAAAAGCTGATGAAAGTACCTTTGTTACGAAAATGTCAGATTGTTCCATTATGGGAGTTGAACATACACCTTGAAAGAGTAGAGTACAACAAAAGTAATTTAAAAGATGTGTTTAAAGATTCACATATGAAACACTAAAGCCGTAACAAAATATCAATTTCATATATGCCATCATTTTTATAGCTTGGTTAAAATCTTAATGAGTTTTAAGTGAACATAAGTTGGGCGATCGGGTCTTTTTTATATTTGTTAACTCCTGAATTACTATGTATGTCCTAATTGGCAAAAATACATTTAAAGACCCACATGTGAAAATATAAAATAGTAAGGTCTTAATAAAATATAGCTTCCTTTATTATAAAAATTAAAAGTTTATTTACATAATTTTAACAGTGAAATGGCTAAAAACGTCTCAATGTTTTATTGCTTGTCATTGTAAAAATGTCACTTTATGAAATGAGATTTTAATACGCCTGAAGAAGAGAAGCTGTATAAATGCATTCCACACATTTCGAATATCTTGGAATTTGGTGTCATCATTGTAAAGTTAATTGATTCAAAAAAGAAATCTTAATTTGGAGACTGTAGAAAGTACCATCATATACAAGGTGCGGTAGAAATACCTTCCACATAATAAGAGATTATTGGCAATAGTGTCTTCATCTAGCTAATGACTTACCATTATGTGGAACAGATGAACATTTCCAATTTTAACTGTTTATTTGGCTTAAAAAACATTGGGATTACTCTTCAAGCCAGTAAATAAATGTGAGGCGTGAATTCAATTTTAAATACAAAATGCTTTTCACTGCAGAAAATCGGAAAATTATTTTTAAATGTTGAAATGTTCGACTATCTTCCGAAAATCTGGCAAAGTGATCAAACATCATAAATTCTTTGAGGGCTTCTTCGTCAGACTGAAAACCTTTCAGCATCACATATACGAACACACATATATCCATATATGTTTGTTATATTTACTATTAAAGTATATACAAATACACACACATACATACAAGCATTGTATATATAAGCCTACATATTGGTAGTATATCATAAAACCATGTTATACAGGCACACACACATGCTTTCCGGCCATGAACTCTGGCTCGTATCTCACATTAGTCACTTTGTCAAGAAAATAATTTCTTGATATTATCGGTCTGAGGAGGTGATCCCAGCAAGCGTAACATTTGGAAAGTGCATGGAAACCATACTACATGTTGACCCAAGCTTTGTGAGTGAAATTGGGTAGACGAAACTATTTGGAAGCCGTCGATAGTTGTCACAAGTCATCGTGACCGAGGAGTTGGCGTACTGGCGTTGTTTAAACTGCTGACCATGACAGATTAAGCGCGCTCTCCCAGAAACTGTAACTATGGTCAGCTTAGCATAATTGCAGTATAAACTGCAGATGGGCTCTGTGAGTGTTGAAAAAACACGAATATTCCTGAGTAGGCGTTAGCAACATGGCTTGGTGAGTAGTCAAATACATATATATATATATATATATATATATATATATATATATATATATATATATATATATATACTTACACAGACACACACACACGAAGGTCACTCCGAAAATAATGCCAGTTATTTATTTAGGCAGAAACTACAACCCATATAGGTAGGACAATAGAAGCAATGGATAGAACAGCTTTCCAGCCGCAAAACACGTTATTTCCATAGTCCCCACCATTAGCTATATATTTTCAAGGTGCTTACCATTTACTTGGGTAACAGGTGCGTGGGTTCGTGCGGAACATAGTTTGCCACGCCCATCGCTGTCGCCACAAATGAAACGCATTACCCACCGATTAATTGTGTTCACATCCACTATTTGATCTCCGAAAACACTCAGTAAGTGCCGATGTATGTCAATGATTGATTTTTTTTCCGCATAGAGAAATACAGTAACACATTATTACTTCATACGCACTTTCATATAACACGCCATTTGTTATCAATGCAAATAAATGGATTATTGGTGACAATGCTCAATCTTAACTGCCATATTACCAACAATCACCTCTGAGAATGTAGGCTATCATAATAAAATGTGACATTTCTTTCAAAACAACTCTCGTGTATATATATATATATATATATATATATATATATATATATATATATGTATATTATAATATATCGCACATATAGTGCTTGTGTTAATAAAACAGAGCTATTAAATATATATAAATAAGCGTTTAGCAAAAAAATAAAAAACGGCTAACAGGGTATTTATGGAAAATAACGCTTTTAAGGCAAGTATATTTGTAATTTGAGTGCTCGATATCAAGAGAGACTAATAATAATAAAATTAAATGTTCATTTATCTTGTATCCACTCGATGTTTCCTGGCTATTAAATCCACTCTTGCGGGGGATACTTGATATATTGGAAACAGGTTATAATTTCAGTGAAATTCAGGATAGAGACAAAACAAGGTGAACATATAAATTTATTTAAAACTAAACACACACACACATATATATAAATAATAAATAAGATATATGACATAACAAATAAAATTTATTTGTTTACTATTGGCATTAATAGTATTTCTAAATATTCAGCACTTTACTTACAAAAGACTGCTTCTCTTAAAATCGTTATCCTTCAGATATACACTGGTCGACCGTTTTTCCTTCCTGTGTTTGCGAAACGCAATCTTTATCACACACACACACACACACACATATATATATATATATATATATATATATATATATATTACTTAAACTTTATTTGCTATTGGAGAGCGCATATGCAGAAAGTATTTTATATTATACCCCGTATTTTTTCCGTAGTAAACCACAATATCGAATCGATAGCAGTCGCTTTTATTTTAAGACTTTATTCGAAGTTTCCATTTATAGCCCATTTTTTCTCCTTCCAAGACCCTCGTTATGTATCGATAGTTTTACAAAAAAACAAATGTCGCTGAGACAAGCGTGGGTCTATTTGGCCCTGAATTTCATCCTCTTTTTTTCTCTCGCCCGCTTCTCTAGATTTAGTCCCGAAAAAGGAAAAGGGAAGGGATCAGAACTGTGGATTCTGTTGCCATTCTGACATTCTTCATTTCATTTCTCTTCGATACTTATCTACATCTGCTTCCAGATGGGATTTTGCTTCAGAAAGCTCCAACGAAACTGTTGACGTTGTATTTCCTGAAAAGATTCAATTAAAACCGAAAACGGCATGTAATTTCCATTGTTTGGCAGTTCAAGACAATTGGCTTTATAATTTGGTTACAGTCCTTTGCATAAGTGATGAACGGAACACTACGCTATAAATGAAGTGATACATTATCGACGTGAAGCTGAACGGGTGAATGTGATATAAACAAATATTTTACCCAAAATTAAAATAAAGTCGTTACTCCTCTACGTTAGTGATAACTGTTGACATCTAGTGATAAAATATGACACTACACTAAATTATAGAAAACGCAATGATTATTAAATAAAAACATGTAGTAAAATAATTATTAAATAATTCGCACCAAATTCGATAACGTCGAGTTGTGTGAATGGTGCCAGTCCCTATGGCCCACAAATTGTTAGTCAGTTATTAATGACTCGCCTGTTCAAGCCAATCACTGAACAAGGTTTTATTTTGTCTTAAATATTTCATAGTTGAAAATGAGTACGTATAGCAATTCCAATTATTATTAACTTTTGGCGAGTGTTCCTCTCTGTTCGTTTTTGTCACTTAATCGCTAAAATTCTGCCATGGGAAGGCAGATTCTCATTCACAAGGAATGCGATTTAAAATTTCGCTTCGAACTAATTCTTTACTTTTTATCAGCGTTGCTTATTTAAGGACCGTAGAATTATGACCTGGAGGATGAGATATAAAGCAATAGTAATATGATAAAATATAGACTAGTAAGAAATTAACACTTGACAATGTTTAATCTATGATATTCAGACAACTTAAAACTATTACAGCTTATTACGACTTATAGGTGTAAATAAGTAGCAGAAAAAAAGTTAAAATAAAGACTAGTCAAAACTTAATAATAATTGTGCAATGTCTCATCTACAAAATTCAGATAACTTAAAAGTATTACGCTGAATGATAAGGGAATTGAGTTCAAATCTTGTTGGAAGTAGAAACATACTCTGAGAAATGTGATAACAGGATCAAAAATAAGATAAATAAAAATAAATAAAAAGGGAATAATAATGAAAATGATTCATCTAAGAAATTCAGTCAAAAATTAATAATAATAAGTCTGCATCTAACAATTAAGACAAATTAAGACAATTACATCTTATAATTAGTGGCTGTAAAAAGTAAAAGGTACACGATGCAATACTAGTAAAAATAAATAATAATGACGTATAAAGTATACATTTAAGAAATTCAAACAAGACTTATGTCCTATTGTTAGTTGGTGTAAAGAAAAGTAAGAGAAATAAGATAAGACTCGTCAGAAATTTATAATAATGACAAGAGTTGATCTAAATTTAATTCAGGTAACTGAATACTATTACATCTTATAATTAGTGGTTGTAAAGAGGCAAAAAACATTAAATACAAGTAAAACATTAATAAAAATGGCAATGCTCCATCAGATTTTCCTAAACTATTTAAGGTCTTGTTTTATACAGAGTATATCTTGAACTTGAGACTCAGTAACTAAAATGCTTGTAGATAAAATGCTAACGATGACCTTATGATTGATTTCTTTTACCTTCCTCTGGTGTACGATGTTTTTGTTTTTGTTATTTTTATTTCCTTTTCTTTCTTTCTTTTTTAATCATCAACCATGTTTTCTTTTCTGTGAAATATCCCAAACTGTAGCTGGATCAGTTGAATGAGACACTAGTAAGCAAAATGCGGCCTGTAGAAAAAAGGACTGAAGGACTTTGCCTGAACACATTGTGCGCGTGTTTTGGGGGAATATATGAACGCATAAAATAGTTTTTTTTTTAAATTAATAGGGGAATCGATGTAAAGAACATTGTTGCTTTGGTAGTTATTATGGAAGACAAAAAGAGGAAACAATATTTTTTACTGTTGTACATTTTTGTCAATTATAATCAAGAATTTGTTTTATAAAAAGAACTTTTTAAAAAAGGAAAAAATAAAATCATTTCATTTTTTCTTAAATTTTTTTAAAATAAAATCTATTTTAAAGCCAATTGTTGCTTTTTTATTTTATTTTTTGTCTGCAGATGTGCTCAGTGCGTTCTGTTTGCAAAAAGCAGAGACTGAATATGCAATTGAAATGGTTTTTGTCCTAATTAAAAACTTTAGAAATTTCTGCTTATAGCTAATGCACACACACACACACACACACACACACACACACACACACTCTCACACACACACACACACACACACACACACACACACACACACACACATATATATATATATATATATATATATATATATATATATATATAATTGACGTATTTTCCCAGGGTTGAATATGCTGATCATTATATTTTTTTTATTTTCCCCTACAGCTTTTTTCTTAATTTCCTTGCTTAAAAGCATTCACATTAATTTATTTTAAACTTCCTCTTTTTCTATTACTACATTATTCTGTCGCTATTACATTTCTTTCAAAGAATGCATTTCTTCTCTCCTCTCTCGCTTTCTTTCTTTCGTTGCCTTCCATCTATGATATCTTTGCCTACTCTCCTAGCACTCTTTTTATCAAGTCTTTCTTTCTTTCTTTCTTTCTTTCTTTCTTTCTTTCTTTCTTTCTTTCTTTCTTTCTTTCTACACATTCCCCAGACATGACCCTCACTGTTTATTCACCAAACGAACATCCCAACAGCAACTATTAAGGAAAATTACTGCACACATTTTTTGTCTCCTAGCACATTGCCCACACCCCATACCCTTTAACAATGCGACTGCGTTCCACGACATATGTAATGACCCATGTCACGTGATTCAGTACGGCAGACTTTAAATAGTGCAGGCGAAAGTGGAAGGAGACATTATGGTGTTGCATATTATTCTATACAATAAAAAAGGCAAATTGGCCTGCGCACACAGTGAGTGAGCCAGTCACGGGGGAATAAGATGAAAGATAATTTCCGGGAAAAGGTCTGGATTTCATATTAAACTGGGGTCAGCCATTTTGACTGTGGTAATCCTGTACATAGCCTGAGATTTTACAACGCAGAATCCAAAATTGTCAAAACAGATTCAAACTTCGGTTGAGTTAATCTCGGCTTACTTCATTACAATACGCCATCTCAGTAATATAGATACGTATTCTAAATGTGTGTTTTATAGAGTAACTGTATATATATATATATATATATATATATATATATATATATATATATATATATATATATATATGTATATATGTGTGTGTGTGTGTCGACTGGAAAGAAAACTGTGTCCACTTTTTTCACCAGGGAAGCATGCCGAAGCATGATGTTACCTTCTGGGAGGAACATTTCTCTTTAGGAGGACATCTCGATCGTGGTCGGGTGTCATTAAAATCCTTGTTAAAAAAAAAGTAACAGAGATAACAACTGAAATCCAATAAAAATATGGTTTATAGCAATAAGAAATAATGTTGGATTAAAATAAATATATTTAAATTCTTATATATATATATATATATATATATATATATATATATATATATATATATATATATATATATATATGTATATATATATATATATATATATATATATTAAAAATATAGTTTAAGTTATATGGGTTAAACTGTTCAATATAAACTGTGTAAATATCAGAGTGGGTTAATACCGAACTGCGACAGTCTGTTTCATGCTTGAACGCAATCATGCCTGAAGATTACTTTCAAACATGAAACAAATTGTCTCCACTCGGTGCTAACGTATTCACATTGTTTAAAATAAAACAGAGCGTCTACTCAAACATTGGTATCCACTAAAATGTTGTTTTTTAACAGTGGCGATTTTATGTACCCGCCTGCACATTTGAGAGTCTTAAGTAAGGGACTATGCTTTCCCGAGACCTAATGCACACTGAGCCTCTACTCAAATATGGCTATCGAGTAAAATAACGTTTAGTGAAATATGCAATAATGTCGGATTAAAAATGAAATCCATTGATTTCTTAGAAATTACTTTGTTTACGTTCTGGATGCGAAAATAAAAGTGAGCAGATATAAACTTTCGAGCACCGGACAAGGGCTTTGAGAACTGAACGGAAATCTGTGCATTCTTCAAAAGGGTAATTGATCTTTGCTGTGCCATAATGCTTTCTCCGATCGGATCAAATGGTGGTTTCTCCCTCAAAAGGGTTGCATATTCAAAATCTGCCGGAGAGCACATATTGTTTATTAAGTCTCTCGAATGTGCAAACCCGCAGAGGTCATTCATATTGTTTTTTGTAAAAAAAGAAACAAGGCTATTTTCATGGTTACCCAACTCGAACGTTGGGTAACCATGAAAATAACGTTTATAGGAACTACATATATATATATATATATATATATATATATATATATATATATATATATATATATATATATATATAAGGAAAATGGATGCATATCTTGAAAAATACAAAACTGCTGCACTAAATAAACCTAATCTCTCATGGCGTTTCTATTCAGATGACGAGATCTAAGTATTTCCTGTTAAGAGGTTTTTCCATTTACAAACAAAATACAAAAGAAATTCTCCATTCTTTTATCCCTCCGTGAAAGATTCAACGAAACAGTAATTTTTGATTGCGTAAGACTTAAAACATTTTATTATGGCTATCTTACACCCATCTGCTTTTGCGATTATGACTGCTAAGTATTGCTTTGGGCGCGTCAGTGGGACAACTGCTTTCCATGAAGCGAACAAGCGACATTTGACTACCGGCATTCAAACCGGCATTATTCAAGTAATGCGATATAAGTTCTTCTCACTTGTTAACGTCTCGCACTGACCATCAATTTGTTCATCGGGGATCTTCATGTTTTATGCACAATGATAATCGCAAATAAACGTCTAC
>OZ038495.1:72750983-72755983 GCA_964036315.1 Acanthosepion esculentum
ACGCCTTGTCAAGTCACGTGCAATAATAATGAAACTTTGAAGAATAAAAGATATATAAGGACAGATAAAACTCAGAAGGTCATTTACAGAATGCACAACTACAACTGTCTACGTTGCAAAACATGACTGAATTTAAAAATCACGTATAATTTTCATAACACTCCATTTTCTAACATGAATAGGCAATAATCGTTTGAAAAGTATATCGTATGAATGATATACGTAAATGAAATAAGGGAACCAACACGACAAAAGACATGCTCAGCAACAGGATTCATAAAATCAAAGGATGAAACATTGATATTAGAGAAAGGAAATAATACTTCAGAGATGAAACGAATACATCAGAGAAATCTTCCACAACGAATGGGGACAATTGGCAATACAAAGATATGTCGTAGGACCAGAAATATTAAAATCTGAAGTCAAATCAGTGAAGCGAATTTGAACAAAAACAAAGCAGCTGGACCAGACGGGAATTATAAGATGTTTTTGATATAAACTTACTAAAATAAATAAAAAGATTGAGGTAATCACTTTGTTGTTGAGATCAAATCGCGTCATATTTATAAAAAAAAATGAAAAACATCTGTTTAATGAGCTCGAAATTTCTATCCAGTCAGTTCATTTCCCGCTTTGTTGGCAAACTAAATCGAGAAGCCCTTCATTGATGTGACATTGTTTTTGTGGCAGTTAGCAATTTATACAGAAATAAACTGAATACCATGATCTAAAACCAAAATATTCGATATGCCGGGTCCTGAAATCACCTTCTAAAAATTATTGTGTTACGAAGGTCGTTCAAAAACTTTTAAAAGAAGAAAGAAGAGCCATGACTGAACATTTTTGTTGTAGAAACACAGTACCACAATTTCTGTGCAGGTGCGACCATTCAAATGTGAGAAGTGTGGAACAAATCCCAAAATGGAAAGAAACAGAGTATCTACAAAAGAAAGATATGACATCCATGAGGACATTGTACAGACACTTGGACGCCCCTTCCTATGCAACTGTGAAGTGGGCTGCAGAATTTAAGCCGGGTAGAGACAGCACAGAAATTGATTCTCAGTCAGGTTGTTCAAAAACTTCAACAACTGAAGAACAAGTTGATGCCATTCACCGGTTGCTTTTGAACGATATGCATTAGTTCTAGTTCGGTCCTTACTGATTTAACTGAGATCTTGGAGATGAGCAATCTGTCTTCAAGATGGGTCCCAAAAATGCTGACACCAGAGCAGAAGATGAAAAGGTTTGGCATTTTCAGGACACTTCTGGCTCACTTCTAGGCTGACCCTGAGAATTTCCACAGCAGATCAGTAACTCAAGATAAAACCCGAGGTCACCACTTCGAACGTGAATCAAAGATTCAAATCAAAAAGTGGAAACATTCTGGTTCTCTACCCCCGATGAAATTCAAGCAGGCAATGTCTGTTGGCAAGGTGATGGCTTCTGTGTGTGTTTTGTTTTTACTCTGAAGGCGTGATCATGATAGACTACCTGGAAAAGGGAGAATGGTCAGTACTACGCATCAGAATTAAGATACCTGAAGGAAGCAATCAAGTCGAAACGTAGAGGAAAGCTGAAGCCAGGTATAAAGCGCTCGTTCACACTGCTTAGGTTACTGTAGCTAAATCAGCCAACTTTGACTTTGAATTGCTACGCCATCCTCCTTACTCACCAGACTTAACTTCATCTGACTTCTTCCTATTTCCTAAACTCAAATCCCACCTGTGTGGTCACCATTTTGGAAACAATTATGAGATAATATGTGCTGCGGAAGAGTTTTCTTCTGGTTGAGGCTTAGAACTTTTTAACGACCTTGTAAATGCTGATGAGTTATGATTTGTTCATGTGTAGTCAATAGATATGGCTTCTTATGAAAATAGTTTAACCCACTGTCGCTAAGATCGTCTTTAATTAAATTGTTTTAGTAAGAGCAGTTGTAAAACCTTTGAAATTACGAAGCGTTGTTTAATATTATTGTTCACTCAGTACAAGACCCAAGAGCCACTCAAGGTTGATGGTTACTGAATAAAGTTATTTTAAGGGCGTAAGGGGAGGAAGAAAGAGGTATGAGGTGATGTAGTATAGGTAACGGTCGGGTGTAGACTTGAAGAGGTTAAGATTGTAGTACCAGAGGAAACATTCTTACGGGAACCTGTTCCACAATGTAACAGTTCTGGAGAAGAAGCTGTTTGAGTGGAACTCCTTACCAATGGAATACGTAAAGAATAAGGATGAGTCGACCCTGTTGATATGTCATGGAGGGTCCTTGCTGTGAAAGTTGTAACTGGTACTAATCAGGAATGCACTTCGTCTGAACATTTGCTATGAAAATAGCAATAGTGTAGCCAGAGGCCGTCTGCAAGCGAGAGACGAAGGATAAACAAACCCTGCGACTTCTCGCATTCCACCGCGTAAGGCATAGACGCGGGGACAAACGGATATAGGTGGCAAATTTTTCTTCTTTTCGGTATGCGAGAGACTAATATCACTAATGTGATAAAAAGATTGTAGGGTTGAAAATAATTAACCACTGACAATACTTCGTGAATGTTTTTGAACTCTGTCAAAGGTGGAAAGTGAGAAATTTATATCCTTGAATAAAACTATTACCTTCGTTTTTTTTTCAAGTAGCTTTCACTCTTTTCCCTTCGATTTTTTTTTTTTTTTTTTTTTTTTTGCAAGTTAACATTCTTGAACTCGTTTCCTGATCTTGGTTATTACCCTCCAGTCTTCTTCGCTCTTCTGACGTAGTCATTTTGGGCATTTTTTGTTTCGATTCCGCGAGCCATACGAGAGGATATCATTAGTACTAGTGATTTTTTAATTAATTAAATCTGTTCATATGATGCTAATAGTCTCTTTCAATGAACTAGAAAGTAAGTACCAGACTTCTTCTAATGTACTCTACCTTTACAAAGGCCAGATCAAACCAAAAATTGACTATTGCTACCATATATGGGCTGAAGCTAAACAGTCTTCATTTTCTAGTCTTGATAGAGTTCAAAAGCGCCTACTACTGGTTAGTGATGAAATACTTTCCATTCTAAAACCCCTTTCCCATATATGAAAGGTTACAAGCTCTTCGCTATTCTATTGTTATTTCCCTGGCAAATGTTCTGAATAGCTACGTTCCATCAATTCTTACCTTCACGGTGGTGTCTGTAGATATCACTTTCCGCTTTCCCACCTCTCACGAAGCTCCTAAAACCAGAATATCTCTCTGTTATCAACGCGCTGATTGGGATTCGTTTCGTGACTTTCTTCGAATGAAGTTTTTAATAATCCATTTCAAAACTGAGGTCTCCTTATGGGTGAAAGACGGCATCGAAGCTTTCATTCAATCCCGGAAATACCAAGTAAAACCACGATCATTTCCTTGGTTCTCATCTGCATGCTCAGGAATAATTTCTTACGGCTGTACCAGAGCAACAGATCTGATTGTAACAGACGTCTCTTTCTCACTGATCGTAATGCGTGCAAGCGCGTCCTCAAATGATGGGATCCCTGCCGTCGTCCTAAAGAAACTGGCTCGCTGTTTCCTGCTTTCCAGCTTGTTGGAAGTTCTCCTTTATAGTGTCTGATTTTAACAAACTTTGGAGAATACTCTGACCCCCACAAATTAACCCCCTGTTAGTCTCTTACCGATTTTCGGCAAAGTATTCGAGGCTCTAATTAATGCTGAAGTTGGTTAAGCATGGCTTAATGGCTTGTAAATTTTAAATCTTCCAAAACTGACCTGCTTTAATTTGACCACCATAGAGAACCTTTTGTCTGCCATCGGCATAGCTGATGCTATACTCCAGGAGTGCAACACACTACACCTTCTTGGTCCTCATGTTTTCCAATGATATGAAGTGGAGCGACTATACCGAAACAATAGCTGCATCTACCGCAAAGGAATTTGAGTTATTGTGTCGTACCAGAAGATTTTTCCCACCAGAATCCATCTTGCACATTTACAAATCTACCATTGTTACGTGCATTGAATATTGCTGCCATATCTGATCTGGTTCTCCTGTTGTACATCTCGAGATTTTTGACAAAATCCAAAGAAGGATCTGTGATGTTATCGATCCTGACTTGGCACCACAACTTCAGTCATTTTCTCACCGACGTGACGTCGCTTCCTTTGTCTCGTCTACAAATAATTTGACGGCAACTACTCTGATGAGATTTTTTTCCTGGTGCCCCGACTACAAGAATTTATGCGTACTACTAGATTGGAATCTAGGTTCTACCCTTTTACTATTGAAATAGCTAAATACAACCGCCTTTTCTACTCGAATAATTTCTTTTAACGCACTTCCTACCTGGAGAACTCCATTCCATTCGCTTGCATCCCTGATAAAGATAATCTTCAAAAATGTAAATGCCAACGTCAACCGCCATCTTCTTGAACCCCGTCCATCTTTCTTCGTTTTCTTAATCCTCTCTATTCTCAGTCTTTTCTCTCACTTTCCCTCTCTGCAACCCCCTGCGTATTAGTGGTATTATCGCCTTGCTTGCGGTGAAATGAATGAAGCAAAATATTTTAGTAACGAAAACTGGAAGCCTTAAACATTATGGCACTTGTTTGACTCTTCCACTGGCTTAGAATATGCAACTTTCGTACAATGCGCAGTGTAATTAGCTAAAGGAATTTTTCAATCATATGCTTAATGGTCTTATCTTCTTAATTAAAATCTCTCATATGATAGTCATTTCTATCCTCAGGCGAAAGATGTTAATTGTACGAATTCTTTCACTCATTATCTTCTAGTGATGTTCTCTATTGTTTTGACTTCTTTCCACGTGGTTTGGTGACCACTTCTTTTTACTACACATGATCAGCCATACATGATTTCGTTACCTCCTACCTCCACTAGATTACAGTTTTCCTTTCTTCTTCTCGACTTAGTTTTAGGGAATGATTTGTCTTGCTTGTTGTTTCTTTAATGTTTTCCCTGTGAAAGACAACAGCTCGGTTACTGTGAGACACATTCATTAGGATTACT
>OZ038495.1:72760983-72933483 GCA_964036315.1 Acanthosepion esculentum
ACGCCTTTTCTTCAAGTGAAATGGAATATAACATGTGAACATCTAATGTAAGAAAAACATAGCATCGAAATACACCCGCAATTTGTGGCATAGCATAAAGGTTGAGATAAAGGTTGAAAGGTTAAGTTAAAGGTTAAAACGCTTGACGTGTTTCTAGCTCTTTTGGACAGACGGTCAAGTTCATGCGTAGAGGAGACGGGAAAAGGCTATCGATCTAGCCTCTCAGCAAATTGGTGGCTTTATAATGATGTGGGATACCTGTCGTTGGAGGTCACAAGGATCACTAGTGGGAGCACATATGCTATAATCTTCTTCTTCTTCTTCTTTCTCAGATTGACAGCCAAAAATGATTTTGAGCCTATGAAGACTGTAGATCATTACGTGGACCATTTTCTTTGAACCTCGTGTACAGAATCAAATAACAGAAACCATATTATTTGATGATTTTCAGCATAACTAAAATGGATAATCCATGTCACTCGAAGAGAAAATAATGGGGCGTAATCAAGTTGTTGACATTCCACACAACTTCGAACAAAAAGCTAGGAAGGAAACCCTCTTCAATACTGGAAATAGCAATAACTGTTACTGGACTTAAGAAACCTATTTTCCCGAAAAATTGTCTTAATAGAAAGACTTTTTTAATTTCAATAGACAGCAACACTGATAACGAAACGGTTATTAGTACCATTACTATGTCATTCCGTAGTGATGGCTTGTTCCAGAAAGTTAACGGACCCCCGTTCTACGTGGGCAACAAGAATGCTCGATTTATTTCCAGGTCCTCTAATTATCCCCGAATTTGCCAAATTTAGAGCCCATTGTGCATATATGGGACATGTTATAGATGTCAGTAAATTACACTACAAAACACCCAATAAATACAACTCGGTTATGGACAGTTTGCTCTGTGTCTAATTGTTAGGAATAAAATAAAATATTTCTCATATGATTTTATACCAAAATATCTACTGAAGATTGAATATGAAAGGAATGCATGAAACTATGAGTTCAGATTTATATATGATTCCATATTAGGAGGAACAGTTTTGGCAATTTATTTTAAATGCCTGCTTCAGAAATATTATTGCTATTAGTGTTTGAGGATCTGATTATATCCATAATGGTTTTGGAAGTGTTTGTGATTATTTTAAGATTATTTAGACGGGATAGGTTGTTCTGGATAGTGGACCTGACGGAGTTGGTCGGTAATATCATGCATCTTTTTTCGTGTAATTTATTATTAATATATTGGAGAAACAAGCAGAAATTTTTGAAAAAGTATCTATGAGCTAAAAGAGACCTCACAAAAAACAACTTAACTAATGCACTAGTCATACATAGAAATAATTTCAACTACAATTTTGATTTAAAAAATGCTACACTCATAAAAATGAAAATTTTTAAGATTATTTAGACGGGATAGGTTGTTCTGGATAGTGGACCTGACGGAGTTGGTCGGTAATATCATGCATCTTTTTTCGTGTAATTTATTATTAATATATTGGAGAAACAAGCAGAAATTTTTGAAAAAGTATCTATGAGCTAAAAGAGACCTCACAAAAAACAACTTAACTAATGCACTAGTCATACATAGAAATAATTTCAACTACAATTTTGATTTAAAAAATGCTACACTCATAAAAATGAAAATAATTCACTCAGAAGGAAAATCCTCGAAGGTGTCTATCCAAATATTAATCTACGACCAGGTTTTTCCCAATATCAACTTTCCTAACAGAATTACTACTCTCCCAAGCAAACGTACACAACAACTATATCAAGAAATCAAAAGAAAATAGTTGAATCCGTCAACACAACAATAAATGCAATATTTCTACACGTGAAAGTACTTGACGTAATTTTCAGTTTACAATATGAATACAATAGCGTTTTCTAAATTCTTCTATTTGCTAAGGACATTTTGTTTGTTGTTAATAGTTACTTTGTTTTCAATAAATTCATTTCGTTTTTGCCTTGAAAAAGTCCACATTGGACGAAACGCGTGGGCTAATAATACTGTTTTCCTATTGCCTTTTACCTTTATACATATTGTCTGTTTCTATAGGTTAACTCTGACAATGTTTTCATATATATATATATATATATATATATATATATATATATATATATATATATATATATATATATATTATTTATTATAATTTTATTATAATATATATATATATATATATTATTATAATTTTATCATATAGACAAAAACAGTTTACTTACTACAAAGATGCAACTTCGTTTCGGTGCATTTCAATTGCACCTCGACCGGTGAGAACCAAAAATGCTTATGAATACTTCTGTCTGTAGGCAAGCCGTATGTGAAACGTCACTTCCTTTTTCCATTTGTTTGAGAAAAAATATAGATAAAGCAAAAAGATGACGGAGTGAAACAATAGTGCTTGTTCAGAGCAGTTTGGTGAAGGATGGGTGGGGTGTTGAATGCTGGCTAGCCTGGGAAGATTCCTTGCCGATAACAACGGTCAAAGGTTTTGGCACAACAACTCATAAGCGTCCTAAGAGGGAGGGAGGAAAGGTGGGGGAGGAAAGGTGGGAATAGGATATAGTAATACGATGGAAGAGGTTATAATAAATAATTATCGCTCTACTATCGGTATCGAGCCCTCTTTTGGATTAATGCTGTCAACGTTAGAATTTATATATTACTTTCATTCTCATTGTATCGGATATATATATATATATATATATATATATATATATATATATATATATATATATATATATATATATATATATAACCTGTCTCATCGTCCTACGAACAATATATAACAAAGATTGCAGATCATCATCTGGACTGAGAAGAGCCACATGGTGGTACACAGGAGAGTTGTAGGCTATACATACCCAATCAACCCAATAAAGAGTACAAAGTTTATCTGTTATATATGCATGATACCCAGGAAATCGAATGCTGGTCTAATATCATCTTAGGTGCAAGGATGTAAAGAGACAGCACTCATCTGAGTAAGATGTAGCGACCACCGCTTGCATTTATGCCTAAGATAACATATCTAACGAGCATGTGTAAAAGAATCACCGAACAGGGACTTGGTGGAGGGATAGTAAAGAAAATCATTGCTTAGAGTTACAAAGGATACGATGATTTGAAGAGACACGATCGCCCCCGTTTGAACGGATAAGGAAGAAAACCTCTGGCAAAATCACTTCTTTATTATTCTTGTTATATATATATATATATATATATATATATATATATATATATATATATATATATATATATATATATATATATATATATAAAACAACTGAAAAGTAGCAAATTAAAAAAAAACTGAATGTTTTTCTGTGAAAGTATTTATTTATATTTTATATATATATATTTGATATTTCAGATATATATATATATAAATATTTATTTAAAAATATGATTCCTCCGCTACATAAGAGTTCTCATGAAACTTCAATATAATTATTAGACTTAAATTGAAATAAAATACCAAGCTCTGTTTCATCTTCAAGCGAAGAGATATATACATAATGCACACACTCAATTAAGCTGAAAAATCGAATCATCCTTGATAATGGCTAAAGGTATAGCCGAAAGTGCTCGGGAACATAAAACATTTGGACAGTTCTTACACACCCTTTGTCCTGTAAAGAAAGATCTTGTTCGAACACAAGAAAAATTAAATAAAAAGCTCAATCGTAGTAACTGGTCTGTCGTTTTTAATGAAACATGCATATATATATATATATATATATATATATATATATATATATATATATATATATATTAATAAACTCGTCACACCATCCAACCTATGATCCGCGTTCTATGATCCGCGTTTCTTCAGGACATAGTCGATCATCTCTCTTGCTCTCAGTATACCCCGTGAGTGTTAAGTTTTCCAAGCTTTCCTTTTTCATTACGTGTCCAAGGAATTCCAGATGACTTTTCTTGATTCTGAGTGTAAGAGTTCTTTCTGTTGCCATTTTCATGACTTCCTTAATCCTTAAACACTCCATCAATGGAATTTTCAGTGTCTTTGTTGAACCCACATTTGTATTTTGTTTTTCCTGACTTTTGTATTTTATTTACTAGAAAGAAAGAAAGAAAGAAAGAAGAATGAAAGATAAAAGGAAAGAGAAATGTATGTTTATTTTATGGGTTTAGACTAATGTATCGCAAGATGACAGTGAAAGAGGGCACATAAGTGGATCGGATTCATTACATCAGCAATTACTTGAAAGTCTCCCGATAAACGCCTATTATTATTGTGTATATGTATGTAAGTGTTGACCTACGTCTGTATATCAATGTCGGCGTAAGCAAGTAGCTTCAAACGATTTACTCTACTGATAAATTATACTGACTCTTGATCAGATTGATAAGTTAGACAGAAAAACTAGTTTTCATAATCGCCACGATTTATGTCAAACGAAACAAGACGGTGAAATAATATCTTATCGTCTAAAAGTAAATTTTCTGGATCCTGTTCAGACCACCGGCGTATTAAATAACATGATAATTTTACAGTCTTCCAAGAAGTAAAACTTACGATAACCCTTTTTAAAACATAAACAATGATCTAGAATTGCAATCAACGTCATGATGGCGAGTACCCTGAATTCATCATAACATTCAAAATGTGAAATTAATAAATGCTATTTAGTGTGTGAGCAATGACGAAGTTTTAGAGAAAATGGAAACAAAAAGGACATTTATACTTAACATCAGAAAGAGACAGTTGAGATTTCTAGGGCACATAATGAGGAAAGAGGGTGTGGAAATTTTGGAAGAAGAAGAAGAAGAAGAAGAAGAAGAAGCAGAAGAAGAAGAAGAAGAAGAAGAAGAAGAAGAAGAAGAAGAAGAAGATTGATAGTTTTGTCAATTACCGCAAGTTGCTACAAAACCAAAATATTAACCTAAGAACTCGAATCATGTTCTTAAATAACTTAGTCAAATTTAGATTCTCATATGGATGTCATATATGCCGTCCAATTCTACATCCAACCGTTTTCTCAGATCTATTATTAAAAATGGCTTCAAGCGAATGAATTCTATAGGACTTAAGAAATGAATTCCTTTATCAAAGCTAATATATTGGCGCTACATAATCACAAACCTAGATCTTTACCAATTAAGAAAAACTAGACAAAAAAGCTTGTAACTAGATAGGAGAATATTATGTAATCAAAATGATAACTTTCAACGCTACCCTAAACAAAAGCTTTTGAAGAAAATTCCCATCAGTACTAGAAAGAGCGATAACAGTTAGTGGAATTGAGAAACATATTTTCCTGAAAAAGTGAAGAGAAAGACTTTATAAATTTCAACCGACATTAACATTAACCGTTCAATCACTGAATGTCGAAAGTTTCTTTATAAGGAAACGTTTATTCTCAAAATTGCAATTACCATTATTCTCCACTCTTTAGCCTCTTTCTCACTGTCGCAACATCACAAGCCTGTCGCTAGTCTGTCACTATTTTCATGGCAAATGTTCAGATGAGCTCCATTCTTTAGTTCGACCAGTTCAAATCTTTACAGCTAGGAGACGCCATGTCGAATCACCTTCATTCCCTCTGTATTCCAAATTCAAGGAGAAATTTCCACTCAGCTTTTTTCCGTAGAACTGACACTATGTTGAACAGACCTCCGCGTGGCTGCTTCTCTCAGTCTCTTCAATTCAAGAGTCAATGGTTATCCTTATCCTCATCATTTTCACTTTCAACCTCATCCCATCACTTGAGGACTATCAACAGTGGCAACAACAAAAATGGATAGCACATGTAAATCAAAGAGAAAATAAAGATGTTAACATTTCACAGCACAAATAAAAGGCTAAGAAAGAAATAGAAATAGGCTTTCAAGAAAAATAATCCGAATAACGAAGTGTGCTTTCCTTAAAAAGTTAATATACAGCTTTGCTGAACTGTGACGATCTTCGTATCCGAACGGTAAAGCGCACCGGATCCAATGGTGGTTTCTCCTATAAAGGTGGACTCAGGTTGAGTACATTTTCTTTATTAAGATTTATTGAATGCGCAGGCCGATAGACGTCATCCAGAGTGTTTAATACAAAAATAAGGCGTCTGTTTCAAATACGAATATCTACTATAATAACTTTTGAAGTAGTAGAGGTGTCGGATTAAAAAAATAAATCCAATAATTCTTTAGAAATTACTCTTTTCTTTGTTTCAAACAATTATTTTAAGGAATTCGCGTATTTTCTGGATGTAAGTTTTCATTTCTTTGTTATTCTTATTTTATTTAAGACTTCTTCATTTCTCACATGTTATGTCCATGACATTCTCGGCATTTATCAGTAGAACTATATCTCTGTTACTTCAAAGAGATTGTGCAGCATTCACTACCAAATAGGAGATTAGATATTACATAGTTGGCCAACACTTTAGCAAACTAATAAATTGTTTTGCCTGACCTGCTTGCCGAACACTGAGCCATACAGGAGTACATTACTGTTATTTAACAAGGCATTTGATGAATTTTGCAGATAAGCTTTGATAAGCTTCCTCACATATCCTCATAAACTGTACGCCTTATCTGTTACTCCGTAACTCTGTCTACCTCGAGTGGGTCTTGGACCTTGTACAGAGTGAACATTATAAGAAAAGTAAGAGAAATTTTGGAGGGAAATTGAAGAGACTAATAATAAAGCACCAAATACAATAAATTCCCATCCGTACTTCCTCAATTATCCATACCTTGATTTAGCGAACTTTCATTATCTTTACCTCGGTTTTGCGGACGCCGATTATTTTGACGCAAAATAAAGAGAATTATTGAAATCATCCGGACATTTTTCAATTATTCAGTTTACGCCCATTCTAATATTTCATCTCATACAAGCGTTTTGCGAATCATACGTTTATGTGATAATTTGCAGTGTTAAACATCGATGTGGATAAAATATAAATAAATGGCTGCTACAATGCAAAAGCCACTGGTTATGAACACCCAAGTGATCAGGACTTTTTTTGAACTTATAACCACGCTGGAAAATATTGAAGAGGGGGAGGATGATAATGATATTTACTCATGTTGAAGTTCAACAGACCCGATTCCTAATTTTAAACATCAAAGCAGTAATTATGTTTGACAGATGTTTAATCTGGCTGTTTTCAAACAGAATCTACCTTTCCAAATACATCTATTTTAATTCAACTTCAAGAATTAGCAGGAGAAAAACAAGAGGCCAATCAAAATCAGATAAAAATTGACAAAGTCTTTTACCAAAAATAAACTGGACAAAACCTTGAACAAAGAAAAAGTTGAAAGTGTATGTTTGATGATGTTAAATTTCTTTCATAAAATTATTTTTTTTCTTCATTCTTTTCCCAAGATTTGAGTATTCAATTATCCAAAATTTTGAATTGTCCAAGCATATTTCTTTCCATCCCTAATATTTCATTTCATTTTGGACAAGTGTTTTGAGATTTTAGAAACGACAAATGTTTAAGCTTCTTGTTTTCAACCAGAATCTACCCTTCCATGTATATCTATTTTCATCCAGATAAAACCAAGAGGACTGTCGGAAACAGACAAAAATAATCCTTTTTTCCGTAAAAAATGAACTGGGCAAAACTTTGAACAAAGCGTTGGGAAATTCTATTTGTTGATATAAATGCTAAATTTATTTAAGAAAATGTCTATTTTCTTCATTCCTTTTCGATAATTTAGGCAATCAATTATCAAGGATTTTGAATAATTCGAACATTTTTCAAACACTGCCCCAAGGGGCCTGCATAATCGAGGGAATACTGTAGTTGATTGTGAGTCATTAGAAAATAAAAATGGTGCAAATTAGTTTTTAGTAAACAGTTGAAAATTGGGTTGTTGTATCGATATCTATGTAAAAGAAACCTAAGCTCAAATTACGATAAACAAAAAACTGGCATTGCAGCCGAGAAGCTTGTTGATTGAAGAATTCCCCAAAGATAATTTTTCTTTCACAAACGGAGGACAAAAGAAGTATTGAGCTTGAATTTGACCACAGTTTAGGATTACCACATATTGACCTGCACAGACGCTGAGCCAAGAAATGAAAAAACAACTGAAACTGAGAGACGTGTTTTTGTTAATTTTAAATAGCAAACGAAAACACAACCGTTCTTTTGTCGGTCGACGTTTCAGAGTAATAAAATTTAACAAACAACAATGATATTGTAGTCTTTAAAGACACCTACGAAATAATGTTATTTTTGGCCGCAATCGAGTCTTTAGTATATATGTCGTTAATTGGAGTTCGTTTTACTCGAATTTTTACAGTTGGGAGTGTAAATATTTTTCTAAAGGTCCGCGTAGATATGCATGGTTTCTCCTGGCCTTTCAAAGATAATTCTCCTTTGTTAATTAAGTTAAACAGCAATTTGATTATCCGAGCTTTTGCAAGGAGGAGGAATTGTGTTAAAAATTATTTTAAGACATGGAGCTGTCTCGTTAGAAGGAAACCATGATATCAACTCTTTTCCTTAAAGCCTAAAAAGAACGCAGTTAAGTAACCGGATACAAATGCAGTATTCATATTCATACAATGTGGATATCGTAAATTTTATAAGTCTGACTTGACCTTTTTGTGCTAAACGTCAGGTGACAGTGATTTTAGTTAAAGGCATTTGTTGCATACTAATGCTGGTAATAATTCTATAAGACCGAGCAAAGTACTGAAAACCACCACACGATTTCAAGTAACGAATAATATTTGCGGAGCATAACTTACTTGGTCCCAAGGCCCCTTTTGTACTAAGTAATGATTAAATTCTCTATAGTAGTATTAGTATAATCACTACTCTACGGTGAGGTATCAACAAAACTGATACTGATACTTATAATTAGAATGAGCAATGTCAGTTGAAATTTCTAGGAAACATAATGAGGAAAGAGGGCTTGGGGAATTTGACACTCACATTTCATTGAAAACAAGAGAAACAGAGGGAAACAGAAAGTAACCTATCTAAAAAGCTTGTGTAAATAGATGTCAACACCAGACCATATGTGACAGCAATATTCGAAGCATGGACTTATAAAAATATGTAAGCTAGATTCTGGATAGAAAAGTTGTCTAGCACGACACAGTGAACTAACTTTCCTAGCAGCAGACCTAGCAATTGATTCAATATAAAATTTCCACTTCATGCCAGCAGAGAACACTAACCCGAGAAGACGCAACGAAACTTTGGAGCTGGTTCTTTTTAAAATTACAAATGAGAAACATTTTCTCACTGCATGATCGCTTTTTCATTCAAGTAAACTTTATCATCAACCACCGTAGAATGATACATGAAACCTTATGACATACTTAACGTTAGTTCATCTCTAAAATGCTAAGATGTTGCTTCACCCAGGAACAAACAAGCCTCGCAGACTGACTAATGCGGGGAGTATATCCTCATTAAGTGGGAGACGTCTTTGACTTTTAATCCAAATTGAATTCATTAAACACTTCAGTTGTCTCACTGGAGCAGTAGTTAACACGCTAGTCTATCAGAACATTATTGCTCTAGTTAGGTGTATCCTATCTGGTTGTCGTCCTGGGTATGACGATAAACTACACCCGACAATAAGACCTCGGATCTTAATTGCTGTTGTTCCAAAGTTAACTCTGACTTGTGGTGGTAGCACCTGTTAGGGCTCCAGTTATGGGCAAATATTGAAAAAACCAAAGTCATCAGTATATTTTTATATTAAAATTACTAAAGATAGATTTTTATAGTGAAATTACCGTAAATACATTTTACAATAAAATTATCAGCAATACATTTTTATAAAAAAAATTCCAACATTACATTTCTGTAATGAAATTACCAGTAATACATTTTTTTTAAAAAATTAACAACAATACATTTTAAAATCTACAAACTTTACATCTAAAAAACATACGTTTGCCCTGAAAGTATAAAATTATGTACAAAATATCTGTAGGGGAAGGTGATAAAATTGCGTTCCATATATATATATATATATATATATATATATATATATATATATATATATATATATATATATATATATATATATATATATGCCATAGTTGGTTAGATTTTTACAAACTGCTCCATATTTATGGCCACATTACGTTGAGAACAGACAACTCAGACAACTATCAGAATTGTATGGATTTTGCCATACAATTCTGATAGTTGTCCTCAAACGTACAAATTCAAACGTACAAATTAGATATGTATGTATTCTATGCATGTAAGTCCAGTAGACTACTTTGTGGGGCATAATGGCACAGACTCAGTACGCTAGACCTTGCTACAGTGCTTTCCGTAGTAACCAATAGTAGTAGATAGGTTAACCTATCGTCCGGTTCACACCTTACCCCAGTTTTTGAACAAGATTAGAGGTTTATCCATTGTTTCGTGTCAAGAATTCGGCTTCCGGTTCCTTCTAAAATCCACTTCAAACGCTGAAATTTATACTATTATAGGATTTCCGATTCTTTCTAGTCTTTTCGTTCTCTTTCATTTCCAGTACAGCCTTTCCTCTTAGTGGCGTTAATGCCTTGCTATGGGTGAAATGATTTTTTTTTAAATGTACGGTTTTAAAAGATAAAATTTTAGCCCAGTCTGTTTTGAATTTAGAGTTGTCATTTTTCCTATACTGGTTTCTCTGCAATTGTGGAAATAAATAGGAGGCATTACTTTCGGATCACCCTGTATCACACTCTTTATTTCTCTCTTTATATATATATATATATATATATATATATATATATATATATATATATATTCGTCTACTGCCCTGAATATTCGAGAAAAAATATGCGCTCACCGGCATGAATAACGTTTAAGTAATAAAAATCTGTCGGATTAATAAATAAAAAAATACATCCCCTTTATATATATATATATATATATATATATATATATATATATATATATATATATATATATATATATATATATATGCTCGGAATCACCCCATGAAAGGCAGTAATGCCACTAAAACACAAGGCGTTACAGGGTGTGGAAGAATTAGGAACAGAAACATTAATGATGGGCAGATAGAAGAGAGTAATCAAGTGGACAGAAGATAGCAATTGACAATGCATTTAAACTTTTGCAGATTAAAGTTGATTGGAAAACATGGAGGCGGAAGGGATTTCCATAAGTAAGAAGTATGAGAGAAGAAACTGTTAGCATGGAATTTACGGTTACATCTAACCAGCTCAACTGTAAATTGATGATATCTCATCGTAGAGTTCATCCGAACAATTACCATGAATTTATAGAAAAGACATAGAGAGACAACCTTATGGCGCTGGGAAAGTCACTGGAGCTGAGCTGCCAGATGAGGACAAATAATATTGCTGATTCTTCTTTGGATCTTATCAAGGAGCTCAAAGTAAGTAGCAAGAGCACCGTCAGCAATATTTTAAGCACAGACGGATAGTAGATTTATAGATAGGTAAGAAAGATTCTGGAGAGAAAAAAATCTCTTTACCGACACAGTGAACCAACTTTCTCAGCAGCTGACCTAGCAATGGATTCAATATAGTCTTTCCACTTAATATCAGTAGAGAACGTGAGCTCGAGAATGCGAAACGTGCCACTTTCCTGGAGGATAGCATCAGCCACGCTGATGGAAAGCAGCAATGGGTCTCTCAGACGATTAATGAAAAGAAGTTTAGTTTTGAAGGCGTTAAGATTAACATTTGCTATTTTGACCTCATCAGACTGATAAACCTATCGAGGTACGAGTAAACTGTTATGTCTTCAGGGTAGATACCAAGTTAAGAGCTGATGTCATTAGGAAGGTCAATAATGAAAATTAAAAATAGAGTAGGACCAAGGATGGAGCCCTGGGGGGACACCTGCATTAGTACGAAAGGATCTAGACGAGTAGCCGATCAGGATAATTCTTATTTCAAGATTTGAAAGGGAAGACTGAATCAGTTTAAAAAGTGCCCGGAGACACCGTAACTTTTCAGCTTGTGGAAAAGACTTGAATGCCAAACCCTGTCAAAGTCTTTTGAGATGTCCAATGCAACATTCCGGGCTTCACTGTTTTTATCTAGAGTATGATAAACTCTTTCCGCAAATATCATCAATACATCAGCAGTTGACCTGGAGAAACGAAAGCCATATTGCTTATCCGTGAAAAGGCCCTGTGATGATAGATGATGAACCAATTCAGCATTTATTATGGCCTCTAGAAGTTTCCCTAAGTGAGGTAGAAGATTAATAGGCCGATAGTTGAAGAGTGGGACAGCTCACCAATGTTCTTAAAACCTGGAACAAGAGATGATGACTTCCAGCAGGCAGGAAAGCAGGAGTCAGCAAAGCATTTATGATACATTTTAGAGAGAACAGGGGCCAGTTCAGGAGCAAATTTCTTAATGACTATTAAAAGGATACCATCAGGTCAACATGCTTTGTGACGATCTAGGTTAGAGATGATAGCAAATACCATGGAACGGGTTATATGCATATCACTCAACAGAGAATCAGTTCTAGAATGGAAGTTAGGCATGGATATTCCGGATGAGTCAAGAGTAGAGTTTGAGGAGAATTTACGGGTAAAGCATTCAGTTTTATCAGCAGAGGATGATAACACCTCATACTGTGACACACACACACACACACACACACACATTAGCATCTTGTGTATATATATATATATATATATATATATATATATATATATAAAAATATATATGTTTTTTTTGTTTTTTTTTTATTATCCCCTCTCCTTTTAGAAAAAACTAAACATAGCACTACATTATCTAGCTATATATGGCAAATCAGACAAGGTAGCAAGGACCCCATCCTGAAATGGGAAATATTAAAAAGATGCACTAAGTATAAAGCGGGCCATAAGTTCTGTAAGCTATGCACCGAGGAAAAATTAGCTATAGCTTTATATAATACACCTGATGATCTACTAAATTCCAAAACCGAGATTCTTAACAAATGTAGACACAGAAATGCTTGGTTACTGAAATAAGCTTCTCTCTCCCGATTGTAGCGTTATCATTATTGTTTGTGTTTTTTTTTGTTTTTTTTTATTATCCCCTCTCCTTTTAGTTAGTTGAATAAATCTATACCCAACCCCCGTTGTCGCTCTTCTCTCTTTTTTTTTCTTTTTTTTTTCTCTTCCTTGGTCACGTGGTGTTGTCTTGGCGGTCGTCTCTATATATATGCCGTTTTCTGTTGCCTCTTTAGCCAGCCGACCCTGACGATCTGCCTAAGTGAAACCTTGGTAGGTGTGTCTGGCTCATTAGGTTTGACTAGACTATATATATATATACACAAGATGCAGTAAAATACTTTGTAGAAATATCTCCCACGTAATGACAAGACATTAGCTAGATGAAGGCATCATTGCCACTAATGTCCTACCATTAAGTGGAAGGTATTTATTTTTGGGAGGTATATGAGGGAGGTTATTTTTGCTTTCATATTTACCTTACTTGTAGCCTCGTCTGGCAACCCTGTAAAAATGGATATAACAAATTTAATCAACTATTCGTCAGATGAAAAAATATTAGGATTGCATAACTTGTACGAATACTTATGTGAATCAAATCTCTTGACAGAAAATTAATGGATAAATAGTTGTCTACTTCAACCTGAGCTAGATTGCACGTCTCTTCATTCTTTCATTTTTTTTTTTTAAGGATTTCAGTCGTTGTGCTTTTTCTTCAGGCTAATACATCCTCACAAATGGCCAGGCTGCTGCGGGATGTGTGTTTTTTATCAATTGATCGAGTAACTTTTTATATTTTAAATTAACCTTTGTTGATTATTTAAAGCCGAAACATATTTTGGATTGTCAGAATATTTTTTCAGGTGAATAGTACATGAACAATTTGAGAATAATAATGATTTTTCCAGACACAAGCCTCCCTATGTGACCCACATATCTGTTGGGGAGGAGTTGAATTCATACCTTTCCAATGGATATGTTCTCTTTAGTGAATGCAACGGTTTTAACGCGTCACAATCTTTAGATAGATTGCCAACAAAGGGCGAAAGAGCATAGATCTGGCCTTTAACTGAGGATATGTGACCATCGACGAATTCCGAATAATTTCATCAACCTATTTTCACATAAAAGGCTAGAGTTAACTCGTGGTATGGTTTTCAAGCATTTTCCAATAGTGTCATACACTGGGTTCGTCCGCCCACTCCCAGAAACATGTTCACAAGAATCATTTCTATGGCTAATCGGAATGATGAGATTCAAACGCTAACAGCCTAACCATTTGATTAAAGTTTACTTGCAATAAAAAAGGTTGATATACAGAATAAAAACGACAGAACACCAAGCTAAAATTCAACGTTTTTAAAACTAAAATTAAAACTCTAAAACACGTTGTTCATTTTTTTAATACTTAATGTTAATTTGTTACTGCACGTATTAAAATTAACATATATTTCGGAATAAATTTTGATGGCAACAATCTTAACAATATAAGATATGCCGATAGCAGACACGGAAAGGAAACTACAAAACTTCCTACAGAAGGTAGCGAAGGAAAGTGAGAAGAAAGGATGACAAGATGACAGCAAAGGGATGAACTCAAAATTTAAATTCAAATTCGGGGATGCTAAAATCAATCAGGTACAATTTAAATAAATATCTAATTTAAATATCTGCGGAGCGTTCTGACAGAGGATGGAAATTACTACACTAAGATTCGAAGACGCATTGGGATGGCTTTCCAAAAGCTAAGCAGAGTATTAAGAGAGAGGAAAATTTTGTTGGAAACAAAGAAAAGAGTACGGAACTGTTACGTGATATCTGTCCTCCTGTATGGACAATCTTCTCAATGATGAAAAAGGAGACTTGAAGCAACAGAAATGTGGTTCTACAGAAGTATACTGAGGATAACATGGGCCGAACATATAAGCAACGGAGAGAATGGAAATAAAAAGGAAACTTATACATCAGGAAGAGGCAACTGAGATTTCTGGGGCACGTAGTGAGGAAGGAGGGCTTGGAAAATCTGATACTCACAGGACAGATAAAGAGAAAGAGGGACAGAGGAAAGCAGCGCGTGAAATATTTGATGGGCTTGATCAAATGAATGGCAGAACAAGGTTTGGGAGAAATAACAAAAAAAAAAAAAAATATAAAGAAATAACAAAAAAAAAAAATTATAAAGAGCTACAAGGGACAGAATGATGTTGAGGGTCATGATCGCCTACGTCCCGAAGGGAGACGACACATAGAAGTAGAAGATTTTTAAAATGTTTTATATCGACACAAAACTATAAAACAAAATTTATTTTTATGGAATTTCTTTGTAATGTTAACCGATATTTTGAATTATTCTAACCATTACACACACACACACACACACACACAGAGGCGCGTATATATATATATATATATATATATATATATATATATATATATATATATATATACATGCATGCATGCATGCATACATATATATATATATATATATATATATATATATATATATATATATATATATATATATATATAAAGAGAGAGAGAGAGAGAGAGAGGAATGATTTAATATTCATCAAGAAAGTGAATTAGTTTCATTAACCGTTGTTGGATTGATCTATTTCTTTTTCTTTTTTTTCTATGTATGCTGATTTTCACATGACAGGACGATATATATATATATCAGTCTGTTCATGTATTTTATCAGCTGGTTTAAGTAGCATTTTAAAATTTATTCTTCACTATATGTCCCAAAATAGTGGTACAGTGTAAAACTATAATATCTATCTATCTATCTATCTATCTATCTATCTATCTATCTATCATAGTCTTTTTTAATCATTTCACTCCAAGCAAGGCAACAAAGCCACTATGACCCTGGGAATTACTGATCGTGAAAGAATATAAGAAAAAAGAAAAGCATTATTAAAGAGTGAGAACAATAAAGGGACAGAAGTTAAGACAGACGGTAACAATTGACATATTCTATTCATTTCGTTCTTTCTTTCTGCTTCTTTTCTTCATAGCGGTATGATGACAAACTATAATATCTATCTATCTATCTATCTATCTATCTATCTATCTATCTATCTCTTCTCTACCTGTATATTTTCATTTGTTTCGTTCTTTCTTTCTTTCTTTTTGTTGTTGCGAGTTCTATTGAATTTGCGTGTCAGTGGATATAAATATCGGAAGTGAGAAAAATCTATTTCAATAACAAGCCGTTTATGTCCCAACAACTTGTCAGTCCTAGTTCACATATACAGTTAAACACGTTATTGGACATTTTCCCCAGACTATTATTCCGCAAACATGAATTTAAAGCAAACTTACATCATCAGCACGAAATAAATAATAACCTTTTATTTCCTTTATTTGTGAGAAGTTCTTTAAAAAAAAAACGGAAATATAAATACATTGCTTTACTGAACAGACACATTTGTTGGTTTGTTTAAAGCACCGGCTGTCTGAAGAAAATTAAGCTCCAGTACAGCGTTGGTTGGCAACCAATCAAGGAAAAGAATTAAAAACCGGTTTGGTGTGACGCTAACAACTCTACTTCATAAAACCTACTTGCAAAGAAACCAAATCAACATCTAATGTAGCGAGGCTGTGTATCTCTTTATTCCACAGAGACTTCATTAACTTTAAATTGGAACTTGTAATATGGGATAGGATTGCCTTCTCCGTCGCCTCTGGCTTCAGTTTCCAGACCACAACGCTACATCACAGACTACATCAACGAATGACAATTCTTTTCTTATCTCGCTTTATCCTACGGGGGACAGCTGTGGTAGCATCGTTTCTCGGGGGAAACGGGAAGAAGATCGTCAAGGCAATGCATGCCGACTCATAAGCTAGGCATTTCGCCACGTGCTAGTTAGCCTCACGAAAGAGCCTGGGTGCGAGAGGCAGGCTCACTCTTCAAAATTATTGTGGTCGTCTCCCTGTCTTCGCCCCGTTTTGGTCTTATAACCAAAGCTTGAACAAAGGCAATCCATCACTGTCAGAAGTCCACTTGTGACCAGTAGTTTGCTATTTTGTACCAGCCCCTGCATTCTGCAACATTAGTTCGTGTGGTAGTGTGACTCATCGAGAGGTCTGGTATTTCGTGTCAATTGCTTATTTTACGCACCGTATCCCTTCAGGACATACTTCCTCTCTTTTGTTGCTCTTTACCATCACCCTTTGTCTTTGTTCTGGCATCAGTTCATATAAACTAGTAAGGTAAATTATTTGTTTCTCCCTCATCCTAGCTTCTCTTGCCTCCAGTATGTTTTGTGAGTGTTAAATTTCCCAAGCTCCCTTTCCTCGTTATGTTTTCAGAAAATTCAACTGTCATATTCTGATTGTAAGTTTGGGTCTTTTTAGTTCCTATTTTCCTTAAAACTTCCTCGTTGCTCGTATGTTTCGTCTATGGTATTCTTAATATTCAACACTAGAACCATATCTCTGTCATTTCATGTCTTTCTTCATCTGTAATGTACAAGGAAGAAGACATAGTCATCTGTAGTCGCTAAGGATCAAGTGTGAAAAATAGTCGAATATCTCTAGTCTCGAAAACCTTAACGCTACTGTCTATACTTAACACCTTTATATAACTAAAGAGAAGACTGTGATAAAAAATCTCATCTAAAATGACTTTTGCTTCACATATAAACAGAATCGCGTGCTTTTGAAATTTTTGTTTTTGTTACCAGTTTTTAGGTAATTGCAAATATTTATGAATTTAACTCTTTCATAAAAATCTTCTAAAGTAAACATATCCCTCCGAAGAAAGAGGAATTGAAGAAAATAATTAATTTACTAGGTTTTGAAAATAACATCACCTATATTTTATCTTCTATGTACCGTGTCCCTTAAGGACGTTGCCGATCCTGGCTCTCCACATTTTCCTGCCTTTACAACTCTAAATAAATTTTGTCTTTATACTGTTTTTCCTAAAGCTTGTTCCGCCATCCATTTACTCGAGCTCGCAAGGTAAGTTATTAGTTGTGTTCCTCTGTGCTTCTTACGTTCAATCTGTCCTGTGAGTATCAAATTTTCCTAGCCTTCTTTCCTCATTATGTTCCCTAAATATTTCAACTGTCCCTTTCTGATGTTAAGTATATAAGTGACCTTTTTGTTTGTATTTTCTATAAAACTTCGCCGGCGCTCACATGTTTGATCCATTGTATTCTCAGTATCTTTCTGTGGAACCATATTTCTGTTGTTTCAAGCCTCTTCTTCACCTGCGAGGAGATTGCCCAGCATTTACTATATAGGAGAACTGATATTACGTGACAGTTCGGTATTTTTTCATTGTTTCTAACAAAAAGTTCCTGTTTCTTAATACTTTGATTAGTTTTTGGAAGGCAACTTTTCGCCTTCGAATTTCAATGTCGCATTTTCTGTTTTCTGTTAAAACATTTCCCAGATACTTAAACTGTTGGGCTTGTTTGATTTTGCTGTCTCCAGTTTGTAATTTGCATGTTGAAATGTTCCTTTTGCTAACAACCATGTATTCAGTCTTCTTGCAATGATGTTTAGTCTTCTCTTCTCGATTTCCTTCACTATTTTCTGTAGGAGTTCTTGTATTTTTCTTTCTGTGTCTAATATCAACACTGTGTCATCGAAATATTAAGATATTCCGATGACACAGTTGTTGAGATTAATAATGAATCCTGGTGGGACTACTAATTCTCTCAGAATAGCCTCACTGTATAGTCTGAATAAGTTCGGTGAGAAGATACATCCTTGTCTTACACACCTTTCTACTTTTGTATTTACCGAATTCATTTTCAATCTGTATACAGGCAGTTCACTGCCAGAATAGATTATGGATTATTCTAATATCCTTCTCAAATATGCCAACATTACCTAGCAATTCCAACAGTTCTTTGTGACGTACTTTATCAAACGCTTTTACATCATCTATAAAACATAGGCATACACCTTTTGTATTTGCATTGCTCTTTCTGAGCATAAATATCCCATCTTTTTAACAATCGAATTAAAAGATGATTTTTAACATGAAGAATCAGAAACATTTTGAAAATTACTATCAAAAGAAAATGTTGGTGCAATCCTCTTAAGCAAATCACTTTTCAATCAGTCCTTATCACTGTTGATAAATTTAAAACATCAGAAATAAAACAAATTTACCAATGAAAATGTCAGACATTTCCACAATAATCTCTTTCTACCATAGACATAATTTACATCCGGGCTTGAGAGTTGGTTTAAATTAATATCAGCTCGATCCCCAGGAGATAATCGCCGATGCAGTACCTTTCGTTCGGGAGGGGGTTATTATTATTACTCATGGCCTGATCCGTACCAACAAAAGCTGAAGTGCCGAAAGGTTTGCAGCCAGTATAAGTTCTGTCCTTCCCACATATATTTCAAGGTTACTAAGCAGTATTTTGTGACGTACATTATAAGTAAAAGAGATGCATATATCTACATATATATAGCCATTAAATATAAGGTTTATGGTGATGCATACGTGTTATGAAAAGTCATGTAGATTGCCGTCTAGTTCATTATGTTCCACGAACGTAAATCCTTCCAAGGAGGAAATGAAAATTATATCTAGTGTTAAATACAAAAAAAGAAAACTTCAGTTATAACAAAAATAATACGAAAGATATGTGCGTGTGCGTGTGTGTGAGAGAGAGAGCGAGCGGGGTAGAGAGAGAAAGGAAGTGTGTGAGATGTCTGAAAGAAGACTTCATTAAAAAGCCTAGTTTATCCGCCTTGGAGATTTTGTTTAATTTCATATCAACTCGATCACCAGTGGACCGTCTCACCTATGCAGTACCTCTAACTCGGTAGGAGTCTGGTCTTATGACTTAGGGCCTGATCCGTCTCAACAAAAGCAGAAATGCCTCAGGGTTGCTAGAGAAATGTTTACACGACTGTCCGAAATCCTCACTTCAAACCTCGGCTTTTGTGTCATATTCCAGGCCCAACTGAGGTGGAGTGGAGGTTCAAAATTAATATTATGTTCTGGGGCCTCAGGGAGCCGTCTCTCCGAATATTACCTCTTTCAAGTGGGGGTTCCAGGGTTATTACCTGTCGACTGAGGCTTCCCCACAAAAGGAGTAATGCTGAGGAGGCTAAAGCAATTCTTTAATCACATTGGGTTCGTTCACTGAGGCAATACCACTTGTTCGGCAGGGACTATAGTCAATAGCTGGCGCGTGAAGTATACCCTAATGGGGAAGTGCTGATGGGGCTCGGGCAATTTTTCGCCCTCGTCCATGTATGCGTGGGCACCCACTGTAAATTCACGTTGTGATAATTACCTATAACCAGAAGCTCATCGGGTTTAAAATGTCGTATATTATGCTTGATCCCCAAGATTCGTTCCTCCAGGTTAGAATACAGACTGCTCTATTACTTAACCCATATCTCGTTGAAGAAGAGACAGATTCAAGGTATTCAATGATTCAAGGTTATTTATGCGAATTCAACGAACTTAACCGGAATTCGAACCCGGCTCGCTGATTTCTCTTCTCTAACGATTCCACCGCATCCTTGAGCTAGTTACTCAAATGTGTTAAGTGGAAAACATTTCCATCAGTGATTGTGTTGACAAGGTATCATTTTCTGTAATTGTAAAAGAAAAGAAAAATTTCTTTAATAAAAGCAAAAGCAAAATAAGTATCCAAACGTAACATTGTTGTATGAGAACATTTTATTTGCTAGTCTTATCGTCTTGTTTTCACACCATATGACTATAAACTACATCCGACAGCAGGGCCTCTGGTCAGAAGATTTGAGGTTAAGAGGAGAGTGGAACCACGTCTTAATTGTTGTTGTTCCTAGGTTCACTCTAGCCCTGGGTGGTAGCACCTGTTGGGGTCCCAGCTATCGGCAAATAGTGAATTCCCTAAACAAAAGCAAAACACTATGAAAGTATAAAAATACATTTTTATATAGAAAATTGCATATTTAGATAAAGAAATAAATATTTATATTAAAAAATTACCAACAATACATATTTATAGTAAAATGACTATATATACAATTTTAAAGCAATATGACTAGCAATACATTTTATTACCAACAATATATTTTATCTGCAGTTGAAGGCATACAATTGCGTTCAAAATATATTTAGTTGAAGCCATAAACTTGTGTTCAAAATATTTAGATTTCAGCATAGAATTTGATATGTCACTAAACAAAATCAGTCAACCAACCAGCATGAAAGAACTCTTTCATGGCATTAATCTATATAATATCCTACAGAAATCAAACTTTATTCCAAAATATAACTTCAACAAAACTACAAAATAAAACATACATATCCATCGCCTCTAGTAATTTTGTCCACACAATCACGTATATGCACAAATGCTGAGTATCATCTACCATGTAGTCACTTGTGAAAGCAGAATAACATACATCATATTTTACTGCTTCAAAGCTCCCAAGAAAACTAAATTCCGGGATTAAATGACCCATAAGGTGTTGATATGCCGTTAAACAAACAAATCAAATCCTGTTTTCACGAATTACAATGTCTTTTTACTTAACCCTGCATTAGCATATATTGGGTGTTTTCCACTCTCGTACGTAGCTGCGTTTTACAAAACTTAGTAACCAATCATTTAGTACGAAAGGTCATGTTTTGTTTGTATTGTAACTCCTTTTCCTCCACCGTTTTTTTTTTTTACCTTTTCATCTCCTTCCAGGAGGTTTATTTTGTCGCCAATATTTCTCTTTCAGACGAAAGCTCACCATATTGATATGTAATTGACCAAATTTTATTAATTCTTATCATTCCTTCGATAATATAGATACCAGTATTCATTTTGTTAAATCGAATCCAACGTTTTATTTAATGCGAATCGAAGTTTATTTTGACTAACGCATAACACCACAAATGGAGAAGCGTTTTAAGGATATGTCAATTTTGTCATTAGACTTGTCTGCTAATAACGCTTGATATAATTTGTGAAACTGAGGAAAAAAATAGAGGCAGCAGAAATGTGGTTCTACAGAAGGATACTGATACTTTCATGGAAGGAGCGTGTAATCAACAAGAAAGTCTTAAAGAAAATGGCAACAGAAAAAAAAACACTTATACTCAAATTCAGGACAAAACTGAAATTCCTTGGACACACAAAGAGGAAAGGGTGGCTTGGAAAACTCTCACCGGGCATAATGAGGGCAAGAACCACTTTCCTGGCGAGCTTGTGTGGATGGATGGGCTAACGGCGGGCGGGGGCCTTAAAAGGAGGAAAATTGCTAAGCGCGACACATGGTAGAAAGTTGTGGAGAGCCATGATCGCTTATGTCTTGAAGGGACGCGGCACATAGAAGAAGAAAAAGGATCTGCTTCTCTGCTGAAAGAAATAATTTCAAGAAATTTCACGTTAGAACAGAAGAAACTCGAATTTTTCACTGCAGATATATTAGTTGGCTGAAAGCTTTCTCAGTTCTTGCACAATCATGAGCTGGCAATTACCTGGATGACGGTATATTACATTACATTTCCCTTCAACAATTTTCTATTGAGTATCAGCCCGTTCTAGACACCCTGGGAGATGAAGCACCACTAGAAAAGTTACCAGAAGTAACGGACAAAATGTATGACTTTTGACATTCAAATTTAGCTCGTCTGGCAAGTGTACAACAAACAGGCAAGTATATACTGGTCGAATTTATATAATCAAACGGAAAAATGACCAGAATTACAAACAAGCTGACAAGTAAATAAGAAAGTCCTATTATCGCATTCCAAAATCATCATCATTATCTTCAGTTCCATGACTGAGTGAGGTCGTAAGATCGTTGAGCACCTGACCAACTTTCGGCATATCTTTCGGTTGCGTGCCAATGTCTAAGTCTCTGTAAATGGTCTTCCATTAAACCCCGTAAAGTTAACAGCGCATTTGTCCTAGGTCTGCGCTGTCTTCTTTTGCCTAAATTGGATGCTTGTGGGATGGCAGTGGAAAGATTGTTGGCTCATGATGTGTCTATACCATTTCAACTCTTTTTCACGGTGGATATGTGATCTTTTAATGGGCCTGTTTTTGTTTGGTGGAGTCTCGCTCTGCGTCAGTTGGGACGACACAATAACACACGATTAAAGTTTTTTCACCTGTCCATTTAGACATCAAGGACCCTTTGATTTCTTGCGAAAGGTTAGTTTTATTTAATATAAGTGCCTCCATGAGATCGCTAAAAAAAAGAGCATAACATGATGAAAAAGACGCCAAACTTGACGAAAACAAAATTTTATCGTCTAAATGTTTATGTTATTATTAAAAGGAAAGATCAAAGTATTTTGGAGGTATTTTTTTTACATTTTTTAATCGTTTCTAGCACGACGGAAATTTTCGTCAAAAAGATTTTTTTTTTTGAGTCAGCAAAATTGACAAATAATCAATCATGTCAACCATTTTTTTCTATTTTATAAAAAAAATGAAAATCTCAATTTCAAATTCTTTTAAAAATCAATTATAATTTTTTCATAACTAATTTTAAGAAAATTAGAAATTATAATGTTTATTTAAAATATTTTGAAACAATCATTACTTAGTTACTGCACCGAAAAGATGTAGTTTAAAAATAAATCAAAGCAGATCATAACATTTCGCGTCACTTGACAGGTGATGAGTGATGATTTCATCACGTATTGACAGCTTACGTGAGGAAAAGTTATCGTACGGAACGACAGACGTGATGTAATTATTTAGATTTAAGTGAACAAATTATTTACCTCGTTATTTTTAAGGAAAACTTTCAGCGCTCTAATTTTTTTGTATTTAGCTTTCACCTTTACGTTTACGATGCTTTATGGAAAATATATTATAAAAAAAATTAAAATAAGACTGTTGAGAGTGAGATTAAATTTCATAAGAAAGGTATTTAATTAATTTATAGATACCTTTCTTATGAAATTTTATCAGAAGTGTACATAAAATACTATAATTTTATGTGCATTTATTACATTTTTCTGTGTTATTTGTATTTCCATTCATTTTATTATTAATTTTGATATTTCATTTATGGAAAAATGTCATAACTGAGATTAATATAAAAATAAGGTCATATAAATTTCATAAGATGATACTAATACTTGTAGGTACACTTCTCAGTTGAAATTGAAAAATCAAATTAACTTCTCCACACGTGTTTCGCAAAAATAAAGGCCTTAACAGTGGAGAACAATGCTTAACTCAAATAACGCGACTTAATTGTATTCTTGCTGGTCTTCCGTACTTTATAATTACAGCCGTATTATGAACACAAAATTACATTTCTTAATTACTGCGATTGGTCGAAGCGATACAATTTACAATGCGGTAAAAAAGATCTATCTCATAAGGACATTTACGAAACTCAATGCAGCTTTCAACTAATTTTATAATATTTTAACAACTTAAATGTAAAAATTTATTATAATTAAAGAAATAATAAATAATTGTATTAAAAATTTATTTTTCATCGAAAAAGTTTTTTGCTTTCAGAAAATATTGTCCATATTCATAAAAACAACTAAAAGCAAATAAAAGCATTTGAAATTAAATAATATCTTTGTTTTATTGAGTTTTGTGTGTTACAATTCAGAGCTGATTTTCAGGTGGGAGTCTAATAAAAAAAATACATGATTTGCTTTCCTCAAAGCCTTGTGCTTATAACTAATATAATCACTAAACTGAATGCTATTGAATTTCTATAGTTTTTATTAGATAAATATAAAAAAAATATATTTGCCATCACTTTAAAAAAAAGAAAACATATTTATAATAATTTCCGTCATTTGTGAATAGTTTCTGAAAGTTTCATTAGCATCCGACAATTATTTTTATTTTTGCAAGATTTTCCAAATTAATGTCTGTCATACAACAACAACAACAACAACAACAAAAAAGTGCTAAAAATTGTATATGTTATTTTACTCGGAACGGGTGATACAAAAAGAAACAATTTTAAATTTTGATAAAAAAATAAAAATTTATAATGTTCTAAAAAGAAGGAAAAAAATTTTAAAAATAAAAATATTTTGGTCTTTCCTCTTAATTATAACATAAACATTTAGACGATAAAATTTTGTTTTCGTCAAGTTTGGCGTCTTTTTCATTATACTATGCTCTTTCTTTAGCAATTTCATGAAGGTACCTAATTTAATATGTTGACATAGTTTCTGGATGGCAGAAGGCCTTTGTCATGTCTGACATAATGGCTCATACTGTTACCAAAAAACTTATTTACGGTTGGATTTGACGTTTTGGCGTCCCTACTATCATTACATCTGAGAGATGCTTGACATCTATATAAATAAAACGCAGTGTACGTGTGTCCATTCGTCCGTTTTTCGATCTCGGCGAATCATAAACAACCTGAAGTAACAGGTAGTAACTACTGTAGTTCATGGGGTCACTCACATCATACCAGCAGGGATAGTCTTGTGTTCACCTGGGTAAAAAATACACAGAAATAAAACTAAAAGCATGTTAAATTGTAAATTAAAATCATACAATTTATTATGTGTACTGGTGTGTATGTGTATTTTAGTTACAAGTGTTTTAAGGTTGCATGTGATAAAAGGAAAAAGACACTTCGTATTATAACAAGCAATGTGTCGAGGAGAGATGGACGTCTTGGCCTTCCAGCGGTCGGAAGCGAAAAGAATGAATTCAGTTAATCAAAGTCCGTTTTCAGGCGGGAAAGGTTTAAAAAACAATTCTTTATTAAAGATTTAACTTTAATTTCGCTTTTCGTCGTAATTGAAAGTGACATCGTCTAATTAAATCATAATTAAAACTTAAGCGAAGCACAGTGCGTTGCTCATGTTTTTTTGTTTGTTTTTTTTTCTCTTTCTAGCACGCGTACTGTGACGTATTTGAGTGTTACATAGTTCAGGTTCGCTAATGTCTTTAAAGAGTGACTTTGTGCGAAAGGATCATCAAGAATGGTGATTGTAAATGAAAATAAAAATTGCGCGCAAAATAAATATAAACAAACTATGGAGATCGGTTGCGTTTACGAAGAAAGATTATGCCGAATGAAGAAGTCGAATAAAAATAAAATAATTTTATTATTTCTAAATTCTTATAACTTTTATGTACATAAGGCGCTGAAGGTAAAAGAGCAACGGCCCAAGAGTCCTCAGCAGCAGCTAGACTAATGCCTGCTCGAAGAGCGGCTTCTAGGCTAGTTCAAATAAATTTCTTTCCACAGTTACTTGGTACTAAAAAATACGAACAATTGCTTATCTAATGGTTTGGTGGGAAGTTTCAACCGTACTTTGAAAACAGATCTCACATCACAGTTAGTTGGATTGTATTCCTTTGATTATTTTATGTTCATAAATGTCATTTAAAACAAACTTTGAGGCCTTTGTCCGCAGGGTTTATTTATGACACCACTATTTTTTGCATAGATAGTAATTTATACACCCGTCAGATAAAGTCTTTTATGTTACATACTTCATTGAACAGCTGGCAGTTAAAATGTCGAAATTGGTATAAGCTTCTCCAACACAGGAACAAAAACCTACCTACATACCTAAGTAACTTAGTCCTGCCACATTTGACTTTTCCTCGCGCTGTTGATAAGGATACATGACAGAAACTGTATAAAAGACCAAATAACGTCCTTACAGGACATCGTAAATATCAAATGCTTCTCATAAATGGTAAAGAGCAGGTTGACAGGTTAAATAAGCCCACATGGGCGATTATACATATGTCAATCCTTTCAGCACTGAATATAATGCTTCTTCTCTTCAAGTATCTCAAGACATTGGCGAAATGCCTACAAGGACTATCATGAAATCTGGCCGAACTGTGTAACAGCCCAAGTAGTTATATTCTTAATTAAAACACACACATACATGCGCACGGGCACGCACGCACGCACGCACAGAGAGAGAGACGCATAAACATACACAGATGCGCACATATATGCACACAGACGCATGCACACACATACGCACAAACACATATACACATACGCGGACACACACAAATTAAAAAAACTTTTCCTTTCTGGTTTATTTCATAGACAAATAGAAAACAAAACCTTTTTATCCATCAAATGTTTGCGTTAATCCTTTTCAATGTCGGTATTGTCCGCTAAGGCAACAGTTAGTTTCTCTTGAATTATTGGGATATCCTGGGTAGGACGATAAACTGATCGGGAAATTGGAG
Source organism: Acanthosepion esculentum (assembly GCA_964036315.1). Lineage (NCBI taxonomy): Eukaryota > Metazoa > Mollusca > Cephalopoda > Sepiida > Sepiidae > Acanthosepion > Acanthosepion esculentum. Next base: position 72,788,083 of record OZ038495.1, read on the forward strand.
GTTTTGAGGGGGTATGGAACTACCTCTTAATTGCTGTTGTTCCCAATTCCATCCTAATCTGAAGTGCTAACACCTGTTAGGGCGTTGGTGATTGCGGCTCTCCACAACTTCCTGTTCTTTGTAGCGCTCAATAAATTTTCTTTTCGCCATCTCTCCCAAACCCGGCTTCGCTATCCATTCACTCGTTATGCGTTGTTTTCTCTAGCTTACTTTTGGACTGCTCTGTGAGTATCAAATTTCCCAAGCCCTCATTCCTCATTATTGTTGAGTCTTGACTCAATGTTGAATCTCGCCTATTGCATGGAATAATAATGCAACACAAAATGTACTTAGAACAAGAATGTATTGTAACAAGAAAGTGTACACAATAAGTACATATAGTATTTCTGTATATTTCTGGGAAGACGTTCCTGGAGAATGTGTTGACTAGTCGCAGTCGATCAGAGTCTCTAGTTGGATCTCGTGATTCCGTCTCCCGTCTTCCGGTACCAACCATTATTTATATAGTTGATAGTCACCTATGCAGATTAGGTGGATCCTACCACAACAATTATGTACCTTAGAAATTTCAATACTATTTCTAAAATAAAATTTACATATATTTCGACGTTGTTTAGAATCCAATATTATTTTCTTCTTTTACTCTACGAGGAATTAAAATCTTTTGTTTCACTGCAAATTGGTAAGAGTTACTTTTTTCATTTGACCATTACAGATTTATTTCAATGATTCAGTTTACTTCATTTATGTCTTCTGACACAAACGTTTAAAATCTGTAATCTTGCTCCCGAAAATCAATTATAGGAAATTAGATAATATAATGATTGCTTAATTTGTTCTCTTATATCTGCCGTGTCCTTTCAGGAAGTGAGCGATCATGGCTCTCCACATGTTTTGTAGCCTTTAGTAAAGTCTGTCTTCTTTTTTCTTTATGTCAAGCATAATTAGATAGGTTATGCACTGCTCTGGTTATTTCGGCCCAAATCGGAGTTTTGGCCCAAATTGGTCTTTTGGCCGGAACTGGACTTATATCCCGAATCAGAGTTAAAGTGAGGTTTTGAAGTTCCATGGAGTGAATTAAGGAATTCAAGGTTATTTCTTCAAAATTATCCTTACTGTTTTCTAAGCTGGACCAGAGGTTTATTTAGTATGGGGCTGCAAAGTTTAGTTTTTAGCGTCCGAAGGAGCTAGCTTAAAAAAAGCTGGACTAACTTTGGTTATGAATGAGAAGAAAATCATTTTAGAATCTGGTATGACTACTGATACTCCAGCCTATCAACCTTAATTACAAAACCAATCAAATTTACTATGAAAACGTGCGAAATGATTTGCCAAAATTCTGCTATCAACTATTGTTTTAAGAATCGACTTTTCCTCACTATCATCACAAGGGTATTGAATGGAGACCTTTTGAAAATCACTCACACAGCCTAACTACGAAGCTATCACTGGTATTCAAATTCATTTACCCTTGTAGCGAAGTAAGATAGAATTAATTTCATGAGCGTAAATCGGATACGCAAAGAATATATTATACTGATAAACGCCTTGGACAATGTGTCTTTTAATTTGTCTATGCTATAGAATCAACCAAGAGGTCATGAAGCCTAACGTACCCCACACTGTGGGTGCGTGCGTGCGTGATGTGTGTGTGTATGCTGAAATGATCTGATAGCGATCGTTTTATTATTTTTGCGACATTAGTTAACGTGAATGTTGCCGACTTTGCGTGTGGATTGCGTTGTTCATACAGGTTAAACCCGATTATACCATAAGGCTCATAGAATCTGAAAAAAATTACAATTATTGTTTAAAATAGTGAAACTGAACAAATAATCTATTAGATTGACTCATAAATAATTTCCGTCTTTAGGAACTAATTGTGATGACGGATGTATCATCTTAACTGTTTCTTTTAAATATACCATAACAAGTGACGAAAAGTGGGTTACTTACGATAATGTTCAACACAAAAGGCAGCGAATTGACAACTGACTCCAAAATCTGAGCTCCATGGAAGAAAGTCATGCGGTTCGCGTGGTGGGATTATCGAAGTATTAATGTAGAGTTCTTAAAACGCAATGAAACAATAAATACATAGTGAGACATCAAGTAGCTTCAATAGCTCTATAAAAATTTGATAGTCAATAGAAAAAAATACTGTACTCAGTAACAACGCAAGGCCACAAACTGCAAGAATAATGCAAAAGAAAAAAAAACAACAACTTTGGAACTAGGTTGGTCAGTTCTACTCCACCAATCATATTTACCTGATTTTACGCCAACCAATTATTACCTTTTTCGATTGCTTGAATGAAAACCTGATTGGAGTTCGTCGAAAAAATGTTCACGCCAAAACCTGCGAAATTTTATTTAAAATAATCGATGTACTGCCTGTTAAGTGGCAACAAATCACTGCAAATAAGGATGAATATACAATTATATAAAATAGAACTTTTTGAAGGATCGTCATCATCATCATTATGTCTCATAACCGGGTGTGGTCGTAGGGTCGCTGCGATGCTGAGCACCTGATAAGTTCTCTTCAAACATCTGGGTTGAAAGCCTGAGTGTTATCCATTCATGCGTAACATGTCTTAGTGAAGTATTCCTGGCGGATCCCATCCCTCTCCAGGGTAAACCACAGACGATGTCCTCCAACTTAAAGGTTCGTCGTGATCATGGACACGTGGCTGTTGATCCCATCGGGGCAACACTGCGACGTAGGCGTTTACTTCAGCGTAGGAAGATCTGTTCTCAGCGATAAATAAATAAATAAAGTTGATAAATAAAACAGCAATTTAAGACTTACTTTAATATAAAAAGGAATAAATTCGCGCCTCGTTGGGTACTCTCATTTAAATAATAATTTGTGGTAATGGCAAAATTGTGGAAGTTAAAATATTGCGTTTTTGTGTTCATTTACGTGTGTGCGTGTTCACATATGCTAAACAAAGAAGAAACATACACAAACTTGCGTTTCTACTACGGGCTTTTATTCATTTTATGGTGACTGTATTGAAACAAAGTTCTCAATGTCTCGCGTATATCGGGTTATTTTTGGGTGCGTGTTCAGAATTAAGTTAGGATAACAATGTTTAAAAAGATCGGGCTTAAATCAGCTTTGCGCTGAGTTGTAACAACCAAGAAAAAGAAACCTTCGACGATAAAGTAAGTAGAAACTGTTGTAAACTATAATTAGTATTCACTACTATTTCTCTAGTAGTTTCGTCTTCAAGATTAGGATTTTTAGTATTTACTAGGGTGCCCACGTCACACCCGGATGTGACACAACGTCGAAGTTTAAAGTGGATTTAACGGCCATACCGCGCAAAAACTTCCAAGCCCCTTCGGTACTTCCCCTTTTGGGGACGCCTCAGGAACTGGGCAGTAAACACAGCCTCCTCCAGAGGGAGAAGTACTTCCCGGGAGAAAAAACCCAGGGGCTTGGGATAATATTCAAAGAATACAAATCCCAGCCAAAAGGTTAAAGTTTGTTTAACCCCCAGCTGTATCAACTGCTATTTATAAGGTGGGGATTTGTATATAAATACTACAGAAACTTTCCTTTATTTGTTCCAACTCTGCGCAAAGCTCACATAAGATCGATAATTGTAACCATTTTATTTGCAAAAGTCAAGTGTGAAACTGTGCTTACTGTATTGATAACTGCGTCGTGTTACGAATTGGGTAAAAGGACATTATCGATATCACAACAATAAAATAGGTACCACCACGAACTTCCTAAAAATACCGAAAAAAGCATTTCAAATAATTTAAATATTTTCTTTGAAATGAAATGGTTTCATCTGAAAGATAATAGTCTAACGCTAATCCTTACGGAGAGAAAAAAAATTTCCATGTGAAAATAAAGTTTTAGGCATTTTTAAAACATTACCACGTTCACTAGTCATTCATCGAAAAAATAGACAAAAATGTAAACAACAAATTTAAAAACCTCTTTAAAACCCTATATTTGTCCGAGGGATGTTGCTGAGAATTTGGTAGGCCTTATATCTTGCGTCTAGGACTCAACTCGGCATTCTGTTTTTTCACTTTGATTTAAAATAATGTATTTTTTCTTTTGTAAATCGGAAGTGGTGTGTGGAGCCATGTGCAGAAGACGACTTTTTTTTTTTTTGCCGTTGTGTTCACATCCGGTTGGAGATAAGTTTAACATATCAAGTTTAGCAGAGGGTGATTTTTCGGATTTGAAGTAGAATATAACAATTATGTTTTTTACATTTTTGATTGATTTGTTTTTTTACGGCGTATCAGCCTTTTGCAGGTTATTTATGCCGGAACATATTACTCCTTCGATAAGAAAGAATAGCCAGTCAGAGGAGGTAATTCAGAATTATTTACTTTTGGTACTTCCGCATAAAAAATAATCTAGCAAGAGCAAAATTCATTTTTTAAATTGTCACACACGAAAATAGAATTAAACTTTATAGTTTTCGATTCTTCAAAATATGACTTTGTTTAATAAAAAGAACTCTAGTTACGAACAACAACGGGATAAATTTCAAAATGTCACTGAAAAAGTACAAGTATTTTTTAAAATAAATACGCTGTGTAGATTTTTTCCTGTCCACTCTGAAAAAAATAATATTTTATTAAATTACGCAAGCACCAACTCTCAAAAGAGAACATTTTTTAAAGTTTTACTGGATAAAAGAGATATCAGAAAGTTTGAATGATCAGAAGGCTTAAAATTGTGCGTGTTCATAATCTTCCATCCACAACAATTAATAAAAGACAAAAATAATGATTCAAAACATAACACAATTGAATTTATTAAGTATTTGATATACATGCATGTGAACTGAAAGGTTAGACAGAGTTGTGTCTCTTAGACTAGGTAATATTTGTACCTAAGCTCATAACGAATAAATTGATTATTAAACTGTAGAAGAATGAGCTGTTGAATGTTTGGAATTGTGTATTGTACAAGTTGGTAATAGTTCAGAATTATGCTTGCATGAATTGTTGTAAAGTTCTTTTACGTCTGACTGAATAAGTCAAGACGGGAGTTCTTTAAGAGTCACATTTTGTCAGCGGAGTTGAGACGCACGAGTGAGTAAAGTGTGTCCAAGAGAGAGTGAGAAAAAGAGAGGTAGAGAACCACTCGTGTTTGGTTTTTATAGTATGTTGTCTCACGTGACAGGATCACACTAAGTTGGCGCCAAAAACAGAGTCGCGTGGAGGTGATTTGATTGATCGAAACTGACCAATCAGCGAGCTAGATTGAAGGTGATTAACCAATGAATGTAAGTATGGTGGTGGTGAAAATTACAACAGGAAGAGTGCATTTCCCAGCGGAGGGTAAACTGGCTGTTGTGGAAGATTCCACAATGGCTTCCTTTTCGCCAGGTCTACCGCTGATGTGTTAACAGCTTTCACTGAATTTGTATATCAAACTCTGGATAAAAGTGTTCGACGGGGCTTGGTATGCTGGCCTTCTACGCAAGTAACAGACGTGTCTCATGTTTGATTTAATCAAAGTTAAGCTGAAGCTGTGGCTCTATGTAACTCAAAGGCGTTTCACAGAGGTTGACACTATGGTATTCTGCGTAAGCTCCAGGACGATTGTTTGATTTAATCTAATCGTTCCTATCAAATCGTCAACTGATGGTCGTTTTGAACGAGCTCGCTTCCAGATCCTTTCGGACGAATGCGAGTGTCACCCAAGGCTTTTTCCCCTGGTGCCCCGACTACATGAATTTAAGCGCGCTACTAGATTGGCATCTAGGTCCTACACTTTTAGTGTTGAAATATCTAAATGCAACCGTCACTTCTGTTCCAACACTTTCTTTTCTCGCACTCCGCAGTTGTGAACGCCATCCCGCTTACTTGCTTACCTGATAACTATAATCTTCAAAAATGTAAATGCAAAATCAATCGCCAGCTTCTGTCTTCTTGAAGCTACTTCATCTTTTATCCTTTCCTTAATCCTCCCTATCTCAGACTTCTCTTTCACTTTCACTTTCACTCCCTGTAAAATCCTGCGTACTAGTGGCATTTCCGCCTTCCTTGGGGTGAAATGATTAAAAAAATTCCACCTAAAATTAAAAAGTACGCACGAGATATCGAAAAAGGAGGTGCAGGTGAAACTGACTTGCTAAAAACATATTTTCATAAAGTTTTCTAATAAAATGACATATTCAGTCATATAATTCATTCATTAATGGATAAGTTACGAAAATTTCATTTAAATCGGATAATTCTCTGACTTTTTGTAAATTTTAAAAAACAGGTGGTAGCAATTTCGGGCTTTAATTTCGAAAAAACACATTCATTTGGTACCTAGAAATAAATAAAAATAATTTCGCATGGACTATTAATTTTTTAATGGCTACTAACATCTGAAATACATAGCTAAAGAAAACAAAATTCTAATGAGCCAAATCTATTTTCAAAATTAAGTAGAATAAATTCAAAATTTGTGATAAAATTTAATAAAAATAAAATTCACAAAAATTAATGTGATAAAAAAAATGATCTATTGTTATATCAGAGTGATCTCTCTTGCCTTAGCTCAGTTCAAAGAATATTTCTAACAAATAAAAACATATAACTTCAATTTTACAGTTGAAATAAAGGATTTTTAGTGAAAAGATATTGTTAGTAACAGAACGGACTTGATTTAAATGGTGAAGTATTTTCTCAATTTACCATAATTTCCAAGCCTCAAACAGGCACCGTTTTTATTTTCTATTATTATATATAGATTCAAGGTTTTCTATTACTGGTTTTTATTGTATAAAAAGATGTTTTCATGATTCAAAGCTCCTTAAGCTTAAGGGTTGACACAGGCAAATAAATATAAACGACTACTGATAACCGCTCTCCTTAACAGGACACTGGGACAGTGACCTCAAAATGGAACAGTCCCAGTCAAACTAGGATGTATAAGAAGAATAAGTATTTGACACTAATGATCACAAACTCAGGTGGGCAAAACCAGAATTTCAATTGCTGATTCCATTGCATCAAATAAAAAAGCAGGACTCCAGGTATGGAAGATTAGTGCAACACAGTTTTGCTTCTTCTCCACATTTAGCCTTGTGCCAGACTAAGCATTAGACAACATTGTATCAAACTTACATATTTCCAAACCATACAAGAGATTGGTGTTCAAGCTTAGTTAAAGCAAGAATGTTGTGTGTTGAATTGGTTGCAGAAAATATTAAAGTCACTGGGAAAAAATCATAGTGAAAATATGTAATATTTTCAGTTAGGTATTATTTTTAATATAATATGTAATATTTTCTTTTAGGCATTATTTTTAATAAAATAAGTAATATTTTCATTCATCTAATATATATTAACATAATAAAAGCAAATAGTCATGAAATAAATACTATTTTAATAAACAAAACATTGTCAATAGAACTAAGTAAATAAATATCATGTTAATAAAGTAGAAGTCATTCTTAATTTTATTAATAATATTCTAATAAACAACTGTTTTTCCTATAATTTAGTTTATTAAAATATAACATTAATTACTATAAAATATATATGAATTTCATTTTATTAAGATATGTTAAACAAATTAAAATATTTTTTTAATAATATTTTTCACTGCATACTAATCAGAGTTATTGATTTTTAACTTTGCGAGAATTACCCCTACTGTCTCTGCTTGGTGACTCTGCTTTGCGACTATAAAAGGAAGAAGATAAAGACCTATCTTTCTCTTTTTGTTCCAAATCTAGTAGCAACAACTCAACATTCTTCCCTCCAAAGAGATTTCTTAAACCCTGACAGACTACTCAATTTCAAACCAAACTTGCACATATATCCACACTACACTAACCTTTTTTTATGAGCCTTGTACACAAAAGTATCATTTTCTTTTTTGCCTTCTTTGTCAGCTATTGTATAAATATATATGACAAAGTGGAAAAAGTTTTCATGTCATGTGTTCCATCAGACTAAAATGTTGTTTATGTTGATGTGACTGTACATCACACAAAGGAGGACAAAGGCTGAGAATTCAAAATTTAAAATTGTTTTTTAAATATTTGTGTTTGTGTAAATAGTCGAGCCAATTTCATTTAGTTTCTTTTTCTTTTTGTTCATGTTTCCATCACTTTTGTTGTTAATTATCACGTATTGTGATAATAGACTTGCCACAAAAGTTAAAATGTTGTAAGAACCTGGACATATCTTTTCTGTGGATGATCTAGTAATTAAAGCACTTTCTATACATTTCTTATATCTTAGTAAATTTTAGAGTAGCATTTTTTAAACCAAAATTGAAGTCCGACTCATTACGGTGAACAACTGATGCATTTTGTGTGTTGTTTTGTAAAAGATGCCTTTTGTCTTCATATAATCCTTTATTTAAATTTCTCTTCAAAATGTTGAATTTGTTTTTTTTAAGTGTTGAATTCATTTTATTCTGAAAGTCTTCATCAACAGATGCAAGATGTTGTTCCCCTCCTGATAACCAAAAGCAAACTCCTAGTACCATTTATTCACAATAACTTTTCTTTGGTGATTCACTTTTTTTTATTGTAATTCACCCAATACAATGCACAAGAGCCACTCCAGGTAGAGGGTTACTGAGAGAGATTGTTGTGAGTGAGTGGGGAGGGAGGATGTAAGTAGTGCATATTACAAGAATATGTAGGATATATTTGTTGACTTTGGCTTTTAAGAGGTTAAGATTTTAGTGGTTGAGGAAGCATTCTCTCAGGAGTTTGTTTCACAAAGTAACATTTCTAGGGAAGAAGCTGTTTGAGTGGAACTTACTCCTTACCAAAGGAATATGAAGGGAATGGGGATGGATTACCACCATGAACAGGGCATGGCTGTGAGGATCTGAATTGGTGGCACTAAGAAATTAGAACATTTGTCATAGTCATTATGGTAGAGTAGTGAGGGGCTAGCAACATTTTGTCTATGGGATAAGGGTTGCAAGATGGGAAAAATTCATCACTAACAAAATCACTTTTGAACTCTGAAGGCTGGACAATGAGGACTGGGCAGCATGAGTCCAAATATGACAGCATTTTTGATCTGATCCAACTCATGTGAAAATAGAGCAAAGCAGCATGAGTCAAGTATTTTCTGGAGTGATACAAGTGACTGACCATTCATACAGCATCTTTTATGGTGGCACAAATATCCATTTGAGGTATTGAGTTAGTTTTGAAGCCAACAGATGTTCAAAGCACCAGTCACTGGTTGATTTTCAAGGCAAGAAACTAGGAAATTAGCATAAAACAATCTTTATTTATGTGCTTTGCTTTTTAAGATGTGCGCGATCATAGCTCTCCTCCCTTTTATTGTTCTAAGTAACATTTGACCTTTTACCATACATTTTTGTCCTCATTCGGCCATTCATTTACTCACACTTTCCAATCAGGTTACTCACTGTTTCCCCACCCTGCTTCTCTTGTCTTCAATTTATCCTGTAAGTGTTAAATTCTTCAAGCCCTCTTATTATGTATCCCACAAATTTCCCCAGTCTCTTACTGACTGTAATTGTCTGTTACCTTATTTTACTGAAAAACTTCTTTGTTACTAACATATTCTGTCCATAGTATACACAGTATTTGTTGATAGAAAAACATCTTTGTTGCTTAAATTATTTTCTTCATCGCTGAGGAATTTGGCTTTATATTGTTCTAAGCTAATTTTAACAACAGTCTATTGTGATGCCATAAAAGATGGAAGATGGAAGATTATTTCAATAATAATCTTATTTTAATCATAATAGGTTACAAATTGGTGGACATAGATTTTGGAGGTGCTATTTAACAGAATTAGTATAATGAAGTAGCATGCAAAATTAGTTGCATCATTTTTCTACTCCTTCTACTCGTGCCATTTTTCTTCTCATTTCAATTGTGCCATTTTTTATTCTTATTTCAATTCTGCCATCTTTTCCTCTCATTCGAATTGTACCATTTTTCCTATCATTCCAGTTGTACCATTTTCCCCCTCATTCCACTAGTGTTATATTTACTCTAATACCTATTGTACCATGTTTCTTATTTGAATTGTGCCATTTCTGCTCTCATTTCACTTGTATGATTTTTCCTCTCATTCCACTTGTGCCATTTTACTCCTCATTCCAATTGTACCATTTACCCCCTCATTCCAATAGTGCTATATTTCCTCTCTTTTCAACTGTGCCATTTCTGCTTCTTATTCCACTTGTGCCTTTTTCTTGCTCTTTCCATTGTGCCATTTTTTCCCTCCCATTTCAATTGTTGGTGGGTTGATTGTTTTTGTTTAGCAGTATATCAACCTCATATAGGTCACTTAATGCTGAAATCTAAATATTTTGTATGCAATTTTATTTTTGGATATAATGATTTAGTGATACAACTCTTACTAATTAACACATAGCTAGGGAAAAAAAGGTGGATTCATGCCTTTCTCAAGAGTATTTGCACATAACTGAATATAACAAACCCAACTGGAATTATGCAATGCATCACCCACAAATCCAAACTTACGGTACCTGGTATTCCATAAGTACTGACCAGGTTTGATGTTGCTTAACTTTGCTGATCGTACACAAACTAGTGTTTCAATGTGATGTAGCCGTATTCCACTTGTGCCATTTTTCCTCCCGTCCCACTTTTACAATTCTTAATTTATGGTATTCTTTATTCTTTTTTACTTTATAAAATTCAATTACACTTACTTTAAGAATTACACTATGAATTGGTTACTTTTTTTGCTTAGTACTTATATTGTTAATGTAATAACTTTTTAGCCTAAAAATTTATATTTTCTAAAAAAAATATCTTTATAATTATTTTTAAATATGTTTTCCAACTTATTTTGTTTTTTTGTCTGCAATAAAAAATAAATGATCATAATTTTAATCTTCCTTTATAAATCTGAGATTGTCTGTTTTGGAATGTTATTTAGAGAACTGACAAATCCAATGACCATCCTAGGTCACACAAATACTAGATACCCCAATGTATATCTAGAATACAAATTTCTTTTTTAATCATATCACCCCTTGCAAGGCATTAAAGTCACTAAGACACACAGGTTTACTGAGTTTGAAAGAATCAGAAAAATAAGAAACATTTTTAAGGAACGAGAAGAATAGAAGAGTAAACAAGAAAATAGTAGATAATGATTGATATTGCATTTAAATTTTTGAAGATCAAAGATGACTGGAAGCATGGTGCCAGAAGACAGTTCCACAAGTGAGAAGTGCAAAACTGTTAGCATAGAACTTACAGTTACATCTAGCCTATTGAACTGTGAATTGATGAGATCTTGCTGCCAATCTAGTACTACACTTAAATTCATAAAGTCTAGGTACCATAACAAAGAGTTCACCTGAACAATTACCATGAAAGTATTTATAGAAAAGGCACAGGCAAGCTACATTGGGTGGTAGGAAAGTGACTGACACAGAGACACTAGGTCATGACCAATAATATTGCTGATTCTTCTTTCGATTTTATCAAGAACCTCTAAATATACAGCAAGAGCACTGGACCATATATGGTGGCAATATTCAAGGTATGGAAAAAAGTAAACTTATAAATATGTAAGATAGATTACAGAGAGAAAAATTGTCTAACACGACCAAAGAATTATACAAATATTAATTTATATTGATTTATCCAAACCTTTATTGAATTTGGTGGATATAATTGTCAGGAATTCATGATTTTCAGTCAAATGAAAGAAACACAACAGCACAAAATGTCATGTTGAAAAAATCTGTAGTTTTAAAAACATATCACTCATGTAATAAAAATAGTTATCTTTGTTATTGCCTGTGGATCCATTTCTTTATTATTATTATTATTATTATTATTATTATTATTATTATTATTATTATTATTTTTCATTTCTTGATTTGCTGTTTGGGACAATCTGTTTGGTCACTAAATATATATATTTAATAAAAGTTGTTTGCAATAACATTTATAATGAAAAACATAAATTGAATGAGAGAGAAGACAGAAGAATGTAAATTAAATTTTTATTTTCTACAAAGAGAACATGGTAACAAAGTGTAGAAACATGTTATCTGCCTTCTCTCTAACACTGAAAAGGAAGATTAGTGGATGTTAGAAAAGGTTGTCTTTACTCACAAATCTAGCACATCATGCTGAAAAATGATGTGTTAAGAACACCTAGTGTCTACCAAAAGACTGTTGTTCTGTAAAGATGGGAACCACTGATTGGCTATTAAGGGTCACATGGCTGGCCAAATGTGGTGAATACTAATTGGAATAGGGGAAGCAAAGTTATTGAAACAAATCCTTTACCAAGTTTTTCACCTGAGACCTGAGATAAAAGAATGTTTTAATTAGAAATTTACTGAGCAGATTACATTGAGTGATTTTTCCTGAGTATCAGTCTTATTATTATTATTATTATTATTATTATTATTATTAGTAGTAGTAGTAGTAGTAGTAGTAGTAGTAGTAGTAGTAGTAGTAGTAGTAGTAGCATTATTATTCTCTGACAACAGTAACAGTATAATCAGCATTTGTACTCTCCAGATATCTTCAGACACTTAAATGTTGCTGAATAATAACAGGTACTTGAAGAAAGTAGGAAGGGGCAATGACTTAAATTCTGTGATGATAACAAAAAAAATGTGAGGACCAGTATAAATACATCAATATATAATCATGATAATCCATCATTGAAGTAATTAAGAAAGATATTAGAAATATTAATATTAAAAATACTCTCTGGAGGTGACAGTATTACCTATCATTATCCAAGTATTTGCAGGGACTTGCAAAAGGACATTGGAAGAATTGGACATGAGAATAAGAATTGCATACACTCAGACAATGGTAATGGTAATATTAACCATTTCTCTAGAAGGAAACATTTGGCATTCATTGACCAATCAGCCAGTACTGCTTTCAGTTGAAATTTATAAAATCTTTCTCTTAAAAACAATTTTTTTTAAGAACACAGGTATTTCAAGTCACTCTTTCCAGTATTGATGGAGGTTCCTTTCTTAACCTTTTATTCGAAATGATGTAGAATGTTAACATCCTGATTATGCCATTATTTTCTTTTCTAGTTACATGTGCATATCAGCACTTTGATTAAATCAAATGGGTATTGGACAGGCTTGCTGTCTCTTGATCTACAAAAGCAATAATGTTTTACTGCTATGAAAACTCAACATTTAAATAATAATAATAATAATAGGAGATACCACAATGGGACTCCTTTTTTATGTAGCCTGTCCCTTCAGGATACGGTGTTCATGGCTATCCATAATTTCCCATCCTTTATAGCTCAAAGCAATTTTTGTCCTCTTACTCTTCCTGTTCCTCTATCCATTTACACAAGGTCATTATATAGGTTATTCACTGTTTGCCCCCGCCTCTCTTGCCTTCAGTATGTCTGAGAAGTGTCAAACCCTCTTTCCTCATTGTATTCCCCACAAATTTCTACTGTCTCTTTCTGATTTTAAGTATAAATGACATTTTGTTCCCATTTTTCATAAAACTTCATTCGTTGCACACATATTCTGTCGATGATATTGTCAGCATCCTTCTGTAGAACCACATCTCTGTTGCCTCAAGTTTCCTCTTCATCTGTGAGGAAATTATCCAGCATTCACTGCCATACAGGAGGATAATCAGCAAATGTAAAAAATTGTCAAAGAAAGAATACATGACTAGGCATGACTGGGTGGGAAATCCACCAGGAACTGTGCAAGTGATTACACTTTGCCCACACAGACCTTTGGCATCTGCACAAATGAGAAACTAAAGATTAAAATACAAATTTCTCTTGGACTGAGACTTAATGGATCACCTGATCCAGACATGGTATTAGGAGAAAAAATGCCAGACAGTGGATGTTGTTATTTCAGTAGATCACAGAACAGATATGAAAGAAAGTGAAGAGGTAGGTAAGTATATCATTTTAGCAGAAAGAACTGAAGAAGTTGCAAAAAATGAAAGTCACTCTCATTCTAGTTCTTATCAGAGCTCCAGGAACTTTCTGACAAGTACAGATAAACTAAAAAAAGCTGGAAACACTGGAAATTAGGGAATGAGTTAAACCAATCCAGATTACTTGCATTATTGAAAACAGCTAGCATAGTGAGAAAAGTACTGAAATACTGAAGAGACGTGCTGTCTCTTTATCCAGGTTTAATCTAGCAGTTATTACTGATTGTAACACTCAGTGAGTTTGTAATAACAATCATTTAGTCGACAGCATTACTAAAATCGGCTAGAATTCTGAGAGAGATTGAATATTGATATCCTGAAAAACCCACCAATTCACATTTCCCATTCACATTTCTTCTCTAGTTGATATGCTACAGGTTCTGGGTTCGTGGTAGAAGTAACAGAGAGCATGCTCTTCTCTATAGGGAGATGTAGACTCATGCCTTTCCCAAGGGCATTAGAACATTGTTGAACTTATTTAGTCATTCCTTCTTTAGTCATAATTTGAAATATGAATTTTTCATCACTTTGTTGCACATTGATGAAAATTTGTAAAGCGGGAAAAGTGCATGAGGAAGTGTTGAAAAATTCTCGGCTCGAACAAGACGGGCTTTTAAAATTTCGATATTTCGTCAGATCTTGTGAAATGACCAGAGCTGAGTTTTCAGCACTCTCTTGTAGTTGCATATGAGAGAATAACGTGCTATCACTCTTATGGAAAAATTGGTTCGTCAGTAGTTAGGCTGATTGATGTCTTTAATGTACAAGAGTATTTCTAAAGGTTTCTTAGCTGCCCTTTTGATTGGTCGAAAAATAAAAAATTGTATTTTGGCACTAATTTTAGGGTGTTCCAGGAAGATGTCAATTCGATCTCATACGAATAACAGAATTACTTCTGTTAATGGTGGGGAAATATTCGTCACAAACATTTCTTAAAACGTGCTGCATGAGTTATTCCTATAGATTTGGAAAATAATGAAATATCTACATCCAAATATTGTGTTAACAAAATGTTTTTGTGAAAATAGGATGCTGGCAAAGACGCAAAAAAATCATGGCGGTTGAACATCATTTTAAGGTCATAAAAAATTACATTACGTATTTTAGAGGCAGACGTAGTCGTTTAAAAAATAATACTTTTTTAAAAATAATGAGAAATAAGAGAAAAAATATGTCAAGCCTTTTGCAGCCCAAAAAGCTATAAAAACTGACGAGTCTTACTCACCGGGGTCATACGTTCAACATGACAGAAACTACGTGTCAAGCGTGAATAAAAATCCTGCCACCACAACTTTTTACAGCCTAATTTCAAAAGCACTGAAATTTATATTTATCACGCACACACACTTATGGTGATTTTCTAAGCGTAGCTTACATGTGGCACAAAGCCATAAGTATAGAGCACTCATGGAGGATCGAACTTAGTTGTAATTGATCTTGCGATGAAAGTTTGCTATCTATTGCACCACGTATGAGTGAACTTTTCTCATATTCACACCCGTCAATCGTCGAAACATTGTAAAAATGTAAATAAATTAGCTTGATGTTTATTTCATATATATATATATATATATATATATATATATATATATATATATATATATATATATATATATATTCTTTATTTCATTCCAACTGTATCGCTATGGGTTTTTTTTGGCGGGGTGCCTGCTGATAAGTAGCAACATGCCTTTTTCTAGTAGTTTCCTTTACACCAAACTTTCTAAGTGTTTGCGGGAAATTCAGTCGTCCAGGGATTTTTTATATAAAAACGCCGAATATCCTAACATTCGAATTCCAAACAATCGAAATGGATAAATGGCAAATGAGGTTTTGAATTTCCATGGAGTGATTTCGGGAATCAAAGTTATTTCTTCAAAATTATCATTGCTATTTTCTAAGATGGACTAGATTGGTCCCTTTAGCTTTGGACCGTAGGCCCAATTAGCACTCCGCAGCAGCTAGCTTAAAAGTCCGCTAATAATAAAATAAAAGTAACGAAAACATGGTCTCATGCCTGTTAAATAAATCCTTTGTATTTACAAACATATATACATGAATTCAAAAGAGTCGAGTTAAAGTCATTGAGTAATTAGTTCACAGACAAAATTGTAATTTAGAAAAACTTAAATAGTTGGTCCACCCAAAAAGGAAAAAAACCCAGAAAAACCTGCGGTTCAGAAAATTTTTTTATCGTTAGCAAATGTTCACTGACCGTCTTAGTTGATATTTCGTTTGAAGTCGTCGACACATGTTCAGCAAGCGCTGTGGAGGAAGGAAAAAGCTATGTAATCAAGGCGTGGAGAGAGTTGCATCTCTTTGTTAGTGGAAATATGTGGATTTTTATAAGAAATTTTTACAGGGCGTAAGCTCGAGAAAAATAGGGTTTTAGTTTTCTCTGATTGGGCGAATATTTCATATAATGATGTTAATTTCTAACCAACAGACACTTGGATTTAAATGGTGTGCGTTGTATTGTGGAATCTTTTTGACATGTTTGTGATATTGTCTGTTATTGAGTAGTTAAATAATGTTTGTGCGTGTTTAAATATGGTACATATGTTGGTATGTAATTGTGTTGGAAATTGGGTTTATTTCCTAGATATCTTTCTAGTCATCAAACCTTCGCATTTACATATCTCAGTTATACTACAGGCATCATCATACCACAATTAGTCTATGAAGTAATAAATAATTTATGTATGAAAAAAAAAACTTAAACCCAAATGAATGTTGGTAATAAATACAATTATTTAATGAACCAAAGAAAAATAATTATTTGTATTAGAAGCCACTTCTCCTAATTGTGACGGAAATAAAACAGATAACTAGCCGAAAAAGTGGGACTAAAAAGGAATGACTGTCGATATTTCCCTGAGTTGCTAAGTGTAGCTTAGACGTGCCACAAACATAGAGCAGCCAGCGAAGTTCCAATTCAATACCTAGTCAAGATGCAGACATGGTTAAGCGGAAGTGACGAAATTCTTGATAACAATAAGAGGAAGAACAGATAACACGAAATAAGGCAACGTAACACAATGCAAAGCAACTATAAGAGAGTAACAAACTTAAGAGTTCATAAAACAGAAATAGTATTCACAGGCAATAGGGATACGGTAATGTGATTATATGACTTCAAGGCAAGAAAGATAACTTATGTGAGTAAGACCGAGAATTGTCCATTTTTATTGGCTAAGAAAAAAATCCCAGCCATTATCTATTTCTGGAGGATTGAAGTTAACGGTCGTAATTATTCTGAGAGACTAGCTTGCTAGCCATTACACCACGACGAAATAGCGATTTACTAAGTTTATATGTGGTACAAGGCCGCAATTATGGAGCAGCTAGTGAAGATCGAACTCGCTAACCAACCAGTCAAGCTTGCTAACCATTACATCCAATCGAAGGACCCACTGCCGATATTTTTCTCCCTTCCCCAATACCAACAGGTGTTTTTGTAATGAATATTTTGCATATACCTTCGTCTTTTGTTTCAAAACGTTCGTCTTCTTGGTAATGATTATTTGCATATTAAGGATAGCAGGATTATTTGCTTGCGTGTATACAACTTCCGTGAACATGACGCAAGGACGGCACACTTTTATGCATATACGCGTCCCAACCCCCTGTAGCAAGGTAAGTTAGTGCTAGTTTTATTGTCATCAAATTGAATGTAACCAACTCGATGTTTCTTTTGTTCCATTTCCAATACGTAGATGACGTCGAGGTTACGAGTGTGGCAATAAAGGCTGATTCGTTATTGCAAACACAAATACAAAGTGAGGGATGGCTTTGGTCGAGTACAAACAGGCAAGACAAGAAAACTCTCACCAACTTGTCTAGAGACAAGGCTTTCTTATGTTATATTGTTTTTGAGCTTCCTCGTGGCAAGTGGAGATAATCCTAGTTTTGTTTTATTTTAAACTCCTTCGCATACAAATCTAATCTTGCTATTTACTAAACGTAGCTTAGCTCTAGTACAAGGCCACAAGTAGGTATGGATATTTACGTGAAAAAGTTACAACCCTATGTCCATCACCACTACATACGGGCGAAGTATTTATTAACTTAACTAATTAGGTGTTCGTATATGGGGCATTTCTTGATAAGTTTTGATCTTGAGTCTGATTTGGTGACGCTATGGTCTGGCCCAGGAACACTGGAAATGAAATGTACTAGATAAAGGAAAACTCTTGCTTTGTATTATACTCCACCAATCGAACGGAAACCCGTGATAATATGAAAAGGTACATTTATGAACACAGTGATCTAAATATAAAAAAGGTTACCGACCGGTAAAAATCACTTTTCATTCAGATCTCGTCGGCGAATAGTCACACAAACATCGAGGGAAACATATCAATTAACAATTTTCAGCTGAGAGCATGATGAAGATTCCGAAACGGTAAGTAACCAACCAAAAACACCGGACAACATAACTGAAACCAAAGACTGACAATTTGTTTTTTTCCGAAACTACTTTCAGTCAGAACACACAGATCAAATCTTCTTCGAAGTCATACCGCAGCTACCATAATTTTTCATTCGGCATATTTCATCATTCACTAGTAGTGAATGATGAAGAATGCCGAATGAAAAATAAGATAGGGCAGGTTGATGTTGGAACCAGGGTTTTGCATTCAGTTTGAAAGATAGAGTTTGACATCATAAGTAATGACACAAAATATGTTTCCCCAAATCGTTACCATTTTTTGAGAAAATCAGTTTTAAAGATTATGTTTAGGTTCAAAATCGTAGCGTTGCAATTTCATTCTGGTGATCAGTGAAAGCCTTATTGTATTGCAGCCCTTATAATTTCCTGAAGCTTTACAAATTTTATATGGACAAGATGCATGGCACAAATAAGACCATCATTTATTACAAAGGGAAATTATACTGAACAATTTAATTATATTACGATGTAATATGTTACAGAGTGCAGTAGTTTTAGTTTGATTCTGAATAAAAAATGCAAAATTGAAGCATTTTGTCTTATAATGTGTGCCCATCAGCATTATATACACTTTTATCTATTTTTTGTTTTTATTAATTATGATCTAACAAATGATCTAACATATCTTATTCAATGAATAGATTTTTGTAATATTTTACAATTTTTTACAAAGTTTTTACTTATCGAGTAGATTAAAAAATGCATGTTTTGCTTGTGGTGATTCATAATTAGAATTCTGGTTTGAATATATTTTCCATTCAATGTATCTAATACAAAATATATAAACTTTATTTGGATTTATTCTTGAAATAGTCAAATTTTGAAGTCAGTTTGTAAGCAAAAACCTGTGGAAATTAGGTATTTCATTTCTATAGATTTTCTCAGACGATCTTTAAAACTAAATGATCAAAAATTGGTGAAAGTAATGAATCATTTTTGGTGTCAATATTTATCACATCCAAACCCCAGATTTTACACCGAATGCAAAAGTGAAAAATCAACCTGCTCTACTACCCCCACCCCCCGATTGACATCCGGCTTGTTTTTTTTATTAGGCACTCAAAAGAATATCTTGACCAAGACATTTTACTTCTGCGTAAAATTTATTGTAAATAAATACATTATTTCTGTTCAGTTTCGCACCGTGTAAGAGTTCACTTTCTTGTGCACCTACTCACCCA
Source organism: Acanthosepion esculentum (assembly GCA_964036315.1). Taxonomy (NCBI): domain Eukaryota; kingdom Metazoa; phylum Mollusca; class Cephalopoda; order Sepiida; family Sepiidae; genus Acanthosepion; species Acanthosepion esculentum. The sequence goes on from OZ038495.1 coordinate 72,807,648, forward strand.
CTAATTTAGAAAAAAAATTTATATGAAATATTTTCCATATATGAGGTATGCATAGAGGATCGAACTCATTGCTAAGAACTACAAGTATAGCCGTCTGACAGTAGCATACAGAACTGGGGCAGAGGATGCGGCGCTCCCAGGCATCCATAACGGGAGGTCATCCAATCAAAGAGTGAAATAAAAATTTAGTTTTTGAAATTTGAAATTGTCTTTGTTAACTTCGTTTCACAAGCTGGTGTTATGTGGATCCTTGTTTTGATAAGCGAGACCGGTGTATTCTCCCCTACTTGAGTTTTAGGATCAGAGAGTCAAGGAGTTGGTCATGGGCATCATCAAACCTCTGCACGTCACAGCACTACGATGAGGCACTCGTTGTTATATGCTAAATGTGACGAGTGAACTCGCTACTACTGGTCGACAAATTCAATTTACTGACCATTATACCATGATGATGTGCCCACAAATATTTATTAAACTTAGTAAGGGTTTAGCTTTAGCACAAAACTACAAGCAGGCCACACAGTGAGTACCTCACTAGCAATCATTATTATAGAACGAGATGACCTTAAAAATCTAATGATGATTTCATACAGCCATATCAATCTGAAAATCCCAGAGAAACTAGAATGTACAGCAGAACATTACAAGGTCTAGTCTATTTGAAAATTTAAATAACAATGATCGTAGAGATTATAAGTCGAGAAGAGAATTAAAATAATAATACTTCATTTGACATCGAGGCCGAAGTTTTGAAAATAGTTCACTCTATTCCTGCATTCAAATGTAAATTTCTCATAAATGTACTTTGAAAGCAAAAAGGTAGTCCAGAAGATCGTCACATATATAGAGATATCTCAACTGGTTCCATTATAGCAAAAATAGTAATGAATATTTTACTAACTAGACCTTCACCATTCTATGAATATCAACTTCTAACAATTCAGTTTGATTTTCGTTCTTGTAAGGGGCGCAATGATGGTATATATGTCACCAAACAGCGTCATAAAATAGCGTATTTATCAAATAGATCTCTGAAGCATATAGATACATCAATAGAGATTTCATTTTCTCACCCATCACCACTGACTGCTTTGGTTTGATAAAGTAACTGTATGGATCAACAAAGTCGTAGATGTCTGGTGAAGAGTCATTTCAAACCCTATCAGGTGTCCGAGAAGGAAATGGGAGCCCAAATCGATTTAATCTCTTCCAAGACTATACTTTGCGTTTACACAAGCACAAATGGGAAGTAATACATAATCAACAAGAAGGTTGTTGAACACCTCAACAGGAACAACCTCCTGGGCGACAACCAGTATGGATTTCGCCCTGCTAGATCCAAATCTGATGTCTTAACTGTCATGGCTCACAGAATCAGCGAGGCATTTGACAATAAATTCATCACGAAGACCATTGCCCTTGATATATCCAAGGCCTTTGACGATGTTGGCATCAGGGACTTCTACCTAAACTTTACAGTTATGGAATTTCTGAAAGGGCTCTCTCAATCATCCGTCTTAACAAGTCGTTGTTAACACTCAGTCATCAGAAGTCCATAAGATCAATACCGGCATTCATTAGGGTTATCTTCTCGGTCCTACTTTCAAGTAATTTTAAACTGGCGAAAACTTCAACACTGGACGCAGTGAATAGAAACGAAACCTTTCACATTCTTCTCTTATTAATTTAATTTTTTTCCTCATCTTATATCCAAAAGAATTTCGCATAGGCTCGCTACTTTCTGTTCTTTTTTCTTCTTGGCTCAACAATTAATTTCTGTGAAGACAAGGTCTTCATTGGTTCAAAAACAATTTCAGATAGGCTCACACATTTATTTCCTCTTTTTTCAACTCACCGGTAAATTTCAGTGAAGTCAAGTTTTTCATTGATTCGAAGAAAATTTCACATAGGTACGCGAATTCATTTCCGTCTTTTTCCTCAGTCCTCCAAATTTGAAGAGAGTGGATAAAGAGAGTTTTCATTATTTCTCACTCACTACAGAACTGTCTAGACGCAACCGTATTTTTTATTCTAATAAATAATTATAATAGATATTCTAATTTATTTTCTTGCATTTCTCGTCTGTGGAACTCCTTTCTGATTTCTTGCTTCCCTGCCACCTACAATCTTAAGAAAAATAAATTCAACGCCAATCTCCATGTTATGTCTTCCTGAAACCTGTTCTTTTATTGTCCTTTCTCCTCACTTCTCCTCACTTCTCCTCACTAAAGTCTTCTCATTCTACTTCACTCCCAATAAACCCTTCCATCCAAGTGACATTATCGCCTTTGTAGGAATTTTTCCTGTTTGCTTGTGTGGCGTGGCAGTGTATAGAGTGGAATGAACAAACCCAAGGCTCGAAATAATTGTTTAACAGCTTTTATTTGTGATTGAAAAGAGAGTGCAAAATAGTGCTATTTTGCGGGAAAGAGAGTTGGGTTTCCCAATTAAAAAAAGTTCTACCCTTGAGTAGATTTTTCGGAAAGAAAGATTTCTCCACTTATTCTCACTAGGAACGAGAAATCTGAGTGTCAAACTACACGGATTGGTACGTGTTTCTGCAGCAAGCGTTGTGAGTAGTTCTTTGAGTTGGGCCTTGAAGGTAGCGGCCACTTAAAAGGAAAAGTATTGTAACACTATTTAGCAACGGCAGGTTAATTAACCAATTAATTAACCACAGAAGTTAATTACGGGGATTACTTAAACCGATAGATAGAACGAAAGACATACTGAGCGATATTCTTTTTGTTTTGTTATTTTCCCCAAACAAAGGATGGGTAAAAGGATTTTTTATTTTATTGTTTTCAAATGCGAATCAAGATAATCATTTTTACTTTCTCGCGGAAGTTTGACGCTGAGATATGCCAAATGTTCCCAGAGTTTTTTTAAATAGGTAAACATTGACTGTGTTATAGTGACAACAGTGTTATAAGAGAATGATGAGAATTCTCTGCGAGGACAAAGGAAGGAAAAAGAGAAAGAAAAGAAAGAAAGAGAGGGACAAGACTTAACAATTTAGATGATAAAGGGAAAAAAGCCACCCACAAAGTGATGCTATTTTGATAACGGGACGGCGAAAATTCTGATGGTCATTGTCATAAAAATTAGTTGATGAATCCCAGAGTTTTTGGGCAGATAAAACATTAACTGTTTCATGATAGCCAAAACTTATATTATCGGGAAAGGATTTAATAGGTCATCTGCCGACCGCACACAAAGCCCAACCCTGAGTTAAGGAGATGTCGGTTGGACAAGACATTTGTGTTCTGTTGAAATTCGTTTGTGATAACGAAAGCCATGTTATTGGATTTTTTTTTTAATTAACTCAATTTCGCCAAAATTCCGTCCACTTAATATTGGCGGAAAACTTGATTGAAGAATTCCATATGCCGTGACGTTGGATAAAAATTGAGATTATCACATTCACACTATTTTGACGCCTATTGGCCGAATAGCCAGGCGGAGGTGATCATGTGACGCAGGGAGGAGGCCCGCCACCGCCCATTGAGAGGATAGGTATGAGATGTTACCGCGAGGAAGTGGGAAAACCGTTGACGCCCTCTGGGGTGTGGTGAGATACCCATATGAGAGCAGAAGAAGGTGGGAGTGGAAGGAGATTTCCAAAAATGGAAAATGATAAATAATTCTGACCGAAAACAAAGAAAATCCTTATTGGGGATTTGAAATCAACGTGGTGGCCACACCACGTCCGACCCCACGCCGTGTTTTGATCGGCGTCCATATAAGCAAACGTCTTCGGGTGTTTTTGACAGAGTGAAGTTAGTTTTTGGCAGTGCAGTCCAAGCAGAGTGCAGTTCGAGAAGCAGAGAGATCCAGGCGAGCCCAAGACACAGGGGACTCGGAAGATAACGCCTCGCACAGGTGACCGCACGATTCCATGCCTTCCGACTTAGACTTCTAACCAAGAACAGATTTGTTGAAGTCCGACTTTAGATTTCCCACCAAAGCAAGTTTCCGACTTAAACTTCTAACCAAGAACAAATTATAGAAGTCTGACTTATATTTTCCACCAGAGCCGACTTTATTGAAAAACAACCCAGATATCCAGAGCTAGCTAAGAACGCAAAAGTGTTACAATCCACATTTTTTTTCTTCGGGCTGGGAGAGAAAGAGAGAGACGCACTCCTGTAACTCAACAAACCGACATAAAATTAATCGCTATTCCTAACCAGTCGCTCGCCTTGAAGTTGTTGTTTGTGCTTTTGTTTTTTTTGTCTACATTTATTGTGCAGTATCACCTTGACCCGGATTCGGCTGGCACTACGGCCCGACGTTTGATTGATCTCGTCAACCTAAGATCAAATCACAACGTGGGTAGGTTGAATCGAGATCAAAGCAGTTGCTTCGGTGACCAGGCGTTGGAAGCGAGCCGAGTACGACAAGTTGGTACTAGAACCCAACAAGACTTCAACCGATGTCCCAGGGTTAGCCCGTCACATATTGGCGTCGTGACAAAGGACCGGCGTCACATTTGGCGTCGTGACCAAAAGGACGACGGGTGTCACAGTGGAAAAGTGACCGAATAGGGCCCGATCAGCGTTTTTATGAATTCTGGGACTTCCGGTTGTTCTCTTCTGTTTACTTCCGTTGCTGCTACTGCTGAATAGAGAAAAGTAAGGAAGCACCCAAATGCCACGATAGCCAACAAATGAGATAGTTATTATAACTTGCTTGGTTGAAATTATTTAAGTAAATAGGACAAAAAACAAACAAAAAAAATATCTACCTAAAATCAAGAGTCATGTTTGCGGTATCACTTGGGCAGGGGTAAATAACGACACAAAGTATAAGGAAATGAACATTAACTGCAGCCTTATAGATCAATTCAACATTATATTTGACGACGAAAAGGAAAAACAAACAAGTCAGGAATTTATTAAAAAAATCATCATAAAATATATTGATAAAACATGTTTACAGTTCATCGTTTGTTAGATATTTATACAAGATCCTCAGTTAAAGTTTATGAAGTGATAAAGTATTTTTTTTTTTACACGAAATATGTAACGAGAAGTAAAGTGTTTTGTCTCTCTGGTGGTAAGCATTGAAATCGCGCCGCCTTGTTGCGAGGACCAGGTGTCTATGTCAGATGATCGCCGCAAACATTAAAAATGAAGAAGTGACACAGGCCAAGGCAAGGATAACTAGAACAAGTCGTCTAGATAAAAATAGGCCAAATTTATTATTGGCATAAATACAATGAAAAAGAACAATGGTGCAGATGTTTTGAATATCCTGGTTGGTCGTACTGGGAGTTACCTTTTGACCCTAGATGCGTCAACAGTTTGTAACCCGATGATGAAACTGGAGCAGCTTCGATAGTGCTGAAGGTCGGTAGGTAGTCGGTGTGTTAAGTTGGTATTAGTTGCCCGGTCGTATCCCAGGGTAGGCGGCTGAAACCACTGTCATCCACGAGATGATAGAATGCAAGGAAGTGAAGCCTGAATTGCCTAATGGATTGGTAAAAGACTTTTTTCACTCTAAAGCAAACAGTTGATCATCGCATATCATATAGCGAGAAAAGATTGAGTTTGTCCTGAAAAGGACAGTTTGAACATCGCATATAATGTCGCAAGAAAAGACTGAGTTTGTCCTGAAAAGGACAGTTTGCTATTGCAAATCATTTGTCGTGCAGTGGAGAGAAGACTTTGATCCCAGGCGAAGATGTGGTAGGTTGAGGTCAGTTTGAAGTTAGCCGGGGCAAAAGAAGTTTGTGTAGATAATGTTGGCTACTGCTGTTGTCTGCTGGAACGAAAAAATCAGCTTCTTCGCAAAGGCCGAGTACGCCTTCGGTAATTACCGTCTTTGGTAATTCCCACTGAGTTAGGATGCGACACAAAATCAGTTATTTAACGCGGGAAAGCCGAGCGCTTACACTCAGGCAATTGGTGAAAATTTACCCAGCCCACGCTTACGCTGGATCGGGAACACAGCTTGTCATAGCTGGTCATAATATTTATTGAAAAAATTGCATCAATTCGGCACAAGGGAGAAAGGCTTGTCATGCAAAGTCTGGTATTAAAAAAATGAAGCTACTCTCTCATTCAACGCATCCACACAAACAATATTCCTTTCGTCCGTCTCTTTTCATCCGCCGCCTTCCACTATGCACTACCTGCAGATCATCTTTTATGCTATAAATACTAACATGCAAGGGGCTGTGCGGGATCTGAACAGCGGGGTTGTGGGCTCCCACGACAGGTTTTATTTTACCAGGCTGTTCGAATACTGATGAAGTGTACCATGGCGGCACACAAAAGCTAAAAAGCCACTCTAGTTTGGCACCTTTCACACGTACCAAACTGGCTTCTTTCACCCATCTATCACAGAAATCCTCCTTGGTTAAAATTTCTTTGTCACATCTTATTTTCACCTTGAGCTGATATTTGAAGAATGCAATTAGGTCATGGTGAGACAGCATATCTCCATGCAGGACAGTGATCCGCCTGGTGTTCAATACAACCATTCTGGCTACGACCAAGAGTGTGAGGAGCATCACGAGTTTCAGGCCCTCTCATGGAGGTGCCACATTATCAAATACATAGGAGACGTTGAGGTATATAGTACATTTCAAATCAGTACCTAGTGTCCAGTGCCAATGGGACCGGACTTCCTTTTCTGTCAGGCCAAGGCGCTGATATTTGGGATTACAGGCAGCCTCTTTTACCAGGCGCAACCTAGAAGGAATTTGCTTTGGCTTCCGACGACGCCAAAGGAACTGTTTTCAATCCTCTATCCACTTTTACTGACAAGTTTTCTCCCAAGAGCACAGTTGAAAGCTCAACGGACGGACTCTCTCTCTCTCTCTCTCTCTCTCTCTCTCTCTCTCTCTCTGTTTTTGTGTGTATGTATGTAAATCCTCCCTCTTTTCACGCATATACATATTTTATTTAAACTCAATCATCTGTAGAGCACAATCATTTCAGTCATATCTTTTTCATTATTTAAGAAACTTTAAATTACACCAACTTTGCTGGTTTTTCATCTGAATTGTTTGAATCATATATATATAATTATCGTTATTATTATGCTGTTAATGTACGTGTTGAATTAATTTATTTTAAGATAGCTGAAATTTTCTACAGAAATTTGTAAAGGGACTGACGGTTAATCTAGAGGGACCTATATATAAATGTTAACTTTGGGTTCCTTTCAATGGGCTTTGTCTAAAGGCTTCAACGAAACGTAATTATTTAAACAAATCGAATGACGTTTATAAACTGTGATGTACAAGACATGATTTGTTAGTTTAAAAGTATCTTAAAATATATTTGATAGCTATAAATTAAATATGACATTTTCCAGTGATATTTTGTTGTTAACAAATTTGTGATTTTTCCCTGTCATTAGGTGAGAATCGAGGTCGCCTAATGGACAGATAAATGACATTGGTTTATGTTGTCACCAATGAGCAAATCGAGGTGTATTATGGTTACAAGAACATTTAATAAACAATGATGGGTGTTCCAGAGTCGAGCATTCAACTAAGTGGTAGCCATAAAATAAATTTCCTTCCATAATTCAAATGAAAGGGATAAGAACTGAACTATTCGTAGTTAAATTTATTACTTGGGCGTTACCATAGCGCGATGTTTAGAAAATAGTTAACCAATTCGTGAGGTCACTAAGTTCGATACTGTGATCTTCTGGGGGACGAAACTGAGCTTAGTAAATAACTCTTAAGTGTGCGCAAAAGTTTATAGAAAATCGAAAGAGGTAGATGATATATCCAGTCAATATCACAATGTTTGGAGTGATCAGTAGTGATGGTGACGTTATGCCTCCATTCAACTTCCCACGGGGCCTCAGACTCAACACAGAGGCCTACATCAAGTGACTTGAGGAGGTAGTATTGCCCTGGGTCAAGAGGATGGCTGCTGGAAGACTATATCTGGCAACAGGACTCTTCACCATGCCAGGAGAACCCAGTTATGTCTGTCAGACAATTACTGCGACCACATGACCATTTACATTTGACCACCTAACTCCCCAGACTGCAGCCCCTTGATTATTATGCGTGTTGTGTAGTTGAGCGGGAGACTAACAAAACTCCTTGTAAGACCAACGATGAACTGAAGGCAATGATTATGGTAGCATTCATCAACTTAAACTAGTAGACCGCCTAGAATAGTTATAGGAGATTCCAAGGTCGCCTGGGGGCTGTGGTTGAAGTCAATAACGATTTTATTGAATAAATTTACTCTTTAGTAATTCAGGATATTTTTGTGTAAGTTTGGTAAAACAGGTTAAAATGCGATGTCAGTGTTATTTTCATTTTTACGTAACTTTAGGTTGACAATTTATCCATCGCACCCTATATATATAACTGAAGCTGAATATAATGACGCACAATACCATATCAATATAAGTATTAATAATGAGGAACTTAAGCATAGACAAATAATTTCGAAACAATTGTTCAACTTCTACCAAAGAAATATTCTATATCCCAACAACCGTGATAAATACATAAACCTATCCAGTCACATATTAACGGATGATCAGAAGGAATTTCTAAATCTAGGACCAAATTGCCATCTTCAGCCTAAATTTGACCTTCTCACTGAATCTTACACCAGTCATTATGCCAAACGGAAATGGACAAATTGATAATACTCCATCCAAACCTCAAAGATCTTCTCAAGGTAGAAGGTCTAAAAGATCGTATTAGGCGTAATAACAATAAGGACATTCAAACTCAAAGCTGCTGCTAAATAATTCAAAAACAACGCTAATATAGTCATCAGAAAAGCTGATAAGTCCAATACTTATGTAATTTTAGAAAAATTGTTTTATTACAAAAACGTCAGCACCCCATTGATGATCATTCTAAATTTACTAAATTGAATAACACCACTATTAAAGAAAATACCTTAACAAACTCATAACATCTAACAATGCTGTTGGATCCCTAAAAATAAATAAAATTACCAACCTAGATACTTATACGGTAATGTTAAAAAAATACACAAACCGAGATACCCATTGCAACTTATCATTTCACAGATTCCAACATGAATATACCAACTATCAAAATTTCTCAATGATATTATTACCCCATATCTCCCTACTAACTATAGCATTCTACCCATGAGTTCCTCCAAATACTTAAAAGTACAAAAGTAATAAACAAACAAAGGCATTCTTACGTCGCTTGACATAGAGAATTTATTTACTAACGTCCCTGATATTATCCTTAATTCTGTGTATAAAATAATTGAATTCCACCTTCATCAATCCAGCCCAATATTTTAAGAAAACTATTGCTCGCTTACACCACTAGAGTCTCTTTTTATAGCTAGAATGGTACTATTTACACACAAACTGATGGAGTAAGTATGGGAAACCCTCTCGGGCCGTGCTTCTCCAATTATTATATGTCCTACGTTGAAAACGATTTTTTTTTACTAAAGTTATTAAACACAAAATATATGTTCGTTATATAGACGATATATGTATTTTAGCTGATAACAAAAAGGAAATTGACAATCTGAAAAGTAAATTTCAACAAAATTCCTTTCTCAATTTTACATATGAACTTAGTGAAAAAAATAAGCTCCCATTCTCCCATCCTCTCGCACGCTTTTCTTTAAAGAATTAAATAACGTTAAACAACGCTTATCAATAACGGATTTCCAAATCAATTGTTGGATTTCTATATTAGTCTTTTTCTATATAAGGTAGCTAATAGCAACGATGCGAATACAAACATAAATAATACCATTAATATTTTTTATAAAACTCAGATGAATATATAATCATGAAATTTTTAAAGTCATGGGGTGTGTTTTGTAGGAACCCCATATTATAGTGTATGGAGGATCGATTAGCGATGTGGTGAATGTGCCAATTGTAACGAATGAACGGGTCGTGAATCGGATTAGCTAGGTATAAGTAAGTGAAGACCCGTCTCAACCCCCTTTCTCCCTGTTCGGTCTTGTGCCAAAACTGTGTAGTTTATACAATAAATATCAACAAGATGAAACTAGATTTAAGAACATTATAAAAAATGAACAACACCAGCAAAAAATGAACAATAGCAAAAAAATTAGAATATTTATTACAAAAATTTAAAACCGCCAACCTTATGGTTAAAAATAATAATTCACCTCTTAGATCAAAATTAAATAGAACAAATATTATTTACGAATTTAAATGTCCATTAAGGATTTGTGTTTCTGATCAATCAAAATTCGTAAACAATTATATTGGCCACACCACAACTTGCTTAACAAGAAGACTCGCGCTACATCTTTCTGACCATAGCTCAATTAGGTCTCATTTAAATATTCATGGAGACCTAACGGACCCTATTCGCAACATACTTGTTGACAATACAAATATAATAGCATCGTCTACATGTAAAAAAGGATAAAAATAATGGAAGCCTTATTAATAAAAATAAAAAAACAACACTCAATAATATCAACTATGAACAGGGACACAATATATTGACCGGGTGTTTTGAAAGTGAAACATTCTATAATACTAAATACATACATACAACAAGTACAATTTCCAGTTAACAGTAAATATATTCCATCCTTGAAAATAGTTAAATGTATAGCCGAAAGCGCACGGAAAATAAAACTTTTGGACAGTTTTTATATAATTTATCTACTGAAAAGAAAAAAAAAGAAAAAGATCATATGAGAAATTATATAAAAAACTTTATCAAAGCACCTTGTCTGTCATGAAGCTTGCATGAGAGAAAGATTACTGCCACACACACACACACACACACACACACACACACACACACACCATTAAAATATTTCGGTGAAATATGTTATCCAACAAGGGATACAAAAATTAGTCATGCTCATTTATAACTTCTATTATTCTTAACCAGGAATTTATTGAAATGTTCTCTGAGTTCATAAAGATACAGAAGGCTATTATCTCCCTTTTGATAGGACGAAGCAACTGATATCTCAAAGGACACTTGAGATTCAGGTGACAGCCTGTGGGTGAGGACAGTCAGTTGCTGCTTACCTCACGAGGGAGGTGGCGGTAGCTAAATGCGGGTCAGCTGACCATGGAGAATGGGACAATTCTCATAAATTCTAAAAAGGAAATGAAGACATATCACCTGGGCTGTACCGTGTCCGTCTTGCAAACATTAGAAGTAAAACCAGCTTTTTATTCGTCCCCTTATTTATTTCCATAGAAGGAATGTTAGAAGAGAGAACGTCCTCCATCTCGAATGGCATATACAAACAAGACTCAAAACCATTACGTGAAATTTAAAAGGTACAAACATTTATTATAAAACATTAGAACTCTATAACAAATTACAATATTCTATAAATGTAGTGAAAGAGATAATCAGCTACCTCGAAAAAGTGTTCGTGTTTTGTGTGCGATCTGCCGAAGAAAAATTACCAAAAAGTAGTTAGCAAAAATCTACTTTAAGGTCCAGAATCTATGCTAATGTTCTTCCCTCCTCTGAATGGCGTGACCAATCAGAAAGGTCTCTCTGTGAACAAAAGCCGTTGTTTTTCGCTTATGCGGCATTAGATTTTTGAGCTTTGTGGTCGAACACACGTTTTTGCTGGTGAGAAGTGAAGGTTGGATGTGTGACCCCATTTTTTCGTTTCTACGCTGCCTGTTACGACGGACTACCGTTTGAATCTTGATTTGGCTACAAGTGTTGCAGTCGAGAGATAGAAGAAATCTATTGCAGACGTTTGTTGCTACTATAAGTTGACAGTTTATTTTTCTTCTTTTTCTTTTCTTTACAACTACAATAAAATAAGTTTGCACAAAAAATTTCCTTTTTTGCGCCTTATTAAAAAACAATACATGATAACGTATCTAAATGATCTTGAATGATTTCAAAACAATCTTCAAAAAATGGAAAAATCTTTGAGAAGGTTTTACAAACTTTGAATAAGGCAGAAAATACTCATAAAAAAGGTGCAATCGAAAGACGAAAATATCACAGAACGAAGCTAGCTTTGGCAGTTTGAAACCACTGGGGTATCACGGGGACTTTTTCAAATTTATATTTTATAGAATACAGTTCTATTTAGAGGTTTCATTTTCTTTTTATGAATACTTCTCAGATGGCAGCCAAAAATTGCTTTCCCTTCTGGGTCCTTATCATTTTGTCTTGTTCGAAACATTGGGTTTTTATTTGAAAATTTGACCTTCTCCTTCACTGAAATTTGATTACGTTCTACTTTGAAATTTGCTTAACTTCTGAAGATTATTCTCTGGTCTTCTCTTTATATTAAGGCTTTTATCCCACTTGACTTTGTCAAAAATGTCTGTTGGGGTACGCTCTTTAGGTCTATAAAAAGTCAAACATTTCCTTTATCTCTCTCTGTTTTACCTCTTGCTTTCAGATGTAGTTGAACGTAGATAAAACGCTTCCACTGGGGCGCGTTTGCTTCCTTAGTCCTCTGTTGACTTTTGAACTCTCACACACATTCACATAGTCACACGTGTCTATCAGACACGTTTATTTCACGCACACACACGGCAATCACATCCCTATAGCTAGTTTTAATGCCTTTTCCTTTCATTACAATTGTTTACGCATGAAAATACTTTTGTTAATACATGCATTAATTGCCGTTTCTCTCTAAGCTCATTGTTTTGTGTTACTTATTTTGTCCGGACTCTCATGAGTTCCCCGATATTGTTTGCGGGATAAATGTTCCAGGAGGCCATAAGTATTTACCATAAAACGTCTATACCCATCGCAACCAAGGAGTTGATATCTGCAACAAAGGGTGGCTTATTTTTACCCGAACATCATAGAATACCGCAACAATATAACAATTAAAGCGGCACCAGACAGAACTTAACTTCAAATTTACGTAGGCGAAAGCCCACGTTTTTGACTGGACAATAAATACAAATAGTATATATATTTTTTTAATTTAAAAACTGAATTTGAAACAATCCACCTTGACCGAAATATTTTGGGCGATTCTTTTACAACCGATTCTAAAAATAGAATTTTTTAGACAAATGCATCAATTTTTCATAAACCATCTGGCTTTCTTTAAATTACACTTCTCTAAAAAGTACGTGTATAAGATAAATCTAGACGATTACAATATGTATTTATTTACACTCTTACATTATGTTTTTTAATTATTTTGTATCATTAACTAATAAAAACATTTATAATATCGCTTTGTTGAAATTCATTTTATTTTCTTCCACTCTACTTACATGTGTAAAATATTCTGGCTACTGCTTTTAGTAATGTCGCAACAAAGTTAAGATTGTAGTGATCGGTAAAACATGCTGCCGGGAGTCTGTTCCATAAACCAGTAGTACTTGGGAAGAAGTTGTCCGAGTCGAATTTAAATATTAATAATGGAATACGATGATTCACACATGTAAGTGGCATGGTGGATCCCAGTTGTAGTGATCAGGGCTGGTGAAACCAAGGAATGTAGATCGCCAGAACACACGCCATGGAAATAGCGATAGAGCAGCGAGAGGCTTGCAATGTTTCATCTGTGAGAAAAGGGTATGTTGAAAGTTGCCCGGAGAGTGTCTCCCCGACAGAGAAATGTCCTGTTGTTATCACTAGTACATGGTGAGAGATAGAAAGAGACAGACAGAGACACAGAGAGAGGGAGAGGGAAGGACAAGATGTGGGTAATTCCTACAGTAACATAGGAAAGGTGGCAGACAAGGTGGGAGTAATTCCCACAGTAAAATAGAAAATTTGTGTTGTTCAGTTTAACATTATTAAAATCTCTCACTGTTGCGCAAACCTACGCCAATCTGAATGTCATTCCTCAAAACCTGACATGCCAGCCATTACAGAAAGATGTTTGTTCATTTATTTATTTATTGTTCTGTTCAGTTTTAAAGTTGAATTTAAAATACAAAGAATGTGACAAAAATGTATTAAACTAAAGTAAAATAAAAATGAATTGCATGCGAAATCACTAGTCAATGGAGTTAAAACTATGTAATTTTTATTCATCAAATGTTCATTTAATATATTTTTGCTTCCATAGTAAAGAGAAATTTCGGTCAGATATTATCCTCCCTGTAAGTTTAAGTAACTTTAGTTAAACCCTCAGTGACTCACGTTATTTTACGTCTTACTTATAATTTGTCAGGAAGCGTCGGAACCATATCCATCGTAATATAATTTTAGTTAAGTGATTTTTACCAATTTCTTTAGCTGCCCCTACCCCTCAGCCCCGGGCAAGGGCTAAATCTGCCAGCAGTTTACAACTCCACGGTGCCGTTTCTCTTTTGGAATATATCTTCGCCATATATAGAATGAAACTCCAGCTAGCAGTCATCAATTTAGGAAAACCCAAGACTAGTGTTTCCCGTTCGTGAAATATGTCCTCGACAATCACCCTAATGATCCTCATAACAAAACTCACCATCCGTATTCTAGTGAATGGAGCGCGCAGCAGAATCAGGCCAAAGATTGGACAAGAACAGTGCGCATTCGTTGAAGACACCGGAACAAGGAATGCGCTATCCATGCTCAGAATGTTATCAGAAAGAGCAATACAAGTGCAGAAAGACGTGTACATAAGTTTTATAAACTACGCAAAGGCGTTCGACAAAGTACGCCACAAAGATCTGTTGGGACTGCTCAGCAACCTTGATATATTTGGGAATGATATTAGAATAATCAAGAACCTATACTGGCAGTAAACGGCCTGCATGCGGATAGAGAATGAGTTCAGCAGATATACAAAAATAAAAAAGCCGCGTATGGCAAGGCTGTGTCTTCTCACCGGACTTATTCAACCTATACAGCGAGGTAGTTCTGAGAGAACTAGAAATCCTAGCGGGATTTATCTTTGGCAAGCACAATCTTAACAACATATGATACGGAGATGACACAGTGCTGATAGCAGAACCGGAAAGGAAATCACAAAACCTCCTACAGAAGGTAGCGAAGGAGAGCGAGAAGAAGGGATTCAGCATAAACTACAAGAAGACAGACTGCATGGTCATCAGTAAAAGGATGAGCCCGAAATACGATTTAAAGATTGGGGACACTAAAATCAAGCAGGTGCGGAAATTGAAATATCTGGGAAATGTTCTGACAGAGGACAGTAAGTGAAATCCGAAGACGTATTGGGATGGCCAAAGACACATTGCAAAAGCTAGGCAGAGTATTATGAGGCAGGCGGATTTCGTTGGTAACAAAGGAAAGAGTACTGAACTGCTACGTGATAGCTGTCGTCTTTACGGCAGCGAATGTTGGACGGTCACCTCAAAGATAAAGATGAGACTCGAGGCAACGAAGGTATGGTTCTACAGAAGGATGCTACGGATACCATGGACCGAACATGTGAGCAACGATGAGTTTTTGGAGAGGATGCAAACAAGGAGGAAGCTAATACTTAACATCAGGAAGAGGCAACTCAAAATTCTGGGATACGTAATGAGAAAGGAGAGTTTAGAGAATCTGTTACTCACAGGGCAGATAGAGGGAAAGAGAGACAAGGGAAAACAACGGGTGACATACCTAGTGGGCTTAAGCAAGTGGATGACGGTTTGGGAGAAACAGAAAAAGGACAAAACATATTTATAACGGGAGAAGTACAAATGGGAGAATAAATCTTTTTTACAAGCGCTACCGTTACAAAACTATTAGCATTAAATTTAAAAAAAACTTACGTTTTTTTTAATCAGTTCACCCCAAGCAAGGCGATAATGTCACTGAGGTACAATGGGCAGTGAAAAAGAATGAAAAGACATTAAGGAACAGTAAACCCAATACTCACAGAACAAGGGATAAAACCTCTACTCTTGTTCAAAAGATCGAGGAGGCACCCATTAAAAATATTATTTGATGTAGTGTTTATTAATTCATTTTAAAACAATTTAATTGAAAAATGTGTTGCGGGGCCGATAAGGATGTCGCCCCTGCAAGCGAAGAAAAAGGTGAGAAAACAGCCAAGACAATGAGAGGACAAAGTATGATAAACAATAACGTTGAATTTATTTGGTTCAAAGTGTACAAGAGTGTACTTTTGAGAAATGTATTGGATTCAGTGTCGGGTCCCAATGTGACCGGTTTCCTTCAGGGGAAGTTGGTTCGGTTGAGACGAGTGTAGGGTTTGGTCGGCGGCGATAGCAGGTCGACTGCCGGATCAAATAGTTGACAAAAGATGGTTGGTCGAAATCGCACGTAGATTCGGTGAATCGGTTAGGACGAAATCCCTAAACAGAGCCAAGTCAGAAAGGAGATACACCGCGAAGACGGGGGCGCGCCGATGTGTATCACTTGACGAAAGCGATAGTCCCTAAACAGGGCCGAGTCAGAGTTGTGATACGACTTCAGGGGCGGATCACCGCGGTAACGGGATCGCGCCGAAGTGTAACAGTAGACGAAGGCAGGGTCCCTAAACAGGGCCGAGTCAGAGCGGTGTTACGACTTCCAGGGCAGATCAACCGCGGTGACGGCATCGTGCCGAAGTGTATTCTCTCGACAAAGCACCGGAAGCTCACAAAGGTAGCGAACTACACTTTGATCCAGGTATTTACTTGACCCCCGGAGGGATTTGTTCAAGTACTCCCCGGCTAGAGGGAGTAGAAACCGTAGATATTTAATTAATTCCTTGTTGTTTGATGTTTGAAAAAGGCGCTGCCTAATTCGATGCTTATTAAGTATGGTTTGGACTTAACTATATTGTCCAGTTCTCCAGTATTTGCATGCTGCATAACTTAAATCGGTGTGATCAGGGGTTTGTGAAGGTCAAGGTCTTTTTACTAGGAAGCGGCTAATGGCGGCCGCGACATGTGCAATAATAATATATGGTAAAAACAGTTTCAACATTTCTATTGAATCACGTTACTTCTTGAGAGCCGCTCATGCTTCAATGAAACGATTTTTAATTATTGCTATTATGATACTCCATACATCGTACAATTATCGTCATTATGTGACACCATACTCCATGTGAATATTCTACATAAAACCCCTGTCAACATCTTTTCAATCTTTCTTTTAAATTGGTAAGATTTTTGTATTAATGAGTTTCAATTTAAATTTCTGTGTTAGAAGTAAATCATAGAGCAGTGGACATGTATGATGTTTATAAAAAATTCTCTCTTTCTTTAGTCTTTACTCTTCTTTTGTTTTGCAATTTTCTTAAATTTTACTTTAATTAAATCTGTTTGTCAGTAAAAATTATATAATGCAGCTTCTCTAAAATACTTATGTGAATACAATTTCTAAAATCGTTTTTAAAAAACTATTATCAGTCAGTTCACTCACACCTATTTGAAACACAATATCTTTCAATCTTATTTCAATTTTTACGAAATAAATAATTGAATAATAAATTTATTTTTTTTTTTTTAAAATCTACTCCATTTTAAATATTTTCGCTAAAATTAATTTTCATTTGTAAATTTTACTGAATTCATTTTAAGAAAAAGAATATGAAATTTAAAGCTTTTTTAAAGCTATTTTTGCTAAAAATTACTCATAAAATTCTTAAAAGAAAACATAAGTGGACGAAAGAAAATAACTGAAGTTTAATTTTTAACTTTACTTTAAAGTAAAATTTATAATTCTGCATAAATCCTTTTTCCGTAAAGTTTATGCCTTTCTACATTTATTTCTGAATTTTCAAACAAAAATAAAAGAAAAGCGATTGTTGACAAGAGACTAATTTTTTTCCTCCTTTTCTTCTTATAATTTTTACTTCTACTACTTCCATGATTTCGTTTAGCAGACGAACTCTGTGGGAAATATATTTCTCAACATCTTCAATAACACGCACGCACGCACGCACGCACGCACGCACGCACGCACAAACACACACACACACACACACACACACACACATATATATAACACAGAATAATGCAGTCATAACAATCATTCTATGGCTTCATTTTTTACGCAAACAGCTTTTATTAAAAATTTCACCGCAAACCAAAACAATTGGAATAAAATATAGGAAAAATAAATACAAACTCTTTAAAAAAGAAGTTTCGTTGATTTTTAACCACTTATTCATACAGAATTTTCACACATGTTTTAAGTGTAATCTCCTTCTTTGTTAATGTACTTAATAATCGAACAACACTTATCCACCAGTCAACAAATTATACAGCTGTGTCAGACTACGTACTTATTGATTTACTCTCGTATGAACAAATTTTTCTCATAGATTTTAATTACTATTTTTAAGCTATCTATGACATTGCTGACAGTAGAACCATTTAAAATTTAAATTCATTTCAAACAACAGTTAAGGCAGCTTGGGTTCCTTTCATATTCACATCTTTGACAAAGGCATGAATGTATTCTTCCCATGAAGTCAAGTCATGAATTTCTCTTTTCTGCTGGTAACATGATTTAACCTACTACAACCTATGACTTTGAGAGTAGTTGGCTAGCCTCCATTACTCCAAAAATACCTTGAAAAAATCCAGCAATGTAACCTCATTACATTTTAGCACAAACTAATTTGATCATATATATTGGTTGAATAATCTAGACATATTATTTCTATTTATTTTTATTTTAATCCTTTTCAAATTCATGGATCAATTTCTTAGTGTTGTTATTAAGCTGATTAAGAAAGATGCGGTAGTTTTCATTATTTCTTTTATTTTCCTAAGTACTTTCAGTCTCATCCAAGATCATATTCAGAGGTGAATTGCTAAGACAAAAAATTAATGTAATTGATAGTTGTGAATTTTTGTTGTAAATGAGCATGAAGCACACTCTGTTATAGTCAGTTTAAAAATTAACATTAAGAATATGTAAGGGAGGTAACTTAATTTAATTTGTTTTATTATTAATGTTTTAAAATACTCAACCTGTAATTTAAAAAAATATTTACAATTTGAGCATCCCAAAACATTGCTTTTATAGGCATTTTAAAACATTGTTGCTATACTCATATCCCTAAACATGGACGGTGGAACTTAAGCTTGTGTCTGAAATAATTAGCATTGATGGAGTGAGTCATTACAATGTTGTACAAGCTGACTATAATTCTCAGCAAGAGTATTGCTGACATCTTAACATCATTTGTTATTCTGGTTTCACAAGTCCAGCAACAATGGTCATGTGTACAGGTCAGACAGACTGGAAGTATATAGCTTGTGACCTACCCATTGGTGGCCTTTTGTACATCTAAAATTGTTTATATATATATATATATTGTGTGTGTATTTAGGCAGCATTTTTTCATTCATACATGTTTCATTAAATAATATAGATAAGTGTTGTCTATATATTTTATGTAAGTTCTTTTCATATCATCTGATAAGCTTAATAACATTATCATTAAACGAAGAAAGAAAATCACAATATTGATACATATTTTTTAATCCAATCTAAGCTTTCGGCTTACATAAGCCATTATCAAAGATGACAATTACACAATATATTAAGCAATACATGAACAAGAAATTGATGATAGTCTATTTTTGTTTACATGGATGATTTCCAAGCAACAATAAACATGTGTATATAAGACGCTGAAAGCGAAAATCGCACCACAGCTCATGACGTCACACATGACCACGAGGGAGTGAATTCGATGAGTATTGAGTATGGAAAGCCGTTGGTATGAACCAATGGCTTCTGTTACTAATTATAGGCATTTAAGGATATTTGTGGAGATTTCATAGTTTATTTTGTTCAGGTTAGGTTTCAACTGTTTTATGTATATAGCTTCGAGAATTTTTAGTTTTTGTTTATTGTTTTCATGTTTAATTATAGTTGTGTTTTCGACGAGGATTTTCTGGAATTGTGTATGCGGCCAGGCATGTTGTTTTAAATGCCTAAATATGTTAGAGTTATCATTCAAATGTAGTGTCAAGCGTCGTGAAAGTGAGTTTGTGATGTGACCAACATAGATATTATTTAGTTCGCTGGAGATACAATCTCCCAAAGGGCACTTGAATTTGTAAACTATGTTGGTTTTTTGCAAATTGCTAACCAGGGGAGAAGAATCATTGCGAATAATTGAGTTGGATATACTAGATTTAGTGTAGTATATAATTAACTTAATTTTTTTGCTAGGATCTGTTGTAGATATGTTAGTATTTACTAATTTTTTTAGTATATTTTCATCTTGTTTATAATTAGTATGCATTTGATTACGATATAGGAAATTAATATGTTTGAGATTAGTAGAAGCAGTGTTATGTACTATTTGCTTAGTATTGAGATTTCTAAGAAAGCATCTTATTTGTTCATCAATTATATAGTTTGGAAAGCTATTATTAACAAGTGTTTGTTTTATATTCTTTAGTTCACTGTAAAAAATCTGTTTTGTGGATGAATTAGTTTCTGCACGATGTATTAGATTTTTTATAATTGCTATTTTGTAGTAATATGGGCATTCGCTCTTGTAGTTAAGTGTACATGAATTTATGCTAGTAGGTTTTTTATATGGCGAAATAGTAAATTTGTTATTATTTGTGTTTATCAATATGTCAAGGAAAGAAATTTTATTATTAGTATTGAGTTCATATATATATAGTCATCCACAGACAAACTGTTTTGCTGCATCACAGCTCATCAGTGTGGCTAGATAGATATGCAAGTTGAATTAAAACCCAACTGATTTAACATCAGTCACTTTCATCCTTAGGCCATCAGCTCACACAGTGGAGAAAGGGAATTTTTAACACCTTATATACAAGATATAAGTATTACTGGCTACCAGAGTGCTCAGTTCATAGCGAAGATCTTTTTTTAGAGTTAATAGCAGAAGCTGACAAATTCCCTTTCTTCCAAAGTGCTCAACTTTATACATATTTTCTTGTTCAAACTATTGATCACACCAGATAATGCACTCTCTCCCAGAACCTATAACTATGGTCTGCTCAGCATAGTATAAACCACATGTGGACTCTGTAGGTGTGCTTGAGATTGTCTAGCTACCCTATTATATAGGCATATTCAGATATGAGCGGCCTGCCATTATATATTCATATTTTTTTCTTCAGTTTTTTTTATTATGCTTTCCTTGTATATTGTATACATATCCTCATCTCTGGACTTAATAAATGCAAAACTTATCCAAGTACCTCAAATATTTCTGCCACATATGGTCTGTTGCTCCTGCTTTTTATTTAGAGATTCTTGATAAAATCCAAAGATGAATCAGCAATATTATTGGTCCTGTCTTCAGTCACTTTCACATCACCACAAAAACACAGTTTTAAATGGCTATTTCTTTGTATTTTCATATTCTATATGGAAAGATTATCCTGCCTATAGGATGACTTATATTACTTGGCAGTTAAGCACTATTTTCTTTGTTTCTAATGGAATTTTCCTGTTTCTTAATACTTTGCTTAGTTTTTGTAAGGTACCTTTTATTATTCCAATATGCTTTTGTATTTTGATCCCAGATTTTCTGTCCTTTGATAAAACATTTGCAAGATTAAGTTTTCATATTTGCTTGATATTTGTATCTCTAATTTGTTGTTTGCATATTGTGTTTTCCTCTTGCTGACAACCATACATTCTGTCTTCTTACAAATGATGTTACTTCTTCTTTTCCTTTACAACCATCTTTTTTTTTTCAGGTCTGTAACCATCGTCATGATATATTAAAAAAAAAAAACTCACTGTGAATCTTTGATTAGCAAACTAGTCTTGCAAACAATATCAACTGTGAGTTTGATCCTCACTAGGTGCTCTACATTTCTGGCCTTGTACCTTACTAAACCAGGCTTAGAAAACAGCTCTTTTAAAAGGTTGCTCAATCAAGAAATTGTTCTGTTGAGAAAAATTGAATCTTCAGTGAACAATCAGAATTTAATATACTAAACAAAAAGCAGTCAAGAATGGCAACACACATTAGACAACCCAAATACAGTAAGTAAAGACTTCTTTTTTACAAATCCAGTTTTTAAATGTATGTCCAAATAGCATATCTAATTATAAAAACTAACTTTAAAATTGATTGATTTATTTTTTTATGGCTTATCAACCTTTTGTTGGTTATTAAAAAGCCAAAAATTATTTTTATATTTTAAGGATGTTTTTGAGATAATAGCAATTTATATATTAAAGTCCTACTAATTAATCCATCACTGGGTGGGGGTGGAGAAAAGATGGATTTGTACCATTCCCAGGTGTATTTGTGCATAAATGAATGTAACAAACCCAATTAAAATTGCAAATCGACTCTGATTAAGAATTCCAATCCATTACACCACCTATATATCTCAGCTTACTGCAGCACCTGGTTTTCCCATGTGGTTCATAAAGATGGATAGGTAGATGAGGACCGGTTCCATGTCCTGCCCTTTCCCCTGACCTTAATTCTTTGGATTTTTATCTGTGGGGCCACCTAAAACTGTTGGTTTATGCAGAAGATATTAATAATGCAGAGATGCATCATCAATTGTAGAAATAAAAGCAGATGTTCATTAGATGGAGTTTGCAAAACTGAAGCAGTAGTAATAGATACAAATGGCCAGCAAAAACAATTAGCTATAATATCATTTCCAGACCAGAAAAACCTTTGAACCAGAGATCAGAAATTATAACCCATTGTATACATACTAAAAATTTCTTCTTGAGTTCATTTGAAGTGGGATAAAAAGAATGTATGTATATTTCATTTAATCCCCCAACAATACATTTCCAATACACCTGATTTTCCCCCACCCCCCTTCTCTACCTCCTCACCTTCTACCACACCTGACATTATGTGCTTATTCATTCATTTTTTTAAAAAATATAGCGTTCATAAATTTTAAAAAAATAAAGTGTTAGGAAATCAATTCATCAAAATCACCTGAAGATACCGAAAGGTTGAAACCAAGTTAGTGGAATCAGCTGATTTTCTTATTCTCTATACAGGTATACCTCGGGTTACGTTGTTTTGAGTTAAGTCATTCTTGATTATACATCATTTGTCAAAAAAATATTTGGAAAAATAAAAATCAAGTTTAAGTCATTTTATTCGACTTTAGGTCTGTCCGCCACAAATACTGAAGTCATAATATAACTAGAAAAGCATTAAAAGCACATAAAATCATGCCACTGTACAATAAATAAGAATAAAAGTATATAAAATCATATTAAAATACATACATTTACAGTAAATGTTAATATAATCATCATAAATCCTAGAGAACGAAATATGAAAACATCTGTGACTCTGTGCTGTCACCTTATTTAGTGGTCCTTCAGAACTCAATATTGGCATTTTCCATGGTAATTCCAATATCTACTGTTTGGTGTCATTCTCATTGCCACTGGTGATTCCTGTGAAATTAAAATCTGGTTTAGTTTTGGCATATGCATGGTATACATCTGCTTATCACCTACTCTCTCATTTTTATTCATTTGTGACTTTATATTTTGTCCCAATGGCTCCTGAGAAAATTCCTAGTAGTGCAAGTGCTAAGCATCATGCTATAATGCTGGACAATAAACTTACTATGATAAAACACCATGAAAAAGGTGAAAAGGTTATAGCGAATACTCAATCTTTTAGAATAAGTCGGACAACTATATCAATAATTGTTCACAATAAGGATAAGATTTTGGCACATATCAAATTTGATGCTCCAGGGATGAAGAATACTGTTATCAATAAGAAGAAAGGAAAAATCTTTGAAGAGATGGAAAAACTTCTTTCTCTTTGGATTGATAGGTTGAATCAGCAGCGTGTTGCTATTAGTCAAGAAATCATTCAAGCTAAAGCATTGTCTTTGTTTGAGGACCTGAACAAAAAATATTCAGATGAGAAAGATGTAGAGTTTAAAGCGTGTCAAGGCTGGTTTATGAGATTTAAAGAATGAAGAACTTATTACTCTATTAAGAAGCAAGGTGAAAGTGCATCAGCTGACAAATAAGCAACAACTGATTTTCCAAAAGCATTGGCTGAGATCATTAAAGTAAACATATTTCTTTCTGAAGAAATTATTAATGTTGACGAAACTGGATTATATTGGAAAAAAATTTCCAGACCATTTTTTCATTGCTAATGCTAAGTGTAAGGCTATATCACTGATAAATTATTTTATTCAGAATACTGTATGTACGTATAAATACTGTAATATGCAATAGGGAGTCCTTATTTGTGGTTTATAGTGTGGTTATTTCGACAAGTTGTTTTTTGACCTTAATCATGACGTCTGGAACCAATTAACGATGTAGGGTGAAGTATACCTGTACTTAAAAGCTCTACATCTTAAAATTTTAATCTTTTTATATGTGTATTGAGCATTTTTTAATACTACTGTTCCCTATTCAACTCAGACCATTAACTTCTTTATATATATATATATATATATATAATTGTTTATTTAAAAATTATAACATAAATATGTTATAAAATCACTACAAAAAGAGCCATTTTGTTTCAACACCTCCGGTGTCTTATCAAGTGAAGATGTTGAATGTAGAATAAATGGTTTTAAAAGTTTCAAATTAATTAACGATCCTTCGTAAGGGGAAATCTAAATTTAATCCCTATTAAGTTTAAAATTATAAAACTACTGATGAGAAAAGAAAAAATACATGTGTTATTCAACTTATTTTATTTTTTCATTGAAATTACGTTAGAGCAGATGCTAATTTCAGCTGGTCTTCCCGACAAAAATGTATACATTTTAATTCCAAGTGTATGAATAGAGTGTTCACCTCTCACGTAAAACAATATACACACTCAGATTATAATACATAAGCACCCAGACATATTTAGATATATACACACACAAATAGGTAACGAGATAGGAGACATCTCCATGGCCCTTAATATATATAAAAAAAAAAAAAAAACAACACATACTTACATGCACAATTAAATAGAGATTAAATTTAGATTTTAAAATTGGTAATTTTTTTACTTTTAATTTTAGTATCACATTTCATCATATAATTTAATACTTATTGGTTAGTATAAATTCTATTTTAGTAAAACCCCAACTTTAAAGCTTTCAATAGCTATTATAACCTTACTTCGATGTCAAGTTTTTTGAATTCCTGTATACTTGTATTTTGATTGGTCATTCCTGCTTATGTAACAGCGTTTCCCCTTACGAAAGATCGTTAATTAATTTGAAACTTTTAAAACCCTTTATTCTACATTCAACATCATCACTTGATAAGACACCAGAGGTTTTGAAACAAAATGAATATTTTTGTAGTGATTTTATAACATATTTATGTTATAATTGTTAAATAAACAATTATATATGCTCTACTCTGTATTGAGCACTCTTTTAAAAATAGTAATCAATTATGTAGTGTGTGTTCAATTTATATAACGTAAATCATTCATACAAAAATATTTGTTTTTCGTATGAATGATTTACGTTATATATATATATGTATATGTATGTGTGTGTGTGTGTGTGTGTGTACATATACAGAATTAATGCAAGTATAAATTTTATAACATAGCTGATTGATGTTATCTTCAGCATCCAGAGTTTTGTAGATGGTCCTCCAAAAATCACTCAGTCCACTCATCAAGGGGTATCAGCAATTGACTCTTTATATTGATTTTTGTATGTGGTACATTTGGAAGGTGCCTGAAACCATACCACAGAGTTATTCTTAATTCTGTGTTCTATGGAGGAGGGTATCTGCATATTATAATGTTTCCTAAAAATAAAGTTCTAAATCAAAGAAATGAAATAACAGTTTTATGTAGGCATTGTTTAATTTTTACATTAAAATATAGTTAAAAGAATTCTTCATAAATATTTTATGCATTACAATTACATAGCCATTATTTTATAAGTATATAATGGTCCATTCAATTCTTATTGCATTTTTTCAACTTTAATATTGTCCTGTTTTTACTGCCCATTCAATATAATTTAGCTTTGTATATTAAAATTCCACCATAAAATTTCTTTTATTTTTATCTGTTTGGTGCCTTTAAGAAGTTTCTGTAGTATAAAATTTTTTGAAAAACTTTGAAAAATTCTTAAAAATAAACTTTTTTGTTTTTGTTCAAGGTTATTCTGTCTAGTTCACCAAATCTGAACTTTGGATTTCGTTACATTATATTTAACGCTGACATGTCTAGAGTGTCAGTGTATCAAGAAATGAATTTATAACCCACCTGCCTCCACCCTCTGACTTTATTTTTCATTTTTCTATTTTAGCATAGATCTGACTTTTAATTGATTAAGCTAGACAAACCCATAAGTAAATGTTTTAATTCTGACATTAAGTACCCTTCTCCCTTTTTAACTTTCAAAAGCAGTAACGATTTGTTTTCAAATTTCCCAAATAAATCATTTGCATTATGTTATCTACCATTGCCTGATGAGGAACCATTAAAGTTCCAAAACATGAAAGTTTTTGTGTAGCAATGTAAAAATGTTCTTATTGTAATCTATTATAATAAAAATATTTTAATACTATATTTTGCTCTACGTTTGTATTGGCCACTTCTTAAAAAGTAAATGTTAAGAAATGTGAATTCTAACTCCATCTGTTCTTTCTCCTTCTTAAGATATATGTGTATGCATATATATATATATATATATATATATATATATATATATATATATATATATATATATATATATGTAGCAGTAAGAATTCATATAAACAAGTTTTGTTAAAATCATCCATGTTTAATATTTTATCATTTTTTCCATTTCATGTATAAGTTGTCACATATCCTGATCATATTTATAGAGACATTGTCCAAAGTTTTTAATGTTTTTTATGTACTTTTAAGCATCAGTTGTCATTATCAGAAATGTTAATGATATCAGTGTTTTAGAGAAAAATCTTTGTTAGCGTCATCCTTGGATTTTTAAGAATGCTATGTTTCTAGTTTAAATAATTATTTCTACTCAATAGCCTGTAGAATAATTTGAAACATACCCATTACTGCTGACCCAATAACGATTAAGATAATACAAGAGACCTGGCAACCCAAAATTCACCACTGACCAGTGTATATAAATAGTTGAACCAAAACACAACACATATAGCCCACAGATTGTGTTCAAGCATCAAATAGAGTGTTGCTGCTCAGTATTGACCTCAGTGTCTACTTTTATATGTTTGTGTGTATGTGTGTGTGTGTGTGTGTGTGTGTGTGTGTATGTGAGTGGAAGAGAGAGAGAGAGAGAGAGAGAGAGAGAGAAGCACATGGTAGTGTGGCTGAGTGGTTAGAACATTTGCTTTCCAATCAGAAAGCTCAGTTTCAAATCACATGTTGGTTGATTTGTCAAGGAGATGACATCTTGATGTTATCAGTCTGGAAAGGCAATCCCAGCATGTGGTACCTTTGGAAGGTGCCTGAAAACCATAGCACAGGTTGACCCAAGCCTTGTGAGTATTGAAAAAAGAGAAGAAAAAAAATTTTGATTTAGAAAAAGAAGGACTACTGTAGCACAAATTGCTAATAGTTTTGATCAAGGTGAAAGAATTGATGTATCACAACTTCTTTTACATATTTTGAAGTTTTAAAAATATAATAATCTGCATATTCCTAAAAGACACCTTATACCCTGAAAGTAAGCAGAAATAACCAGTCAGAGTTTATAGAAATATATTTGTATCCCTCATTTATAATCTTGATAGCAGTTGAGTCAGGACAAAGTTATTTACATTTGAAATTGAAATAATGTGCTTATCTTTGCACTTATCATTACAATGTCCTTAAGTTTGTTTTTATTATCATTTCAATGTCTTTATCTTTGCTGTTATTATCATTATAACATTTTCGCCATTATACGTTCCAGAATTCTCAGTAGAAACAGAGCTAGCAATAGCTGAGAAATTTTAAAAAGAACAGGACAGGATATCCCTAGACATGGATAGCAGAACAAGAAGAATTTACTCCACTAAATTAAATAAAGGGTTCAGTTCAAATTCCCGTAAAGATTAACCAGAATGACAGGTACCTGGAGAAGGCCAGAAGGCACAACAGCCGAAATGTTGTGATAACAACATTGGTGAGGACATTAATTTGACTGAAATAATGTAAATATTGCTAACTGCTCATTCCAGAAATTTAAACAGAAATTAGGACCACATTATTTTGCATGATTTCTCTCAATGTTTGATCAATGTCTTGGGTATTTTGGTACCCACTTTTTGACCCTATTCATTTTGGCATTCATAGTCCAGTTAGAAAGTTAATTAAGCAGCAGCACTAACTATTTTTTGTTCAGAAAGTGATGTGCTCTTTGACCCCAAATGACTATCATTTTAATGACAAGAGGCAAAGAGAAGTTGCCCATTTGGCTATCTTTATTGATCCATTATTAATGAATTAATCCAGTCTCATGATCCTCATTCTCATGAA
The DNA here is from genome assembly GCA_964036315.1 of Acanthosepion esculentum. Taxonomy (NCBI): domain Eukaryota; kingdom Metazoa; phylum Mollusca; class Cephalopoda; order Sepiida; family Sepiidae; genus Acanthosepion; species Acanthosepion esculentum. Next base: position 72,835,904 of record OZ038495.1, read on the forward strand.
TTCTAGCTTATTTGAATTTGTTACACCTGTCAAATTTAGCATAAATATTATCTATATTAAAATAAATGTGCAATACTTTGCATAAGCTGGTGAACATGTCAGGTTTAGTGATTACTGATTATTTTATAAATAATCTGGATTGTGTAATGTTGTTTACTAGGGATTCCTTTACAATAATCAGTAAAGCACACTCTGGTTATCATTCAAAATATATATATATATATTAGAAACAATATATATTGGAACCAGGCAACCTTCTCTCTGCAAGCAGAAAGAATATTTGCTTGGCCTTAGTATAATAAGTGATAAAATGGGATAATTGTTTTGTTTTTTTTGCTGGCACTTTGGTTGTTCTTAAGTGACAAACTTTATATTTGTATTAATTCTATATTTACATATTGAATGCTATTGCCATATCTGGTCTGGTGCTCCTGCTGTACCTTGACAAAATCCAAAGAGGGTCTATAATGTCATCAAACCTGACCAGGCATCTCAACTTCAGTCACCCTCTTGCCGACATGATATGATTTTACGCTGTTTTTTCTACAAATATTTTCAGAGCAACTACTCTCATGAGATTTTTTACTGAATGCCCCAACTACATGAATTTAAGCATACTACTAGATTGGCAATTAGGTCTCACCGTTTTACTGTTGAACTAGCTAGATGCAACCACCACTTCTACTTCAACAGTTTCTTTTATTACTTCCCTGATGACTACAATCTTCAAAGATTTAAATGCAGTGTCAATCATCACCTTCTTTCTTCTTGAACTCTGTTCCTTTTTTCTCCTTTCCTCAATCCTACCCATTTCACTCCCTGTAATCTACCTGCATTCCACTTGCATTGTTGGCTTGCTTGGGAGTGCAAAAATTAAAAAAAAGAAAAACTTTTTCTGTTGTTGCTGCTAATTTATACATGCTTGTTCTTAAGTTTGTGCTTAAGAGCAAGGATCAAAACCATGTAGTCTTTTTGTTATATTTTTTTTACTTGATAAATTTTTTTTTGCTTCACCTCTTTGTGGTATCTTCATTTTATTCTAGACTGTTTTTACACATATTTTAACATGGGCATGTTTACAGCGGTAATAAAGTTTTGTACCCCCTCACTGTTTATTGATAGATTTATTTACCTAATATTTTAACTTTGAGTTAATATCAATATTTTTTATTAAAAGCAAAAATAATGTGTATAAGATAATTATTTAAATATTTGATTTTAATCATTAATACGGTTAATTTGGAAAATTGAAATATTTGCTCATGAAATGAAAATAGTGATTTTACCACAATCCATAGTTCCAAAATGTCCAAGGTTATTAGAGCTTTCATTGTCTAGGGGTGGGCCCCAAAATGTTTGATTCCAGATTGATCAGGAGCCATTTTCTTGATGAAAAGATTATGTATTATTTAAATTTTTATGACAATTTAAAAAATATTTTCATAACAGATTTTGGTTTGCTGGAAACACCTGCCAGTGATATTTCTGAAAGCTCTGCACTTTCATCTGAAATTTCATTTCAAGGCGGTCACCCAACACCAAATATTGTCAAAACAAATAGAAAGCAAAATAATCAAGGAAGCACCATGACTGCCACCAGGTGAGTATAACTTACTTATATGTTTATATATAGATATGTGGTATATTCATTTATATTTAAAATTAATTCTTATGTCAGGTATTTAAACTTCCAATCTATCTTGTCTGTCTCTCTTTCTATCTGTATTTTTACCCATACCAATATGTTCATATCTATCTATCTATCTATCCTTATATATTTATACATACCAATATATTTATCTGTCTCTCTTTCTCCTTATATACCCATATCAATATGATTATCTCTCTCCCTCTCTCTATCTATCTACCTATCCTTATATATTTACCCATACCAATATGTTTATATCTATTTATCTTGACTGTTCATATCTATCTATATAGTTAGCTAGCTAGCTATCCAGATATATATTGTATAAATGAGGCCCTCTCTCTACATCCATCTTTGTAATCAGCGACTACAACCAATTATATATTACAAACATTTATCCTTATTTTTTTCTTCAGGAGTTCTTCATCTTTAATACCTAGCTCTCTTTCTCATGCAACACCATTGAGAGCACAGACTCCAGGGTCCAAAAAAACACCCTATACAACTTCAAGTGTCACATCAAATGATAATACTGCTGTAATTACAGGTAATTATTTCTCCTTGGCATTTATATGAATTAACATCTTTTTTGTTTGCTGCTGTAAAGAAACAATGGTTTTGACAGATAAAATCAGCGTGTAATTTGGAGTTTAACAAACAATGTAAACAGACATATTTTTGAGTTTCTGTAGACTAAAGTAGGAGTGAAAAAAATTAAAATTCTTTTTCTTCTTCTTCTTCTTCTTCTTCTTCTTCATCATCATCATCATCATGACTTTGGCGATTATAACTCTCCACAATTTCCTGTCCTTTGTAGCCCTTAGTAAATTTTATCTTTCCGTTATCACTCTGAAACCCTGTTCTACCATCTATTTTACACATGCTCATTAGGTAGGTTGTTCTCTGTTTTCCTCAGTCCCTCTTGCCTTTAAAATATCTTTCCTCTTGATTTGCAATGATTTACTCTAATAAAATCATTTAAAATGCATTTCTATTCTTAAGCATTGGATTTACTTTGTACATACAATAGCCCCTTTCCATGAAAAGCATTTGTATTGATTCCTGACCACCAGAAAACCTTTTAATTCATTAACAATTAATTTACATTATTCATTTAATAGATTTATCTTATTAATATCTTCTTTATATGCTGTGTGCCCTCAAGATGTAGGTAATCATGGCTCTCCATAATTTCTTGTTCTTTGTAGCTCTTAATAAATTTTGTCTTTTTGCTATTTCTCCTAAATCTTGTTCCACCATTCATTCACACAAGCTCACTAAGTATGTTATGCATCGTTTTCCTCTTTTCCTCTTGCCTTCAATCTGTCCAGTGAGTACCAAATTTTCTAAACCCTCTTTCCTCATTATGTGCCCTAGAAATTTCAACTGTCTCTTTTAACATTAAGTATGTGTCCCTTTTGTTTCCATTTTAGCAAACTTTAAGGTCTAGTATTTATTAGAATTAAACTGACTCTCAAATAATGTCTTTTCTTGATCTTTAATAAGCTCTGCTCCATCACATATATAACGGTGACTATAGGTCACTACACCAAATGTAATACACTGTCTAAGGTCATGATTGCACCAAAAGTAATAAATTTGATCGACTTTCTCTGTTGTTTCAGAACAAACGTAACATGAATGTGATATAATCACAGCTATTTCAGTCACCATATGCCTAATGTAAACTTTAGCCATTGAATTGGGTATGGCTATTTCCATTGTTCCTCTTCCTCACTGGACATGTGCTGTCTAGTGGAAATCTTTCTTCATGTGGTGTACTTGCTCGAATATGTCTTTTTATTCACTCCAATGAGTCATTGTTGAGTCAGGTGATATTTCAATCTTAGGGAATTTCTTAATTTGGTCAACCTTCCTTAAAGGTGGGGGGAATTTATACCAAAAGGAACAACTCTGTTGATAAAGTTATCAACAATTTATTAATGATGAGAAAATATAAAAGTTGTTTAATGTCAAATATTTTTATTTTATTTTTATTCTTATTTTATTTTAGATTTTATTCTTGTTTCTTTTACTCCAAAGCTACATAAACAATTTTGAATTCCAGCTTTGACAGAGTTCAAAATCATTTATGCAGCCTTGCAGGAGATGATTTATTTTCTATCCTGCAACCCCTTTCCCACACATGCAAGTTTATTGCTATTATATTGCTATTTCCATGGCAATTGTTAAGATGAGTGCCATTCTTTAGTGTCACCAGTTCAGACCTTTACAGTCAAGACTTGTCACATCCACACATTGATTCGCTTTCATTCCCTATGAGTGACTGGTAAGAAAGATGTTCTACTAAGACAGCTTCTTCTCAAGAACTGCTATATTATAGAACAGACTTCCATGTGGATTCTTCCTTGAACCTACAAACTTACCTTCTCCTAGTCTAGAGTTGTGGTGAAAGCAACCATAGTTATATTCCCCTCAAACTACTGTAAAAGGTGATGGTCAAATCTCACGTATGCGCAGTGGTTGAATTGCTTTGCATGAAGCTTCATTACAAGCTTAACGGTTCATCTCTTTACAAGAGTCAATGATTATCTATTCTGCATACCCTCACCAATTTTCATGATTAACTTTATTGAACAAATGATTTTCAGCACTTAAGATCAATAAATGGAGTAAACTGTGTTGAATGTTGTCCACATGGGACAACATTCAACACAGTTTACTCAGGTAATGCTTTCATTCAATTGCTGTAAACATCAACGGTCCTACCTGACCATAGAGATTGTTCAGTAAGAAACTTCACAAACCATTTTTAACGTGTTTAAACATCCCACTGTACCTTCTCCATAAACAACACAAATATTATTGCATCTGAGCTGAATTTTTACTTTTCATGTTTATTTTCTTTCATTTTCCATATTAAATCTTTAAACAGAAATATGACAATTTTGACAAAATGTTTTCTTTTAAATTATATATGATGATATGGGATGTGTGCGTCATGGTGTGTAATGAATATCAGCTTGGGATAAGAAATCAGAGAACTGAGTTCAAATTCCAGTCGAGTTTGTTACATTCACTTACTTAGGAAAGGTATGAATCCATCTCTTCTCCTTCCAGCAATGGGTTGAATAGCAGGACAGAGTGGGCCCTATAGCCTTGGGTGGCAACCAGTCTACTGCAGAAAGAATCGGCAACGCACTGTGGGAAAATCTTATGCCTAGTTAGTCATGAATTGAAAGAGACATGATCATCCAGGCTTGTATCATGTCTAGCACTTAACTAACAGATACTGATAATGACAACTGTCACAGTACAATCAAAGACAACATTTCCAAATTAAAAATCAATCTCCCTAATGCTGGGTAATGACAAAAACAAACAAATATTTTGACTAATCAATTATTATTTCTGCATACCTCTTTGAACAAAGTTCATATCATGTCCCTCTAATCTGTCTGTGTAGAAAATTAGTTTTCAAAATGTTATAAACTATCATGACACAATATAACAAACTCTAATCTGTGTATTTGCTTTCATTTTCAGCTATTGTAGAAGGACGTGGTCTTGCTAAAGGTGAAATTGGAATGTGCAGCATTGATCTCAAGTGTCCAGTTTTGGTACTCTCGCAGTTCTCAGACAGCCAAACCTATGTGAAGGTCATGACTAAGTTACAAATTTTGCAACCAATTGAGGTATGACATTTTGTGCTTTTAATTCAGGAAGATAATTATACAAAAAAAGGAATAAAACATAGTTTTCAAATAATTATTTGCTAGAAACAATTGTCTATTTGTGACTGAATTTTTGAGAAAAGGAATTATCATTATACATTGAATTCATTTGGACTGTTGTTCTCACCTTAGAAATCAATAAAGTTTTTGTTATAGCCCAAGTTGTTGGGATGAACAAAAATAAATGAATAAAAGATAAGTATATAATGAGAGTGCTTGGAAGAAAGATTTATTCTCCCATTTATGTTTCTCCAGTTATGGGCATTGTTATATCCGTGATATGACAACACTGAAATTTCACGGACATGATGGAATGGAATGGCTAAAAGGAAAAAGAATGAGACATACTTTGTTCTTAAAGTGACTTTTATATACTACAACATACACAAAATCATATATCTACATATTTACACATGTCCCACACGGAGAACTAAACATTACATATATCTGCATAGCAAAACAAAGTATAAGGAGGAACAAAAGGAAAGGTCTTTTATATAATTTGAAAATATTCCTGACCTGAAGAAGACACTTTTAGGACTCCAGATTTAAATGAGCTGGATTCATCTGTGCCCCAAAGGGAAATGGCATCATGTTCTTGTATGATAGGGAAGTATATTTAGCGTCAGTCTGCGCCAAAGGCCCGAGCAAGAAGAAATCAACTTTCTTATTTGGTTGCTGTTCTTGAACTGAAAATCAACTGCCACTTTGAGTCATTGTATAGAGTGACGTAACAAAGCAGTCATCATGTGATCACGTGACTTATCTTACAGAAAAGGGAGATAATCGTCTTCTTTATCCCTACAAGTATATTTTAACACATAAGAAAGCAACTTTTATTCATTTACTGTCTGAGAACAGCAAGGATTTGTTTGAATTGAAACCATGAATTCATCATTCATGTCAGCTTCTCCCCATGTTCAATTCAGAAGTCAAAGACAAGGGAAGTAATTCAATTGTATTTTGAGTTATTGTCCTTTATATGGAAAGGGAATTATCTTTCCCTAACATTTTCAATTACTGAAACCAAATTTTGAATGAGATAGGTAAGAAATTCTGTTTGTAAAATTTCAAATGAGATTTAAACTGCATTTCTTTAATAATTGTAGCAGCTTGAGCATAATATTATAAAATTTAATATTTATTTCTATATCACATGTAATATTTATAATCAATGTTTAATATCTTTTTATGTTACCTTTTAATATTTCTTATTTTTGCTACATGTAATCATATTTTGATAGATATACTCATATATAGTAAGAACTCTTTATTTTGTCATACATAAGATTACATATAAAATATGTAATATTTAATTCATATAAATAATATAATGCATATATATATAATATTTAATTCATATTTAATGTTTGTTATATGTAATTATTTTATTAATATTAAAGGTTTGTTTTATCTAATCTTCATTTTGTTATATTAATAGATTAATTTAATTACTATTTTATAATTTTTATATTTTGTTTTTATTTAATATTTTATATTTTTGATTTAAGCAATCTATTTTTTTCTTTTGTAATCTTTGTTAATGGTAAATATATACATATGTGTAGTAGCAAGCAGAAGGATTGAACTGACAAACTCTAACTGACCAGAAACAACAAACCAATGCTTTTACCCACTTGTTTATTATATAGATGGTCTTACCTGTCACGCCTGTGCTGAATGGAATGTGGGTTCAGCATATGGATAAATATCATGAGCTGAAATCTGTTTCATTCTGGTTGTGATTTTGCGAAACTTCTCGATTTGCAAACACTACTTGTCAATTTCTCTGTCTCCGGGTGAAGAGGAACCCAGACAAGGCTATGCCGAAGAGCAGAGTCTTGTCTGGGGAGGTAGACAGCTACCCAACCCTGTGTACATGGAATCTACAGGGAAATTTTGCTTGGGCCTACAGGCTTGGAATGCCTACATTAAAAACTGGCATTGTGCCACATCCTGCCTTGTGGGGAGGTAATGGGTAAATTAAGTTTAATTCTGGTTGTGAGTTTGTCAAACCTCTGAGTTTATGAACACTCTGCATGAAGCCATTTTCGCTGAGGGCTTGAGCGTGCTGGCCTTGTTCAAAATGTTGATCACGCTGGGTAACACGATCTTTCCCAGAAGCTGTACTTAAGGTCTGCTCAATATAGTTGCAGTATACACCATAGGTGGACTCTGTGAGTGTTGAATAAATACAAATGCACCTGAGGGATTGGCTATCTGCCTTAGTAAACAGGTATCCTCAAATACGAGTGGCCAGCTATATATATATATATATATATATATATATATATATATATATATATATATATATATATAGTCTAGTTTATATATATATATGCTAAATGAAATAATAATAATAAAAACGAAAGAATATTAATCTACAACCCAGTGTGTCTGAAGATTTTAATTTTTTTTAATAATTTTTATTGTTCAATATATATATATATATATATATATATATATATATATATATATATATAGTAGACTACCCGTGACCCATTGGGTCACAGATGGTTCAGGTTATAAAACACAGAAATTGATTTTGACATTAAAAAAATTGTGTTTGAAGAAAGTTGAGATAAAAATATTTACTGTATTTACTCACATTTTTAAATCTTATTCACTTAAAATATTTTTTAAATCAGATTAGCTTAAAAATATTTTCTTAATATTCCAAAAAATATATTTAAATCATATTCACTTGAAAATATTTTTAAATATGGCAAAAAATATTTTTTAAATATTTAAAATATTGTTTGTTTCAAGTAGGTACTGCCACAATTTGGGTATATTTATGGTTTAAAATGAATTTTTAAAATTTGAAAAGCTTTCCTGAAGCTTTCAATATAGCTTTAAATGAAAGGATTAAATTTACTATACCTAGTATGCAAAATACTTTGGTCTATTTCAGAGGGAAATTATATTGATTGGAATAGAAATTTTTCAGTAAAATTAGTTATGTCAGCCATTTTTAGACATTTATAAACAAAACTTAAATTTCTGTTTGAAAAATGTAGCTTTGTATAAGACTAAGGTAAACTGGTTCAAGATCAGGGCACCTCACAATAAAGCAATAGTTAACAAGATAGTCTAGCAAACCAATAATAGTATATTGAGTTTAATCCTCACTGGATGCTCTTGACATATGGCCTTATGGCAGAATAGGCTAAGCTTCATAAATAAGTATCATAAGAAGAGTATCTTCCTAAAGTAAACAATTTATTAAATTGTGGACATAATTCTCACTATGATGCTATGGTAGACACTTAATGTTTTCTACTTTGTTAACAATCAGACAGTCATGCCCGTTATTTGCTATAATTTAAATCCTTTATAACAGAGCTAAATCTGCTTTTTCATATTATGTTGAATTATGGCATCATAGAGAGTTCCCTCAATGAAATTAATGTCCAGGTGTCCATGATTAAAATGAGCCTTCAAGTTAAAAAACATTGCCTGTGGTTTGGCCTGGAGAGATATGAGCTCAGCCAGGTCTGTATGCTCAAGACATGCTACACATGAAGGAATAGCTCTCTAGCTTTCAACATAGATATGTGGAGGGGACTGGTCAGGTGCTCAGCAGTGCAGCAGCCCTATGACCACACCTGTTCTTGGGATGATGTGAAAGGATTGGTTATTGATTTTTCATCTGAAAATTTTATCATGCATTTGTCATCTCTTGTGTAAATGTTTCTTTACAGATCATTGTGCCAAACACTTCATGTGAGAATGGTACTATGTCTAAATTGTTTAAACTGATCAGTGACCATTACCAGAACATAAATATTTCTACTGTACAGAGAAAATACTTTAATGAATCCAAAGGTAAGTTTTAATTAATATAATCAAATTTGTGTTTTTTTAATCAGTTGTGTTGGTTTCAAACAAGAATAGGAATTACTACAAGACTCTTGCTCATCCCCAATTTATAGGTAGAAGCACACAAATGCATGCTGGGATTATTTCCTACCCAATAAAATAGGTCAGTTTTCAGTTTCATCTGACTCAGTCCTGGTCTGTCTTGTCACAGCAACAAAGAGGTTAATGATAAACATAAAAAATGAGTATCAACTGAATTGGGGACTGTGGTTTAGATGACAAAATTAGTGTGGTGACATATCTAACAATGAGTTTAATGATAACAAATTGAAGAATTTAAAAGAATATAAGGAGTAAAACATTATTAATCTTTCTATATAGCCTGTTCAGTAGGAAAATTCTTCTAGCAGTAATTTGAAATTAATGGAGGGACCTCTTGTCTGTTAATTTGTTGGTGGCAGAAACCAGAGGAGCAGGTTTAAGATCATACTATGCCTATCTTGTCATCTGGTTTCACCAGTACTTTTCCATGTATGTCACTCTGTGCATTGGCTTGTTTATATAATAAAAATTGAGCATTTCTGACATTGAGTTCTTGCCTGTTTTCAATAAGATATTCATGACCTTTCTTTGTTTAAAAACAGATTGTTGAATGTGTTCATTTCAAAGCTCCTAATGTAAGATATAAGCATTTGTGAGATTTAAAACAAAAACTGTTCCTGCTGGAAATATGGACATCTCACCAAAAGACATTAAATTCAATTTCTTTGCCACAAGCCTTGGTACAGGCAACACGTGTGTGACTTCTCTCTGTGATATGGCTTGTACAGAGGTTTCAAAACTAGTGTGAATTTCAAACTTCTCATTTATTGGTTCCAATCTTCATAAAGAATGATTGTAAATCACTTTCCCATTCCCAATTTGTAGGCAGAAGCACACAAATTCATGATGGAATTTTCTCTTAGCCAGTAAAATAGGCTAGTTCTCAGTTTTATATGACTCTGTCCCACTCTGTCTTGCCTTGAAGTCAGAATGCTACTTTCATTTATCCAAATTTACTCTTGTGTGTCAACCCCAATTTTTGGTTTGTGAACTTTTTACCTTATTATTGTTAATTTGCCTTGCATGTATTGTTTGCTTGCTTTATATTATTTTTTTCTTTGTTCTTTTAATGTTGCCTTGTGTTGTCATCATGCAAAATGTAGTTCTCCTTTCAAGGGCTTATTATTCAGATGCATTGTTTTATTTCTCATAAGATTTCACAACAAGCTATGGAATTTTCATTCTATTTAACAAATTTCATACAAATACCTCACTAATTGCTGTTTTCAATGTAGTTTGTCCTAGTACTCATGGCTAATGCTTAAAAATGACAATGCTGTCAAACAGAAAACTGACATTAAGCCTACTTGAATAGGATTTTATATTTCTGTCTGAATTTCTGGGATGAGGAGTTATCATTATAGTTCAATTGCTGGGATGGGTAGTGTGTACCTGGAGTCAGTGAAAACAGGGTGAGCAATAACTAAGCATTATTACTAAAAACAAAGGAGAACAGTCTACCTCCATAGATTAAATGAAGAGTTCAGTTTGGAATTCCATGTATGTTACCCAGATCAGCATACACCTGATGAAGGCCAGAGGGTAAAAGGCCAAAGCGTTGAGATAACAATAACAAAGATGTGGACAATAGTCTGCATGTAAATAAGGATTTTATATACTATCAAATACATGTTCCAACATGGTTCTATCTTTACCATTAGTGACAACAATTAGCTGGAAACATTACTCATTGAACAACTAATATTTTGATTATAGTGTGTGAAAACATTTGTTAAAATATTTGTGATAAAAAAAAACTTTACTTGATTACTTATACTATCCACTTGTAAATCTAAATATATTTGTTTTCAACGTAAAAATAGTTTTAAGTATTCTTTAAATTGAACTTAATGGCTGTGTTTATATATGTTTGTAACATGAACTACCTTTTGTGCAAACATTCAACTGTTTCACTTTTTGATTCAGTTTTATATGGTTTTTGTAATCAACAAAATTATATTAAAAAATATCTTTGTAATTTATCCGTTTATTCCTGATCCTATATTGGATTATCTGACTAAGTAATAACCATTTCATTTGTTGTTGCAATTACTGGTATCTAATCAGTCTTAACATAATGATGAAAGAGAGCAAAATACATACTTCTAATAAGATTTAATTATTTTTTAATCTATTCTTGATAGCTACAAGATAACTGGAAATACACTCATTACTTAATGGCCAAAGCAGATTACTTCATCTAGGAGAACTAGATCTACAACTATTTGCACTTAATAATGTTTTAAGGGAATTAATTTCTGATAAAGAGATGTTTGAAAGCAAAGAAAAGAACCATTTTTTTGCAGATTGCTTACTTCTATATTTTTACATGTAAACAAAAAGAATTTATCCAAATGCCATGAATTAGCTAAGTGAGAATTAATTATCACATAATTAATTATCACACTACCAACCAAACAGTTTATCAAAATAATTTATTCTTGAAAAAATAATAGATTCAAACTAACTGGGATGAGTAAATGCTAAAAAATAATTCATTTGCATATAGTGTAGGGATTTAACTTTGATTGAAACTTTATAAAAGAATACATTTACTGTATTTTCTTTAGTACAATACAACTCCCTGTTTCTGAAGCTAAAATCTGGGAATAAATTACATCCTTGAGTATAATACAAACCCATAGTACAACAGTTGTACCATGTTATCCATTAAAATCTCTATGTTGTACATATATTTTACAAAAATATTTAATGCTTCATGCTATTAAAGAATAGAAGTAAACTGGATGTTTAGCCATTGCATGTTTCTTCTAATTTCCATTTCAAAATTCATTTGCAAATTTTGGGGAAAAGGGGCTTTGTTGAAGCATTAATGTTATAACAGATGTTATTTATTTGCTTTATTAATTATTTTAATTAATTTCCTGTCTTTGAACAAAAGATGTTTAATTACACTGATTCCCAAAGAACAAATATTGCCGACATATCAAATACCTTTTGCAAACAATTGTTAACACCTGCCTACTTTATGTTTTATTATCTATTATGCTGGATGTAGTTGCAATCTTTCTCTTTCAAATAAGAGGATTTTTAAGCTGTGTAAAAATTTCTGAAAACATATACTTGTGTATATAATACACCTCTTTTTTGTGTTTAATTTTCATATGACATTTCTCGTATTATACACAAGAAAATACAATAAATAAACATTAGCTAATATTGATAAATATAAACACTTTGAAATCTTTATATTATTACAATTAAAATAAAAATTAGATAACATGGATAATTTAAACTTTGGTTTTAAAACTTCCAAATGCTCCACTTATATAAAATTAGCTCCAAATCAGTATTATCCTTTTCATCTGTTATGTTATGTTATGTGTGTTCATTGGAAGGGTTTTGTTTGGAAGGGTCTTGTTTGCTATGCATGGATGATGTTGGCACACAAAATTTAATAGAAGCAACATTGTAGAAAAGTTGAGCTTTTGAATACATATTTGAGAACTTTAAGAAATTTGCTATTATTGTTGATTTTTATATACTGTTGCAAGTTTAGCCAAACAAATGCAGTCCATCTTGAACCTACAACAACAACAACGAACTTCTCGTAAAACTACCAGACCTAAGTACAGACGAAGGAGTAACAGCAGGAGTTTCAGCAATGATAGAGGAAGACAAAAATTCGACATCTGCTTCTATCATTATAAATTTGGTGCAGAGGCAAGACACTGTTTGAAACCTTGTGCCTTTGCAAAAACAGCATCGGAAAATTTTTAATTCCAGCCAGTAGAGACGACGACTGTTGCTAGACTCTCACAAAAGGCTTGTCTGTTCTATATCCTTCATAGAAATCATAGATAAAATTTTTTTATAGACACCTGAGCTGAAGTGAGTGTTTTACCACCAGATCCAAAGCAAAATTTAAAACCAGGACTCTACAAGCTGCAAATGGTATGAAAATTGATACCTTTGGCGAGAAAACAGTGACCATCGATCTGGGTATGCGGCAAAATTTTCTGTGGGTTTTTACCCAAGCTAATGTTACCACACCAATATTAGGTGCAGACTTTCTAACTAAATTTAATTTATTGGTCAACATGACCACTCATTCCTTAGTTGACAATCTGACAGAACTTTCTGTGAGAGGAATTTGCTCCCGATACCAGTCAACTGGAATTAGTTCTGCCTTACCACATGCTAGAGGTATTAAGGAATTAATACAAAAATACATGGAAATGATTCAACCTTTTAAAAACACAGACACAATTAAGCACAATGCCAAACACTACATAAAAACAACAGAACAACCGTACACTCTACACTGAGACAATTAAAACCGGACAAATATAAAACAGCCAAGGCAAATGCTACAGTTAGGAATCATATGCCCTTTCAAGAACGCATGGTTATCACCATTGCACATGGTCCCAAAATCCAACATGACAGCATGGCGATTTCCATAGGTTGAATGCCAAACCATCCCTGATAGATACCCAATTCTGCATATACATGATTTTGCAATGGGTCTCTAAGGTGCACGCATTTTCTTGAAGTTAGACCTGGTAAAGGCATATTACCAAGTACCAGCTGCTGAACAGGACATCCACAAAACTTCTCTGATGTCACTGTTTGGATCATACGAGTTTGTGTGAATGCCTTTTGGGTTACAAAATGCAGCTCAAACTTTCCAGAGACTAATTGACAAGGTATTTAGAGGTTTACCTTTCATATATGCCTTCACAGACGATGTTTTAATCTCCAGCAAAAAGCGGGAAGAACACAAACTGCATCTGGAACAAGCTTTCTAAAGACTTTTCCATTTTGAACTCAAAATCAATGTCCACAAGTGTGTTTTTGGAGAACCGAAAATAAATTTCCTCGGACATGAAACTGACCATGAAGGTATTTCACCGTTACCAGACAAATTAGAAGCTATTACCAATTTTCCGCAACCAATGTCACTAAGACAATTGCAAAGATTTATAGGCCTTATCAATTATTACAGGAGATTTTTACCCAATTATTCAGTGGTACTATCACCTTTGACAAACTTACTAAAGAACAAGAACAAAAAGATTATGTTACAGGAAGACACTCTAGAAGCATTCAACAATGCCAAAACAGCTTTAGCTAACTTTACTAAGCTGAATTACATCAAGGATAGCGAGGAAATTAAGCTTACCCTCACAACAGATGCTTCATCAACAGCTGTAGGTGCGGTTTTACACCAAATCTCGGACAAACAAGTCACACTTATATTTTTCTTCTCCACTAAACTAAATAAGGCACAAACTAAGTACAGCACATTTTCAAGAGAGCTATTAGCAATATATCTTTCCATTAAACATTTTCAACACCTATTGGAGGGCAGAGATTTCAACATATACACAGACCATAAACCATTAATATATACATTACACCAGTGGTTCCCAACCTTTTTTACATGGCGGCCCACTATTGAGTTCTTTAAATTTTCATGGCACACCTATCACAAAAAATAAACATTTTCCACTCATAAAGCCTTTTTGCAATAAAATAATAAAAAACAAAGAATATTATATAAGAAGAATTTTTATTCACATAAATCAACATATCCTGTATTCAATATCGGGTATAAAATAATATTGGTGAATGTAAGTGGGACAGTTGTGCATAAAGTTAGATTAGCCTGAAATTGAAAAGATTCAAAATGGTTAGGAAAAGTTAAAAAAATGTTTGGGAGTTAGGAGCATTATGTAAAACCTCACATAGTACAGATCTGTGTTGCAACTTTTTGTCTTACAACCTGTGTATTTAGGAATCGTTTTGGTATCGAAATCAGGTCTGAATTATTCAGCTGCGATGCCGATTCCCGATACTTTGAAAAACTCCTGATATTCCGATTAATCGTCCCATGACTAATATAAACCATAATAACGCTTACCAATTAATACGCGCTAGACGTTTAGATTCCAGAAATTCGGCGATTTTGAATTGAGCAGTGTCATCATGATTAAGAAATTGAATGTCTTTATAAAACAAAATGAAATTAAATGGTATCTAGGTATTATCTCATCGCGGCACACCAGTAATCATTTTGCGGCACACTAATGTGCCGCGGCACAGTGGTTGGGAACCACTGCATTACACACACATACTGACAAATATATAATCCTTAGGAAATCAGACACCTAGATTACATTTCCCAATTCTCTTCAGATATCAGATATGTGACAGGTCAAGAAAACATAGTCGCAGATGCATTATCCTGTGCCACAATTGCTTCTTTAGATTCTAGTTCTTTGAACCTTGAATTAATTGCTAAAGAACAAACCACAGACACTACACTACAAGAAGTACAACAAAGCACATCGCTAAAATTAGTTGAACTACCTGTTCCATTCAGTGATACTAAATTTTATTGTGACATTTCACAAACTCAACCACAACCTTATATACCACTAAATTTGAGACAGCAAGCATTCCAACATTTCCATACATTGTCTCACCCAGGAAAACGTGCAACTGTGAAGTTAATTACTGAACGTTTTGTCTGGCCAAATATGTCAACTGACAAGAAATTGGACAAAATCTTGTTTATCATGCCAGAAGAACAAGATAAATAAGCACACCAAATCACCCACAGGCACATTCAGCACACCTGATGCAAGATCCACGAACATGCACGTTGATATTGTAGGATCTTTACCTTGTTCTCAAAGATATACATATATCCTTAGATATCATAGATAGGTTTACTCGCTGGCCTGCTTCAATAGCAATCAAAGATATTACAGCCACAACAATAGCTAAAACTATCCTTACCGAATGGATCGCAATATTTGGTGTACCTTCAGTAATCACAACAGACAGAGGAGCTCAGTTCCAGTCTACATTATTTAGAGATTTCAATCACCTACTCAGAACTCAACACATAAAAACTACGGCCTATCATCCTTGTGCAAATGGGATGGTAGAACGTTTCCACAGACAGTTGAAGGCAGCTCTAGCAATGAAACAAAACAAAACTAATTGGCTAGAAAACTTACCACTGGTACTTTTATCAATCAGAAACATTGTAAAAGAGGATTTGGGTGGTACACCAGCTGAAATGGTTTTCAGCACATCACTGACTCTACCGAGTCAATACTGTGATGACAACACAAACATTTTACCAACAACAATGTTTGTACAGGAACTGAAACATCATTAACGTTTACACCTACACAGAAAGCAAACAAAAATATATACCTACCAAATGACCTTTACACTTTCACATATATATTTATAAGAAATGACGGTGTAAAAAACCTTTATATTCAAACTACCCAGGTCCATACCAAGTTATTAACAGAAAGGACAAGTATTTCACCATCATGAAAAATGGAAAACATGACAATATTGCTATCGACCAGATTAAGCCAGCTATGTCGATAGCCAATTCTCACAACAACTACAAAAAGAAAAACATGAGGATCCAGAATCAAATATCACACCAAAGATGAATGAACAAACATCCAACAAAACAAATAACACCTCACCAGAGACAATAACAGAGAAGAATGTTACAACAAGATCTGGGAGACACGTGCATTGGCCAAAACATTACAAGACATACCTGAGATATTAAATTATTGTTTCCTACATATCATTAGAAATAAATTTCTATTGATCTGGAGGGGGCCTTTGTCATGTCCACCAAAATATCAAATACAATATTTATAAACCAATCACACTCAAGAAAACACTTACATCTTAAAACACACAAATAAGATCATAGAATACAAATCAGAAAGTTTGTTGTATTAGTCATCATTATTTTTAGGTAGATACAGACCAAATATCGTGTGGACGTAGTAGAAGACATACCACGTGCCCTTTTAGGCCAATTAGGAATAAATAAATAATTTAATTCTGGAGCCGATTTTGTTACGAAAAAGTGTATAAAAACATATGAAATCTGTTCCCAAACAGGATACACACAGCTGTCACCAAACTCCACGTAACTCTCGCTTATGTTCTTCACAACCTCATGCTAAAAGCGATAGTGCTGGCAAACTTCAGACTATAGCAACACTGCCAACAGTAAGAAACAATTTCTATCTCTTATATCCTCTTTACTATGAATCACGCACACACATGTTGACGTTTTCACACAAACACACATATAACAACATTTTATTGTTTCTCACATATGTACACAAAGACAGTTTATATTTTATTTCAGAACTTTATTAACCCAAACAAAAAGACATTACTTTCAAATCTATCATCAACTGCTTGTATTCTTGTCGTTATATTAAATTAATGTTTATTTGTTGAAACTACATTGTCTTTTCTACTGAATTTTCTACTGAATGAAAATTGTGTGATTATTCTAGACGGCCAAATTACGAGCACCCCGTAAGGATATTTTGTTATTGTATCGAATCCTGACACTCCAAATTTTAATATTCAATGAAAAACTAAGTAGAAGGATTCCTACACACTTAATTCAGTGGTGAATATTAATCACATATATCAAATATTATACAGTGATACTTTCAGCTCAAAATTCTGGTATTTGAATATTACAATTGCACAATCCAGTTTCACTCAAATATGTTTAATTGCTGATTGTTTGATCTTATGAGAAAGTGTTGATTCATTTATGAACATTAAGATCAACCTCTGATTGTTTACTAAATTATTCATGATATCTATATAGTTTCTGGACAGACCATACTCACACGCAATATATATATATATATATATATATATATATATATATATATATTAATAGCTAGCTGTTTGTATCTGAGTATGGCTGGCTGTTAGGGTAGCTAGCCAATCCTATTTTAGACATCTGAGCAGGCACATTTTTGGTTGTTCAACACCAACAGAGTGTACCTATTGTTTATACTGCAACTATGCTGAGCAGACGTTAGTTAAAGTTTCTGGGAGATCAACAGTCTGAACAAGGCTAGTATGCCCAAACCCTCAGTCATGATGACTTGTGACTTCATGCTAATTCAACAATCAATGGCTCCAAAATAGTTCTGTCTATCCAATTTTAATCACAAAGCTTGGGTCAACCCTTGGTTTGGTTTTTCAGGCATTCTCTATTGTGCCGCACATTGGGATCACCTCTAAAGGACAATAACATCAAGAAGTCACCTTCCTGATAAATCAACCATAATGAGATTTGAATCCGGGTTTCATGGTTGGAAAGCAAACATTTTATCCATGTAACCATATATACCAGTCAGAGAATTTGACAAATTTAGCAAAAGGACTGGGCGACGGTACATTACTTCCATGTTCTGGACAAGAATAAAAGCACTGAAGGTGAGTTTAACCAAAACTACAGAAAATACATTCAGCAGTACAAGGTAGTGCTGAAAAGTTCTCATCCTGATCCACTTTTCAAAATCAGAATACAGAACAAAATGAGTCATTACACAGCATTTCATCACATTTATTTTATCAATATTCATTTTAACAACTTTAAAATTACATCTTTAATTGTTTGAACAATTTTCCTTTGCTTTATATATTTTCATACAAATTTATTATTCCTGCTTATCTTCAGGACTGCAAATGATTAAACATCTTTGTCTACCTGATTACAGTACTGTGGAGATGGAAATTGCTTCCAAGTAAGTTCTTTTGAGAAAACATCAATCAGCCCAAAGTATCCAATTTCTTTAAAAATAAATTCTAATTTTAGCGGTGACCTACTGAAACTAATACCTAATATAACTTTTCAAATGTTCTGTCTTGAGGATTATGGCATAGGAAAATCTATTTCTATCATGTACTTACCTGTACGGGTGCCTTACTATGGGGTAATGAGTAGTAAGCTAGTCTTACAGACCATGATGACTCAAGTTGGTTCTATTACTCATTAGGTGCTTTGTACTAGATTAAGTTAAGCTAAATGTCACAGGGTGACATTTTGTTGCAGCAGAATTACCCATGTTGATATATATTATGACATAATGAAATTATTAGCAGTACTGTACAATTAATATCCTTTTTATTGCCATAGCAAATTAAATAGAAACTATACAAAAAGTGAGTTTGAATATAGATGTGTATGTATCAATATTCACATATATATATATATATATATATATATATATAATAATTCAAGAAAATCTTTAAAAATTCATTTTGGTTATAATTTATTTCATGAATATATTTATATATTCATCTCTTCAGATCATTATTATATTGCTCTGTAACTTACATTAAGCTCTTTATGGATTAATGTCCTCCTTGGAATTATCCCTGCCAATTATCAATTGGTATTATATATACAAAATGTAAAAATGTATACCTGTAATCACTACCTAGGTTTCTACTGTTAGGTGTCATCAGGTATTGGAGTAAATTTAGATTTTTAGTACCTCATAATTCCTTTTTAACCAGAAGATTTACTGAAGGTGAGTGGGTGCGGAAGAAAAAATAGCGAGGATGTATTTATTTATATGTCCACACTTTGACATTATTTCTGTTTGTTTGGTTGTTGTTTTCTGTCTGGATGTGTTACAATAGTCAACTTTTTCTCTTGGCACAATCTATAATTGCTGGGCCAAGGAATGGGAAATTCTCAATGCCAAGCTGGCTTGAGGTTGACCATTCTCTAGAACTTTGCATCTTTGTACCCACATGTGTCAATAAACATTGGAATTCATTCATTTTCTATTCAACTTCTGTTAGCAGCTCAAAATCAAATACAAACCTTCACAATTGGTGACCCTGGTGCAATATGAACATGCAGGACTCAAATATAGACATTTTTTTAAAACCGAGTTAATAAAAAAATAAAAGTCAACCAACTTCTCTATCTACCATACCATGCACATGAACACAAAAAATTTTTTCAACAAAAATAATAATTTACTCTTGAAAATTTGTGATTAAACCCAATGTAAAGAGGAAAATTGCAAATTTCAAAACTCTACATAATATATTAGTTCTATGATACAACTATCTGGACAAGTCAGTAAATTTTTTTTCAACACGTGCGAAAAAAATACCCCTCATAGCCATTACAATCACTATGACTACTATGGTCAGCAGGCAAGCAACTTCTTTTCATTTCTACTGCTACTTAGCCCTTCATCACTGCAACTAACAGGCCATGCTGGACAGGCAACATTTCAATAACACAATATTTTACTAGTTAAAAAAAGTATTTTAATGCTCCCAATGTTTCTACATTAGAGATGCTCTAACATAATTCAACAAAGGAAAAACACAACTCGCGACAATGTGGAAATTTTCAGCAAATAACATTGAAAATATGAGGTGGTAACATGACGTGAGCTTACATGCACATGTAAAAATCCACAATATCTGTCTATATTTCTGAGATGAGATATTATGTACACTATTTATATTGTTCGGACTATTGTCCTCATCTTTGTCGTCATATTTATTACAATGTTTTGGCCGTTGTACGCTCCGGCCTTCTTCAGGTGGTTGGAATGTCGAACTGAACCCTTTATTTCACTCATTGGGGTAGACTGTTCTAGTTCCACATGCCATGTTTAATGGATGTCCTGTTAATTCCCCCCTCCAAGTTCTCCACTGCCTTAACCGGGTATTGAACTCATACTCTTTGGGTTCTGTCACTTGGATCTAACTAACACCTTTATCCACTGTGTCACGTGTCATTGAATTTCTGTGTATGAATTTCTGTGTATTATAAACCTAATGTCTTCAGCAACTCTTTTTTTTACCAGTGCTCATTGCAATTTTTGCTGTTATCATTTTATGTTTTTATCAGAGCTCATATTGCAATTTTTGTTGTTATTATTGCTTTTCTCTGGTACTCCTTATTACTGCTTCCCATATTGTATTAATTTCTATGCTTGGTCGGCTCTGGAGATTTTTGTGGCCTAGCATATGTGCTGATTCCTTAAGTTTATGAATTTTCTAATGATGTTCTTTGTCTATGATTTCAACCTGATCTCACAGAGGGCAGTGATCTTCCTTTTCTCTCCACATGTGGTCAGCCACACATGATTTTTCCACTTCCCCTCATGCTACAGATTTCTGGTGTTCTTGAAGCCTTACCTTAAGGGGGCGGCCTGTCTCCCCTTTATATTTCTTTCTGCATCTGCACGGGATAGCACACACACAGTCTTTAGTCATGTTCTCCTATGGGAGTCTTACTCGGGAGAGATATCTGCAAAGTGTTGTCAAGCTTTTGAAGGTTGTCCTGATGTTATATGGACTGCAGATCTTTTGTATTTTCTCTGATAACCCCTTCACATAAGGCAGGCAGACTGTTTTCTGAGTTTTGTTGTCCTTCTCTTGTACCCGCCTATCCTAGTTTTTTTGGCTGCTGCCATGTACCCCAGATAGTTGTTACATTGTAAGGTACTACTTATACTGACCAATTCTTTATCTAATGTCTCTGGGTCGCCACTTATGACTTTTGCTTGGTGTTGTAAGCAGTGGACGATCCCTTTCTTTATGATGTATGGATGGTGGTAGTTGAAATTGAGGTACTGTCTGGTGAATGTCAGTTTATGGTATACAGATGTCTTGAACCCATGCTCTTTTCGAGATATTAGAACATCCAGGAATGGGAGCATGCTGTTACTCTCTTTCCCCATCGTGAACTGTATTGAAGGTCTTATTGATTTCACATGGTCCAGTAGAACCTGAACATCTTCCTGGTGTGGCCAGAGTATGAAGGTGTCATCTACGTACCTTAACCATAGGGGTTGGCTTTAGAGATATAGATTCTAATGCCATGTCCTCAAAGTATTCCATGTATATATTCGTCATTGCTAGCATGAAACAGCCTGTCGCCTCTAAGTGTTGACTTCAATGTTAACTTTTATATTTACACACGCTCTATCTCTGATATCCCATAAATATAGCACACCTTATGACTATATTTCTTCATATATATATATATCCTAAACTGCAATTAGACAAAAATAATGAAAAATCATGTGATTGTAGAAACCCAAATGACTGCCCGTTAGAAAACAGATGCCTCGCTAAATCGCTAATATGTGGTATACCAATGCACCATCTCATCCATGGAGAGTCCTAACACTGACAGGATATACATTGGGTCAACAAAGAATAAATTTAAAATTAGATGGAGACAACACAAAAGTTCCTTCAACAACATCCAAAATAGAAATCAGACATCTCTATCCCAATACTACTGGCATTTAAAAGAAACGAACAAAACACCGAAAGTAAAATGGAAAATAATAAATAGAACAAGAACCTGTAAAACCTGGGACGACCCATGCCCTTTATGCCTAAAACTGCACATCATTAAGTTTCTAAATAGTGAAAAGTTATTAAACCACAGACACGAGTTAACAGTTTTCTGTCGACATCAACAAATTTTCGCATTAAATAATTAATAAATAGATATAAACAAATAAAGTCTATAGTTTAAAAGCCTTAAAAGCTCAGCCCAATAATTAATGAGAAAAACCCTTTCTTGAAGTCGAAAAAAAAAAAATTCCATTTGAATAAACAAATAAATAAACAGATTAAACAGATAATAATGGAACACAACCTTCTCGATACTTAACGACCTTTTAAGCAGCTAGGCGTCCTACTATCAGTCTTGAAATAGACCCCCCAATGTAACTTGACATAAATTTTTCTAAAGAGACTGGTCTGTAGATAAAAATTAATTCTTAGCTCTTTGACCACCAAACCAACATGGCCGACACTAGCCGATTCCATAGCAACTAATGTTCCAAGAGACCACACTTATAAACACGTGCTAACCAAAAGATAGCTTATTCCCAAATTCTTGCTTGACGAGGAAGCGTGACCAGACACCTCAACATAATTTCAAAAATTATATTAGGGGTCTCAGCTCTCGCTTTTGAAACATGAGAACTCTTATGTAGTGAAGGAATCATATTTTTAAAACAAAAAATATTATAATATAAGCTCTAATTCTGTATGGAGCACTGTCTTTTTGAAAATAAAAACAAAAATACTAGGGAACACCAGATTATTTACCTAACGTGTTCTTTCCTATTTTTCGGCATACCTGCATATATACATATATACATATATATATATATATATATATATATATATATATATATATATATATAAACTGCGTCTGGAGATTATATGCAAGTTATGAATTGGTATAAAGAGTTGCGTCTTTAATGTTAAAAGTCCTATTATGATGTTGTTTAGATTCTACTCAATATTATTAAATTAGATATATAGTGATAGAGAAAACTATTGTTTTTGGTTGGAAAAAATTTTACTAAGTTAACAAAACAGACTAATTTGACTGTCAGTAGTTTATTTGCAACTATTTATTTTGATACTTTTTACCTTGTAAAACTAATGTAAAAAAATAATATGAAAAGATTTTAGAACAAATTCGTCAATTTCTTAAAGGAAAAACAAAAAAAAACATTTTATTTTAAAAATAAAATATATTAACAAAAAATAATAAGAACCTCTTAAAATTTATTGCACAAATGCTCCTTTCTTTTCAATAACTCTTAGCAGCCTATTGTCAACATCTGATGTTAGATTTGCAATTTTAGTGGCTGGTAAGTTGTTTGCAGCAACTTTAACTGCCTCCCAGAGGTCACACTTGCTGTTGAATTGCCTTCCATTAGAATAAATATCTCTCTTGAGGATGCTCCACAGGTTCTCAATGGGATTCAAGTCACAGCTATTTGAAGGCCAGTCCATAAGAGAATCTTCAACAAATCCCTTTTCTTTCAACCAGGATTTAGTAAACTTTTATACATGACTTGGTGCATTGTCTTGCATAAAGATCGTAGATCTACACATGGCTAAAGACTGGTTATCAAGCCATTCACAGAAATATTGCTCTAGAAAATCACAGTAACTTTTGGAATTCATTTTAACCCCGTCTTTCAGTTTAAATGGACCCACAAGCTCATTACCAATAATCCAAGCCCATATCATGATCCCGCCACCGCAAACCCATCCTCGAGCCCATCCATCAGGCCCATTGAGGGTGATCCTTGATTTGTCTGTAAAAACCACTTTACTGAAATCAGTTTTCATGTAATTTTTTGCCCACTGCAATTTCTTTCCTCGTGTTTTTTTGTTAAAATGAGTTTCTTTATTTGATTTTTTACATCAGCAAACTTCCTTAATGCTTTACACCTTGTTACCCTGGACACCATAGGAGCTCCAGCGGCCTCAAATATGAACGCACTTTACGCATTTGGGTTTCTTATTAATTCTCTTCAGATATGTGATAGATCTCGTTTTGTTAAATTCCTGAATTCAGCCCAAGACTTTCTTTTCCTTGGTTGAATTCCCATTTGACATATTTTCTTGATTGTTCGATGATCCCTTTTCAAATCCTTAGAAATTTGAAGAGAAGACTTTCCTTTGCTAATTTCTTTGATTATATAGTTCTTTTCATTCATTGTTAGTTCTTTTTTACGAGTCATAATACTAAATTCTAGTTCTTGCAAATAATCTCTTGACACTGCAAATTGCTATAATTACTGAAGAAATACTAAATATCAATCTGAAATTGAAAAGTGGGACTTAATTGCTTTCATGCTTACTCACTATACATAATAGTACAAATTATTTCATTGGATAACACATATCTCTGAATTTTACATAAAATATTTGACAATACCTCTTTTGCATATAATCTCTAGACACAGTTTATATGAATGATATAACGATATCCTGTCGATATATGTGTGTTTCCAAAGTGTGTTGTTTGTGTACAGAAAGTCAACATCTCCATCAGATTATCTATTGGAATACTGGTCCATTCTTCTAGGGATGAGTCAGAGGCCAATCTGTCTCTGACTACTGAGAGTGCCTCCTCTGTGGGCACCTTGGTGAACAAACTCACCACGTCCAAGCTCACCGTCTGGTTGGATAGGATGGGAGCATCTTTGATTATTTCCGCGAAGTGGGTGGAGTTTCGATCATATGAAGGAGACTTTCTGATCAATGGGTCAATTATATCTACAAGGAAGCGACTCAGAGGGTGGCACACAGAGCCTTGTCAACTAACAATTGGCCTGAGTGGAATACCGTCTTTGTGAATCTTAGAGAGACTGTATATGTCAAGTAGCTTGGTGTAACGCTGTGATGACTGTCTATACGTCTTAGGTGCAAAGTGATCCTTGCTCTTGATTAGTATCTGTGACATTTTGCTTTCCATTTTCATTGTAGGATACGTTTTTACTTTGCTGTAGCTACCATTGCTAATGAGGTCTTCCAGCTTTCTTGCATAATCTGATTTGTCCATCAAAACAGTCGCATTGCCTTTGTCAGCCGGTAGTATGATGATGTTTTTGTTCCTCTGTAGGAATCCGATCGCCAGCCTCTCTAGTTTCGGGATGTTTGACCTGGGCGGCTTGGCCTTCTCCAAGGTCTGTCTCACCTTCCATCTCTGTTCATCCACCTAAGCCTGAGGGAAGTTCAATGCCACCACCTCGACTCTGGCAATGATGTCCAAGCATGGCACTCGCCTGATGGTTGTAATGAAGTTGGGACCCCTATTCAATACTGACTCCTCAGAGGCACTCAGCTGATATTGGCTGATGTTGATTACTGTTTTCACTGGTGGGTGATGGACCTTGTGTGTCACCTTCTGATCTTGCAATATTTTTTGTACTTGGTGAGCTTTGACTACACTGAATTCATGTCTAAAGGATTTATCCAGATCATTTTGGCTCCTTCTCTGGTCTTCTTCATTAGTAATTCTGTTGAAGAAATTCTCAAGCCTTTGGGAGATATGAGCTTGTAGTCTCTGTTTTATCCAATGATTGTACTGAATTCTCTCTTGGACAAGGGTGTGTCCCACTTTTTCTTGCAACAAGACGGGCTCTCCTTGAATTAACGGAAGTCTTGGTGCCAAGCCTGAAGGGATGAGTGTAGAGCTCTGCATCGATGTAGGAATTCCAACCACCTGAAGAAGGCTGGAGCATACAACGTCCGAAATGTTGTAATAAATATGGCGACAAAGATGAGGACAATAGTCTGAATAATGTAAATAGTGTAAAAAATCTACAAATAACAAATTCTGAGCCAATATAAAAAAACAAAAACACCAAGAATTGGCAAACCCAACCATAAACGATTTTATATATATATATATATATATATATATATATATATATA
Source organism: Acanthosepion esculentum (assembly GCA_964036315.1). Taxonomy (NCBI): domain Eukaryota; kingdom Metazoa; phylum Mollusca; class Cephalopoda; order Sepiida; family Sepiidae; genus Acanthosepion; species Acanthosepion esculentum. Next base: position 72,862,250 of record OZ038495.1, read on the forward strand.
TCAATTATGTAGTGCGTATTCAATTTATGTAACGTAAATCATTCAAACGAAAAACAAATACTGAAGCTAATTATATGGCAAGAATCACTCTTGCAAACAATATTTAATAATAAAATACAATCAACTTCGAATCCGTTAATGAATGGTATGATCCTTGTTTATAAATTCCGGTTTTATCAGGTCTTATTTTTTCTACTAGCCAGGCTTTCAGTCGTTTCGAACGACCATCATCAGGTAGACATTTCAGTGTGTTTTTGTTAAATTCCAGGTAGTAATGCGACATCGAAAGATAATGCGGACCGAAAGAGTGTTTTGTTTTTAGCAGTGAGATATTTTTAAATGTAAGAATAATTTTGGAGCGTGCAGTCGCGACGCTGAGGTTGAAATTTTTTAAATTTGAAAATTGTTTGTTCTTGTACTGAAGAAAGGTGGCATGAACTAAATTGTTCAATAGTTACAGTAAATGTCACAGTTATTAGCAGGAATTCGCACTTAGGATCAGGTTATTTTAATATCTATTATGTAATGTCTACCTGATGATGGTCGTTCGAAACGACTGAAAGCCCGGCTAGTAGAAAAAATAAGACCTGATAAAACCGGAATTTATAAACAAGGATCATACCATTCATTAATGGATTCGAAGTTGATTGTATTTTATTATTAAATATTGTTTGCGAGAGTGATTCTTGCCATATAATTAGCTTCAGTATTTGTTTTTTGTTTGAATGATTTACGTTATATATATATATATATATATATATATATATATATATATATATATATATATGAATAAATGATAATTTGTCTTGCCATGTGTGTTTTTTAAAAAAAGTAAAATGAAGTAAAATGTACATTTTTTTAAAACTGTCAACTTTGCCACAAAATGGATGAAATGGACACAACAGCAATGGTTGGTATCAAAATACCAGTGTTCATGGTGACAGCTGCTGCTGGTTAGTTTGCTATTATCAAGGCCCAGTTCTGCCCATGAAAAATAATGAACATGAAAACAAAATTTTATGATGTGCTTTCAAGTCTACCATCTGAACTGTTAACAAAATTCCTGGTGTCCGTTTTAACAAAAAGAAATTTTGAGGACCTGAAAAAAGCCATTATCAAATGTTACAACCCCCCCCCCCTCCGGAATCTTTTGAAAAATTGATAAATGACACAAGGGTGACAGGCAGGCCCTCTCACTACCTGAGAGAATTAATGGCAACAGCTAACAAAGTAGGAGTGAGAGAAGACTTAGTCAGGCATCATTTCACACAAACCTATGCCTTCCACAATAACACCAGTCATAGCCGCTACTAGGAACTTGACGCTAAATAAACTTGGTACCTTAGCTGATGAACTTTTGCCATTTATGAAAACAGATACAGTTCAAAACACTACATTTGAACACAACAAAAGGCAAACCCAAAAGACAAACAAGCCCCAACACTGAAAAGCATACTGGAGTACTTCCATTTTATGAAAATCAGAGACCCCAATTATGTCATGGACACCTATTTTGTAAAAAAATCCAAAACCAAAATCCAAATTCCTGATCAACATCACCAGCTAGAAGACCTATGCCAAATGAAGATTCTGGTTTAGAAAACTTTTAGTGCAGATTGCCATTGCAACCAGTGATTCACCACTTTTTGAGGTTGCAACTTGGATTGGAAAAACAATACTTTCCTGACTGATACTGGTGCTTCAGTGACAATACTACCCAGAAAATATGTTAACAGACTCAACACCAGTATGCTTATCCTCAGCCAACAGACAAGATATCCAATGTTATTGAGAAGCGTCTATTGACATAGACTTTCCAGGACTTTGCCACTTGTATAGATGGACTGTAATGGTGTCTGACACTGTCAACCCACTTTTGGGTGCTGACTTTCTACAACACTCTGGGCTGCTAGTGAACTATAAAGATGGAAGACTGGTGGACTCAAATACCAAATACTACTTACCGGGTAAGCATGTTGAAGGACCCATACACCAAATATCAATCACTAACAGATGTCTGAAGAAAAACTTAAAGTTTCTAAGGAGGAATTTACAATGCTACTCCAAGCAGGAATATCCTCCCAGAAATTGTATGTCTCTTATTCTGAGACCTGCCAACACTATTTACACCAATAATGAAGACACCTACTCTAATGCTGTCAAAAGTCAAACATAGCATAGATACAGGTGAGAGTTCACTCACCTATGCTAGAGAAAATGTCTGAAGAAAAATTTTAAGTTTCTAAGGAGGAATTTACAATGCTGCTCCAAGCAGGAATCATAAGACAGTCCTCACCCCTTCACATGGTTTCAAAATCCACACCTGGGAAGTGGTGTGCATGTGGAGACTACAGGAATTTAAATCTATTGACAAAACTCGACAGATATCCCATGCTGAATATCAACTTCTAAATTAGGTAAGAAAAATATATTTTCCAAAATTGACGTTCTACAAGCCTATTACCAAATACCGATGAGAGAAGAAGATATAAAGATTACAGCAGAGATTACACCGTTTGACCTCTTTGGGTATGTATATATGCCTTTTGGTCTATGAAATGCTACAGCTACATTTCAAAGATTTATGGACAAGATATTTCTTCAGGTCAACTGTGTTTTCATGTGTGTGGACAAGGTTCTAGTTTTCTCCAAAACAGACAAACGACATTACATGGATTTAACAGGGATTTTACAAGAAATAATCTAAAAATCCCACTGGAAAATACCAATTCTTCAAGAAGGAACTTGAATTTCTGGGACATCACATTAGTCCAGAGGGCTTAACACTCACAAAAGAGAAAAAGCAGGAAATAAATGAATTCGCAGAACCAACTGATTCAAAATCACTTCAGCATTTACTGAGAATGGTTAACTTTTATAGGAAACTTGTTCCACAGGCAGCAGCCATTTTTCTACCACTCACTGAGCTGATAACAAAGCACCCTCAGAGCAAAACCATACAGCTTGATGATGCTGAAAAAGAAGCATTCATGAACATTAAAAATGTCCTGGGTAAACTCACTGCACTTCCTTACTCCAACTTAGATGTAACTCATTATCATCTGGTGTCAGATAGTTCCAACAATGCTGTAGGCGCAACATTACATCAGATGATTGACTAAGAAACTCTCTGAAAACTAAAGAAAATGGTCCACCGTTGACCAGCAGTTACTGGCAGCTTGGCAGTGTTGCAATTCAAATCCCAAATTGAAGGTAGACATGTCACCTTGTTCATTGACCATAAGCCACTCACATTAGCTTTCCATAAAACAACACTGATGAAATCAGATAAACAACAGAAACACCTGTCATTAATATTGGAATATGTAACTGATATCTTATTTATCTGTGAGGAAGAAAACATTGTTGCAGACTAGCAAATCCAGTGACAGTCAAACTTTGTGATTTACCAGCCCTCATTGAGCAGCAAGAGTGCGACACAGAAATAAAGGCCTATATAGACAGGCTGAAGGCTTACACTGTTGGCAACAAAACTATTTTATGTGACATTTCCACACCCTACTTAAGACCATTTATTCCACAAGTACCACGTAGGGTGATCTATGATACTTTTCATAATATGTCACATCCAGGACCCACAGCCACAGTAAAACTGATCAAATCCTGCTACTTTTGGCCTGACATGGATAAGAACATATACTCATGGACCAAAGAGTGCCTCACCAAAGTAAGGTTACTCACCACACAAAATCAGCGGTAGTTCCTTTCTTACTACCCTCTACATGATTCAAAACCCTCTATATTGACATTGTAGGGCTATTACCACCAACCATCAATCACAACAGCACATACTCATCACCAACAAGGTATATTCTAATATGCATAGACAGAATTACTCAATGGGTTGAAGCTACACCTATGCAAGACACTACAGCTACAACAGCTATCATTTCTAAATGTATGGATATCTTGATTTGGAGTTCCCCTCTATGTTGTCAGCGATAGAGGAAGTTAGTTTCAAAATGAGCTTTTGTAGTGAATTATCAAAACTTATAGGATTCCACAGACTAAGAACCATGGCATACCATCCACAATCTAATGAAGTAATTGAAAGGCAACACAGGACAATTAAAACTGCCATTATGGCAAGAAAACAGAACTGGTTAGATGCCTTGCCAATAATGTTAGCTGGTTTACGAAACCTACCAACAGACCAAGGTTACTCACCATCTGTTGCAGTAACAGGGACTTCAGTGCTACTACCCAAGTTTATGGGTGAAAATGACTCTATAGAGTTTACCAATGAAATGGTTCGACAATTAGCACAAGAAATGATAAGACTCAAAACAAAATTTCTCCCTGAAGGATGCCTATGCACTGTTCCAAAGCCTTTTCATTCCCCAAGAACTAATGTACACATGTCTGGTTACGAGTTGACAGAGTGAGGCACCCTTTAGAAGCCTCTTACCATTTAAAGTCACAGAGAGACATGAAAAATATTTTGTTATAGAGCTCCATTCTGGAAATCATCAAAATGTATCCTTGGACAGACTGAAGCTTGTAACACTTCTGTCTAATCCAAAATCAAAGGGAATGGCAACAACTGATAATCACACACTGACAGATGAACTATCAGCCACAAAAAACACTCCAAATGAAAACTACTCAAAATTAGAACACTTAAACTCAACCTAGAACCTCACACTCTCAAAGACTGGTAACATTTCTTAAAAAGAATGAGTTTATATATTTCTAGTATATAATGTATTTATACAGCTCCACTTCTGGATGGGGATGTATTGCAGGAGAAGTAAAATAAAATAATAATTAAAAAAATAAAAAATTTCATTTTCCCAAGATACAAAAAAGGTTTCCGGTCATGTGTGAATTTTATGACCCCACTTCTGGAAAGAAGATGTTTGTTCTCTTCTCACTTCCCGACCATTGAGTTTGGACATGTTTGGTAGCCGTCCCTGGGAAAATGACTTGATTCTCTATACCTTTACATTTTTGTACCCACACGTGTCAATGAACATTGGTGATTCAATTTCTATTCAAGTCTTCATTTTGTTTTGTTTATTGCAGTCCACCAACATTCAACTTCTGTTAGTGGCACAAAGTCACATACAACTCTCCACAATTCTTTGCTTACACTGAGATAAAGATATATATGAAATAAAATTGCATTTGGTTTTTTTTTCATAATCATCCTGATTCATAATAAAAAAGAAATGTAATGAATTACAAAGAATTTGATTTCAACAAATTTCAGCAGTTCAGTTTAGATATTGAACTCCTAGACTAATTATACATGATTTGATGATAGGGATGAAAGACTGTTTAGAACTAACCACATTTTACAGAAGAACTGATAATAGAGAAATATCACCTGGTATACCACAAGATCTCCAAACAGGTCTCCTCAAATTTGAATTCAGAGTTTTCCTTCTATTAGACTAGCTGTCACCCAAGGCAAAAGAGCCCCATCTACCCTAGTATTTAACCCATAGATGGAGGACAGCATGAAGTGAACAAAACAGATTAGAATAAAATTTAAAGTTGGCTTGACAATTCTTCTTTGCACATTAACACTTACATTATCTGCACATTGATTGTGTGGTATATATATATATATATGTATATATATATATATATATATATATATATATATATATATATATGTATGTATGTATGCATATCATATCTCTTGTATGCTAAAATGCATTTTTTCCTAATAAGTGGCCTCAAAAATAACCCTGCATCTTACTACTGAAAGCTTAAGTTGTAGAGAGGAGTTTGCCAACCCTTATGAATCTCAGCCATGAGATACAAGCAATCACAAACCCCAGGCATATAATATTAGCCTTCAATTATTATTTGTATGTAATAAATATCATATATGTCATTAGTATTAAACCATGTATATTGTTTTTTTTTTTTCAAGTACTGATGATAACCAACAGGCAATTTCCAATAGAAACTATCGGTCATGAAAAAAAACATTTTACTGTTGTTTCGTCCTGTTGTGCAGACAGCAAAAAACATTGTGCGAAACTATTGAAATTAGAATTAATAATAACCACTAATATGGATTAATAGGTACGAAATGTGATAATTTGTTGTGACAGATAGAAAAATGACACTGTAGTTGGTGATTTGGACTTGCTAGTAGAGTAAGCTATTAAATCCTCAAATATTTAAAAAAAAATACCTAGCTAATTATAGGGTGGGTCTTACTATTTGTAGAATTTTAGCATACAGGAAATACTGGGTGTGCGCGTCTGTGTGTGTGTGTTTATATATATATATATATATATATATATATATATATATATAAAAGTGAACATTGAAGTCAACACTTAGAGGCGACAGGCTGTTTCATGCTAGATGCAATCGTCAGGCCACACGATTGCGTCTAGCATGAAACAGCCTGTCGCCTCTAAGTGTTGACTTCAGTGTTCACTTTTATATTTACACACGCTTTATCTCTGATATTGAGCACTTTATCCCATAAATATAGCACACCTTAAGACTATATTTCTTTATATATATATATATATTATATATATATATATATAATATATATATATATATATATATATATATATATATATATATATATATATATATATATGAATGATATAACAATATATAATTTTAGATGTCAACAAACAATATTCAGAAAAATAGTATGACAAATTGGAAAAAGGTTTGTGACATGTTTCATTCATTAGGATTTCATCAAACTGGATTTTGTTAATATTGCCACATCTACACACGTGCACAAAACAAGAGACTCTGGTAGTTTCAAAATTTTCGAAAGAATATTTTTAAAAACTTTTTTTTCTTTTGAAAGAATATGTTTTCAATTGATCTGAATTTATCAATGGTCAGCAAGCTAGCCTTGAAGCTCAAAATTTTTAGCCTTGTGCCAGACTATATCTAATTTAGTAAATTCTTATATCCACTTTATTAATAAATATAGATATTTGAATATGTTTATATTTTTTTTAATTAAGTAAATGCTCAAATTCTCATTATATTGTGCACTGAAGTGAAGCATTCCCAACTTGTAACAGATTTCAAGGCTGATAATGGTTGTAACAGCTTAATTTTACTACAACTTGAATGTTAATTCAGTTATAGTAACATGGTCTGTTAAAATTCTCACTAACACATTCTATCCCTCAAGCATTGTGGCATGCAAGTGATAAGAGTTAGTATATATGATAACTGGACTAAGTGCAAGTAGAAGTAAATTCATGTTTTCTCCAAGCATTAAGCAAACACAAGCAAACTCAGCTGAAATCTGAATCCCGTTTGCTGATTTTATTTTCCGTACAGACAGCTGAACTAGCTTTGCTGACCATTGATCTGCGATCATAATGACCGTACTGTAGTTAGTTTATGACTACAAGTGTGCGGGGGGGGGGGGCATGCAGTAAGCATCTCACTCATTACTATAGTAATTGTGCGCAAGACTAGTTTTCTAACCATTGCTCCATGGTGAGGCACCTACTATGTTTTTATTAAGGTTAGCTTTATGTGGCAGAAGAACACAAGTGTGGGTCATCCGGCAAAGACAAAACTCACAAAAGCAGTCATTTTTTGGAATGATTTGTTCTTTAACTACTTTTTCCCTGGCAAGGTACCCAAATAAAGTGTATAAACACAAGGTCATAAATATAGATCATCATTTAATTGACTTCAGTTATAATTGTATGTGTAGACTAAGCTGCTAATTTCAATGAAGCTTATTCTGGCACAAGGCCACACATTTTGAACAACTGCTGAGAATAAAAACTAAATTGAGTCGTTCTGATTAGCAATGCTAAAATTGTACTATGGTGAGGTCTTATTTTCCACTTTTCTCTTTCCCCTTTATTTCTGTTATATTTTAAACTTATTTTTAAGTAGACATTCGTACAACCACTGCTACGAAAACAGTAGAGGTACCTCCATCAAAGCTTTCATCAAATGTTAACTGTAGGGTCAGGTATTGCTCGGGAACAGAAACATCATTACTACTAACTCAGGGTGTCCTAGCAATACCATATTATATCAACAAGCTTATTGTCTGAATTTCTGGGAGTTATCATTATTTACATGCAGACTATTGTACTCATCTTATTATTATCACAATGTTTTGATTGTTGTACTCTCTGGTCTTCATCACGTACTTGTCAATTTGCCTAACATTCAGCAGCAGCCACATCAAGCAGATTAGGTTTAAAACTCAAAATTCTTCACTCAGGATTGTCCCATGGGACAATAGCCTAGTAGATTAATGTTGGTTCATGAATTTGACGGCATAGTAAGTGTGAGCCAGGTAGTGAGTACTTGGATTCAGTGGATATGGGGCAAGCAGTAATTAAGCAATAATAAATAAGAACTACAGAAAATATCCCAAGATATGGTCAGCAGGAGAACAGCCTACCCCTGTAGATTAAATACAGGGTTCAGTTTGAAATTCACTGGGGGTTACTCAGATTGATAGTTAATCAACAGGCTTTGTTGGTTTCTTTCACTATGTGCAAGTGCCATGTGATGAAAGACATGACTTATCTCAGAATTTGAAACAAGCGTGAACATGTCTTGCCTGCAAAGTGATGACAAAAAGAAATATGGCCACTATTGAAGACACAATTTATGCGCGCCTATCTCGTCCAAAACGAGATGATATTTGCACACATGCAAATTTTGGCCGTATTGGAATAGCATAAAAAGCAGGGTGCCAGCAGCATGACAGAACTGAAGTCATTCAGCGGACTGCGTGCAATAGAGCTGGATGTACAGAGATTGACAGATGGACAAAGAGGAAGTCGAAATAGGCGCAGCTGAATTGGTGTCTGTTTTACAACTGGTCAGTGTAACGGCTGAGAAAGGGAGTCACGCAATCCATTTCCTTGAGGCAACCAAAGAAGAAGAAAAAATAGCTGGTCTGCACGTTTTGACCCCCACCTCATCACCATTTTCCTCTACATGCCAAATCCACGAAGCCTCTGCTTGATGTTAGAGCCTCTTTTTTGTTGATTGAAGTTTGTCAGTTATGCTGTGATTGAGTTCACAATAAAATCTTGCTAACTTCAATAGGAAATATATTGGCCTTCCAAACTTGTCTTATATATTCTTCTCCTATATCTTTATACTCTTTCAGCATGTGTAGATCTGCCCAGTCAACATTTTTCTCAAAAAGAACTCTTAATTAAATATTTACTTTTTTGAATGAATTTACCAGAAGACCAGGATGCTGGACAGTTATTGTGATCTTAATTGTATGTCCATCAAAGAATACTGATTTCTACTTTTTTATAAAAGAAATAGTCCCTGAAATGTTTCCTACTTTTACAAAATTAATCTTTACTTGTATATTTTAATTTTATTATTTGTTGCAGGTATTATTGCTTAGCCACTGCAGCTGCTCTTCTGAAATATGTTGAATTTATTCAAAATATAATCTATGCTCCTTCCTCTTTAAAAGTGGCATTCAAAGGCAGTGAGAACACAACAATGATTGGTTAGTATTTCTAATATTTTATTGTCTTTTCATTGTTTTTAGAGATTTTTTTATCTAACAATTCTGAAATTGGTCATATAGTTTCTTTCTGATATTTAGGAATGTTTTCTCTGAATGTTTTTTTTTTTAAATTAATTCTCTTGAGAAATTTTTATAAGCACTACATTAGTTTTAAATGTGGTGAACTATATCAACAGTTTAGGTCACCAATTTGTAATTTGTTGTGACATCACCCTGTTGTAACTAACTATTTTAAGAATGTAAAATACCAGAATAATAGAAATAATGTATTTCTGATTTTATTTCTTTCGTCATATTCTCAGAGGGTTAAAATAGCTCTTTAAACAGTTTGGAATATTCCAGAAAATGATGTCATTGTTGTAAAATTTTCTGATTGGCAAAATGGCATTAATTGAATCAACTGGTGGTAAATCTGTGGATGTATTTTAAAGCATATCTTCAAACTCGGTGCCCCTTTGATGTAAATCATGCAGAAATCAAAAGTAATCAGCTAAGACCTCAGAGAAACAGTTATGAACCTCCACAAGTTTATCTGGGAGCAGTTTCCAAATTTCTAAATGCACCACAATCATTTGTTGAAAGTAGAAGTATAAAACCCATGGGGTCATGCATCTGTCATATCACTCAGAAAAGAGACATGTTTTGTCTCATAGACATGAATGTACTTTGATATGAAAAGTGCAAATCAATCAGACAACCGTATGAGGTTTTTGGAGAAAATAGCTACAAAAGTATCTATATCCAGTCAAATGAGTATTATACCAATATAGCTTAAACTGCTGCCTCTCCAGAAAGAAGCCAGTGTTCCACAACTGCCATAAAAATAGTCAAACTGGTTTGCAGCCACACTTAAGGACAGATTTTTGTTATTTTTTTTTTCTATACATTTTATCTCAGTCAAGATGATAATGCTACTAGGATACAAGGAGTTACTGGGAGTAAAACAGTGAGAAGACTTTAGCGAGGAGAAGGGACAATAAAAGAACAGGTTCGGGAAGACTGAAGATAGCAATTGAAGTAGCATTTAAATTTTTGTGGCAGAGAAGAAAGAAATCAGAACAGACTTCCACAGGCTAGAAGTGACCCCCCAGAGCCACTACTATCACCAAGTAGTCAAATCCTCCTAACAATTTCTATCATGTGTATATCATTGCTTGATCCGGCTTCTAATGCTTCAGTTTGAGTGGCTTGGTGATAGTAGTCGTGGCTCCGGGGGGCACAGTCCTATGGTTACAGAGAATTTCAGTTGAGTTCCACCACGGAATATGTGAGCGAGTGGCGCTATATTGAGTCTGATTTGCTATCTCTTCGTCACCGAGGCCTGTTGGAACAGTTGGTATGATGTTTGCTTGACAACCTAACTGTCAGGGTTTCAATTCTTGGTAGTGGATGCGCACTGCTGATGAGTCCCAAATATAGGACGAAACGGGCGTCCAGTGCTTTCTGCATTCAGTTGAGGTTTCTTTCAGACTCAATGAATTACTTAATTATATATATATATATATATATATATATATATATATATAATTATTATAAACAAACTCTTAAAAGACCATGAGGTGATATTTATTTCATTAAGGTCGGAAAATTCAATCCCAACTCTTCAGACCTCATTACACAAATATAAATAGAAACAATTTTTCCAGGCTTAAAAAATAAGCATTATGTTAAATATGCAGTTCTAACTTTGTGGAAGGGGAGGAAAGAAACAGTGTGTATTCAGAAAGAGGAGGAAACAGTGAAAATATTTAAATTTTGCAAGTGAGAGGAATAGAAGTTAATTTCAGTTGTATAAACGGATGTGCTAGAGTGTAAACGTGGTGACCTAGTATAAGATACAGATTGCAAAAAGAATGGTTACTTAAATGGTGATAGTTGAAAAGACATAATAAAAGAAAAAGAAAAGAATGGAAATTTGATGAAAGTTGGAAAATTGATAATATTTTTGTATACAATTGAAACTATATAGTGATTACTAATATTATCATTATATATGTGTGTGTGTGTGTGTGTGTGTGTGTGTGTGTGTGTGTGTGTGTATGCATTTTTATGAGTACAAAATGGCATCAGTAAATTTATGGTTAGGCACAGTTATTTTAATCTGAAATGTTCTCTATGTACTATTTACTCTCTGTCTCTAATATTCTCTATTTCAACCGGCTGGGAATGACTGCTAAGAACATCACACCCTTCCCAAACTTATAGATAAATCTTACTGATGCATGCTGAGATTTCTTCCTAACCAATAAAAATAGACCACTTCTCTGTCTTATCCACCATATTTTTTTGTTCTTTCTTCTCTTGAAGTCAGACTGTACCCATTTTTACATGTGAACACCATTGTTATTTTGTGAACTTTTGTGTTTTGTCAATTCTGTTTGTTGACCATTTTGCTGATTACACTTAACCATGTTCAATTACTCAACACTTAAATACAATAACAGTGACGGAGATTATGTCAAAAGATAAATATTTCTTCATTAAGCTCTGTATTTAGAGATGTAGCTATGTATATCCAAAGGTGGATCAATAAGTTTATAGCTTGATATGTAATTATTACATGAATTTTGATGTGGAATTTTTACTGAATAATATCATTACTGGATTAAGTACCTTGACATAGAAAGAGACACAAGAAAAATAATCTCGCATCACAGTTACTTTATTTCTATCTTTTCAGATGTGACAACTGCAAAGAATCTAGAATTAGTCCAGAACCTTCGAGATGCAAAAAGTGAACATACACTCTTTGGAATCATGAATTACTGTAAAACATCTGGAGGTAGCCGCATGCTTAGAGCCAATATTTTACAACCCCCATCAGGTGGGTCACTTCTTATTTTTTTTCAGACTATTTAAAGTTAACATATTTTAAAACTGATTTTAATTATGAATCATAAAAGAGATATGAAGTTAACCTCTTCTTTGTTAATCTCCCTTGAAAGATTGATAGAGCGTAATCTACCTACTTGTATATATCTCCCCTATTATTTGGCTTTGTACTAAGCAAAGTTTAATTTACTATAATTGATGCCTCATGAGACCTCCCCACCCAAAAAATAAAAAAATATTCCTGGGTCTTATAATTCTTGATGTTAAACAATCAAATCAGCCATGCTTATCTAGACTCAATAGATTGCCAGTGTTCGTAACTAATCTAACTATAACTGTTAAATGTAAATTGGGTAGAGGTCCTAAGTGCCCCAAATATGACTTTGACATTTACTAGGTAGGCATGATAAAGATTACCTTTTTTTTCTTTCTTTCTCAATCTCTTTATATCTATCTCTCTATGCATCTTTCTATCTCTGTCTCTCTATCTTTATCTGTCTTTCTCTCTCTATCACTCTCCCTGCCTCTATCTCTTTATCTGTCTATCTGTCTCTATCTCTCTTTCTATTTCTATCTCTCTTTTTATCTTTATCTCTCTATCTGTCTTTCTATCAGTCTCCCTTTCTCTATCTTTCTATTTCTATCTTTGACATTTATTAGGCAGGCCTGACAAAGATTACCTTTTTTGTTTCTTTCTCAGTCTCTCTATATATCTCTCTCTATTTCTCTTTCTGTCTCAATATCTCTTTCTATCCCTCTATCTCTATTATCTATCTATCTATCTATCTATCTATCTATCTATCTATCTATCTATCTATCTATCTGTCTCTTTCTCTATCTTTCTATCTCTATCGTCTATCTCTGTCTCTCTACCTGTCTATCTCTCTACCTCTCTACTTCCTTATCTCTGACTTTCTACCTCCCTATCTCTATCTTTCTACCGGGTATGATGGATAGATTGTTGCTAAGTGCCCCAAATATGACGTTGACATTTACTAGGTCAGCCTGACAAAGATTACCTTTTTTGCTTTCTTTGTCTCTCTATCGCTATATCTCTATCTGTTTTTCTATCTCTGTCTGCCTTTCTATTTCTATCTCTCTATCTGTCTCTCTGTCTGTCTTGATTATTATATGTGGCGCGCAGTTAAGTGAGAGACCAGCAAAACTCTTTGTAACACCAAAGTTGAACTGAAGGCAAGGATTATGGCAGCATTCACAAACTTAAACAAAGAGACCATCCAGAAGAGTTGCAGGAGATGCTGAAGTCATCTGGATGGGGAGGCTGTGGTTGAAGCCAATGGTGATTTAATTGAATAAATTTACTCTTTAGTATTTAAAAAGATGTTTTTGTGTAATTTTGGTAAGTATATCTGTTAAAATTGAAATGTCACTGTTATTTTCATTTGTGTGTAATTTAGATGAAAATTTATCCATTGATTGGCTGAACTTCATCTGCCTAGAGTATTTCTCCCCAGTTAGTTAACTTTGTATCAGAATATTGTAGGTTTAGTTTTCCATATGTGCTTGCATATAAGGCCTGTTATTTTTATTTTATTTTTTTAAAAATGGCTACAAGGTATTTATCAAGTCATACATGTGAATTTGAGGTATCTGACTGATTAATGTTAAACAAGATGGTGTAAACAACCTGTACCTGTACCAAACTTCATAATAGTCTAATATTAAATGTAAATAGAGAAGATGTCTTGTATTCTCTTTTAGTCAGTTCACCCCAAGAGAGCCAATAATGCCACTAAAATGCAAGGGGCTACTGGAAGTGAAAGTGAAGGAAAAGACTTTAGAAGAACAAGAAACTCAATAATAGTATAAGTTTCAGAGTTTAAGTGGAGATGTTATAAGTATAGAGTTAAAGTAGAATTTAGAAGGAAGCAGAAACCCAGTTCTAAACAGGAAACAAGGTATAAAACTCCACTATTGTTCAAAAGACCAGGGAGATATCCGATATGATCTATCAACAGTGGAATTGTGTATGACCTGTTCGATGAGTGAAATGGTTAGGAACTTCCCCTCGTCAGCATCAGTCTTGAATTAAAAGCTAAGGTTTTAAATTCTGGTTTACAAGGCAGACAGACCCTAATGATGTAGAACACTAATACAGTACATTCTTCTAGCTAGTATACATTTCCTTTTTTCTTGACCTTGTGCCAGGCTAAGTTTAATATATATTAACAAATACAGTAACAGTTGGCCTTCTTCATGGGTTGCACATTTCCAGTCAGATTGATATTAAGGTACAGTAATAAAGCTAGAATTCTGGATACTAATTTTCAAGACATGCAGGATTTTCCCACTTGGAAGATTGAAGCAGCACAATATCTCTAGTTTTACTTGATACTATACAAGGCTAATCTTAGTGAATATTAATAATCTGTGATTTAAGAAATCTGGGCTGAGCTTGAGAGTTTAAATAAATAATACTTCCTCTATCTCAGAATTTTGGATGCTGATATTCAATGCATGCAGGATTTTCTCACTTGGAAGGTTGAGACAGCACAATTTAGTAAGTTCTGTCTCTCTCTTCAAATGGAATTTTTGTATAGTTCAAAGTAGATTCTTACTTTCTTATTGTTATTGCATTGTGTGACAATTCATCCCTGCTTGTTGACCACAACTGTAAAATTTGAAACTGGTGATGACTGGAGAATGAATGAGTTGAAACAAAAAATGACAATCAATGAAGATAAGAACATTCCACAAAATTCACTGTGTCCAAAATTTGAATTCATGTTCATCAGGTAAGTTAGGACATCCTGGCCTTGTCATGATGACCTTGAGGCTACAAAGGATTGGCAGTTATACAACTCTTAACAGCACTCCTGTCTAATTTACATGATCAAAATTAATTTTCAAGATCTCTTTGAAGCTAAAAATGTCAGATAAATTGACCACACTTCTTAAAAGCTAGATTTAAATTACGTAATCTGGATAAAAGAGATCACTGTAAGAAATCAAATTAGTCAACTTCTTACCACTTTGATTCTATCAATTCTAAATTTAAAAAGGAAAAAAATGAAAGATATATAATTGCATTTGATGCAAGTGAATAGATGCATACCTAGATAGCTAATACATATACATATATATATATATATATAAGTGGACATTGTAGTCAACACGCAGAGTTGACAGTCTGTTTCATGATAAACAGTTTTGTTTAGCAGGAAACAGACTGTCACCTCTGGGTGTTGATTTCAATATCCACTTTCATATTTATATATTTATTAACCTTAACAGTTAAGAGCCACCATGCATGTACACTGGGACAAATCATCCCCCATTCCTTTTGTATTCATTTAGTAAGAGGGGAGGTTCCATTTAGACAGCTTCTTCCTAAGAACTACTACTTTGTGGAATAGACTTCCAAGAAGATGCTTCCTCAATTTTAATCTCTTAAATCTAGGGTCAGTTATTACTTTACATATATAGCCTCATAGCCTGTTCTTCTTATATCCTCCTCTTGTATTCATGCAACAACCTCATTCAGTAACCTTCTACTTTGAGTAACTCTTGAGCCTAGTATTGGGCAAACAATTAGCATTAAAAAGAAAAAAACTTTTAACTTTTTTTTGTACAAAGTTAAATTTAGTTAACTAGGTCCTCTTTTTCATTGATTTACAGTTTGATTTCATTTTTGCCAAACTTCTTTTCTCTCTCTCTCTATATATATTTTTTTTTTCTTGTTTCTTAGATGTTGAAACAATAACTCTGCGACAGTCTGTAGTTTGTGAACTGACTGAGAATGAAGACCTGTTTTACAGTCTACAATCTGTTCTCAAGCGATTTCTGGACATTGACCACCTTCTCTCCCTGTGTGTCCAGCTTCCAAAACAAGAAACAATGAAAACAGCTGAAAACAAGATCACAAACATTATACATTTGAAGCATGTCTTGGAAATGGTAGGCTCATTGCAAAAGGCACTGAAACTATCAGAGAATACACTTCTCAAAGCTTATTCCAAGGTTAGAGCAATATTTAAATGTTATTTGATCAGGATGTAATTTGTGTCAGACAAATGTGAAAAATGTTTAATATATTTTTTCATAAGAAAAACAACATAATGACTATTTCAGTATAAACATAACATTGTCAGCAAATTATATAGTAAGCTATACATATAGAATCAACAGAAATTACTGCTAATATTTTATATATATGTAGAATAGTTAGGTTGGTTAATAAAATAAAGGGCAAACAAAAAGATATCATTATTGTCAGTATGATAAATATTTATTAAATATCAACCAATTGACAGAAATGAAGCATGGAGGGAAAGGTTTTAACTTTGGAATTTTTGGACACTCCTGTGTCTTTTATCAACCATCTGAGGAACAAACAGAGAAATAAAAATTACTCACCAATGGATTTTTTGTAGGTAAGGTATTTTCCAGTGGAAATTGTATTATGAGCAAAACTAGATCTGTCTAATCACTTGATGTGCAAATTTTTTTATCAAAATAAACTTAAATTTTGATCAGCATAAAAGTGCTAGGCTGATTTAGTGGTACTAGTGTGTGTTGGGGGAAGTGAGATTATAAACATTGATGATTAGTTGACTGGTTCCTGTCAACTAATTATTAAGTATGTGTGCATATGTAAATATAAAAGTGGTCACTGAGGTCAACACCAAGTGCCAGCAATCTGTTTCACATTTGAACACAATTTTCAGGCCATGAAGACTGCATTCAAGCATGAAACTTTGTGTTGACATCAGTGTCTACTTATGTATGTATATATGGAGGCATGATGTGGCTTGGATTGAGGAATTAGAAAGGCAAGTTTGAATCCCAATTGAGTTACATTCACTTATGTGCAAATGGTAATGGTAATATTAACTGTTTCCCTACAAGGAAACATTTAGCATTCATTGGCTGAGCAGACAAATTTATAAAAATCTTTCTCTTAAAATACTTTTTGTTAGAAAAACCTGTTTCTCAAGTCCAGTAGCTTTTATCACTCTTTCCAGTATTGATGAGGGTTTTTTTCTGAACCTTCTATTTGAAGTGGTGTGGAATGTTAACTTCTTGATTATGTTATTATTTTCTCTTTGAGTTACAAGTGCTATCCATTTTAGTTGTTTCTGTAAGAAAACAATGGGATCCCAATCTTGGTTTAGGAGAGATGTGTATGATGTGATGTTTTGTCAAAAAAGATCTGCATGAGATTTGAGAAATAAGTTTAAGATATTCAAACTCCAGCTATGGCTAAATAGCAGGATAGACTGTGTTCTATAGCCTTGGGTGGTAACCAGTCTAGGAGAAGGACAAGTCTGATTTCAAAACATAAGGAGGGTTGTTTAGGGAACTTGTGGCACACAGTGTCCACTAGTTCTCTGTATTTGGATCTTCCAAAAAGTGAGGTTGGTTCTGCACAAGCCTTCACTAGAATCAAATCATATGTGTTGATAGTCTTGGCTATTCGGTTCTAAGAACTGATTTGCTGTACCCCCATACATTGAAAATGATGGGAGAATCTAGTGTGGGGATGTGTGTGTGTGTGTGTGTGCATATATATATATATATATATATATATATATATATATATATATATATATATATATAATTGTGCATTTAGACAGAAATCCTCCATTTATACATGTTTTATTAAAGACAACAGACTAGGTACTACTACAATTAAGCTTTTTATTTAATTTTTTTGTGTTCAACCAAGTATTTTCTTTTCTGGAAACAGAGTGTGTAGAAACTGTCCAAATGTTCTGTAATTCCAAGAGCTTTCGGCAATACTTTTAACCATTATCAAGGATGATTTTATTTTTACTTTTTAACTGGATGTATGGCTTGTGTGTATGTATCTACATTTATAGGGATGTTTTATTTTCTGAACACACCACATTATGGCCATGTTTGTAGTTAATATTATTGAGTTTTGTTTTTTTCTTTTTTATTATGAAGGCTTCCATTATTTTTAATCGTTTTTTACATGTGGATGACTTTATTATGTTTGCATTTTCTACTAGTATGTTTCAGATGAAGTCTGATAAGTTTGTGTATGTGTGTTTAAATAGATTCTAATAGAGCTGTGGTTGTATAGGCTTAACATAGTATATATAGATATGGGTGTGATAAAAAACATGTATATATGTACATATACTTGCATGTATATGCTCAATGTTATATAACAGAGCTATTAAGCATATATAAGTGTATATGCATAATATCCAACATCGATAGCAAAAACGGAGTTTCATGCAAACCTGCAACCTTTACCTGAAGATTGCATGTTTACATGAAACTCTGAGTCATGTTATTGCCATTGGATATTATAAATATATATATATATATATATATATATATATATATATATATATATATATATATATAAAATTTATTTGTTTGAACATTATTTTTAATGGATAATCATATTTGAGTAGATGTTCTATTTTATATATTTATTTATTAAACAGTATATTTATTTATTTCCATCTATTGGCCTGAATATTTGAGAAATCTTGTTAGAAAACTATGTGCCCTCTGGCAGAATTCAAACTTGTGCCCCAAGAGAAAACTCATTAGATCTGACATGTCTTGACCTCTCAGCCATGTAGGATATCCTGCTCAAACAAAGCTGGAATAGTGCTTGTGAACACATACCTTTCCTGGCATATCTGCTTCATTTCATATCTTAACTTATACAAAGACAATTTTTTCAATTTATTTGTCTAAATGTTATTTTTAATGGATATTCATATTAGAGTGGATGCTCTGTTTTTTCTCAGATATTCTGGTTGGTAGGGGGAATTAAATTAATATATTGTTTAATAAATAAATATAAAAAAACAGAGCTTCTACTCAAATATGAATACCCATTAAAAATCACATTTAAACAAATAAATAAAAAAAAATATGCCTGATTTTATCCATTCCTGAAAGAACCAACAAGTTCTGTCCGTTTAATTTTTGATTGGACTTTTCCAATTTTCAAATAATGTATTATGCATTGTGTTCAAAATTGTGGATAACCTGTCTGAAAGCAATTGTCTTTACTTTAACTATTACTGAAAATTTTAGCTACTTCTTTTGTCTACCGTTGCAATTTCTGATTTTTCCAGGCTCTTGAAGATCCAAGAATAGGCATTATGAAAGCCAAAATAGACAGCATTATTCATGAAGACACCAAATATCTCAGAGGTTTATTGAATATGCGCACTCAGAAATGTTTTGCTGTCAAGGTAACTTCAATCTAAATTTAATAGTTTTCTATAAGTAGTTTCATGGTAATTGTTCTGATGAACTTTCCTCTATGTTACTGTGATGAAAGGAAAAAACATGAAACTAGCTATAATAAGAATGTGTTTGTTTGTGTTGTTTGTGTGTGTACATAACAAGCATGTGTGAGTGTGTACAAAATGTTGGGGGAAAACCATGAAAATGACCGTTTACCCACATGCGACTAAATCTTATAGCCAAAGCTACAAAGCTGTAAAAGAGGCTAGGAAGAGTAATGCATGCATTTTTATAGGCTTAAGGAACGCTTTTTTTTAGCAAAGTCATGTGGGATAACCCACTGTGCCAAGATTTTATGAGTTTTTGGCAGTAAGATCCCATCATTTTACAGTTGAAATAGCTAGATGTGACCGTAAGTTCTCTTGCTTGTGGAATTCTCTTCGGGCTTATTACTTCCCAGTCAACTTTCATCTTCAAAAATTTAAGTGCAGTGTCAATCATTACCATTTGTTTTCTTAATTCTTGTTCTCTCTCCTTAATAGTATTTTCCTCATTTTCTCTAACACACAGTAACCACTTGCGTCTTAGTGGCATTATTGCCTTGCTTGTAAAAAAATAAATATCAATTATTATCAATTTTTACTCATAACTTACTTTCATTTTTATCTTTTACTTGCTTTCTATTGTTGCTTTACTTAGGCTGTCAATTTACAGCCGTGAATAGACAGCAGAATATCAGAAATAAAGGATAAGCTCCTGGTGAGATTTGAACTTGGTTCTTTTTGCTTCAAGAAAGCCTTGCTGTATGCCCTTTTGCAAGTTTGAAAAAATTTGCAAAATACCACATCTAACCTCTAACATTTAAGCGTATTACCCGACCCCATGACCTCTCTTGGTACGCTATTCGTTTTTGTTTTTATACGAGTAGAATTCATAGCAAATGTATTACTTTTATTTTAATTCTATTAGATGATGCATTGTCATCCATTTCTAACAAGTATTTTATTTTCATTTTAATGTTTTGTTTTTTCTCATGGAGATCTTATCTTTTATTTCTGATTCTACACTGTCTACTCATTACTCTAGATTAACAGGCTGAATAAAAATGAAATTAAAATACTTGTGAAAAACTAATAATGATTGATCTAATAAAAAGTAAATAAAAATGCACTCTCATAAATGGAATAGTTCAAAGGGAAATAACTCTGAAAAATAATCTGTGAAAAGAAATTTAGCATTGAGTTGTTCATAGAAATGTTGTTTTTTAATATTTCAAAATAAAAATTATATAAAATGTTGAAATGAGAATCCAAAATTAAATAGACGTTTTTTTTATGTTTGATTTCAGTCCAATTTACAATGTATTATTAATATTGTATTAATTTATATTTTATGTAATAGAATATAATACAACTTTTGTCCTATAATGTTGCATTTAGTCAATGAAATATGTATGTAAATGTAACAAGAATTGTGTGACAGAACTCGCATGTTATAGTAATATATGATAGTAACAATCATCATCTTCAGTCACTTTCCCACTGCTGTAATGTGGCTTCCCTGTGCCTTTTCTATACATATTTCCATGGTAATTTTTCTGATGAAATTTCCTTTATGGTACCTAGACTTTATGAACTTAACTTATAAACTAGATTGGCAGCAAGGTCTCATCAATTTACACTTGAGTTATTTAGATGTAACTGTAAGTTCTATGCTAACAGTTTCTTCTCTTGCACTTCTTGCTTGTGGAACTCTCTTCTGGCTTCTTGCTTCCCAGTCAACTTTGATCTTCAAAAATTTAAAGGCAATATCAATCATTATCTTCTGTCTTCTTAATTCCTGTAAATTTCTTGTTCTCGCTCCTTAATAATGTTTTCTTTTTCTCATTCTCACCCAAGGCTATATAACACAGTCTGTCCTAATATTTAACCATAGCTACCTTTCCCAAGGATATTAGCATGTAAGTAAATGTAATGAACTCGGCTAGAATTTGAACTAGGCTCTCCAATTCCCCAATCTGAACCACAATCCACTACTCTGCCATGCTAAAATTCACCTAATACAAAGCCTCAGAGGCAGTAGAGGGTTACTGCTAAAATGGTAATGATGAATGAGGTGTGGGATATATAGTGAAAGAGAAGGTAATAGGAGCAAAGATCTTTTTTCACTTTTTGAAAAATATTATTTTTATATTATTTCTTCTTTAATAAATAAATTGAAATATCAAATGGTATTTCTCATTCCCTTTTTCATATTTTTTGACCTTTGAAAACATAAAACAAAAAAGAACAAATTTTTAAGACACAGATTTTAAATGACAAATATTGTTACAACTCAATACAGGAAGTATTTGATCTGGCTTCTGACAAGATGATCACAAAAATTGACTGCCATCTGTATTAACAAAATCAGTTACAGTTTCTCGTTTCTTAATTGGATATTGGTCACCTATTGTTGTATTTTAAATCCTTTTCATCTCAGCTTTAACAATATTTACCTAATTTTACTTAGCAATAATTCTGCAATAAAGAACATCTTCCAATAATTTTTATTTATTTATATAATAATGTCTTCTGAAAAGAAATGATTTTCAGTGTACTTATATACTAAGCAGTTACTTAGTTTTATTAAACTGAAAGACTGAGGAATATAAATTGTAATTCCCATTCTGTACCCTGATTATGTATGGAGCAAGGTCAAGTCTCATAGGCCAAGAGGAATCTATACTCACCACTATTAAGCATTGAAAGATGGCATAGTTTGGCCACATCACACGGCATAACAACCTCTGCAAGATCATCATTCAAGTCACAGCTGAATGCAAGAGCTGGTTAGACAACATTTAGCAGATTTAGCCTCGATATAATCGCAAGTGCAACTCCTGGAAGCTGACAGATGGATTGACCACTTTCATCACTCTATGAAGTGACATTACTAAGTAGCTGTCACATGACTTCATCTGAACCAAATGGTGATAATTGTCTGTTGTATCCCTACAATAGAAAGCAACAAGATGAAGAAAAAAATATCCCAAAATTGATAATGAAATTTTTCATATAAAAATTCAAATAATTTAAAACTATTACTAAGTATAAGATAAAAAAAGCAAGAAATGTGGCATCATGATTTTGAATAGATGGGTGGATTTGTGTCCTGACCAACTACAGAATAGCCAAAAATTAATAACGAAAATTATTCTTCTTTAAATTGAAATAATTTAAGTAGATGTTGGTCACATGTTGTTGGTCGATATTTGAGCTAATAGAATAGGTTTTGAGTAATAATTGTCTATAATGCCTTTGAACAAATCATTCTAATTTACTGAAATTTTTTGAATGCATATTTTTAATTTTGATTTTGAAAATGATAGCTGATATATAAATAAACTTGACCAATGTATTTTGATTCATTTTTATTTGATTTCTTTACAGTAAACCATCTTATATCATGAATTGTTATAATATTTAATTCTCTTTTTTTCCTTTTGTAGCCAAATATCAATGGTAAGTAAATAATGTTTTCTTTCAAAAGCATATGTTAAAATAAAGTCTAAAATAATAACAAATAAAATAACCAGGCAGTTTTAAAAGATAATGCATATGCTGTTCCCTGACAAGGCTGACAAATGGAGTAATAAGTTTTTTACAATTATTACTGCCTGGGTTATGTTAGTTATGGGAAAGTGGCTTGTCAAAGTGTTCATTCATCTATTCTCTTCTGTGTCTACAATTATGGTGTGCCAGATCATTTTTGTCAATGTATCTATGATAAGACAAAATTGAAGAGAAATGGATTCATGCCTTTCCAAAGGGCATTAATGCTAAGTGAACATGAATAGCCAAAGTTTTTTTCCATTTCTCATGTCAGTGGAAACTATGTCAGCCCACTGTGCCAACATATTATTGACAGAATTTCCTAGACCTGCTTGGTGGCTGATGTAGTTGCAGATTTTCACCAATACTAGTGGTCAGCATTTAAATCAAGGTAATAGCTTGGATTTCAAATGCTAACTTCCAGACTCTCCCCAATTAGAAGATTGGCAACTCACAATCTTCCTATCCTTCCTCTTTTTGCTTATTTGACTCTCTACTGTATATAAAATGTGCTTGTATACAGTATACAGTAGATGACTCTGCAGGTTCATCAGTATTGATAAAAGGACAGTCTTATTCTTTATAAATTCATTAATATGCAAATTATAATTCATTATTATAAATTGAACATGTCATAAAATATTTTATTCATGATTTTCAGTAGAATTATCCTCTGATTATTAAAAACATGTGAACAGTCTAAGGTTCATTTGTAGACCTGTACAGTGTAGTAGTTGTGGGTTGACAAAAGCTAGATGACAAGGAAAGTCAGATATGGCTGGTGGAGGAGATAGGTATTTATAAATGGCTTGCAACTGAGTAAACACTTCAGTTTGGAATACTTTTTATACTGGGGAAGTGAATCTAAGACGAAGGTCTTGGAAATGTCATGTCCCTTCATGGCTTTCCACAGATTCTTTTTCTTTATTATTTGAAAATTGTTATGCATTCTTGGGAAAATACTGGAGTGATTTCCCATTACCTTTTCCACAGTTTTGAATTCAGAGTTGTTTTTTGCTTAGACTGGCTACCAATCAAAACTAGAAAGCTCATTCTACCCTACTATTTACCGATAGCTGTTTGAAGAAAAAATGGATTTATACCTTTCCCAATGCCACTCATGCAAAAATGAATGCAGACGGCTAGGCCAGAATTTGAACTCAGTTCACTAATCTTCACTGATAACTGTTACACTATTTGCATATTCTAAGATGAAGCTAGGTGCAGAGAAAACTGATTGGCTAGAAGATTTTGTTTTGTTTTCAATCCCTTATAGTGATGTGGGGCTGAATCCACTTGATAAAACTCTTTTAGTATTTACACTTAGTCTCATCACTGCAAGTGGAGAGTATCCTACATGTAAACAGTTTATCTATATGTAAACACATAAGTATTATTGGGTTGGCCAGAAAGTCCTGACTCACTTCGGAAGCGGAATGAAAACAACAAAATTTTATGGAGCAACACCAACATTTATTCTTCAAAATAAAGTCCATTATTCTTAACGATCTTCTGCCAGCAATCATCCAACATCTGAATCTGTCTCAGACACCTGTCTACTGGCTTTGAATGAAAAAAACTGTAAACAAACTTCCTTCATTTCATTAAAAGTGCTGAATTGCTGGTCATAGAGGAAGTCTGCCATTGAGCGGAATAGGCCATAGTCACTTGGAGCAGCATCAGGAATGAACAATGGATGTGAAAGACTCACAACACCATCCATTTGTTTGAACTTCTCCTTACTCAACGTGGCAGCGTGTGGTCTCATATTGTCTTGCTGAAACAAAGCACAACCTAGTTGGATCAAAGCAGGATATTCCTTCTTTAGTTTGGCATACATCGGGTTGAGCTGCTGGCAATATAGTTTAGTATTGATGATGTGACTGTGCAACAAGCTTGAAATACAGTACTCCCTGGAAATTCCGCCAGACAGAGATCAAGATTTGTTGTTTGCTTTCTGCTTCCTAAGTCAGTCAGGACTTTCTGGCCAACATTGTATTTCCTTATTATATTATCACTGTTTATAATGTTATTATATCAACTGTATTTGCATTAAATTCTACCTTCCTATTTTGTTTTAGGACTATTAGACATTGCACGCAGAACTTACACAGAGATTATTGATGATATCACAGGTAATTTGGAACTCACTTTAAACTTTACTTTATTCATAATTTAAGTGTTTTGTTCTTTATTTTTTAAATTATACTTTTTGTGTTTCTATTTCCTGTGACATTTTAATATGACTTAACTTTCCTTAACCAAACACCATTTTATAAATGAATGTGAAATTATAAATATATATAAATTTTTAAATGGATTATTTTTTTTGTAAATGCATATATAAATAACAATATATACATTTTTAAATGTATCTAGAGACTGAATGCTGAAGGTAACATCAATCAGCTAAGTGACAAACTTTTACTGTTTTGACTGTTGTGCCCTCCAGCCTTGCTCAGGTGTATATCGGTCCACAGGGAATTCTGAACTGAACTCTTTATTTAATCTACACTGTATCCTGTTCTTGCTCCACTTCCCTTGTCTAGGAATAGTGTCTAGTTATTATTATCTTTAGTAATGCACAGTTATTGATCACCCATTTATATATATATATATATATATATATATATATATATATATATATATATATATATTGTTCACCCATATATTCTTTCTCAAATTTATTTGAAAAGATTTCATACAAAAAGTTTTTATGAATAGTTTCCTAATAAGTTTACTTTCTGTCTGATATTATTTGTTTAAAAAAACAACAAACAAAAGTATAGATGGCAAATAGTTATTACCCAACACTGAAATAAAACCTGGAGGACTGCATTATCAATATTTAAGCCTCTTAAAGATACTATATCCTTTCATAATGTAGACAGCTATGACTCTTCACAGTTTCCTTTTCTTTATTTACTGTAAACTGTGTATGGACATGAGGTCAATTATTTTGGGGAAAGATAGTGAAATGGTTTCCAGTTGCTTTCTCTATTTTTGAATTCAGAGCTGTTCTGTTTTTAAATTATATTAGTTTTGTTTTCATTGGTTGCATAGACATCATGCATATACTATATGTGTTTGATTTTTGAAAGATTAACAAAATTTAAGCATATATTAAAAATTAGTATTTTAGTGGTGAAATGAAGTTTTTGGTGAGTATTTATTGTATAAAAATGGAAACATACATAAGCATAATGTTATAAGATACACAACCAATGAAAACATAAAATTGGAAAAGTGAAATGTAACTTCACATATCACTTTCAAAGAATTTATGATGAGGCTAAATTAAATAGTAAAATATTAAACTAATGAAGATTTTTCTAATTGGTCTCAGGTTTTTTTTTTTTACAATGATGTTCACCTTGTACAAAACCCAAGAGCCACTCGAGGTAGAGGGTTACAGAGTAAGAGGCACATTTTATAGGGATATGTGGGGAAAATAATGGTTGACCTTAGACAGGTTAAGATTATAGTGATTGGGGAATCATCCTCTTAGGAGTCAGTTCCACAAAGCAGTGGGGTTCATAAGAAGAGTTGCTTGAGTGGAACTTACATTTCCCCAATGAAATACGAAGGGAATGAGGGGGTGTTTCCCTACAATGTAAGTGGCATGGCAACTCTTAGTTGTGAAGATTAAGACTGGTGGAACTTAGGAATGTAGTTCATTTGAACCATTTCCATGGAAAAGGGTAATAGAGCAGCAAGAAGCTTGCAGTGTTCCTTCTGTGAGAAAGGGATTGCAGAGTAGAAAATAATTTGTCATCCACAAGGACACAGAGCAGCTTTTAGACTCTATCCAGACTGCAAAATGAGGACTGGGCAGCTCCTACCCATATATGGTGGCAGTACTTCATTTTCAGCCTGCTGATGTGGCTCTTGTAAAGGTAGAGGAGAGCAAGAGTCATGTACCTACTGCAGCAGTACAGGGAACCGGCCATTATTCCTGCATCTTTAGCCATGGATTGTATGCACAATTTCCACTATTATTTAGTCTTACTTGTCTGCTATTTATTTCTATGCTAAATGATATAACTTAATGCCTATTAAACAAGTGAGTAAATGTTGATATTGTTGAATTTAAAAAAAAATTATTTTAATGTAATTGTTGCTTTTAATATCCTCCATAGTTTACCTTAACTTTCATTTATGAGCATTCTTAAATTTTTAAACTTTGAAAATGTAATGATATTTTTACTTCTGTTTATAAATACATGTTGCAAAATAAAATCCTTACATTTGCCTTGATAAAGTCCATCAGAGGACAAAATGCATCGATAAAGAATGGTTTTTCTTTTTGTCTTTGTTCATATAGTCTTTTGCAGATATATTTTTTATTTATATCTGAATTTTTGTATAAAATAGGATATAGAATCCAAAGTTTGAAGAATATGACAAATGAAAACTGTTTCCTTGTAAGGAAATGGTTCATATTACCATTCTTTTGAGTATCTATTAAATAGTCTCAAAACCCATCTTTACTCAGCTCATTGTCCTTTTTTACTTTTCTTTATCTGCTATTGTGGTTTCTCTTAATATTTCTCTTTATCCTTTGTACAATCCATAAAAATGTCTATTATATCTCCTTTTCCTAGGGAGTATTTCTTTCACTATTTTTGTACACTAACCTCTCCTTAATTTTGCTTACAGTTTTGTAAATGTCATTAAAATAAGAACATTTCTTAATATATATCTGTATCTTGCTTTGTATTTATCTATTTTCAATGAGTTCCAGTTTTTTTCTTTTAATAAAATCCAAACAAATTCTTTTAATAAATATGCAAAGTGACTATTCGTTCTTGTTATATCTATTTGTTATTACACATATGTTTTTTATGTTTCTTTCTTGCATTTAATTCCAGAACTGGTAAAGCAATTGTCTATTAAATACCAACTACCATTGAAGACCAGCTATAACTCAACACGAGGCTTCTTTATCCAACTTTATTGTAGTGGTAAGCAGAAATTCACTGCAGAAATGTTACCTGGATTCTTTATCAAAGTCAGTAAATGCAAAAATACTTTGAGTTTCACCTCATCTGATTTGGTAAGTACAACAGAATGCTGAAGTGAATACAATGTCCTTAGGGAAAATTTTGTATTTCATATTAGTTTTACATTTCAATTTTTATTTTACAGAATTCAGTAATGCTATAGAGGATATTCTTCTTTTATATGCCATATTGCTTCCTAAACCTTGTAGCTTGGCATAATGTTTTTCTTTTTTTTAATCATTTCCCCCCAAGCAAGGTGATAATGATACTAGAACACAAGTTGATAGAGGGAGTGAAAGAGAAAGGGAAGACTTTAGTGAGAAAAAGTGAGCAGTAAGGCCAATAAAGGAACAGGATTCAGGAAGACAAAACAGCAATTGACTTTACATTTAAATATTTGATGATTGAAGTGGAGAGGAGACAAGAAATTGGAAGGGAGTTCCACAGGCAAGAAGTGAAAGAAAAGCTATTAGATTAGAACATATAGTTGAAATGTTGTTACCTTGTTGCCAATCTAGTAGCATACTTAAATTCATGCAGTCAAATCAACAAGGAGGAAAGTTTATCAGATCAGTTGCCAAGAAAATATTTGTAGACAAAACAGAGAAAAGCCACTTCATGTTAGTGAGAAAGTGACTGAAGTCAAGATACCAAGTCAGGATTGATTACATTACAAACCCTTCTTTGAATTTTGTCAAGAATCTCAAGATATATAGTATGAGCACCAAACCAGATATGGCAGCAGTATTCAATGCTCAGATGAAAGGTAAATTTATAAATGTGCCAGATGGACTCTGAAGAGAAAAAATGTCTGGCACAACACAGTGATTCAACTTTCCTAGCAGTAGACCTAGCAATTAATTCAATATAATCATTCTACCTCATGTCAGTGAAAAACATGAGCCCAAGAAGACACAAAGAGTTGCTCACCTGGAGGTTAGCATTAGCAAAACTGTATAATGTCATGTTATGGTACAGAAAGGAAAAATAATGCACATATGGTGAACATTGATTCATTTCTAACAAGTTGCACAGGGCTTCCATAGAAGATAAGAATAATAATTATGCTTAAAAAAAATGCTTCAAAAATAAAAAAATTGCTTTTCCTATCAAAACATTCTAAGTAACAGTCCAGAGTTCTTTAGGCCTTTTTAATTTTCCTCAATTTTCTCAAAATGCAAAAAAAAACTATCTACATCCTTTTCATAGAAAGGAGTAATTCTTAGAATGAGTAATTTGTTTTCTGATGCCAAAACTATCAGGTAGCTGGATGGATGGATTCTTTTCTTTTTTTAATCATTTCACCCCAAGCAAGGCAGTAAAGCCACTAAGACACAAGGGGTTTTGAAACCCCTTGTGTCTTAGTGGCTTTGCCTGCATGAAAGAATAAGAAAAAGCAAGTGGCTTTACTGTGTGAAAGAATAAGAGAAAGAGAACTGTTATTAAGGAGTGAGAACAATAAAAGAAGAGGAATAAAAAAAACAATAGATAACAATTGACATTGCATTTAAATTTTTAATGATTAAAATTGGCTGGATGCAAGAAGTCGGAAGAGAGTTCCACATGTGAGAAATGCAAGAGAAGAAACTGTTAGCATAGAATTATGGTTTCCTCTAACCAGTTCAACTGTAAAATGGTGAGACTTTGCTGCCAATCTAGTACTGCCCTTAAATTCATAAAGTCTAAGTAAGAAGAAAGATTGTCAGAACAATTACCATGAGAGTATAAATAGAAAAAGCATATGGGAAGTTACATTACAGCAGTGGGAAAGTAACTGAAATCAAGATGCCAGGTCAAGTCCAATAACATTGCAGATGTTTCTTTGGATTTCATCAATAATCTCTAAATATATAGCAGGAGTACCAGACCAGATGTGGCAGCAATATTCAAAGCAAGGATGAATGCCAGACTTATAAAGATTTTGCAGAATGAAGTTGAGATCAAATAAAATGAGATAAATTGCTGCCACACCAAAGATAAACAAATGTATTAGAAGTGGATTGTTATATCAACTGTGTGCATTTCTTTGTTAAAAACCAAAAACATAGTAAATTGGCCAAACCAGTGGCAAAGGGTCCATGTATGCAAGAGGTGTTGTATAATGAAATATTATTTTTAGAGGTGTTGTATAATGAAATATTATTTTTACTATTCTTTTTGCATTTGTGATCATTTTTAAAATCTCACATTCCTTAATTTCTCAGGATAAATTTTGAACAAGGCACATTAGTAGAATAGTATTTAGCAGAGAAGACCTATTCTTCCATATACCAGTCTCACACTAGTTGTGTGCAAAGGCACAGAAAACATGAATAAACCAAATGAAAGAAGTTTGAGGGGTTAAGACTGAGTGAGAAAATTAAAAAAAAACTGAAAAGCTGTGGAGTTAGTTGCTACTTATTGTTCTGAACATTTCCATGACTAAAGACATTTTGAAAACTATAAAGATAGATTGTGGAACTGATGCTTTTTACAAAGTGATCAAAATAAATACATTTTAAATACATTGCTATTTGTTGATTTTATAATTTTCTCATAGTATCTCTCATGACAATTAACAGTTATCATGAGTTGATGATTTCAAATTCACCCTTTGCCACTGGGCCAAACAGTTTCATCTGAACAGAAATGTCTAAACACCTAACTTTTAAAAAGATAGCAATTAACTCATCCATGAAGGAAAATGTGATAAACCACATTTTTCCTTCATTTCTGTACATAAGTTGAGTTTTTTTAAAAATATGTGAAGTGCTACACCAAAGTTATAGAATTTGACCCTGACAGAAATGACTTTCTCTGACAACTAGTTTCCACTATTGACCTCAAGGTACTTTCTTGCCTGTTGTTTACAAACTGATTCACAAGAAATGAATAGTAATGGTAAAAGTTTTTGCATTATTTGTTTTTTTTCTGCTGTTTAAACCTTTTAGTATCACTCTGTCATTAAATGCATTATCTGATTGCATTTATTGGATTAATTTACAGATAAAACTTAATGGTAAGTTTTGATTTGTTACCTTGTTTTCATTCAGTTCAACTAATTTATTCAATTGCTTTACTTAAATTGATTTAAAATTCAAATTTTCTTCTAAGTGAGATTATTGCTTGTAAGTGGTTTGCTAAATTCTGATGTGGGAATTTTTTTCTGGAAGATTGAAAACATTTCAGCAAGCCTGCAGTAGTTGATGATAACCAAAGTGAAATCCTCAATTGAAAAATAATCCAGGTCACATGACAATAGACAGCAGAGATTTTCGACATATCTTATGAGTGCTGTAAGGTTTTTTAAAACACTAGGATATGTAAATCACTACAATAATTGGGTTCCTCACAATTTAATGGATTTTCTTTTCAAATGCAACAAAATAACCCATTTTTGAAAAGAAGGATTATAGGGATTGCTTACAACAATGTGAAATGAAACATTTCATGGGAGTAAATTAAATGAGTCACTATTAACCATTCTAAAATCTGTTCTAAGGAAGTAATGCTGTAATTCTGGTGTGATTGGAATGGCATTATATATTTTGAAGCACATTCAGTAAAATCAGAAGTTGAATTCAGATAAGTACTGCTCCTAGTTGATTTGTTTAAAGGCAGCAATTGATGAAAAGCATCTAGATTTGGTCAATTGCAAGAATGTGATTTTCCATCAGGAGAACAACAGACTTCACATCTATTTAAAGTAGTTGGTACAGATTGGTTGGCATGTCCTACTACACCCACTGTACTTACCTGAACTTACACCTTTGGATTACTACTGATTTTAATCCCTACAAAATTGTCTTTGTGTGAAGAACTTTAATTCTCTGGAAGCCTGTAAAAACCACTTAGACCAGTTCATCACTCAGAAAGATATAAAGTTCTAGGAGATTAAAATCAATGCTGCCTCAAAGATGGCTAAAAGTAATGAGAGAAAATGGCACATGTGTAGTGGAATAAATATCTAAATTTTGTCTTTGAAATACACTTAAGAATGCTATAATTTTTTGTTTTAACTCAATATTTCCTTTTTTCTAATTGGATGAAAAAATAATTTTAAATTTAAAAACAAAAATTGGTAATATAAAATTAAAAATAATTTTTTAAAATATTTATTTTAATTGTTCATTTTTTAAAATATTATTTGTTTTAACTTGTTCAGTTTTTTTTAACATTGTTTCTATTTTAACTTTAATGAAAAATGTCTTTTCTTACTCTTGAGTTCAGAGTTGTTTCCCTCAAACAACTCTGACCTAAAGAGTAAGAAAAGATACTGCAGAAATAGTTACCTTTTATTCCTAAATTTATTGCAGCTATTTTATAAATATTTTGTAAGCTTTCAGATAGTATTTTTAATGTGATATTTCAACTTCTTGAGCTAAGAAATATCTCTAAGCATCTGTAAATAAATTGATAACAAAGCATAATCAAGATTTACCACTATAAAGAAAAATGTAATTGTAAAAACACCATGGAGCATTGGTTAGCAAACTAGATTAATAGATCATTATTACTGTTGTCAGTTACTAGTTGCTCCACATATGTGGGCTTGTGCCAGATGAAACTAAGTTTAATAAACATCTAGTAGGGACACTTTTCTATAGAGTAGAATATAGCAAACGAGTTTCATAGACTACTACGATCATTTTGAGTTTGATCTTCACCGGATGTTCCACACTTGTGACCCTGAACCAGGCTTAATTAAATTTAGTATATATCTAAAGAATCACACTGGGGAGCAATCATTAGACAGGTACTCTTATAGACCATTATTATTAAAAATGAATTTGATACTCACGATGCTTCACAGATGTGGCCTTGTGCCAAACTACGTTAAAAGTTGCCTCACAATAGAACAGTAGTTAGCAAGCAGATTATACTAAGTTTGATCTTCATTGGATCCCCCACAATTTTTCCCTGTGCCAGACAAAACTAAGTGTCTCACCACAAAGTAGTGGTTAGCAAACTATGAGGTGCAATACTAAGTTTAGTAAATAGTTGTATATACTATTTAGTCAATTTCAATGTTTTATGCAATACAGAAATCTGAATATGCTGTGTAATAGCAAGGAATGTCTTTCAGAAACTAAGCAAAGTATTAAGACGTAAGAAAATATTATGAGAAACATAAATAAAAAGGTACTCTCAGTAGTCAGAGACAGATTGGCCTCTGATGCATCCTTAGAAGAACGGGCCAGTATTCTAATAGATAATCTGATAAGATGAGGGCTTAGCAGTGGGCTCGCCATTATCACCAGCAATGGCGA
Source organism: Acanthosepion esculentum (assembly GCA_964036315.1). Lineage (NCBI taxonomy): Eukaryota > Metazoa > Mollusca > Cephalopoda > Sepiida > Sepiidae > Acanthosepion > Acanthosepion esculentum. The sequence continues at coordinate 72,895,629 of OZ038495.1, forward strand.
ATATATACATGGAATACTTTTATGACATAGGATTAGAATCTATATCTCTATAGCCAACTCTATGGTTAAGGTACGTAGATGACAACTTCATACTATGGCCACACCAGGAAGATGTTCAGGTTCTACTGGACCATGTGAAATCAATAAGACCTTCGATACAGTTCACAATGGAGAAAGAGAGTAACAGCACGCTCCCATTCCTGGATGTTCTAATATCTTGGTCAGTATAAGTAGTACCCTACAACGTAACAACTACTTGGGGTACATGGCAGCAGCCCCAAAAAACTGGGATAGGCAGGTATAAGAGGAGGACAACAACACTCAGAATCAGTCTGCCTGCCTTATGTGAAGGAGTTATCAGAGAAAATATAAAGGATCTGCAGTCCATATAACATCAGGATAACCTTCAAAAGCTGGACGACACTTTGTAGATACTTCTCCTGTGTAAGACCACCCCCATAGAGGAGAACATGGCTAAAGACTGTGTGTACGCCATCCCGTGCAGCTGCAGAAAGAAATATAAAGGGGAGACAGGCCACCTCCTTAAGGTAAGGCTTCAAGAACACTAGAAAGCTGTAACATGAGGGGAAGTGAAAAAATCAGGCATGACTGAACACATATGGAAAGAAAAGGGAGATCACTGCCCTCTGTGGGGTCAGGTTGAGATCATAGACAAAGAACATCATTGGAAAATTCATAAAATTAAGGAATTAGCACATATATTAGGCCACAAAAATCTCCTGAGCTGACCAAACATAGAAATGAATACAATATGGGAACCAGTAATAAGGAGTACCAGAGAAAAAGCAATAATAACAACGAAAATTGCAATATGAGCTCTGGTAAAAACATAAAATGATAACAGCAAAAATTGCAATATGAGCACTGGTAAAAAAGGGTTGCTGAAGACATTAGGTTTATAATACCCAGAAATTCATACACAGATGTCCTCAAGGACACATGGCACAGTGGATAAAGGCGTTAGTTAGATCCAGTGACAGGACCCAAAGAGTGTGAGTTCAATAACTGGTTAAGGTGGTGGAGAACTTGGAGTGCGGAATTAACAGGAGATAACTGATAACTGACATCCATTAGATATGGCACATAGAACTAGAACAGTCTACCCCAGCAAGTGAAATAAAGGGTTCATTTCGACATTCCAACCACATGAAGAAGGCCAGAGCATACAACGGCCGAAACGTTGTGATAAATATGGCAACATAGATGAGGACAATAGTCCGAATAATGTAAATAGTATAAATAAAAAAAAATGTTGAACTGCTATGTAATTTATAATCTCCTGTATGACAATGAATAGAAGACAATTTTTTCACAGATGAATGGATTTGAAGCAAGAGAGTTGTGATTCTACCAATAAATGCTTAGAATACCAAAAGGAAAAGCTACAAGGAAACTGATAATTATAATCAGAAAGAGATGTTTGAAATTTCTGTCACACTTAATGAGGTAAGGTTCCTGAAGAATTTAACACACACATGATCAGGATGACTGGCTGATGTTTCCCCTGACATGAAGTGGAGAGACTATATCAAGTCAATTGCTATGTCTGTTGCAAGGAAGCTTGATTCACTGATAACTACAATATTCAAAAATTTAAATGCAACATCAATCACTATATCTTCTGTCTTGAAGCCTGTTTCTTTTTTGCCCTGTTTAATCTCACCCACTTTCCCTGTAATCCTCTGCATTCTAGTGAGACATTGTCACCTTGGTTGGGATGAAATGATTAAATAAAAGAACATAGTGAAGGCAAGATAAGCAAATAAAAACAGTGACGAACTTAGTGAGCTTGCATGAATGGATAGTAAAAGGACAAAGAGAAATTGTAAAGAGTAAAAAAATCATTTAGACCAACAATAACATAAAACTGTGGAAAGCCATAATTGCCTATATCCTGAAAGACTTGCTACATAAAAGAATAAGGCTCAATGTTGCTTAAGTTCAGTGACCGTGCGGGAATCTGTGTTTCAATGTGATGTAGCTGTAAGCCACAAACCAATAAAATGATAATAATTATAAAACTACATTACTTTGGAAGACCACAATGTAAATAAAAAAATAATCATTGCAAGTCAATAAATTTTATGTTTTTTATCATGTAAATTTGTTTATAACAATGAATTTAGAACAATATAAATTGTTTCAATTTTTTAACCTGCTTTATGTTATCAGCTGGTTATTGTTATCTAAAATCACTGTTCCAAAGTAATCATAATAATGACTTCCTCTGTAATTTAAAATTTTTACTTTTTCTACACTTCTCTTTTGCTTTTTACCTTTCTTTTCTACAGATCGTGTCAAAGAATCCCTCCAAGAAATCTATCTCATGACAAACATGTGAGTTTCAAATATCTATTTTTATGTGCCATGTTTCTTCAGTATATGGGTAATCATGACTCTCCACAGCTTCTTGTCTCTTGTAGTTCTAAGCAACATTTGATTCTTTACTATCCCTCTTTGTTCCCAATCTGCCATCTATTCATACAAACTCATTACATAGGTAGCTTGATATTTCCCTCTGTCCAATTCCTTCACTATGCCCTGTGACTGTTTAATTTTTCAAGCACTCTTTCATCATAATTGGTCCTTGAAATTTCGATGGTCTCTCTTTCTGATTTTAAGTATAAGCATGTTTCTAGTTTTCTTTAAAACTTCCTCATTGCTCCAGCATTCAGCCCATTGGTATTTTCAGCCTCTGTCTATAGAACCACATCTGTTGCTTCAAGTCTCTTCTTTAATTGTGAGGAAATTGTCTGCCATTCCCTGACATATAAGAGGATAGATGTGATATAGCAGTCAGTATAGCACTCTTTTCTTTGTTTTTAATGAAACTTATGTTTTATTGCTATTCCTACTTTCTGGAAGACTTATTTTGTTACTCCAATGCATCTTTGGATTTCTGTCACATTTTTCATCATCTGTTACTATAGTAACCAGATACTTCATACTATTTTACTTAGAAAAACAGTTTTTGAGAGTCATTGTATTAGGCATTATTTCAGGATTTAAAAAATTTAAATTGACATTTTTTTCTTTCTTATAGAGTTGTAACTGAGTTATTAAATGATATCCGAGATTGTATCAGCTGCCTTTACAAGTTGTCAGAGAGTGTCTCCACCTTGGACATGTTGTTGTCATTTGCTCATCTGTGCACCCTCTCAGAGTATGGTAAGATCTTGATTTGCTTCAACTTGTAAACCAAATTTAATAATTCAATACTAAAATGAACAGAAGAAAAAATGAGAAAGTATTTAATATTAAGTTATCTGAATTCAGAGATGAAGCATTTTCTTTATTAATCACAGTCACAGAATGTAAAACTAACCTGGGAATTGTAATAAAATGGGGGGGTCATCTTCTATGTAATAGCAGTAGAGTATATTCAACTATACAGAGATTATAATGTATGAGAGATAAATATAGAAGGTGGGGTTGATCTATGGAGTTATATATATATATATATATATATATATATATATATATATATATATATATATATGTTGCATATTTCCTGCAATATAACGCATGCTTTTTCTTGGAAAAATGCCTCAACAAATTATCATTTGTCATATATCCAATTGATTGTTTGGATACTCAACTAATACCTAAACAACCCTGTTAGACATATTTGCCCTCTTATAACCCTTATAATGAAATACGTTTTATTATAAATGATTCAATTACAAAATGAAATAATGTTAAAAAAAATACCAGTATAAAATTTTTAATTGTTTTTTCCTTGCTGAATTGTAAGCGTGTGTTTTATAAACAAGTGTATGTTATATTGTGAGAAATATAGCAATGATTAAATTATCACATTTTACATCTACTATTCTGATGAAGGTCTTTTTAATTCCCATTTAAAAATATAACATTATTTTTCTAAAATAAAATTTTACTTACCTATTTCTTTTCTTTTAGTTTGTCCAGAATTTACAGATACAACAGCCATTAAACAAGGCAGGCATCCAATTCTGGAGAAGATAAGCATGGATCCTCCTGTTCCTAATAATACAGTAATAGCTTTTTATTTTATGCAATGGTGAAACTGAAATTTTGTTTATATTTCAATGTTTATTCACATTATCTTCAGCAAAAACTATGATTGGAAGAAACTCATGCTGCTTATCTTTTCAAATCTCTGTATTTATTTATACTTGTGAACAAGAACACACACACACACATATAGACACATGCATAAATATACATACACACATATATACTCTTATGTTCCTAATACATATATGCATATGCACACATACACTCTTAGCCACCTAATACACATGCACACATACACATTTATCCTTAGAGGTGATGAGTATTAATAATTAAGACATTGGAATTTTTCTTAATACACAATAAACATGAAGGTGTTAATAAAAAAAGTGAATCAGAAAATCATTTAAAGAGTAAAAAATTGTGAAATTAATAACTGGCATGGCCTTAACAAACTCAGGGTTGGGTCTGAAAATTTCCTGAAAAATATAAATATCTTCACTGTCTCTTAAAGTACATACACACAAATACAGACACAAACACACACACACAAGAGAGTAAAGTTTAGATGAGTATACTGTTTTAATAAAAAAAAAATGCATTGCAAGTGCCATGATGTGCAAATCTCTTGGGAGGAGTTGGAGTTAGGACTTGTTGCTGATTAGGCTGATTAGAATAACAATTCAAGAAGAGAAAAAATATACTTGTGTCTATACAGCTCGCTGAAAAAAGGAAGAAAAATATTTATAGAATAGACTTTACTGTTAGAACAGGGGTTCTCGACCAGGTGGGGAATTTCCCCCAAGGGATAATTGAATAAACAACTGACAATGCTTCAAAAGAAATTCAAACAACTTAAGTCTGTTATATTTATTACTGCTACATGTAAGCATACAACAAAAATGTTATGAAAGAAATATTAGTTTAAAATGAATTAGAATTAACAAGGCTTCATCTAAGAAATTCAAATACAAAATAATATAATGTAGTGATGGAGAAATAAATAAGTAGAAATGAATAGTAGCAGGGATACTGGAGTTTCACCATTTCTGCGAATAGATGGATAATCAGAATCACTATGTTACAAAGCTATATTTTGACCAACCAAGAGCGACCTTTCAAAGCAGATCTATAGATGTGCATCTAACCAGATGTAAAATCAACAAAAACCAGAATTGATAAGTAAATTTTGTCCATTATTCAATGATGGGGTCATCATAACATAACCAGAGCCAAAAGGCAACATTTGTGTGACCAGCTGGTGACTTGAGAAAGCTAAACCACCCTGCTACATTGAAAACATACACTGTTTCTCCATCTTTTTAGCAGACCACTGATACATTTGAAAACAAATATACATTCCTTCACCCACATTGCTAAGCAGGCAGCTACTACATTTGGATACATACATATACATATATATTTACTTCCTCCTGGACACTCTCTCTCTCTCTCTCTCACACACTCTCTCTCTCTCTCTCTCTCTCTCTCTCTCTCTCTCTCTCTCTCTCTCTCACACACACACACACACACATGTACCACGACTTTTGCACTTGAACTCTTGGAACTTCAACTTTCATTTTATCCTTCTCTATTATTATATTGTATTATGTAAAGATTTATTTTGTATTTATGAACAATCTGTGCCTTTCCTTTTAATCATTGCACAAGGCTAATATACACCCAAACCAAAATTCTACCTATATAATGAGGTAATATATGATGTCAAAAGATAACCTCTACAAATCCTCCATAATAATAATGATCATTTTCATGCTTATAGTTTTACTTTTATTATATCAAGTTTTCAGATTAAATAAATCTCAAATTTCACTCTAAATAAAACATTTTATTTGTAGTTTGTTTCTTTTGGCTTGTAATAAATTTCCTACTCTGTTTCCTTCAACCAACAGAGTAACACAAACCAAACTATCTAACAACAGGTGTCTCCTGTTCACTACCATAGTTGCACTTTTTGCTGTTGCCTCTTTAAGCACTTTCTGTAGTTTGAGTAACAGTTCAAATTTACATATGTTAAAATAGATTCTCACAAAAGTCTATGTGACTCCAATATCAATCTGTTTTAAATATACATCTCAGGAAGCTGCCATTTTCTTTGGGGGAATATTTTACATGCGAGATATGTCTGGATCTGTTTCCATCCTGGAGGTAAGTCATTTTCTCTTGTGTTGTATTATTTTTCTTAATTATTCATTGTTAATACATTGTTTTTTTATCTAAGAAATGGATATCCTCTATTATATTTTCAGTATGCCTCAAATGACAGCAACTTTATCATAATCACTGGGCCAAATATGGTAAGTTTATTCTGATGTTCATTTTTCACAATATATTTTTGATGAGCTTTCAAATTTTATTGAGATTATTTTCCCACTAATTATTTAAAACATAATGTTAACTTAGTAATTCACCAGACAATGATTAATATCTTTTGCTTATAATATTATGGGAAGCGCAGAGGTTTTGCTACATATTTGCTAATATTTAATTGCTCTTTTCTGTCTCTGTAGCACTTGTTTGAATTATTGAGCTATGAAAATCCCATTTTTAATTTTCAATGAATTTTCCTGGTAAATCATTTATAAAGCTTTGTAAAACATTATCATTGCTTTTACATTATAAATATAACAGCCCCATTCTGTCAGAGAATTCCTGAACATTGACAATCTTTTTTCTTTTTGATTTTCAATGCATTTCTACAGTAAAATCATTTATAACGAATTCCCTGTAGTAAAATCAATTACAACGAGAAAAATTTCATGGTTTTGTTATTTAAATTTTCTGAAAAATCATAATTCTTAAGAATAATTGAATAAGCTCCTTGCAAGTTATGTGACTATAAATTTCCAATGGAAATACTACTATAGCATTGTTAAAAATAAATTCAATGTCATTTTTAAGAAAAAAAAAAGGTAAATTAAATTTAAAAGAAATTGAATTAATATTAAATTTAAAAGAAAAACTTAAATTAAAATCAGATTAAAAAGAAAATTAAAAGAAAATTAAAACAAAAAATCACAAAATTAAATGTAAAATAAAAAAAAACTTTTCATCGGAACTCTAATTTCGATTTATTTCTATTTAGTGTAAGGGAAATAACTACGATCGGTTTAATAAGCAAAGTATATGAAAATAGATTTTAGGAAATATCACCCCATTTTTTCAGGAAAAGATTAATTTAATAGTTTACAGAATTTCCTCATACTAAGATTTTAACAAGCATGTTTAAGTAAAGAGAAAATAATTTATAAATAAAATCAGGAATATTTTTATGCAAAATGTGTTCATGCTATAGTAAAAAATCTAATAGCTAAAAAAAATTGGATATTATTGTGTAAAAGGCATAAATGGCGTTTGGGGCTTTAGTTTTTATCTTAGACTTTTTCCTGTCAAGAATGAAGTTAATTGAATCATATTTGTTATTTTATTTTCTCTTCTCAGAGTGGTAAATCAACCTACCTCCGACAAGTTGCCTTGCTGCAGATAATGGCCCAGATTGGATCATATATACCATCTGTGTACGCATCATTCCGTATTTGCGATCAGATTTTTTCCCGAATTGGCAGTGATGATGACCTTGAGACCAATGCTTCAACTTTCATGTTGGAGGTAAAAGCATTCTTTCAATATCTGAAGGAAGATGCCTACAAAATATAGGTTAGCTAAGGTACAGCTGAGCAAGTATTCTGTCTGAGTGTGGTCTATCAACCCCCATGACATGCTCGCCAGAAAATATTTTGTTAAATTATCTAACAAAGAGAGCAAATTCAGCAAAACTGAATTAATATATATATTTTTTAATCATTTCACCCCAAGCAAGGCAATAATGCCACTTGAATGCAAGGGGTTACTGGGAGTGAAAGAGAATGAGAAGACTTTAGAGAAAGGACAATAAAAGAACCGAGTTCAGGAAGACAGAAGATAGCGAATGGTGTTGCATTTAAATTTTTGAATATTGTAGGTGGCAGGAAAGCAGGCATAAAAAGAAACTATTAGAATAGAACATACGGTTATATATCTAGTGAATTCAAATGTAAAATGGTGAGACGTAGTTGCCAATCTAGTAGAAGGCTTAAATTCATGCAATCAAGGCAAACAAGAAGGAAAGCCCATCAGAGCAATCGCTATGAAAATATTTATAGAAAAGACATCATGGAAGTTGGAAAGTTACTGAAATTGAGATGCCAGGTTAAGATCGATTACATTATAGACCCTTCTTTGGATTTTGTCAAAAATCATGAGATATATAGTAGGAGCACCAGACCAGATATGGTAGCAAAATTCAATGCATGGATGAATGGTAGATTTATAAATATGTAAGATGGATTCTGATGAGAAAAGCTGTCTGATACTTCACAGTAAACCAACTTTCCCAGCTGTACATGTAGCAACTGATTTAATATAATCACTCCACTTCATGTCAGTGGAAAATGTGAGCACAAGAAGAAGCATGTGAAGTGAAATGCTTAATCAATTTGGCATTAATGAGAGCCAAGTAGAGATAAAAGATTAATAGGGTGATAGTTTGAGGGGTCAGGAGGTTCACCAGAGTACTTAGACAGAAACTAAAGAGGAGGATTTCTTAATAAGCAGTGTGCCATTTATTGTAGAGTTTGGAGAAAACAGGAGCCATTTTAGGAGCACATTTCCTCTGGACAATTGCATGGACACTGTTTAATCAGCAAAAGCCTTGTGGGGATCTAGTTTGGAAATGATTGCTGAAACTATGGATGTAGTTATGTGCATATCACTTAGTAGAGATTCTGTTCTGGGGAAAATCAGGCAAAGATACTCCTAATGAATTAGGAATTACTGTATCTGCAGTACATGACAATACTTCAAACTGATTGCAGAGACGAGGAAGTGAGGATTTGCTATTGTATGAACAAGAGCAAATACACACTTACAGAGCTGCCAGTAATCTCTAGAACCAAACTTGTGAGAGGCTATATGGTGTCTCATTCTATCAGCAAACCAAGAATTTTAGTTTGCAGTTAACACCCCCTTATTCTTTTTTGTAGCATGTCCTTTCAGGACCTGTGTAATCAAATTTCCTATTCTTTCTCACAATTTCCTATTCTTTGTAGCTCTATGCAGTGTTTTCCCCTTACTATCCCACCCAGTCTCTGTTCTGCAGTCCATTTACACAAGCTCATTAGGTAGATTGCTCACTGTTTGCCTCTGTGCCTCTTGTCTTCAATATATCCTGTGAGTGTTGAATTCTCCAAATCCTCTTTTTTTATTATGTGTCCCAGAGATTTTACATCTGAACTTATTTTAGGTGATGAAACAATCTATAGACAAAACAATCAGTGAGAGCAAATTAGCCTGTTAACAAAGTGACATTCAACCAACATCTTTTATGGAGATTGTCCTTTCAGGATATGAGCAATTGTAGCTCTCCACAACTTCCTATCCTTTATAGATATAAGATAGTAAGGGGAAAATTCCTCTTACTATCCCAAACAGTCCTTGTTCTGAAGTCAATTTACACAAGTACATTAGGTTTATTAATCCTAATTTCCCAGTGTGATAGCACCTGTTAGGGTCTCAGTTATGGGCAAATAATGAACTCCCAAACTGAGGTCAAAACATCATGAAAGTATAAAATACATTTTAATAATAAAAGGAAATTCCAGTAGTAGATTTTAATAGTAAAAAAAATAGTTCCAGCAATAAGTTTTAACAGTAACAAAAAAAATTTCCAGCAACAGATTTTAATAGTAACAAAAAATTAATTAATTTCAGCAATAAATTTAAATAGTAATAAATAATTCCAGCAATAGATTTTAATAGTAACAAAAAATAAAATAATTCCATTATTAGATTTTAATAGAAACCAAAAAATAAAATAATTCTATCAATAGATTTTAATAGTAACAAAAATAAATAAATAATTCCATTCAATACATTTTAATAATAAAAAAGAATAATCCCAACAATACATTTTAATAGTAAAAAATATTTCCATCAATAGATTTTAATAGTAACAAAAAATAAAATGATTCCAGCAATAGCTTTTAATAGTAAAAAAATAATTCCACTAATAGATTATAATGGTAACACAAATAAATAATTCCTAGCAATAGATTTTAATAGCAGAAAAACACAAAAAATTCCAGCAATATGTTTTAATAGACACAAAAAAATGACATAATTCCAGCAATAGATTTTAATAATAAAAACAAAGTAAATTAATCCCAGCATTAGATTTTAACGGTAAAAAAAAATAATTCCAGCAATAGATTTTAATATAAAAAAAATAAAATATTCCATTAATAGATTTTAATAGGGTCGAAAAAAAATAAAATGATTCCAGCAATTGATTTTAATAGTAACAGAAATAATTAAATAATTCCCATCAATAGATGTCAGCAATAGATTTTAATAGTAACAAAAAAAATAATTCCTACCAATAGATTTTAACAACAAGAAAAAATAAAAAATTCCAGCAATAGATTTTAATATTAACAAAAGTAATTCCTAGCAATAGATTTTAATAGTAAAAAAATAAAATAATTCTCACAATAGATTTTAATAGGAAAAAAATAAAATAATTTCCACAATAAATTTTAATAGTAAAAAAAAATATTCCCATGATAGATTTTAATAGTAAAAAACAAAAAATAAGGAATTCCACCAATATATTCTGATAGTAAAAAAAAATTTTTAAATTTCAGCCAAAGATTTTAATAGTAAAAAAAAACAAAAATTTACATCAATAGATTACTTTAGATCACTTACTTTCCTTCCTGTCATTTTTTCATGATTTTAACACAGTTCAATGCTAGTTGAAATCATGGTTTTTCATTGTTCTCTTGTGTGAATGCATAGTTTAAGTTCTATAAACATTTGCATAGTTTTCCCAACAGGCTTTAACAAAAATCTGATGAGAAATAAACAGAACAAAAGAATTAATTTCTCCAGTTGCAATTTGTCCCTTTGATGTTTAGAACTTCTCTTCTATTGTCTTTATGTTGGTGTTTATCTGGTTAAAAAAGTTTCATACTGAAAATATGCATGTACTACAGGGTCACAATGTTCACCAATTTTGATCTACTCAAGGAGACAAACCCATTCTGCATGTGTGTGTGTGTTTGTGAGTGTTTATGCCTTTTTTAATTACCTGGGGTTAGGGACAAAGGCCTCCCCATGTGTTGTGTCCCTTCAACTTAGTAAAATGTAGGAAGAATTAAGTTTGTGCTTTTTATAAGAGTCATGGTGAAATGATTTCTGAAAGAGGCATGGCACGTGGAACTACAATAGTCTACCTCGGTGGACAAAATAAAGGGTTTGGTTTGAAATTCCAATCATCTGAAGAAGGCTAGAGCATACAATGGCTGAAACGTTGTGAATATGGCAATGAAGGATATAGAATGATGATAACAGTTCGAGTAATGTAAATAATGCAATATATATATATATATATATATATATATATATATATATAAAATATTGCACATTGATTGCTGGTATTAATAAAAAAGTGCTCGGTGTAATATAACATACCTATAAATTATATATTAATAATACATATACATTTTTTTCTCACAGCTCTGAGTTTGAGTTTCATGCACAACACAATCTTTTGGTGTTGAGTTGAGTCTCAACTCAGCACCTGAAAATTGCATTGTGCATGAAATTCAGCCATGCTGCCAGTGAGGAAAAAATGTATTAACTATGTTTAACACTTATCTATCATTAAAAAAAATTGAAAAAAATCTTTCATGAAAATTATTTTTTTGCTTCAGAAAAAATGAAGAAATAGTTAAGTGCTTTTGAAAGTAATATCTACATTTAAATATTTTCTTATCAAATTATTACACCATGAAAGCTGTGTCGATAGTTTTATTTAACTCTGAAATAAAAATGCAGCATCTTTCCCAAGTATGCAGAGCAATTCCCAGATAATAAAAGAAGCTCAAGGTTTAATAGCAATAGGTTGGACCATATGTGATAGCAGTATTCTAAGCATGGACAAATGATAGACTTATAGATATGTAAGCTAGATTCTGGAGAAAAAAAAATTGTCTCACCGACCTAGCAATGGATTCAATATAGTCTTTCCATTTCATGTCAGCTGAGAATGTGAGCCCCAGATGGTGGAACGAGTCACTTTCCTGGAGGTTAGCATCAGCCATGCTGATGAAAGATAGCAAGGGTTCTCTCAGATAATTAATGGAGAGCAGTTTAGTTTTGGAGGTGTTAACATTAACAAGCCATCTTTTGCCCCAGTTAATGATGGACTTGAAGTAATTTTCGACATCAGCTACCATTTTGACCTTGTTGGACTGATCAGCTTTACTATCAAGTTAGAAGTAAATGGTTGTGTTGTCAGTGCCAAGTTGAGTGCTGAGGTCATCGAGACAGTCATTAATTAAAAATTAAAAACAAAATAGGACCAATGTTAGTATGAAAGAATCTAGATGAGTGGCCGTTCATTTACACTGGTTTATTTATCGGTTATATCACTGGGATATTTTTTTTCTGAATCATTCTTGGATTTCATGGAAATTATTTTCTCATATTAAATATACCACTAATTAATATTAATGAAATCACAATGGCTCATTGATTAATATCAATGTTAATGAATGCATATAGTCTCTTGCATATATCAATCATTGGGATGGATGACTTTTGACAACTATGAGAGGCTTATAGCCACATCATGTTGAAACACCAGTTCCCATACAATCACTGGAGTTAACCAATGTCAAGCCTGCTCAGTACCTAGTTGGGTGACTGCTTGGGAATACCAGGTGCTGTAAGCTTGGCTGTGCGATTTGTGTAATAGATAATGGGTTGGAATTGTTAATCAGAGTGTCAAGTTCCAATTCTTGTTGGGTTCATTATATTCATTTATGTACAAACACTATTGAGAAAAGTATGAATCTACCTTTCCTCCCCAACTATTCAGCTATGGGTTTATTAGTAAAACTTGTATGACTAGTCACTTATTAATCACTTGTATTACTTGTACGTTCACTGTCTGAGATGCGTTCTGGGCAACAGTTGGTTCAACCAGGTCACCAATGCCATAGGTCTCACCTGAGTCCAGTTACCCAGCTTATACATGCTTCTCCAACAGTGCCGGCTTTGCTGGCTTCTACACTGTATGCCAGATGGGAGGATTTTGACGGTCCTTCTGTACAGGGAAGTATGCGAGGGTTATGAACTGGATACTGGCAAGAGAGCACATCTTGCTTTAAGGACATTAGAAAAAGGGACATGAGAGTGATGGACATGGATATTGAGAGGTAGGATGATATTGGCAATGATCACTCATGCTGGAGATGCAATTTACACATGATTTGAAACAAGGAGAGGAGAAACAAAGGCTTGCCACCACAGAGAAGCATGCTCAACAGAAAGAAAACAAGGTGACATTGGGGGAGAGCACATGCATTTTGTTGCAATTGCAATTCACTCCCATAACGAGACTGACAGATGCCACATTATTATTATTATTATTATTATCACTAAACCATTATTTCCCCCCACCAAATGCTTACATTCTAAAAATATTTTCTGGCTTTAAATAACCTGCAAAAACCGTAGAAAACAAATCAACCAACCAATAACTGAGAAATATTGCACACTTTTGCTAAATACACAAACATTGAATCAAATTTGTGTAAGGAAACTATTTGAGCTGCCATCATCCTTTTAAAAGAGAACTGATACAGATAGCGTCATTCATTTTGAAAAGTAAATTAAAAAAACTGAAGATAATATTACTACTCCTAGTGGATGTGCAGGTGGGATAATGAATAGAAGGTTGGGATAAGAAATTGGAGAGCTGAGTTTGAATTTCTGTTGGGTTCATTACATTATGTACAAAGGATAAGAATGGATCTATCTCTTCCTCCCAGCTATGGGTTAAATACTAGAACTTGTATCTGGAAAAATCATTATTTCTTGTTGGTTACAACCACAGTGTGAATGACCGCCAGTGATTACCCTCTGCAAATTTATAAACAAATCCTACAGTTGCATGCTGGGATTCCTAACCAATAAAAATATGTAATTCTCAGTCTTATTCTGATATTTTTATTCTTTCTTGTCTTGAAGTCAGAATGCTATAACCATTTGACTATATCCCTTTTGCATGTGAACACTATTCTTACTTATTATTCTTACTGTGAACTTATAGTTTTATTACTGCCTTATAGTTGCTTTGCTTTTGTGTTGTATTATGACATGATCAGTAGTCAACTTCTGCCTGTCTCTTAGTTTACTATCCACTTTATATCTCTTCTACTTGTCATAAGAAAATAGGTACAATCCTATTTACCAATCCACTATACCTCTCTGAACCAAAGAGGTTTAATGCCAAACTTCTACAACCTCTTTCCCTTCCACCCCCTTGAGGTTTATGTCCTGTTCTTTTTAATGGAGATCTTGGTCTCACTTCATCTTTTACAGTGTCTGAGTTACTTCCTGATCAGAAGAACTCACCTGTTCTTATCTGTCAAGATCTTCCATCACAACATCTTCCTCCTCAATTCTGGTTCTTAATTGGTCAGAATGGACCATTAGGCTTTTTCCTTTCTTTGATATAATGGCTGTGTCATGTCTCCTTTGCATGATGCAATTAGCTCTCTCAGGATTTGCTACTTTATCTCTCTTATACGACACATCCTTTCATTTGTCAAATAAGACATTCTTAATGGAAATAATATTTGTCTACACATTAATGCATATGGGCTTTAAAATCTGTCAGCATGTGGAATAGTCCTATAACTAAGCAGTAAACTTGGTAAGTAACTGTCTATAGTATCTCTACTTGGGGAAAATGCTTTTAATCCCATTTTTACTGTCTTCACCATTCTTTTTAAATGTGATGTTTTGTAAAGGAAGCACTCAACCCGTCCCAACCAATTGCATAGATCTTCATCCTGAATCCACATGCATTGTCTGGTACCAATGTTTTAGGGATCCCATTTCTAGAAAATACCACTCTTAGTATTTGTCTTTTTGTAATCATTTTTCTATCTTGTTAATGCAATAGTCACTTGCAAAAAATGTATTATTCTTACAATCCAAAACATGTTTATCAACCCACAAAGGATTGATAAATCATAAAAAAAACAATCACTCAATTACTATTACTAGTTTATATATAAAAAAAGGACTGCTGAGCACAGGGATAAATAAGGATTGGATGTATATGGTTATATTTGTTCTGCAATTATTGATTCCAGTATCTCAAATTGTAGAGTAGCTGTTATACATAGTCAGGCTTCACAAGGTAAAGTAATGAGTTTAAGCCTTGTCTCAATCATATTCTTTATTATTGATCCACAGTAAAGAATGAGAATCTGAGTAATTTTGATGGAAAGCAAGTAAAATTAAAATGAAAGAAATACTAGTCAATACTTAATACTTCATGACTAGTTTTTGCCTTACTATTTTGTATTTGTATTTTCATGTTGTTTCTTGTACACACATCATTTTGTCCATTGCTGCCTCCAACCATTTTCAGTTGCTTGCTATCATACTCAGTAATCCTTCTCTGAATTTTGAACATAACCCTTTATTTAATCAATAGAGATAAATCTTTTGTTCTCATTCTTAGAGAATATTTCATATCAGTTAATGCTTGCCAGTTTTATTCACCTTTAATGCTGTTTGTCTGTTTCTTCCACTTCAACACTATCAGATACATGCCCTATAGATTAAAACATTGGTTCGAACATATCTTTCCCTGGCCATTGTGAGTTCAATCCCTGGGTCTGGCAATGCTAAAAGTTATATACCCTGGTTCAGTGGAAGAAATCAACAAACACAAAAGTGACAAAGACAGGTAAATATTAACTGCTATGAAATATATCATAGGCAAAGAAAGCAGAACAAGAACCTTCTATCCAAGGAGGTTGAATAAAGAGCTTTGTTCAAAATTCTGAGAATGTTATCAAGTATGATACCAGACACTGAAGAAGGTCAGAGGGTCCAGTGGCTGAAACATTGTGTGTATATCTATTTACCAGGTCACCTAGGTCACAACCAGATGTGACACAAGGTTGAGGTTTAAAGTGGGTTTAATGGCCATACTGTGTAAAAATCCCCAAGCCTCCTTGGCACTTCCCCTTCTGGGGACATCTCAGGTGCCAGGCAATAAATCCAGCCCCCTCCCAAGGGCTAGATAATGCCTCAGAGAAAGTCCCTAGGGCTTAGGCTTAATATTAATGCAAGAAATTCCAGCCAAAAACTGGGATTTTCATATACAAATATTGTGGGTATAGGTATTACCAGTTTGCCCACCTTGCAACCAGATATGACACAAGGTTAGTTTAAGGTGTGTTTCTTGGCACTACCTCTTTTGGGGACACCTCATGTGTCAGGCAACAAACCCAGCTCCCATCTGATGGAGAGGTAATGCCTGGTGGCGTGGGGAAGCATTATCTACAAGAAATCCCAGACAAAAGCTGGGATTTTCATATACAGTGTGGGTATAACAACCAAGATGGACATGAATAGCAAAATATATAATGATAATTCTTCATCTAAGAAATTCCAACATACATGTGTTTTATCTAATTAAAATTCTTGATAATATTAATGCAAACTCATGAAGTCTCTTTATTCCAAGAAAACCATTGTGTTTGTATTGTGTATTATTTTTAGATGAGAGAGATCAACTACGCCATACAAAATGCTTCAAACAACTCACTCATTGTCATTGATGAACTTGGGCGAGGTAAGTAATTTTTTTAAAGTTAGGAATTTGTCATGTCTTTTTGATCATTAACATTTTTCTATCTAGGACAAAAGATAATATCCTAAATCTGCTATCAAATCTTGGAATATTCCTATTTTGAGCATAGAGTTTGCTTTAATTTTTAACCACTGACAATTACACTTTCCTTGTTCTCAATGCATTTCTATAGCAAAACAACAATGCATTTGCATTGCATGTATTATAGTATAATGCTTGCATTGATTTCTAACAACTGACATTCCCTTTCTTCCTGATTTTCAGTACACAACAACTGAAATCTGCTCCAAATTTTAAGTACAGAATTCAATATTTTATCATCAGATTTTTACGGCATTTAGTGACTAAATTAGTAGGAGAAGCTGGCATTGCCTAGGGTAGAATAATTTCATGTATCGTAGTAGAGGAAAATATCTTTAATATATTTCTTAAATGAAACAACAAATGCAAAAAGATGAATTTTACCCTATTTACACATGAAAATGTAGCTGTTACTGAAAAAAAAACCTTTTCCTACCCCTAAATCAAGTAATGTAGCATATTTGTTAGATAAGGATTCTGGGTACCTAAAATGTATGCTATGCTCATTGTTTGCAAGAATGAAACGGTTAATAAGGGTTCCAATTCTAGAACAACCAACATAGAACATGTCATGGGTAAAGTATAGAATCTGAAATCACAACCAGCTATCTTGAAAGATTGTCTTTGTGCCTTGCTAATGGTAACATTAGCCATTCCTCTACAGGGAAACATTCATTGACCGAGCGAGCAGCCAATACTGCTTTTGGTTGAAATTTATAAAATCTTTCTCTCAAAACAATTTTTAAGGAAAATATGTTTTTCAAGTACAATAGCTTTTATTGGTGGGGGTTTCCTTCCTAGACTTTTATTTGAAGCATTATTTTCTCTTCAAGTTACATGTGACTATTACATTTTAGTTGTTGCTGCTGTTGATACCCTTCAAGTGCTGTAATTTCTGTTATTTGGTACAGTTGTTTGTGATTCCTTTACTGCCAGTCCACAAGGTTCAAAGAAGGGTGATCTTTGCCAAGACCCATCAGCTTCACTCACTCAAAGACATTTTTTACGATTGATCTTAGAAAGTGGTTGTACACAGATGAATATTTAGATATTTCTAAATGGGTTTGGCACAATGCATGACATCCATATTGATGTAATGGAATAACCTGTCACCCCCATGAGTGACTACACTATAGGTAGTAACTACCTATAAGTATCGTTAAGTCAACGGACTACAGTCTAACTGGGATCTGTTGAGTACGACTCAGACATATGCGAGAACAACTGACCTTCCAATAGTAGCACTCACTACTGGATTGACTTGCAATGATTGTGCACATAACTGTTACCTTATTTCTTATTGTACTGGTTATTACAATAAACCTTTACTTATTTTATCCACCGTGTTTGTCAAGTATATATTCCTATTAGCACGGAATATAACACATATGAAAATCATGGCAAATCTGAGTTTCACTAGGAATTGAAGTTGGTTGAATTAAAAAAAATTAAGTCTGTTGGAATTATGGGGATGCTTAGAATTAACATATCTAATTTTTTCCCTACCACAGTTAAGATAGTTGCATTAATTATATGTAAGAGAATCTCATTGACAACTATGTGGGCACTTTTGCATGACTTAGGAATATAGTGCTTTTGGTAAAGCATGATAGGCATTCCAAATTTAAGGAACTCAATTTGGTTTTCTTTCAATGGACTTGTACAGCTGACTCTCATTAATCTATTGTAATATCTTTGAGTTTACATCTTAGCTGCAAGAATGTCTCGCTCACAGAGTCACTGGTTATTTTTGTAATTTTAGGACATTTTGTACATCTATAAGAACTAAAAATCAAGTTTAATATTGAAAAGGTGACAGGTTCTATAGTAGCCCTCTTCAATATAATTAAATCATATGTATAGGTTGTCTGGGGGTTCAGGTTTAAAAAAAACAACTTGAACTGTTCAGTCTTAATTTGCTGAAATTGATAGGAGAGTCCACTATATATATATATATATATATATATATATATACAATTTGTGGACTTTCAACATGCAAATTTTCTATTGCATTTTTATAAAAATAACAAAATATCTCTATAATTCAAGTAACATTACAGTTAGCACATACATACAGGATGCGATGGATAAATTGTCGTTTAAATTACACACAAATGAATATAATACTGACATCTCATTTTAAGAGATATATTTACGAAAATTACACAAAAATATATTCAAATATTAAAGAGTAAATTTATTCAATAAAATCAACATTGACTTCAACCATGGCCTCTCAATAACATCAGAATCTCCTGCAACTCTTCTGGATGGTCTCCTTGTTTAAGTTGGTAAAAGCTGCCATAATCCTTGCCTTCAGTTCATCTTTGGTGTTACAAGGAGTTTTGTTGGTCTGCACCCAACACATAATAATCAAGAGAGTTGCAGTCTAGGGAGTTAGATGGCCAGATATAAGGGGTGATGTGGTTGCAGAAATTGTCTGACAGCTGTGGCTGGGTTCTCTTGCTTGTGTGGCATGGTGCAGAGTCCTTTTGTCAGGCATATTGTCTTCCAGCAGCCACCCTCTTGACCCATGCCAGCACCACCTCCTCAAGGAACTTGATGTAGGTTTTCATGTTGAGTCTGAGGCCCTATAGAAAGATGAATAGAGGCCTAACATTGACATCTCTAGTGATCACTCCATACACCTTTGTAAACACCATTAGACTGTTTTTTTCTAACATCAACAGGGTGGACATATCATAAAAATTGGCTCTTAAAAGAGGATTTTAAATTTGCTAAAACAGAGAGTTATTTAAATAAACAAGTTAAATAATATATGACAGTCTGGAGGATATAAAAATAACTCTGTGAAATTTTTTTTTTCTTTTTTTTTCTGATGACACTGAAACCTGTCATGGTAAAATTTCTTGCAAATTGTCTTATATGTTTCCCATATATATATATATATATATATATATATATATATATATATATATATATATATATATTTATCTTTGTGCAAATGCACAAAGAGATAGATACATTTAAAATTTCATCCATACACAAATACTTTCAAAAGCCTGTTAATGTTTCTTGTTTGGTCACTTTACTTTGACATTTTCTGAAAGTCAGTCTGACATTTCACTAGTAACAACATTTTTTATTTCTTACTTTTAGTAGGTAATCACACTATCAGTTCAACCTCATATTGGAAATGAAATATTACTTATTGTAACTAATACTGACACTTTAACTATTACTTTAAATATCAGTAATGTTACTAATACTACTAAATCATATATCACAATTTCTCTTAAAGTTACCATAATTTTTACAACATATTACTTTTGTTCCTAACATTTTATTGTATTTGATATCACATATGCATATATAGTATTTAATATCACATATGCATCTGGCTGTACCAGATCGTCATCTCTGATTGCAACAAATGCCTCTTTGTCTCTGCTCATAATGAGTGAAAGCATGTCCTCAAAGAAGCAAAATTAATGTTTGCTGGTAGAATGAAACAATGTATAGCATCTTGCAAGTTCAGTTCTAGATATTATTGGTGGCTCTGCAAGAATGTGATGAACAACAGCAAATCCTCAATCCCTTCTCTATTCAATCAGTTTGAATTCCTAACATCTACAGCAGATAAGGTTGAATAATTCACTTGGAAATTCTCATCCAACACAACAGTCAACTCATTCAGAGTACCCACATCTGATTTCCCTGCTAGAACAGAACCTCCACTGAGTGATATGTGCATAACTCCATCATACTCTTTTCACAAATTACACAAAAATGCAAATAACACTAACAGATATATTTACCAAATTTACATAAAAATATCTTCAAATATTAAAGTAAATATATTCAATAAAGTCACCAGTGGCTTCAACCATCATCTCCAGACAACTTCAGAATCTCCTGCAACTTTTCAGGACAGTCTCCTTGTTTAAGTTGGCAAATACAGCCATAATTCTTTCCTTTGTTTCATCTTTGGTGTTGCAAGGAGTTTTGTTGGTGTCTCACTCAACTGCAGCTGACAAATAATAATCAAGGGGTTGTAGTGTAGGGAGTTAGATAGCCAGATGTAAAGGTTGATGTCATTGCAGAAATTGTCTGAGAGCCATGACTGGGTTCTCCTGCTTGTGTGGCATAGTGTTAGAGATATTGTCTTCCAGGGAAGCACTACCTTCTCAAGGCACTTGATGTAGACCTCTGTGTTGAGTTTGATGCCCTCAAAACAAATTTGAGAGGTTATTCTTATCAAAATCTATATGAAGGGAGGCATAGTGGAGTAATGGATAGTGGCTCCAACTGAGGAATCTGAGAGCAGTGTTCAAATTCCAGTCAAGTTCATTGCATTCACTTACATGCTAATACCCTTGGGAAAGGTATTAATCCATCTCTTCTCCCACCAGATATGGGTAAAGGACATAGCCTTGGTTGACAACTAGCCTAAGAGAAGGAAAAACTCTGAATTCAAACCAGCCTGGAGAGGGTTGGGCCCTATCAGGCTATCTTGCCTAAGACACATCATTGCTTCTATGGCTGCAGTACATGTGGTTCCCCTACAACACTAATGGGTTACAGAACTCATGATGATGATCTTTATCAAGTTCCATAGTAAATAATTAGCCTCTCAACTGAACAATCAAAAATTAGTCTCTAACTCTGCTGGTATGATTTATAGTCAAAAATCAAAGAAAACATTCTTCTTTAAAATTTGCTGCTGAAGTTGGCTGTTAAAATCAATTTCAAATCACTTCCCATTCATAAACTAGATTATATCTAGCTAAATTTATACAACTAGATATACAAGATTTCTACCCTTCTATAACAGAACCCATGTTGGATAAGGCCATCTTCTTAGCTCAAGAACAAGTAAATATAAGCACAAATAAAATACAATTCATTAAACACTTCCAAAAATTGCTATTATTTAGCAATGAAAAGTGTAGATAAAGAAAGGAGGGGCCTTTGATGGTGAAGTGACCTGTGAGCTCATAGGTATGCATTGGCTACACAAGCTAAGTAAAAAAATTGATAAAAAGGTGACTACAGGGACAAACATCTCATAATCTTAAGAAACTATAACAGACAAAAAACTGGCAAAACCAGAAAAATAGTCATAAAAACTTTCAAAAATAAGGATTCAACATAAACATGAAAACTAACCTAAAAGAAGTACATTTCCTAGAAGTCACATTCAATGTAAGAAAGGTACATGCGAACCATACGGAAAAACTAATGGCAAACCATTTTATATATACACATCTTTCAACCACCTGCCATCAATAATCAGGCAGATCCCACAATCACTTAACTATAGACAATTCTTCCAGTGAAACAATCTTCAATGAAGACAAGAAAGATTATGAAACAGCTCTAAAAACTGGGGATTTCCAACAACAATCACATACACACTACACAGCATAAAAACAGGAAAAGAAATATCATATGGTTCAACCCACCATACAACAAAAACTAAAAAACAAATGTAGAAAAAATATTCATTAAACTGATGCACAAACCCTTCCTCCCATCAATCACTTTCCACAAGATATTCAACAAAAACTCAGTAACAATCAGCAACAGTTGCACCGAGAACATGACACAAATAATAAAATAGCACAACAGGAATCAGCCAACAAACCACCTACACAAATCAAACCCACTTGTAACTGCAGAGCAAAGAACAAATGTCCCTTAAATGGCAGTTGCTTAAAGAACAATGTAATATACCAAACCACTGTAAAATCGGCAAATAACAAAGAAAAAATATACATAGAAGTAACTGAAGGACCCTGGAAATGAAGCAATAAGATAATAAATAAAAATAAATAGATGAAAAATGAAGTAAAATAAAAGTAAATACAAGGTAACCAAAAAAGTTCTGTCCGTTTTTTGATTAGTCATTGAATGAAGTTGAAATATATACAAAATGTGTGTAGCAATTGTTTTCAAATTCGGACAGCCGGAAGTAGGAACATCAGACGTTATAAAAAATATGCACACTGTGCCTGACCATCAGTTATAAGCTGGACAGCTGTGAGAAGGATGGAAGTGTCTAGAGATCTCGTTCGGGGCTGTTTGCTTTACGACTTCAAAGTGGGCTTATCAGCAGCTGCATCAAGTCACTGCATATGTCAAGCGTTTGGGGATAGTGCTGTGGATGAATGTACTGCAAGGTGTTGGTTTCTAAAATTCAAGTCGGGAGATTTGTCTCTCCATGATGAGCCTTGCAGTGGACGACCACAGGTCTTGAATGACGGAGTCCTGAAGGCGGCCATTGAAGAGGACAGTGTGGCGAACTTGCAAGACAGTTCAATGTTTCCGATGAAACAGTTAGACTTCACCTGCACCGTCTAGGTAAGATGTACAAACTGAGCAAGTGGCTTCCGCAAACGCTGTTGGAGGTCCACAAGGGACAACGAGTGGCAGCCTGCGTATCGCTGTTCTCGCCACCATACCACATCCTTATTCAATTGAGTGCTTACCTGTGATCAAAAGTGGGTTCTGTATGAAACTCCCAAGCATTTCAGATATTGGTTGTCTCCTCAGGATGCTGTCCCTCACACTGCAAGACCACCTATGTACCCACGCAAGATTATGCTTTGTGTCTGGTGGACAGGTCGTCAAGTGGTTCATTATGAACTGCTACCAATGGGCCAAACGGTCACTGGAGACCTATACTCGCAGCAATTGAAACGTGTGCAACAGGAATTGCGCCAGAAGGAGCCAGCACTGGTGAATCGCAAAGGTGTGCTTTTCCTCCATGACAATGCCAGGCCGCATGTCGAGCGAGTGGTCAGGGATACCATACAGCAACTTGGGTGGGAGACTTTGTGCCATCCACCTTATTCACCTGACCTTGCGCCATCCGATTACCACCTCTTCCACACCCTGGATAATCATCTTCATGGGAAATCCTTCATCAATGAAGCAGACTTGTGCAAAGCCCTCACAGACTTCTTTGCGTCAAAACACCCCGAGTTCTACCGCAAGGGCATTGAACAGCGGGAGACATGTTGGCAGAAGGTGCTGGATGCCGATGGCGATTACTTCGAAGACTAAATATAAGTTACACATACTGTGAAGCATTTTCTTTTTTCCTTTAAAAACGGACAGAACTTTTTTGGTTACCTTGTAAATAAGTAAAATAAACTAATCCAAATCAATAAATGAGTAAATGAATAAATTAAATAATAAACAATTTAAAAATCATGAATACACACATAAACATAATAATAACCAACAACAAATATAATAAAATAATTAGTAATAAATAATGATTAAAAAGCTAAAAACAACTCTTTAAAATAGCCACTTTTTGCAGTTGGATCCACAATGATTTCAGTTTAATAGCCCTTTGAATAATTCAAAATATAACTGTTACCACCCACCAAAATAACTATCAGAATAATATAACAGACATACCTATAATACACCACTGACCAGTTTATATAAACTGTTGACCCAAAACACAACGCACATGGTCTGATGATTGCATTTAAGTATGAAACAACAGACTGTTGGCATGGGGGTTGACCTCAATGTCCACTTATATATATAGTTTTATGGTATGCTATATTTATGGTTAAAAGTGCTCAGTATCAAAGATAGAGTGTATGTAAATATAACAATGGACATTGGGGTCAACAGCATTTGGTGACAACCTGTTTCATGCTTGAACACAATCTTTAGATCTTTTAAACTATTGCAACTCAGTGTCAACCTCAGTGTCCTATTATATATATGTGAGAAAGATTTGTGTGGGCATGTAATACAGAAGTCCTTATAAGAGTGAGTTGTAAACAATTCAGTTAATAGCTGCAAACCTTTGAACAACAATGTTTACAGGCCTTTTTGTATCTAATGAACATCTCTCAATTGCCTGTATTTCATTTTATAGTTGTCACAATTTTTCATCCACGTATAAGTTTATTTTTATTGTTTATTCCTAGCAAATGATTTACAATAACAACTTGTAAGTTGTGCTCTGTGATACACACTTTGTTCATGTTTCTCTTATGAATGTCTATTTTATTTTTTAATTACTTTTGTTTTTATTACTTACATTTAATTTCTTGCAGGCACCAGTGCTGAAGAAGGATTGGGCATTTGTTATTCAGTGTGTGAATACCTTTTGAACCTGAAGGTAAGAATTTTTGAATTTTCTGTTAATTATGTTGTTCTTGTTATTATCTACTTCAGATAAAACCTCCTTTTGATTCACTCCACACCAAAACCTGTCAGATGGATGTGAGCACTACAAAAGCAAAATTAAAGAAGTTGCTTTCTGCACAGGGCGAAATATTCAAGAACTTGTATTAAAGAAAAATATGCACTTTCTGGAGAGTTCATTTCTTTAATAAGATTTCTTGAAAATTCAGACTGGTAGATGAAAATAAATAAATATACTGTTTAATAAATAAATGGAATTTCTAATCAAATATGAGTATCCACTAAAAATAACATTTAAATTCTGTCAGATTGATAAATAAATCCAGTACATTAGAAAATTACTTTGTTTACGTTTGGATACAAAACTGAACGGGTATGAAAAAATTTCAAGGAACATGAAGGCTTTTGCATAAAGGCGCGTTTCAGATTTTACTTGATCAGCAATGCTACTCTGAGGCTGAGAGGGTTAAGACACATATTAACATATATAGTCATTCTGAAAATGAGATGAAGATTTACCTTTAATTCTATGCAAAACATCTGCGAAAAAACATATTTACAACTTTCGACATGAACTAAGAATTATAAAGAAAAGATACAGGATAAATATTAATGGCTTTTTTTTAAAAGTCACTCATTTTCTTTCTTCTTTAATCGCGAGAAAAGCCATCTTAGGGGAAAAGTATTATGATTTATTATTTAAGCATACACACAAATACAAAGCATACACACTAATATACAAACACAAATTTCTTTCTTTTGTCTTGGGATCTGATGAAGCCTAGAAAGGCGAAACACGTAATCAAATCTAGTTTTAATGAAATGTTCTCCAGTTGTCAAATTTCTTGAGAACTTTTATATCCTATTTTAAACATTAACACACACACACACACACACACACACACACACACACACACACACACACACAAACACACACACAAACACACACACATATATTGGGTGCATGAAGAAAATTGAACATAGTTGGTTCATTGTGTCATGCCAGACAATTTTTTTTCTTGCCAGAATTAATCTTGTACATTTCTAAATCTACCATTCATCCATGCATTGAATATTGCTCCCATGTCTGGTCTGGAAGTTCTGTAAAATATCTCCAGATGCTCAACAGAATCCAAATAAGGGTTTGTAATATCAGTCCTAACCTGGCATCTTGATTTCAGTTACTTTCCCACCAATGTAACATGGTATCCCTCTGACTTTTCTATAAATATTTTCATAGCAATTTGCTCTCCTTCTTGGTATCTTGCTTGCATGAATTTAAGCGTAATACTAGATTGGCAACCAGGTCTTATCATTTTACTTTTGAAATAGCTAGATGTAACCATAAGTTCTATTTTAATAGTTTCATTTCTCACACTTCTTGCCTCTGAAATGCACTTTGCATTTATTTTAAAATACATTATATAAAAAATGTTAATTATCATATAATAATTGTGCTTGTCCATCCTTTCATTAGTTCCTACGACTGTTACACCCTGCCAATATCTTGTAAATAATGGACTATTCTGTTTTGATCACGTGGAAAGAGGGGAAAAGACATTACTTGGTTCCAATGAGAAAATGAAAGGGAAAAGAATGGCGATAGAAATGTTTAACGTTTGTGTGTTTCTGTGAAATGAAAAAAATTGTCAATTTCAAATCATTTCATTTCTACCCAATTCTTAAAAAAAGATCAGCATTTATATTTATGATTGTTATTGCAATATATTGTTAAAGTTGTTAAGCTCAAATATTTAATGATGTGATAGGGGAATTTCTGCAGATATTTTATTGTCATAAAACTTGCCATTAACTTATTCAATCATTAACTTAAGGAAGATTCTTCAGAAAAATCAAATAGGAAAACTGTAAAATTTTCATGAGTATTTCTAGTTGATAGTAATTGATATTAATCAATGATATTGATAATCTGTTCTATCTTAAAATATTATCATGTGATATTATCTATTATGAAATTGTTTGATTATGTGTATTGGATAATTTTATGGTTGTAGATTGGCATTTATATAAAAATCTTAAATAAATAAAAATAAGTAAATGTTTCTATTTATAATTTATTAAATATTAGACACATTTTGAATATTATGATAATTTAAATAGACATGATATCTTGTTGGGAAGGCATCTATAGTTGTCTCCCCCTTGAACTACTTGACTATAAAAGAAATGGTCTAAGCTCACTTGTGAGCAATTGTAGTGGACCCCCTGTGGGGTCATGATATAGTATGGCCTGTGTGCCCCAATAAGGCATTGATGTCACAAGAGGCCCACTAACATCTAATAATAAAAGACATGAAATCTGACAGGTGAAATAAAAACGGACAACATAATGAGGATATTTAAAATTAATACAAAATTTATTTACATTGTATACAAATGTAGTGTTTGGATAAAATGAACATGAACAAACAATGAATCAAGTAATAGAGGTAGAGTTAAGTAAATGAAAGGTTACTGACTGCTAGAAGACATAGATAATATAGCTGTAACTAAGTTAAAAGTAGAGTCCAGGTAAGTTAAGTTGGCATGATAAACCACAGTTCAAAAGTTCAGTTCAAATGTCCAGCGAAAGTGTTGAATAGTTACTGGTTAAGTTCAATGAAGAACCTTCCGTAGTATTTAACCGAAGTGTACAGAATAGGTTGTTTGAGTCTGGGTGATATTGACAAAGGAGAAGTAAGTTCAATTTAAATGTCCAGTGCTGGTGTTGAGTAGATGCTGGTTAAGTCCAATGATGAACCTTCCATAGTATTTTAACCAACGTGTACAGAATAGGTTGGTTGAAGCCTGGACAATATGCATGCAGCAACTTCCTAAACCAGGTGAGTTAGGTTGACAGGAAAGCCAGAAGTACGGACGTATGCATAGCCGGAAGTTCAGTGCTGTTATAAGCAGGTCCATTAACACAAATCAACAAGGTGAGTTAGGTTGAAGTAAGACCACCAAAAATGGTCTTTCCATGTGTCATTGAAAGTAAAGAGCTGCGCAATTCTAGAAAAGCCTGCAGTAAAGGGGGGGCTGTTGCAGCCATTGTATGAGCAGGTCTAGAAATGCTAGAAGTAGTAGTAGGAGCTTTTGGATGTTGCGAATACTGCAATGATAGCTGGAAGTTAAAAGCTGATGTAGTTGGAAGTATGCACAGATCAGAAACGTTGGCAGTAAAGTAAGAAATGTCGGAAGCTAAGGGTCTGTGGTAGCCTAAAATTATAAAGGCCAATAATGCTGGAAGTAAGGACCTGTGGTAGCTGAAAATAATAAAGGGCAACAGTGCCGGGAGTAAGACTGGACAGGAAAGCCCAACTAGCGTCCAGTTGACAGAACAAAAATAAATGGGAACGTAACTCAATACATAACTTGTCCAGGCCCCTGGTCACAAAGACCAGGGTGCCTGCATTTTTCCTCCTCCTTGTCCTCCTCTAGTGGGGAAAAACTATGAGTGTATATGGCAAGGGTGTATAATAACAACTCCAGGGCTTGCAAAGTACCTAAAATCTAAAGAAAATAAATCCTGAGTTGGTATGAAATATAAAAGATATACAATGTTCCCTATGATTATGTAGATTAAGTTAGTAATCAACCAACTAAAGAGAAAATAAGTTAAATTATAAATCTAAATAAACTTGCTAACTGGATAGAAGCAAGTGGGGTGATGCAATGCAGAAAAAGTGCAGTGCCATGAAGATATATAACGTGTGCCCTTAATCACGTGAATGGAGTAGTGAAGCGGCTACGATACAATCATTAAATTGCATTGAATATAGCTTCATTACACGCTTAAATGTTCATCTGTTTTCCCTTACATATCTTTCAATAAATTCAATAGATTTATGTTACCTGGACAAGCAGATCTGTGTTTGCAAAACACCAAATCAGAAGATAAGTCATTGAACTTTTCATTTATCTATTCACCACACACACACACACACACACACACACATATATATATATATATATATATATATATATATATATATATATATATATATATATATATATATATATATATATACACACACACACACACACCAGTGTACGTGTTCATACTCATATCTACAATGGTAGCACATATATGCATATGTGCTTATAAACATTTATATCATAAGGAAATAAACTATTCTTCTGTTGAATATTGTAAAACTTTATAAAAAATCAATACAAAAATGGAGTACAGTTGCCATATATGGGAAGGTGCTACCCAGTCTTCATTTTCCAGTCTTGATAGAGTCCAAAGGCATCCTTGTGGGTGACAAATTGTTTTCCCCCTTACCACAGACAAAACATTGCATGCTCTATAGGTATTTCCAGGGAAAGTGTTCAGACGAACTACATTCCTTAGTTCCACCAGTTCTAACCTTCACAGCTAATACCCACCATTCCATGTACATTGTAATGAATCACCCTCTTTCCCTCCATGTTCATTGGTGAGATGCTAGTTCCACTTGAGTAGCTTCTTCCCATGAACCACTACTTTGTGAAACTGAATCCCAAGAGAATTCTCCCCCAAACACTACACTCTTAACTTGTTCAAGTCTAGGGTTAACTTTTATCTTCCCCACATATCCCCATAAACTCTGTCTCTTACTCTGTAAATCTTCTACCTCGAGTGGCTCTTGGGCCTTGTACGATGTGAACATCACTGAAAAAATATACATACACATTAAAATGTGTTTTACACAATTCCTGTTTACACACACACACACACACACACACACACACACACACATATATATATAATTAATACAAGTAAAAGGTTTGTCACTTAGCTGACTGATGTTACCTTCAGCATCCCAACTCCAGAGTTTCATAGATGGCCCCTCCGTGAATCACTCTGTCCCCTCATTAGGGTGTATCAGCAACTGACTGCTTATACTTTGTGATTTTTCTTTTTTATATGAACTTTTCATTGGTGCAAGTTTTTGTTTTTCTTCATAGCATATGTGTGTACATGTAGAATATCCTGGTGATTTGTCCTTTTCATTGTTTTTTTCACTTTACACTCACTCCTTAAACCTTTCTCTCTTTTTCCTCTTTTCTTTCACTTGTAGCCATTTTGATTTCCAGTTTTCTAGACATGTACTATTGTTTTTAATTCTTGAGCATACTAGTGTTTTTTTGAGTTAGGAAAATTGTATTTCATTTTTTACATAATAATTTTTTTTAAATAATAAAGTAAATATATGTAATCATCAATAACCAATCAACTGGAAAGAATCTCTGAACTACGTGTTTGCCTATAGCAACAGAATTTAAAAGATCACACAGATATGGACATCATCTTCTTAATAAACTGCTTTTTTTCCTCACAATATCCCTTCATATAAGAGTGAATCAATAAGATCTGATATGAACTGAATTTTGATCTGAACTTTTCACAGTAGAATGTTTAATCCATATGATCAATATTCAACACTGAGTTAACAAGGAAAGAAATTATCTTGAAAAATAAATATTTGTTATATAAAATAACAATAGCCTAGTGGGTTTAAAGCATTGGTTCATGAATTGTAATTGTATGTTCAATCCCTGGACCAGGCTATGTATTTGAACTCAGTGGAAACAGCACAGGCAATAATTGAGCAGATGAGTTAGAACACTCTACCTATATCTATAGATTAAATAAAGGGTTCAGTTCAAAATTCCCTAAAGTTTACCTGGATTGACATACACTTGATGAAGGCCGGAGGGCACAACACTTGAAACATTGTGATAACAACAAAAATTATGACCGCAGTCTGCATGTAAATAGTGTAAATAATAATAAAATAAAAGCTTTTTCATCATTTGACTGTGGACTTATTTCTATGTATTTCTATGCTTGACATCCAAATATGTTATTAGCTTAATCTATCAGTAGGGATAAAATTCTAAGAAACAAAGCAAACAAGTGTTATTTTAAAGCTTTAAAAATAATGGCTTCTAACATTCATGGTTTATGGCCACATCATGTTGGAACACTAGATCCTGTAGGATCACAAAAGGTAAGCCTGATCAGCATGTAAATGTTGAGCCTGATCAGCATGTAAATGTGTGACTACTCATAAATGCCAGGTGCTGTAAGCTTTGATTTGTGGGTTGTGTAATGGATAATGACTCAGAATTTTCAATCAAAGAGCCGAGTTCCTATTCCAGTTGGGTTCATTGCATTCACTTATGTGCAAATACCCTTGGGAAAAGTTATGAATTCACCTCTTCTACCCACCAGCTACAGATTAATTAGTAAAACTTGTATCACTAAACCATTGTTATCTGCCCAAATAAAATAAAATTGCATACAAAATATTTAGATTTTTACATTAAATAACTGATAGTGGTTTAAATGCTGCTAAACAAAAACAACCAACCAACAAATAACACTGATTAAAGGCAATGGAAAATGAAGGTTTAAATCATCCCCCCTCCCCACACACAAATTTTAGAAAGAAATAAAGAAACAATGGCTCAAACATCTGTTTTAAGCAATTTTCTTGTTTTTTTATCCAACTGTGAGACTTTGTTAAATATTCAGTTATATTTAAAGATATTGTACCTGGTGAGATTTTGTTACTGCACTACTGCAAAAAAATGAATGTTTCTTTGTTTTATCTTTTGATTCCTTTAATATAAAAAAAAGACAAGAACAGTTTCTCAAATTCACTCAACTTCAGTTCAAATAGTTTGTGGTGTGTAAGTGTATATATTTATTTAATGAGTTGCAAGTCACTGATCTTGTTCTAAGTATAGCTTGTATTTGTTAAGAATTGACCATAGACACACAAATGCAAACACAGTTATTCCTATGTAACTAGTGTTAAGTTTTTCTAAAAATAGTTGCATTAATAAATATTTAGAAAGATAATTAGAGAGAAATAGAAAATGAGTGAGTGAGAGGAATGAGGATAGATGTAAACATTGCAAGAGAGATACAAATAGTCTGAGATATGAACAGACTGCAAAAAATTGATATAGAGATTGTCTATTTTCTCTCAATCTCTGACTTTAATAAAAGTGAAATATGTTAGACTGATATATATCTCCAATTTATTCTTTTATTTTATCATTCTGTCAGATTCTGATCCATATTTGATCTACATTTGATCTTCAACTGACATAGATATAATTATGATGAGATTTCAATATGAACATTCTGCAATAATCAATCATAGGGGAACAAGTGAAGATTTGTCTCCCATCTTGTTGCTGAGACTTGTTTACTGATTATAGTTCTAACACAAACTACACACAGACAAACACACACATATATATGTATATGTTGTGGTTATGTAATGGATCGTGGGTTGTATTGAAAAATCAGTCAAGTTCATTACATTCACTTATGTGTAAATACCCAGAAGAAAGGTATGAATCTATCTCTTCTACCCACCAGCTATAGGTAAATAGCAAGGCTGACTGGGCCATAAAGCCTTGGTTGGCAACCAGTCTACAAGAACAATTCTGAATTCTAAAGCTTGAGGAGGGTCACTTGGAGACTTTGTGGCATACTATGTTTATCATTTCTCTGTATGCAGTTCCTTTAAAGAGTGTGATTGGTTTTGAACAAACTGTCACTACTATAATCAAATCATATGTGTGAGTAGTTTGGGTGTTTATTTTTAAGAACTGAAATGTTGTACCTTCATACACTGAGGATGACAGGGGTGTCCAGTGTTTGTGTGCATATATAAATATAAGTGGATATTGAGGTTAATATCCAGCAGCAACAGTCTGCTTAAACAAAATCTTCATCTTTAAGCATGCAACAGACTGTTGCTGCTGGGTATTGACCTCTATATTCAAGTTTATATTTACATACACTCTATACTTGATATTAAGCACTTTAACCCATAAATATAGCATACCATAAAACTATATTTTTAGTGGATACCAGTATTAGAGCTTTATGCTGACCTTGGATGTTTTACCGGCAGTTTAAATTTACAGATACCCTATTATATTGGTTTGCCTTGCCAATGTGTGCGTGTGTGTGTTTGCGTGAGAGAGAGAGAGAGAGAGAGAGAGAGAGAGAGAGAGAGAGAGAGACTAGTCTACGTAATTACTTTACCATTACTTTGTAGTGTGGTGATGAAATATTCAAGCCTCTCTTCATTTTCTCACAGTTAATGTTAATCACTCAATTTTATATTCATTTAATACTTGGATTATTTATAATCTAAATAGATTTATCTTATTCTCTATGTACCTCTCTGTTCACTATATTAAAAACTAAATGAACAATGAGATAGATGTCATTCATCTAAACATAACATTGGACAGATTTTGTATTAGTCTTTTTGATTCTTTTTCTCTTTCCTCCTATACTATATGATTCTACCTCACACAATCATCCAATTGTCTCTGATTCTCCGTTCGCTCTCTCAACCAATCCACTCTGATTATTTCTCACTCACTCATCCCATCTGCTCTAATTCTTCCCTTGCTCTCTCATTTTATTCTCTCTGATTCTCCCCCTGTCTCTCATTCAATTCTCTCTGATTCTCCCTCACTCTTTTATCCCTTCCTCTCTGATTCTTTCTAGCTCTGTAATCCTATCCCCACTGATTCTCTCTCACTCTCTCATTCCATTCTCTCTGATTCTCACTAGCAATCAGAGAGGATGGAATGAGAGACATTCCATCCACTCTGATTGTTCCTTTGCACTCTCATTTCATTCTCTCTTATTCTCCCTTGCTCTCTCTCATTCCATTCTCTCTGGTTCTCCCTTGCTCTCTTATTCCATCCGCTCTGATTGTTCTCTCACTCTTTTAACCCATCTACTCTGATTCTCCCTCACTTTCTCATTCAATTCTGATTCTCTCTCTGTCTCTCATTCCATTCACTCCCTTGCTCTCTCATTCCATTCTCACTGATTCTCCCTCGCTCTCACATCCCGTCCTCTCTGATTGATCCCTTGCTCTCAGATTTCATTCTCTCTGATTCTCCTTTACTCTCTCATTTTATTCTTTCTGATTCTTTCTAGCTCTCTTATCCTATCTGCTCTGATTCTCCCTTGCTCCCTTTTTTAATTGGTCTCTAATTCTCTCTCTATCTCTCTTTCCATTCTCTCTCATACTCCCTTGCTCTCTCATTTCATTCACTCTGTTCCCTTGCTCTCTCATTTCATTCTCCCTCACTCTCACATCCCATCCTGTCATATTGTTCCTTTGCTCTTTGATTCCATTCTCTCTGTTTCTCCCTTGCTCTCTCATTCCATCTTCACTGATTCGCCCTCCCTCTCTCAACCACCCATCTCTGATCCTTTTTTGCTCTTTCATTACATGCTCACTGATTCTCTCTCACTCTCTCATTCCATCCTCTCTGTTTCTCCCTCACACTTTCTCATCCCATCCTCACTAAATATCCTCTCTCTCATTCCATTCTCTCTGATTCTCTCTATCTCTAAATCTCCCTTTCTCTCTCTTTACCCTTTCTTTTCTCTCACTCACCCCATTCTTTCTAATTCTTTCTCTCACCCTTTTCTTTTTGATTCTTTTACTTAATCTTCTCCCTGTCTCTCACTTCTTATTCCCATCTCTCTCCTCTCTCTCTTATTTAGTTATCTATAATCCTTCCTCCCTCTCTTATTACATTCACTCTGAATTTTATTCTTTCCTGTCTCTATCCTTCATCTTATTTTCTGTAATTTTTCTTCTCTATCTCGCTCTCTCATGCTATCATCTCTGATTCCTCTTTTCTCTATATCTCTTCTGGCGTTATTTTTGATTTTTAACAGTTAAAATGAGCTAAAATGCTCAATTCCCTTCAACTTTTTTAACAGTTTTTCTTTTGTTCTTTACATTGTCTACTGAAACAGTTTCATCAATAATCTAATTCTTTTTCCTTGTTCACAATAACTTGATCTGATCTTCTTGCTTGGATGGATTAGTCTGTCTGGATCTCAAAATCACAGTGTCTGACATCTTTATGTTCTAGAACAACCTCTGGTTTGTACTCAATCTATTTGCTTACATAGCTAAACCCAAATCATTATTACTCCCATATTGAATTTTCACACCAGTAGTATCTGGTATTTTCCTCTGGAGATTAAACATATGCAATTCTCCACAATACTCCAGCATTCTTTATAGTGGTCAAACTCTTTTCCATAATGTCTGGATGGTCCTAACTCTTCCTCTGATTTCCGATTCCTTTAGCCTTTATTGTAGATGCAATGCCCAGTATTTTGATAAAAATAGAGATGACCTAATGATGCACAACTTTCTCAGCTCTCTAGCAAAGTTGAAATTTCTTATTACTTTGTTGTAGGGAATGAATTGATAACCCTCAGTATACTAAGAACTGATACACCTCTACTAAATGGACCGTGCCAGTAGTCCAGTAGTAATGTAATCATCTATGGTGTTGGTCTCGAGGTTTGCTTTCCAGCTTCAGATGAACTTGTAAATATCTAATTGTATTGTTCTTGCTTAAAATAAACTCTTATACTTTCTAGTTATTAGTTTAATCACCACCCTGGACAACATTACAGAATATTTCAAATAAATGTTTTAATTAGTAGATGCACATGTTTCAGTAGACATTCAGTTTCTTAAACTGTGTAAATCTATGTTGACCAGTTTGTGCATTTAGGAATCTTAATAAAGAAACTGTCCATTGAAGGTTTGTCTCTTTATCCTTTAGGCTAGTCTAGGCTGCAATGTAGGATCCCTTAAGCTTTTATAAAGCAATGATTTTAATTTTTTAGATTTTATCCCTTCTAAATAGTTTCATAAACTGAAATGATATCAATATGACAAACTTATATTTAACTTTGCAGCAAGCAACAGAATGTTTTAGTTTGTGTCATTGTTTTTCAAGTTGATAACATGTTTGAATTTAGAATATTTAAACCTTAAAAATTAGGAGTGGTTTTAATTTTCTAGATTTTATAACATCTAAATATTTTCTTAAACTGAAATGATATCAGTATGGCGAACTCATTTATTTTGATTGTTTTATTGTTATAATGCTGGTTATAAAAAATCTGTTCTTGTTTTTTACTACAGTTGTGTTGAAATATGTGCTGATTTGGTTTGCAGTAAATAATAAAATAGTGGTATTTCTTAAAGAATAGTTTTATTAACAAAGAAAAGATAAAGAATTTGCAATCAGTTTACTTCAAGCTATGTAATGCTGCTAAAATCTATCACAAGTAAAAAATATTCAAGACATGTGTGGATGGCTCCTTCTGAGTAGGGCCTATAATTTCATTAGCTTATGGGCAGCAAAAGGTCATAATCCAGCATTGCTTATAAGGTAAACAACTGTATAGGGATGTCTACATGAATAACCACAAAATATAATGCAAAGAAATACTCTCAGATTATAAATAAAAATACATTAATTTCTTAGAAAATAGATATCTATTGTATCAGTTTCTTTAAGGAGTGAGGATGATGAAGAAGAGGTGGACACATTTTTAAATTAATATCTACTGGGAAAGCATTATAAACAGTAATAAATTTAGAGTAAATAACTGTAAGTAAAAATATATTACAGTTATTAATCATACTTAAGAACAAATTCATATTCTACACTTGACAAAACTGCATTCATATCTTTGTGAGAATGCATTATCTACTTTAAACTACAGGAGAAGTAATAAAATTTAAAGTGTACCACCCAACACCCACAACACAGAAAAGTTGAATGTCTGTCTCTTATACTGATATGTCTTTCTATCCACCTAACTTGTTTGAAGGTCAGAATAATTTTAAATGTCCTCTCACGTTAGACTGTTGGGTGTAAAAGAAAAAATAATGTAGACTGTGTATTTGTATATATATATATATATATATATATATATATATATATATATATATATATATATATATATATATATATATATACACTAGTACAGGTAATCAATCCATTGGTATATAATCTGGGTGGATCCTAGTAATACTAATTATTAAAACTGATCCACATAGAGCTTGATGTTTTTATTTTAACAGAGCATATCTATTTTTTTAGGGGCTGATGATAGCCGTGCACAGAATGGCTTGAAATAGACTATTTCTATGATGAGGTAATTTTTGTTTTTTTGCTGTAAAATATATATATATATATATATATATATATATATATATATATATTTTATACCTTAAATTTTTGTTTTTTTGCTGTAAAATATATATATATATATATATATATATTTTATACCTTAAATTTTTGTTTTTTTGCTGTAAAATATATATATATATATATATTTTACAGCAAAAAAACAAAAATTACCTCATCATAGAAATAGTCTATTTGTATTGTCATCCACAGACAGACTGTTTCGCTGTATCACAGCTCATCAGTGTGCCTAAAGGTCTGGTTGCCTCTAGCTAGGATCGAAACCCAGCTGAATTCGTGTCAGTCAGAGATTCTACCTCTAAGCCATTGGCGCATGGCAGGGATGAAGGTGAATTTAAGCATATTTATTTTTGGATAAACACACAGTGACTGAGAGAACTCAATTCACTTTACCGAAGAGCCTTGCATTATTAGCCATAATAGTCACTATTTACAAACTCACACTTCTTCCCCGGAAAGCTCAACTGAAATAAATTTTTCAGGAGCATATATATTGTCATCCACAGACAGACTGTTTCGCGTATCACAGCTTATCAGTGTGCCTAGATGTCCAGTTGCCTCTATCTAGGATTGAAATCCAGCTGAATTGGTGTCAGTCAGAGATTCTACCCCTAAGCCATTGGCGCATGGCAGGGATGAAGGTGAATTTAAGCATATTTATTTTGGGATAAACACACTATTTACAAACTCCCTGGAGAGCATAACCGAAATAAACTTTTCAGGAGCATATATATTGTCATCCACAGACAGTGTATTGCTGTATCACAGCTCATCAGTGTGGCTAGACATCTGTATAATATA